>JAEIGQ010000058.1:1200000-1797971 GCA_018904275.1 Lordiphosa clarofinis
CGCGTTTTAAAAAAAAACCCTCTAAGCTAACATTGACTTACCTCGGCAAATTCCACATTGTTAATTATGTAATTATTATTAGGATTATATAAATATCCAATTTCCAAAAATAGTTGATGCATTCTTTTTGTGTGGTCCTGGTATTTCTTACAAAAACTAAAACTTTGACAGGTATCCAATATAGTGTTTTTTTTTTACCAAATCTTGGTAACTGCGACCTCATGTCCCTCCATAGTCTTTCAATATTCTGCGTGTGCGCTTTTGCGTCAGGATCAACAAAGTTTTTAGAGAGATTTACTGATTGATGTCTAAATCCCTCTTCCTCCAGGCAATTATACGCCTTCAACAATCTGACTAATAGTGGTTCCCTCAGCGATGCGTTCCTTTATAATTGCCAGAAGAGTTTCTGTGCTGCGATCTTCAACTGGTAAAATAAAAATTCTCCAGACTCACGTTCAATTGCCCCGAAGACCCACTGTCCTTCGACTATACGGCCACAGTTAAAATTGCGCTTTCCAATCTCTGCTTCGTCTATTTCCACTATTTTTCCATGACCTCCAATAACTGGACTGCAGTCCCGACTGAAGTTTTTCCAGTCTACTATAGTTGGTCTGGACCATCCAGAATTCCTTCTCCAAGAATTCTATTTCTCCACAGACACTCACAGTATCCCAGACTACGAACTTAGATATTTGCGGAATGCTGAGCGCAGATTCCGCAAAGAATGTGTTTTTGCGCTCACTTTCCATGTACTCGCACTTGACTTTTTGTTTTTTCTGGTAGCCTTTCTGCACTGTCATCGTTTTCCTGCATCGAAACAAGCCATTGTCCAACTTGCAGTCTCCCCCGCCCTTTGGACATTCTTTTGCCCTCATGATTTTGGACAAATTGGAAAACCTCCTCATCATTTAAGGCGAAAAATTTTTTTAAAGAGTTTTCACAATTTTGACAATTCATTTTTCAAACAAAAATCCAGAAACCATCAATATTAATTATATATATTTGTTTATGTATAAAAATATATTTCTTAATCAAAAAACTCAACTTAAAATAATTTTTACCATTAAACCGCGAAAGTCCCAGGCGATCTGAAGACACCACAATTCTTGTAAATTCGCGGTCCATGGAGGGATTTTTTTTCGAATTTTTTGGTGAGGGGTGGCTCTACTAAACAATTACCAATATCGCGTAGCGAATTTTTAAATTCTATAACACATTTAGTGACGGAAAGTGCAGTTCCCTTTCGAGCATTCGATAACAAATTTTTATTTATGGGTGCTTGCATTTTTACTAGTCTTAAGTTCTCTTTGGTTGTTTTGAAGGATACTTTTTAAAGCAGGGTTTGTCAAGAAGAGCGAAGTTAAATAGGAAGTACTCTTGGTGTGCGACCTGGAACATTTAAAACATTTTTAATGCACTTTACGTTATTTTGCACCATCGTTTATCCATGGTTTTTTATCGCTGTTCAGTATAAGCAAATGCAAAGTTGTGCGGTCAGCTCATTGGCAGTCTTGTAGCACTTTTTCTTAAGTATTTACCGGTTCTATGGAGAGCCATCAGTTAGTAACAACCTGATGATTGTCATCCGATATTACCAACCCCTGGGAGGAGCGATATTTATAGCCGATTACTATGTTTATATCTCTTAAAGATACGAACATTTTACCTAAACAATGGCTAAAGATATGATGATATTTCGAACTGCGGGAAAGGCCAATAACTGAAAGTCCTTTTTCTTAGTCAAAATTTAAAGCCCGGAAGCCAAAAGACTGAAGGAAGCTCAGCTATTCAAGCCAAATATTTATTTATTGGAAATTTGTAAGGGAAGTTCAATTTGTAGCTTCAGTGTTCAAAATGTTATTGCTTTCGTGTGTCGAAATGTAAAATGTTTTAAAACTCATATGATTTTGAACTGTTCAAAATGCCTAGTGTTATTTAACAGTGTTCGTTATTCTGACATAAGTTGTACAAAACACTGTTTAAAACATGTTGAAACACACATGTTATTTATGAGTTTAAAACATTTTGATTTTTTTGAACAATGTATTTTATGTGCGTGTTATTTACGAACCCTGTCCACAGTTTAATTTAATGTTTGAAAAGATGTCGAGCAGGGTTGGGTCCTAAAGCATTAGCTTTATTTTTGAATTAGCATTAAATTTAAATGATAATTCAAAAAATTATTAATTGGCATTATAAACTTCAATTCCAATTGAAATATTTTGAATTGGCATTGAAATGAAATAATTTTAATTCAAAAAATTTCAATTGGCATTGAAATGAAATAATTCTAATTCAAATTTTTCAATTGGCATTAAAATGAAATAATTCTAATTCAAATTTTTCAATTGGCATTAAACTGAAAAAATTTCAATTCAAATTTTTTAATTGGCATTAAAATAAAATAATTTCAGTTTATTTATTTTATTCATTCCGAAATGATCTTTGGTGGCAGCTGGAGGCACTCTGAGCCAGCACAGTGGGTGAATTCACAAAGTAGTGGTGAAAGGATTGTAGGCAGTCTGGCTAGGCACAGTGGGCACTTTCGAAACGCTTTTGACAAAATTGACGCTTCAATCGCCATTTCGAGTGCATTGCTCAACACTCTTCCCCAGTATTTGGTACTTTACTTACCGCTTCCAACACTGCACAGTGGTTTTTTTTTGGCCTTTTTTTTGGCATAAACCCCAAAATTTTTTTTTTCAGATTTTAAATATTTACTGGTTATTTAATATTTCCATACTCATATTAGTTTAAAAAACAAACGCATTCAACCTTAGTGACCTTAGAAACTAGCAGCAAATATTTGCCAACTTTGAGTGTGTCTGTTTAAAAAGTTAGAAGCAAAATAAAAAATGTTAAAATGAAAACCTTTAGTTAAGGTATGTTTTGTTAAGATTGGATAACTGGTTTGCCATTGTTGTGTGCTTTGTCCAATTTTGCCGTGTGTTGTTTGTGTGTAATTTTAGGTTGACCCTAACAAGTTTAGCACTGTTTCTTGGATGATTAGTTGTACATGGCACAGCGTGGCACAGAGTCTTAAATGCAAAGTTCTTAACAAAAGAGTGTAGATTTAAAAGTAACTAACACTTCTTGCTACAACGTGCGACTTTTCGAGAAAATTGGCTTTATTGCAGCTGAATTCGTGTTTAAGTTGAAGATATTACTCGAGAGAGACAGAAAAAAATTTTTTCGATTGGTAGCGTCAAACACAAAAAAGTTTTTTAATTCGTATTTAGTGCCATATATAAAAGTACGAACCGAATTTTAGTTCAATAGCGTAAAATACAACAAAGTTGGAGCAAAACGACGAAGTTGGACCATATCGGTCAGATCGGTTATATGGCAGCTATATCAAATAGCGGTCTAAACCTAACAAGATTTTGTAAAACGTATTAGGAGCTTAAAATACGTGTACAAACCGGATTTCAATTCAATAGCGTGAAAAACAACAAAGCTTAAGCAAATCGGCCAGATCTGTTATATGGCAGCTATATCAAATATTGGTCGAAATTGTGTAAAATTTTCCAAGTCGTCCTTGCGGCCCAAAATATGATTATAGTCCAAATTTGTGGTCAATAACGTCAAAACTAGAGGTTATGCCAAAAAAGGCAAAAAAAAAAAAACCACTGTGCACAGCGAAGTATTTACCGCCCAAGATTAGAGGCTTCGTTTTCTCTTCAATCGGGACATCAGTTGAACTTGTGCTAGCTTCACTGGCCTTATTGCTATCGTCGGAATCGACATCGATGTTGGTTTCGAAAGAAGTCATATTTATATCACAATAAAATTCACTGCACATTTTGTCAGTCAATGGTGTTAAACGCGTTTTGACATTCAATTCCAATTGAAAATTTTGAATTAAAATTATTTCATTTCAATGCCAATTGAAAAATTTGAATTAAATTATTTCATTTTAATGCCAATTGAAAAATTTGAATTAGAATTATTTCATTTCAATGCCAATTGAAAAATTTGAATTAAAATTATTTTATTTTAATTTCAATTGAGAATTTTGAATTAAAATTATTTCATTTTAATGCCAATTCAAAAAATTTTAATTAGAATTGATATTTATAATGCCAATTAAAAAATTTTGAATTTGCATTGCCAGATTAAAATAAATCATTATCAATTGGCATTACCAATTATTAATGCTAATTGACGAAAATAATGCCAGCGGCACAACCCTGATGTCGAGCCAACACTGGTGCCTACACAGAGAAAAATATTCGTTCGAATTGTAACGAAATCATGAACTTTGGTTGACATTAGCGCGCTTTTTCGACATTCATGAACATTCGTTCACACTATGTTATAAACATTTTGGTTTCACGTGTGAACGGTTAGGGCTTGTCTTATAAACATTTTGTGCTCTGTTCAAGAACATTTTGTTCTCGCTTTGCCTGCGACTAAGATCCAGAAAAAAAAGTATTAACCATAGTTAATTAGGTGAATGTGGAAGTCTCCTCCTCCAGGGTGGTTACTCGGGAAGGGCAAGGAAGGAAAAGATTGTTGGTTGGCCAACCACACCACGCTTTACAACAACCACAACCTTTTCTAAGCTATAACTAAATTTTATTAAAATTATTAACTTTAAAAATTTTCTTGCTTCACCTAGTCTGGGACTTGAACTCAGGACCTCGAAGAGACTAAACGGACGATGTCATTTTAACTCACACGACCATCCAGCTCATGCGCGAGACAGCGACAAAATCAAATTCAAAAATGAATGCCTAGAATGAAGTGCTCAGTAAGCATTGAGACTCCGATCCAACCTGCCAGCCGTAAGGCTTTTACACGCCGAAGTCGTGGTTTCAAAAATAAAGGTTAATAAGCACTGAAAACATAGAAAAGCTAAAATATTTATAACAAAGTGATTGTTTTAGTGACCTTTTTGATTGAAAATCATAAGACTTTTTTAAGCAGGCTCTAGTCATTTAAGTTAGGATTTTGTCCATAATTCGTCTAAAACAAGACACTCACAACACCACAAAGGAGGCTGGTTGACAGTATAGCGCTATTTCATGAATACCAATTCAATCTTCAGCTGTCTCTGCCTGTCCTTAGTGTGTTGGAAGAAGGTACCTCATGACAGAACTGCTATGACCGTTTGGGATTCCCAAAGGCAGGCTTGTAGCAAAATCCGACATCAAGCAGCAAACGCCAAAAACACTAAGGCCTTTGAGTATGTGTGTCTAGCTAGCAGCAGAAGGGCCGATACGACATATATGTCGTTGTAAAGCAGGCCACCCATAGCTACCAGTAGCCGAAGTCAGTCGTACTTTTATGCAATGGCAAGTCGAACTCTTGGTTGTGTGAATCGGTGTGCACTGAATTATAAGTAAAACGTTTGTGGTTTAGAGAGAGCTCTCTCGTCTCAGGCACATTTTTCTGTTTCCTTCATTTGGCTGGCACTGATGTAAAAGCAGGGTTCCCCAAGAAGAGAGCGCGAAAACTTGACTGTGTCTCTCTCTAACACATGGTGATGCATGACTTCAGCAAGCATTCGGTGTGAATTTGCGAGTATGTTCGCTGTGGCTGGAGAACTTTGATGAAAATTACCTAACATAACATTGATACGTGCTCCAAAAGATGAAGAAGGAAGAAAAGTGTGGTCACTTATACAATATAGTAAAATTTGGCGAATGACCTTTTAAAGACAACACAACAGAGAGCAATAAAAATAACCGCATCCTTTTTTTGAAAAGTGCCGAGCAAATACGAATGAAATTTATTCATGCATAAACTATGTTTGTATATCTAAGAGTGCTTTGATTTTTGTTTTATTCTCTCTCTCTCTCGATTTTAGCATAAGCTTTCAGTATTCGATAAACGCTGAATGCCATACCTGGTATAGTAGTATCATGGTATGAGAGATTTGATCGGCCTCTCTCTCCCCACTTCGAAAGCGAACCTTCTTTTCCGATGGCGATTTTTCCCCAGAAAGTAGTCGGCCGCGATGAAAATTCTATGGGGGTCAGTGCAGGGTTGCTCCAACGGTTTCTTGACAGGAGCTGCAATTTGTAGTCTGTGATGAGCCATTGGAGGTCTTCGATTTGCCTCGCGTTGAGGGCTTCGTCGTGACTCGCGTTGAGGGCTTTGTGTTGCCTCGCGTCGAGGATTAGCAGTTACTGGAGTCCCACAAGTCTCTATATGGTGAGAAACGTTGTGCGTACTTTCATGCTGTGGCTCTAATAATAAAAATAAGAAGCTAACTCGGCTCGACGGTTTCTGGGCTTGATATATGCCTGCGTTTGTTGAGTTAGTGGTCAATTTCGACAAATCTTGTTGAATTATGTAAAATCTTAAAACTTATAAATACGAGCGTTGGGGCGTAACTTGAAAACAAAAGTTTTTCTCACTCGGACTTTTTTCAGACATAATTTTGTATGGAGCTTACTTATAGTAGTCCGATTTCAACAAGGCTTATTAAATTATGTGAAATCATTAAAAACTTATAAATACGAGCGTTGGGAGCGATACCTTGAAAACAAAAAGTTATTCTCCAAAAACTAGTTTTTCAACCGATCGTTCCTATGGCAGCTATTGCTATAGTCATCCGATCCGGCCGGTTCCGACAAATGTGCAGCGTATTTGTACCAAAAGACTTCGTGCAAAGTTTGGTTACGATAGCTTTAAAACTGACGGGGAGATAGCATAGAAACAGACGGACGGACAGACGGACGGACAGACGGACGGACAGACGGACAGACGGACATGGCTATATCAACTCAGCTCGTCATGCTGATCAAATATATATACTTTATGTGGTCGGAGATGCTTCCTTCTCTGCGTTACAAACATCCGGACAATTTTAATATACCCTCTCCAAGGGTATAAAAACTGCTAATTGCTTTATTGCTGAGAATAGTTCTAGAAAAGTATTTTGGCACCAACTTATTATACCCTCTCTATCATTTACACAGGGTATGCCACAAACCAAAACTTTTGCAACAACTACAAACGAATGCTAACAAACGGAAACAAACAGCTGCATTAGCAGGCACAAATCAGCATCCACAACAACAAAGTTGGGTGCACTCACTTAAAAATTCCAAACGCAAAACGGAAATATGCAAAAGCTTGGCCAAAAAGCACACAAAAAAATGCGGAAATGACACTGCCATCATGTTGGCCATGTTGCCCATGTTGGCCACTTCGTTGTCGTTCATGTTGTGACTGGTATGCTGTGCTAACTGTCGTTCTAAAACAAGGCGTTAACGAGCTCAGCTCTGTAGCTGAGACGGCATCATTTACCTGGAGATTTTTTGAATTGCCAAAGGAAGTTGGCCTCTCATGTGAGTGGCGCCTTGAGCCTCTGCAAATTAGTGATAATGAATAATTTCCCTAGCGATAATTAAGTGCATCATTAAAATGTTACCAGCTTCCAAATGGTAGTACCTACCACTTGAGACTACCTGATACTAAACGGTTTTCCAATTACCAGGCAGCAAAGTTTAAGCCCCAAAGTACGATTAGGGCAGGCAAATGAGTTCACTTTTCATTTGGCCATTCAGCCGTAACAATTGTCGGGCGAGCAAATGCAGCCAACAATGCCAGCGGTCGATTTCGAGACTTGCCGAGAGTGTCCATGTCAGTTTTTTTCCCCTATTTTGTTTTTGCTACATATTGGGACTGGGTACCATCTAGTTTGTTGGTTGGTTAGTTGGAAAGCTGGTCTGTGTGTGGCTTTTGCGGGTCGTGCAACATGCAATTTTGTTGTTGTAATCGACACACTGACATGTCAGTTTGATTTAGGCCTCTAACCTGGTAGCCGAAAGTTCATAATTAGGATGGCTTTGATGCAGCTAGGAACACGATTTTAGAATTTATAATTTGGGTATTTTGCTAAAGTATTTAAGTGTTCTTAATTTAAAGCAAGAACGCTTTTGTAAAACAAAAATTAATAAACTTAAGAATTCTAAAGTCAGACCCAATGAATTCTTAAAGTATTTGACTCGAGGTCTATGTGTGTACAAGGACTGAGATCAGAAATCCTTCATTGCACTAACAGCAAAGTGATTGCAAGATTAAGAAAATTAAAAGCTAAAACTTATTTGGCCTTGAGTTTTTAGCCGAATCCGTACTCAATCCAAGAAATTTTGGGACTAACTTTTAAATTCTTAGCTGAACAATATTTACCGTACCCAGATCAAGTTTGATTCAGATTTTGAGGTTCAACCCAAACTTTTAAATGTAGGCAAGCTAACTTCGGCTCGACCAAAGTTTAAATACCCTTGGAGCAGAGATGGGCGCGTCGTGACGTTCCTATACACACGAGGCTGCGTGTGCATTAGGGCTCTGCCGCGGCCGACTGCACAAAATCACACGTACGCTAAAAACATTGACAGCTACTTAGATTTGCTTGTGCTTGTGTGCGTGTGAAAAATGTGACGATATGTGTGCATGCCCATCTTTGCCTTGGAGCTTAATATACGCCTTACAGTTTGTATGGCAGCCAGTGGCGTACGCAGGGGGGAAGGGGGTTTTGGGGGTTAAACCCCCCCTGAGATTTACAAATGCATTGGTGAGAATTCACTTTTCACTTTTTTGACGGGTTTTGCCCTAAAACCCCCCCCTGAAAAAAATCTTGCGTCCGCTACTGATGGCAGCTATACTATATAGTGGTCCGATTTCGACAAATCTTGTTGAAATTATGTAAAGTCATTGAAACTTGTAAATACGAGCGTTGGGAGCGATAACATCGAAAACAAAAAAGTTTTTCTCACTAATACTATGTAGCTATACTATTTAGTTGTCCGATTTTGACACTGAAAACAAAAAAGTTTTTCTTACTAAAACTTGTTTTTCGACCGATCGTTCCTATGGCAGCTATATGCTATAGTCATCCGATCGGGCCGGTTCCGACAAATGTGCAGCGTATTTGTACCAAAAAACTTCGTGCAAAGTTTGATTAAGATAGCTTTAAAACTGACGGAGGAGATAGCATCGAAACAGACGGACGGACAGACGGACATGGCTATATCAACTCAGCTCGTCATGTTGATCAAGAATATATATACTTTATGTAGTCGGAGATGCTTCCTTCCCTACGACATCGGGACAATTTCAATATACCCTCTCCAAGGGTATAAAAATAAATATCGCAACGACTACTTGCTTGAAACACACACGCAACGCTAAGATGAACATGTGTGTTTTGCCAGCCCATGCTCTGTACCAAAGGTAGATTAATCTGTACTTTTCTACGAGATTTTTAACGTGCGAAGTTTCTTGCAAAACATGGATCAAAAAATTTTGAATATTTTTTACGAAAATCAAAAATCAGAAATTTTAAGAATTTCAAAGTTTCCATTTTATATTTGAACTCTCATTGTAGGCAGAACCCTTTTAAAAAGTATCCAAGAAATAACTTTAATAAAACAGTTCTATGCTATGGTAAGCACTCTGGACTTTGAATCTAGCGTTTATGTCTTGTTAGGAATATTAAGAATTTTTTAAAATTTCATATAATCCATGCTTGTAATCTAGCAGCCTATACTGCAAAAACAATATGCAAATAGTTTCATTGCCTGGTTTTGTTGAATGTTTTTTATGCAACTTAATTATTTTTAAAAGAAAAACACAAAAAACAGTCTACAGATTTTGTTGGTCTTTTGTTTACTTGGCAATTCAATTTTCTTCTGTGTCTTTAAGCACATTTCTTTTGCACATTTCTATGCATAACTAAAATGTACTGGGACTATAACCTGGGACACTCGCCAAGACACCTTTTTTTCTGAACAGAAAAATGGCACATATAAGAAAAAAAGAATATACTCATGTGCTTTTCAGATTATTTTGCGGTATTCTTTTTAGCGTATATATCCGGGCTCTAGTAGTTATAATCTATGAAGTTAACGTAAAGGAATCTTGAACGCATTATTTAAAAGAAACCCCCTGTCACCCTGCCTGAAACTTCGATTGGTATCAAATGACTGGGCACTGGCGCAGAGTACACTCCATTAGCAGATTAAGGAAGCCACAACCTTTTTGGTATCAAATTGCTCTGAGATGTTCTTTTCTATTAGGACAGAGCTTTGTGTGCTTTTCAACGTCATCATGCAAAGTCAAATTTACTTTGCTGATATGCCAAAGGTGGACAGGGATATCACCATAACTTTAACCTTATAGGTGCATCGAAGGAGTCTTATCTTCTTCTTTATTGGCCATCACAACCCTTTGACGGTCTCGGAGTCTGCAAATAATGCAATCCAGTCGCTTCTGCTCCGTGTGAGCTGGCACCAGTTGGTCACTCCAAGCTTGGCAATTGGGGTGTGGTCTTTCTGGCTGGTCCTGCTTAAAAAGCCGAGGATAGCTCTGTCTCTTTTTTTCCATCTCGATTAGCGCTGTTTTAGCACATACAAAAACTCGTACTAGGTGAATTTATTTAAGAGTTCCCCAGGCATAGCTCTTAGGGGCGAACATACCAATTCTCATCGAATGCTTGCCGATGTCATGCATCACTGTGTGTTGAAAGGAGACAGTTACATAAACGCGCTCAATTGTTGGAGACCCGCGTTCCCGACGCTACGGCAGAGCGGTGTTGTATACACCGAAGATAGGAACGTGCCGGAGTCTAGTTTGATTGAAACAAAAAATCAACAGCGAACATGTGTGTGTGCGCAAGTTTTAATTTGAGTGTTGAATAAACTATTCTTTGGTATGTGTACTTATCGAAGAATTTGTACAGCCCAATTTTTGACCTTAATATGTCCCCAATTTATATAAAGTTGAATCAAAAATTTTTAAAGCAGACTGAAATATCCGTTCTTAGTTTAGTTAATTAGTTTCTTTGCTGACAGACCAAAGATCGATGAACCAAGCACTCCACAAAGAATACACAGCCAGCAATAGTAAAGCCGAATCCCAAAACAAATACGGAACCAGAGATGTCGAATATGGTCAATGTTTTGGGAGGTGCCTTAGCTTTGTGCCCTTTAGTCAAGTCCATCAGAATCTTTTGAGTTTTCTTATTTAGGTACTTAGCAATGTACTGAAAAAGAAAGAGAGATGGTCAAACCTTATATAAAACATCTTTCATTGTTACCTCTAGTTCCCAGTGTACATAGAGCCCCGCCTCTTGACATGTCCGTATATGCTTGTCCAAAGAGGGCATCAACACCCAGCCACGTATAGACACTGCTCTTGTCCAATCAAAGTATACGTCATCATGTAGAATCTGTTAAGTAAATTTCGAGTTAACCTTAAAAGTCAGACTTAGACATTTCACCTTACAATTCGATTCTCTAGAGCCTCCTGTGTCACATAATTGCCAAAAGTGTAAGCCCCAGATGACGCACGCTCGAGGCCAAGTCCATAATTTGAGTCAAAACTTGCATTGAACATGTAGCTGTAGTCGCGTACCTCGAAATTCTGAGCCAAAATCTGATCAGTGGTCAGTTTGGAGTTCTCCACGGTGTGTATCCAGATTATGGAAGGTGCCGCCCATTTCCATTGGGTCTGTGCCCACTTTGCGGTGGTATCAACTGGGGAGCTATAAGAAGGTAGGGTCAGCAGAGATTTGAGCTGTCCGCTGTAGATGTTCTCCAGGGTAATTGTGGCGCAAAGTAGCGAAGCTAAAAAGATGCGTGGAGCAAAGCGATCGAAACTAGAAAGTAGTTTAATGAAGATATTAATTTTCACAAATAAAAGAGGAATAAAAATACTTACCTAAGCGGAGCCGATGGCTGCTGTATGAACACAGCAAATGTATCCAGCAGAGATTTCATAAGCATTTCGACATGCTGAAATTTTTCTTGTTTTGAACCATAGCGCAGAAGACAACTAAAATACTTAAGCAAATAAAAGAGCATGCTGCAGCTTAACAAAGTGAAGAGCAGTAACAGCCACGTGAATCCGTTGAAAGGTAGAATATTGGTACGCCAAGTGGGCAGGGGGCTGTAGAAATAAGATGTCAATAATTTTCGAGAAAATTTGCTTTCACAAGATTACAATGTAATTTTATATACGTTAATAAAAGATTTTGCAAAATACCTTGACCCTGCTCTAATCTAGTTCTACGAAAGAATAAAAAACATTCGACCCTCTTAAGGGCAAAAAGCTTCAACCGAGTTTTATAATTGTTTATGGCAACCACATCTCTTACCAATTCCGATTACTTGAGTTTGAACGCGAGAGCAATCATGATAAACAAACAACTATACCCAACTGTAATATACTCTATATCTCCAGTAGCACGTCTTGTGGACGTCACATAATATGCTTTCAAAAATGTCAATTACGAATATTAATTATAAGAATCAAGTGCAAAAAATGGAGAAGAAGTACCTTATTTTTAAATGGAAATTAACAACCATCCTCCATTAAAAGATTGCAGATTAAGTTTTTTTCTATGAAATGCATGCAATGGGGTTATTCACATTAGGTCATAACTTAGGGAAGAGGTCTTCTGAGAGAATAATCGAAAATCACCAACATTTTGTCGATTACAAAGCCGCCTTCGACACACCGACTGATGTATGACCATTTGATCCACTTTATTTACCCGTCGACTTACTCGTCTTCATGATGATCTATACTCGAATGAAATTCCGCGTTTGGTTGAACTTCTACTCATAGCTCACAAAATTATTAATTCATTAAATTATAGCTCATGATATAAGCCATGAGCTGTGTGCAACTTATTCCTTAAAATCAAAGAGCCGCTCGTACAGCTCAGTGATTCAGCAGAAACGTTCGCACAATTGCCGAATCCCTAACTAAGAACACAATCGCGTACTGTTAGGAACTGATTTTTTATTAAGGAGCGTTACTGGTTTTATAGATAAACTTATATACCTAATACATGAGACAACTGTAATTATAATTATTCTTGTCCTTGTTCAATACATGTGATACATTTGTTTCTTATATACTTAGTGGTTCGAATGTATTACATCTCTTTCTCGATCATCTTACTTGCCTATTTAAATATAGTGTGGTGTTGCTCTTGCTTATTTAATTTAGACAACATGTGGTTATTTATCCTTTTTTGTCACGCATTTCCCCTCTTGCTTGTAGGCGTAGGAAAAGGACTCCTACCTAGTTTGACCTTTTCAAGTGTATCATATTCAAGTGGGTTCATGTAGTCAGATTTGTAACGTCTTCTTGTGTTAAATACGAGGGTCACATGTTTATTAAACATTTTGCGGGGGGCCTTAATGACTTATACCTTATTAATAATTTTGTCATGCAATTAATGTTTCGAATTTTCTTTTCTTCTTTCTTTTCAAATATATGTATATATTTTACGCTACATTTTGTGGAGTTCCAAATTCGATTTTTATTTTATTGTTCTTTGATTTACATTTTTGTACTCCGTAAATAATACCTAGAACTGAAAATCCAATTAATATTAAACAAAACGAAATGTGACCACTTGCGTTGTGAACATTTATTCCTCTGAGCTTAACGTTTTCTAATTTTTGCTCATCTACAAATTCTCTTAGTTTCATTATGTCATAAGTGTTGTTTATTAATTTTGTTACCATAGGCTTTATTTTTTCTGATTTAATTTTACTTGCTAAGACCGTAACTGGTGCTGCTTCATTGTGGACGACGTCTTCAGTGGTGATATCATGAGCTGCTATTAAAAGTTGTTTTCCATTGCGAGCGGTACAGGCTCGGCGAAGTTTAAGTATTCCTTGGGCGGCAATTTTCATCACTTGACTGTTATGGTTTCCACATGTCCATTCTAATATGGTATCGCTGAACGCTTTGTATCTTCTTTCTCTGTTTCCAGTGGCCATACATTTGTTATTGGTCTTTTTATAACTCCATTTTGCGTTTTAATAGAAACAACTCGAACTTTTCCCGTCGTTCCCTGGATGTGTTTCTTCAATCCTTCCAAGTTGCCATTTTGTTGGACTTATACTCTCACTATCTGTTAGAGCAATTTTTTCATTTTCCAAGTTAATAGATTCATTTTGCCACTTTAAACATTCTTGAAGTGAAAACAGCCATTTTCCTTCCATTTTTGCCAAAATTGATTCATTTTTAAAAACCGTTTCCATGGATCGAATAATGATACATCTACGTCTTCTGAACCGTCAAGTATAAGCTTTCTTATCATATAATGACCGATCTCTGAAATATCGACAATCTTTTTGCTACAGTCGATTGAACCTAATGGTCTTGAATTTCGAATTGCATCGATTACTTCTTCGTGTGTCAGCTTTTTGTCACCTTTTCCTCTTATTAAATGGTGTTTTACTAAATTAGTACATGCTTTCAAATTTCCTCCAAAGTGAGGACTTGCCGGCGGAATATTAAAAATTCGGGTCATTTCTCCAAAATTATTGTCATCGTTTATTACTTCCTTTTTCGTTGTTCTTTTTTCCTTTGTAACGGGCATTTTTATTGTCAATTTTCTATCAATATTGTTCGTTGTCGTCTTGTTACCCCATGCCATGCATTTGTCATTATCCGTTGTAATTGTTATTTCGGGCACTTCCTCTGCTTTACAAATCTGTTTTAAGTTTACCGCCGTTTGTATTGGTTGCTTTCCGATTGCTTGCACTGCTCCTGATAAAATCCATCCGAGTTTTGTACATTGCCCGATCACAGTGTCTTCTTGTTTCAGGCCTTGCATTAGAATTTCTGATACCAAATCTCCTCCAATAAGGATATCTATGCTGCTTCGCACATTGAACATAGGATCCGCTAGCCTCTCATTTTTCCATGTTCCTTTTTCATATGCAAATGAACTAGGTGGTTGTGGGCTGAGTAGTTTTGGTAAAACGACAGCTTCTGTTTTAAACCTTTCTTTGCTCCGGAACCGTGGTCGAATTTTCAACTGAAGAGCCGCTTTAGAAACTCCCACTAAATTTTCACCAAGTCCATATATTTTAGTTTTCTTCTTATGCTTTGGTAATTTTAGAATTAGAGCTGCTTCCTCTGATATAACTGTGATTTGCGATCCTTGATCTATTACTGCACGGAACATCACCCATTCTCCAGTTGCAGCTTGAACTTGAACTTGTGCAGTTGCCAGTAATGTCTTCTTGTTTTCCGGTGATTGTAATGTCATTGCTAATTTAACCTCTTCATCCGTATGTAATAATTTATGGTGAGGGTTTTTACATATTTCACATGTCTTCTCTTCTTCTGGGCAGTTTCTATATGGTGAATATTTGTGACCAAGACATCTAAAACATATTCGTTCCAATTGTACAAAGTTCCATTTCTCGCTTGTAGACATATTTGTAAACTTTCTGCAATCTTCTATCCTGTGGCCCGTCATTTTACAATACAAGCAACTGTAATCCACTGTACTGCTCATTATTTTTGGATTTTCGCGGTTATATTGCTTCGGATGTCGAATCGCTTTTATCGCTTGCAGGTGTTTTTCCAGAAACTCTAGTACATCATTTAATGTTTGAACTTCTTTTGGTGTAGCACATGTGTGTTCGTATTGCTGTTGTCCTGAACGATCAAATTTTCTCAATAATATTCCTGCGATAAACACATCGGAGCCGTCAAGTGGAATTTCCATTCCTTTAATGGCATGAGTGCATTTTTGTGTGGTGTCCAGCATCTGCTGAACACTTCGTTCCGATTCGCTGTTCATCAGTGGCAAATCAGTATTTGCAGAAAATGCTTCATGAATAGTTGTCTTCGATTCTCATATCTGTTTCTTAAAATCGATAGTGCCACTTCATAATTATCCTCAGTAATAAGCAAATGTTTTATCAAATACATTGCTTCACCCTTAACTAATTCTTTAAGGCGCATTAGCTTCTCTTTATTTGATAGGCTAACGTTATTTGCTACCATTTCCTTAAAAATGTCATAAAAACTAGCCCAAGTCGAAATATCTCCAAAAAACGGAGGTATTTCAATCTCTCTTAGCTTTATACATTGTTCAGATGGCTTATGTTGAGTCATCCATATTTCTTTGTCTCGTTTTTTCTGCTTCAACTCCTCGTATCTTTCCAATAGCGATGAAGTGATTTGCCCATTTTCTTTTAATTCTTTGAAAATGTCCGTTAATTGCTGAAAATCTTCTTTTAAGTATTCGCTGTCGATTCGATGTAGTTTAACATCTAAACCAGCTCTTTTTATTGTTCTTAACAGCGTCTCACATGCTTGGTTGAATTCCTGCTTCCGAATTTCTTGGTCTCCGATCATTTGCTGCATGGATGTGTTCATGGTTTTTCTACTGTTTTTTTATTTAGCTCAGATATTATTTTGTTCTTTAAGGCTTTTGAGTTTTTCCGAAGCCATCCTTAGAAAAATAATCGCCAGAAAAAACTTATTTATTTCTTATCATCTCTTCGTGCTGTTGCTTGAAGAGCTCCCACTGGTTCTGAACCTCTGTCATTAGGTCCATATTAGAACCATCAATGAGATTTAATTCCTCTTCCCATTTTTTTCATCTGCATATAAATTGCAGACTGACTTGCAGCTAAAGCGTTTAGCTGCTCTCTTGTTAGCACCATTTTGTATTTAAATATTATTCAATTCAAAAAAAAATTTTTTTTTTATCTTATTTTTTATTGTTTTTTATTATCAATCTTTTTCAATTCGCTTAAATCTTTTTTAAGTTTCTGCTTATGTTCCCCAGTTGACAAATTTATTAATCGATAAAGTTCTTTATATTTTCTTCTTTTTTGCTTTTTTTCTGGCTTATATTCCTCTATCGTTAGAGGCTGAGGTCCTGCGCCTTTTTGTGCTGCAGTCTCCCAAAACTCCTCCGCCTTTTCCAATATTCTCTTGTAGATTCGCCGCGGTGGTCGCCTTAGCCTCCGCTGCCGCTTGTAGATTCGCCGCGGTGGTCGCCTGAGCCTCCGCTGCCGCTTGTAGATTCGCCGCGGTGGTCGCCTTAGCCTCCGCTGCCGCTTGTAGATTCGCCGCGGTGGTCGCCTTAGCCTTCGCTGCCGCTTGTAGATTCGCCGCGGTGGTCGCCTTAGCCTCCGCTGCCGCTTGTAGATTCGCCGCGGTGGTCGCCTTAGCCTTCGCTGCCGCTTGTAGATTCGCCGCGGTGGTCGCCTTAGCCTCCGCTGCCGCTTGTAGATTCGCCGCGGTGGTCGCCTTAGCCTCCGCTGCCGCTTGTAGATTCGCCGCGGTGGTCGCCTTAGCCTCCGCTGCCGCTTGTAGGTCCGCCGCGGTGGTCGCCTGAGCCTCCGCTGCCGCTTGTAGTTTCGCCGCGGTGGTCGCCTTAGCCTCCGCTGCCGCTTGTAGTTTCGCCGCGGTGGTCGTCTTAGCCTCCGCTGCCGCTTGTAAGTTCGCCGCGGTGGTCGCCTGAGCCTCCGCTGCCGCTTGTAGTTTCGCCGCGGTGGTCGCCTTAGCCTCCGCTGCCGCTTGTAGTTTCGCCGCGGTGGTCGCCTTAGCCTCCGCTGCCGCTTGTAAGTTCGCCGCGGTGGTCGCCTGAGCCTCCGCTGCCGCTTGTAGTTTCGCCGCGGTGGTCGCCTTAGCCTCCGCTGCCGCTTGTAGGTTCGCTGGTTCTCTCAAACCCCGCCAAATCCCGCGCCGCCGTCTTAGGGCTGAATTTTTTTATTTAGTTTCCCTAATCTATGCCGTAGTGCACTGTGAGGTGCGCCTTGCGGACTTAATACCGTGGATACCGTTTTAAGAGTATGCCAACTGGTTTGGCGGTCTATAGAGTAAGTGAATACTCGAAGGACCATAATGTGCAACTTATTCCTTAAAATCAAAGAGCCGCTCGTACAGCTCAGTGATTCAGCAGAAACGTTCGCACAATTGCCGAATCCCTAACTAAGAACACAATCGCGTACTGTTAGGAACTGATTTTTTATTAAGGAGCGTTACTGGTTTTATAGATAAACTTATATACCTAATACATGAGACAACTGTAATTATAATTATTCTTGTCCTTGTTCAATACATGTGATACATTTGTTTCTTATATACTTAGTGGTTCGAATGTATTACATCTCTTTCTCGATCATCTTACTTGCCTATTTAAATATAGTGTGGTGTTGCTCTTGCTTATTTAATTTAGACAACATGTGGTTATTTATCCTTTTTTGTCACGCATTTCCCCTCTTGAACATATGTGCTTGTAGGCGTAGGAAAAGGACTCCTACCTAGTTTGACCTTTTCAAGTGTATCATATTCAAGTGGGTTCATGTAGTCAGATTTGTAACGTCTTCTTGTGTTAAATACGAGGGTCACATGTTTATTAAACAAGCTGTTTGAAATGATTCAGCTCAACAAAACAACTAGATCAATCATGCTCAACTCAAATAGCTCAAAGGGTTCAATGAATAGATCAAATAGCTCAGAGCCTAATTGTCATGCAGTTCTGAGCAAATATAAACAAAGTTAATTTTCTTCAATTTCATTGTTAATTCAAGAATTATTCAAAAGAAATGGAGCAAAACTATGAAATTGCACTGGACCAATCAGTAAGTATATGTTTAATATTTAGAACGTTTAAAATTAGGTAAAAGGTTTTTCAAATAAGTATAGACTAAAGTTAAAGTTGTATCTTAATTCATAAATAGTCTTCATCATGTTCCACGGAGGATTTAGTATCAACCCAAGAAGATATTAAAAAGAAGTTTATTTCTGGAGAGGTCAGCATTAGCCCAAAGCGTGGAAGAAGCAGAGTGTGCTAAATCTTTGGAAACATATTGGATAAGGAAAGCAATGAGGTCGGCCAGTTTGTTGGATGCAGAAAGTGCAGCATTACACAAAATAACACCATAATCAATCCTACAACTGGGAATGGTGCATTTGACGACTTCGTACGATCTTTTTCACATGAAACTGACGAGGACATAATTATTCAGGATATAAAAGCATATACAAGCAGTATGAGCAGATTTAGTGTACACTTTGGTTCGTAAAAAAGGTGAGAAAATCATAAAGAACAGTTTTCCCTTCTGTACAAAGCTAGCTGCAAAATTTTGGCCACTCCTGCAAGCACTGCCTCATCAGATAGAGCCTTTTCTCAAGACGGAAACCTCATATCAGAGAAAATGTCCTCAATTACATCGAAAGATGATACGGTGAAAAAATAATGTTTTTAAACGATAATTCAAAAAAATAACAACGCATCTTTAATTATACTTGTGTGCGTTTTTGTTATAAGATTTATGTGGGACTGCAATCGTTCTCTACATCTGCTGGTTTGACGATTGCTGAGAACAAACTGTGGGAGTGCCAAAGTGTCTCTAAAGGGTGGAGTTACGGATATTCCATGAGGCAGCGAGCATTATGCGAATATGTTGCTCTGCACCGTCTCAACCGTTTGAATGGAAGTGACAGGCAGTGGCCCAGAGGCAGATATATTAGGTCCAGCACGGCTGCCAGCTAATTGTTTTGGGCGTCTGGAACCGGAAAGACCGCGGTGCACAGTACTAGTTCAATTACTCTTCCTTGGGTCTTACCCGCTCTAATGCGGCAGATCTGTGAGCGGTTGTCCCTCAGCTCGCCAATGAAGCAACGTCCTTCGAGGAAGAACCGAAGCATAGCGAATTGCGAATTCGAAAAAAAAATTTTTTTTTAGATGGGCTCAATGTTTGACTTGACTTCGATCTATGGAACAACTGGAGCTTGATCTATTGGAGCTTAATCTGTTTTGAGTTTGATCTATTTGGAGTCACTGGAAATTTTAGCTGACTAATTTAAACTAAAAAAATTTATGACTTGATTTACTGGAAACATTTTTTTTAAACATGAATCAAAGGGCCCTTTGACTCCATTCATGCAGGGCTCTACTATATAGCATATGTTCAAGTGCGGGTTATCAACTATCTTTTTGTCAAGTTTTTTCAAAATGCTTTTAGTCTTTTGTGCGTGAAAGCTTTTTTATAAATACTCTTATAATAATTTTGCAAATTCCGCGGTTTTTTGACCATTCACTGACTTGAGATATAGCCTATGCCTAATCGCCATGAGCATACTGTGAAAACTTCACGAAGAAACAACAAAAAAATCAATTAAACAATTAAAAAAACGAGAAGGCCAACCTAACTTCGTCTTTGCCGAAGTTCTTATACCCTTGCAAATGTTTTAGTAAATCAGAGTTTACGAACGTCAGCATTAAAACAAACAATTTTTCTAAATAAAACCCACTTTTCGACCGAAAGTTCCTATGGCAGCTATAAGATATAGTCATCCGATTTTGACCAAAACTTCCAAATTTGTGTAAAAGTGTAACAAACTAAAAATTCCGCCCTTTTCCGATAGCTTATGGCAGCTAGCGATCTTGTTTTACCAAAATTAAAAACAAAAAAGTTTTTCCTCACAAAGACCCACTTTTCTACCGATAGTTCCTATGGCAGCTATAAGATATAGTCATCCGATCCGGTCGGTTCCGACATATTATCAGTGTGCAGTAAAAAGAAGACTCTGTGCAAAGTTTCAGCTCAATAGCTTTAAAACTGAGAGACTAGTTTGCGGAGAAACAGACAGACGGACAGACAGACGGACGGACAAAGCTCAATCGACTCAGCTCGTCGCCCTGATCAAGAATATATATAGTTTATAGGGTCGGAAATGAATATTTCTGTGCGTTGCAAGCTTCTGGGCAAAATTATAATACCCTTTGCAAGGGTATAAAAATTTAATATTTGCCAAATTTTCTTATTTCTTAAATTATAATGAAGATTTGATAGACTGCAATTGTAGAGGCTATATGTGGTGTAGACCGAACTGTCCCAATTATCGCTATTTCCACACGTTATAATTGTTATTGTTCAAAAATGCACCAAACAAACTAAATATTTTAAAATATGCCAATAAGTCTTTCCTAAAGCACGGTACGGAGTACTCCAAACTGTTTGTGGGCACAAAATAGTCATTTATTGCGCGCAACCCAAAAACCCAATCCCACCCGTATCACCCCCATTTCTTTTCGCTGACCTTTCTTTTCGGACAACTTTTTCGTAATGACTTTGGGCGCCCAAAACAAAGCTTGAAGAATTGTTCATACCATCCACAAATTCAGAGTTCGACGTTCGAGTTCGATGTTTGTGTGGATTTTCAAGCCACACTTTCCGTTTGACTGCGCACACACCGTAACACGTTTGACGTCAAACATTTTGGGAGTGGTTTTACAACGATTTTTTATATGGAGTTTTTCGTTTGAAATCTCTCCTCATATAATATGCTGTTTGCCTGGTTGTTGAAACTTCAATATCTTTTTTGTAGCGTTGGCCTAATAACTAATATTTTGTTACCATCAAAGCTCTTACTTCAAACAGTAATTTTTTCTGACAGTATTTTGCTATTAAAGAGGAAGTGCTGTACAATTTTCTAGATCTTAGATATACAATGTTACTCACACTGGAGCTGGTCCCAGAATGGTTACCGCAGATCGGGCTATAATAGTCGAGGTCTCTGTTATCCCATCATACCAGTTGTAGATGCATCCAATGGCCAGCTCCACTCTTTGATTGTAAATGTCTCCCAACATGCCATCGGCTGTCTCATTCTCATAAATGCTACCCCAGTTATCCGCGCCATCTACAACAAAGAGCATTCCAATAGAAATCTTAAAGGGGTTCAAAATCACTTACAGGCCTCCACACGCAGATGGCAGTTATGCACCCGACAGAACGTTTTCATCACGTTCGCCTCGGAGCCGTAGTAAGCAATCGAACGATTGGCCCCATGTGGATTAATTGGATCTTCATTACCATCACCAGCTGCCTATTGGAGGGGGTGGGAAAATGTTATTTGGTCCTTATTAAGTTACGCCGTAAGTGCAAATAGAGGGGCGAAGCTGGCTAATGGTCAACTTTTGTTGGCCAATCAAGTGTCTGGACTAATTTGAGTAAATGGCCCAGTAATGATCACGCCCTACCCAAACATGGACATACATTGCCATCGACACTAGGCTTTGGCTTTCGTCGGACGGCAATTAAATGGAAACACGTAATTTAAATCAATGTTGTGCCAAAGCTAAGCCCCAAAACAAAACCACATGCACACGCTGGTGGCTCTCTATGTGTGTGTGTGTGTGTGCATATGAGACCATGTGATGGTGTGTGCGTGTGCGCTTACAAGTGTTCAAATGTCCTTAAGCCAAACAATTGAGTGCGAACAAAACTTTCTCCAAGTGACAACAAAAGAACTTTTTCATCTGTTTTATTGTACTTTTTGTCAATGGCTTTTCGGATAAAACAGTGGTTCCATTTAGATAAGTGTTGCCTTCAAATGATCAGTATCGATATGTTTAGTATTTTAGAAAAGTTTTTAGAAAAGTGTGTCAGATTTACCGAGTTTCATACCGAATTTATCGCGTACCTCTGATCCAACGAACGCTGCATTTTCGGCTTGCATCACTCGAAGAAACACATCGCGCGAAAATACCTGTGCTGACTCTCCACTAGAGTTGTCGATATTAATAAATAACAATATCGATAAAATAACAATATCGATAATATTAAAAATCCAAATTTTCAATATCGATATTAGATATTTCGCCTCCAAAAAACATCGATATATCGATATTATTGTTATTTTCTAAAGCTTAAGAAAACTGAATGTCTTCATCATAAAAATGCTAGTGATGATTTCTAGAGACCTTTATATCTAATCTTTTCAACAGTTTCCAATAGTTTTATGAAACGACACTGTACATTTTTTCAAATTACATTAATAGTGAGAGTTTCATTTTCTTTAAAAATTAAAAGCGTTTACTCAAAAGAGATACAAATTTAGTTAGACACATTACTTCGTATAAGTAAGGCTTCTGTTCAAAATTGTTCTGATGTTACAAAAGTTTAAACGGGTTTTATTCATGAGAAGAACTAAATTTGTATCTTATCTGAGTGTAGGCTTTAAAGACTTAAAAATAAAGATAAAAATGTCAAGTGATATGAAAAATTCATCCGCACCAATATACTATTGGGTTCATGACGACATCTTCAATTTATTCATACACTGACACCTAATATGGCAGCGTATTGCAGCATCCATACGTGTATGATTAGTTCTTAAATGCGATTAAAAGTTGTAAGTATTAATACTCAAATGTTTTATCAGGATAGTCAAATAATTTGCTCCTTTTTATTTCCATAGTAACTTTTCCGATATATCGTTTATAAATAGATCGATAATCGTCAATATTGGCATACAAAATATCATATCGGAATAACCCTTATCGTCCAACAAAAATATCGATATATCGACAAAATATTGAAAACCACACTCTTTAGGTGTTCGGAGACAACTGACCAGCCGCTCGTTCATTAACTAGGAACGCCTTCTGCCGAATCCAGTCGCGGTGGAAGAAAATCAGTCCTACTACTTTCCGGACAAACCCTGTAAAAATTGTACCAGACGATTTAAACTAATACTACCTCCGTTTATACACACAAAATTAATTGTAAGTAATGCCCTTCAAAGTATGCCAAATGTATAACCTTTTATAATCATCATCAATTTCAACGTAGACAATTGTAGTCAGACATGGCAGCATCATGCAGAATCTACACGGAATATTCACCCAAATTGTCGGACCAGTTAAAGGTATAAAACATAATATAGTGTTTAGCCAAAAGAAAATAAATATTATTATCAATTAAGACTTTTTAAAAGCATAGCATACTTTTAAAGGCATTCATCACAATAAATTTTGAGCATATAAACGTAGTATTATAAAAATTTTGATTATTATGATAAAAATATCGGGTATAGACCGGTAAGGAAGTGTTTCTTACCAACAAAAAACTGATCTGGCCCAATTGTGGTTTGATAAACCGGATTGTTTTGACAGTCCTTTATTGTTGCTTGTATTTTGGGAGCTACATTGCAAATCTTTTGCGGTTAAATAAACGAAAAATATAATAATAGTTTTTATTCTTCTCGTAGTTTTTATACTAGGTATTATTAAATTATTTCCTGGATTTTGCCAATTTACTGCATGACCAGCCGGTAGTCGGGTGTGGCGTAGCGGTTAGTGTGTCGGCCCACTGTGGGCGGGGTGTCCTCACCATCTAATAAAAAGTTTTCTTTCTTTTAAAGTAGGGTTCAATCCGCTGGATAATAACCATGAAAAAGCAAATTCTCAAACTTTGCCGTTCGGATTCGCGTTAAACTATAGGTCACTTTCTTTTCTGCGAAAAATTATGACCACTAACACCAAGAGATTGAGAGAAGCTTGGTTTGGCTCTTTGGGGCTGTAAAGACAAATATACATATTTTCAGTGTTCCATGCGGTTTGCCAGATCTGGCAGAACCAGCGCTAAGTTAAGATGTCTGCGCTTCATAATTTCATAAATTGATGGCGAATTCATACAGGAGTTTTAAAAATTAATGAAACAGCAAGTCTTTTATGGAACAACCTTTGAAATCGCCGTTTTAACTTGGCGCCATATAGTCAAACGCGTACTAGCTGACAATTCTCCAACGAGGCTTACATTTTTATTGAGGAGGATAGGCGCATTAATTGTCTGTCCTTGTTCAAGATTTCATCTTGAGACTGCTAGCGATCAAAGCTTTGGTAAACAATGCAGCTCCCTTGACTTCTACTGCTACTGAGCATTTTATTTTGAAGGTAATAGTTTGGGATTTATTCAATTCGGCTTGAATTTTTTGCAAAATGTTTCACTATACATATATATAGATACCGCATCTCATACAAACTTTTTTATTTGGGATCCAATGTCAGCTCCCAAAAAAAATCGGTTTTTGGGACATTTCTATAAATTTTTGCTCTCAGCCGTATAGCTAAATTTCAATATATATATCGTTGTAAAGGCGGCGATAATCAAATATTGGGATCCAAAGTCAGCTCTCAAAAACAGTCATTATTTGTTTCACATGCGTCATCTATAATATCTATTAATCTTTGTCCATAGGAACCATCTATTTCTATCGCCTAGTCATCCCCACACTGAACTTCTTTCTAAGTTAAGTCTTTCACAGTGCCTTTTACCCAAAGAACAAAGAAATGTTCCATAATTTAGTAAATCTTCTCAGGTCTACGAAAAAATGATATATATGATCAGAGACTGCATTCTGTTTGGAGTGTTTCTGAGGGACTTTAGTATCTCGTAGCCATTTATGTCAGGGGCCAGCAAAACATCAAAGACATGCCTATTTTGGTGTTGCGAGTGTGTTTTTTAGACACGCGAGAGCCCGCTGATTTTTGTTGTAGCAGAAGAGAGCAGTATAAGCTCGTATACTGTCAGAGAGTCGACTTCGCTGCCGCAGAGCGTTCTTGTATTCACAGTATATAGAAACGTGGCGAACTCTGATTTACATGAATGTCTATTGGGAGATCCAAATCCTCAAATCCATTAAGGCAAACCATTTGTGGGTCACCCTTTTAATATATTTTAAACATATGTGTGTGTTATTTCGACCTTTATGATAATCAAACCTTCAAGAATTTGTGGGCTCGAAATTAGAAACAGGATTATAACACACCACCAAGAAGGCTAGATGATCCAACAGCTGTTTCATTATCAGTTCTGCTGTCAAACCGCTGTTAAAATCGATTGGGAATTCCAAAGCGACTTTACAACAAAATCCGACAGTACGTGACAACGATAAGCTGCCAGTAGCCTTCGCGTATCCCAAACGATTTTAGCAGCGCTGGCATGGATGGGCAGCTGGACAGCAGAGCAGCAAAATATCGCTGATGATTTAATAGAGATACCGATGAAACAGTTGTACGATCAAATTACCTCCTTTGTGGCGTATTATTTTTCTGTTTTATTAAGTTATGTGCAAGCATAATGAGAACTCGAGCGGAAAGAGGACCCTTTCCTAATTTCAAGATGATCTGAAAAGCCTGTTTAACACATTCATGATAATTTGCTTACTTTTAGCAACTCGTAATCACCACAGGCTCTTAATATTTAACCACAGTCTAACCCACTGTGCCCACAGAGCTCTGTGTAGGGCTTTAATATCCCACAATAAACATGCTGGGACAGCAACAAGAACAACACAACATGTGCTTACATTTTAGTTATCCAAACCGTTGCCCACAACTACAACTAAGAACCTTTCCACGCACACACACACACACACACAAGCACAGCCACACCAACCCACTGGCTATTTATTCATGACAATTTCCCCCAGAATCTGCCTAATGCAAAGACAATCACATAGAATGAGCCCAGAGCCTGCGCCCAATGCTGATGAGGAGGTGGACAAGCAGTAACCAATTGGCTTTGCTTAATGTCACCATGCAAATCTCGCAGCAGCTTTGGGCGTGCCGACAACCGCAACAACAACAACAATAAATATAAACTTAACCGGCAATTACTTACCACATAATTAGTAACTGTATATGGCACATAAGTAACGGACCCCATGCGCAGCACTCGCTGCTCCAGATTGAGCAACTTGTTGGGATAAAGTTCCACCCGTCCTCGGCTGGCAAAAGTTTGGTTCGGCAAGAATGCGTCCAGGCGTACAGCATCCAAATTACCCACGGCACCGACAAACTTTTGTGTCCACAGTTCGAAATTGATGTCGCGGTGTGGCAAAGTGGCTGCGGTATCCGCATCGGCAGTTACCGAATCTCCATTTGCGACTCCCAGCGTTGTCCCGTTACTGCTGTTTACCGAGGTGCCATCCGGTTGCCTGAGGTCTGTTGCTGGTGCTGGTCGCACCATCAGATGGTGTGGGTAGACTAAAGCGCATTACATCGGTTTGGCCGTCGTTGGACAAGCAAAAGGACACACAAAAAACAAACAGACAGAAACGAAATTAAGTCGTGGCAGGCCACAAAAAAAGTTTACAATTGAACAAGACGCCATCGAGCGTTGAAATTATTGGCAAGTGCTAAAGTTTGATCAACTGGCCAACACAGCCCCCCGGAGCTCTACCATACGGTTGTTCTCCGCTCGTGTTTATGTTGCCGCCACATGCGAATCGAGTTGTGTTGGCAAAGTTTGGAGTTTGACTTGTTTTCGTTG
Organism: Lordiphosa clarofinis; assembly: GCA_018904275.1. Taxonomy (NCBI): domain Eukaryota; kingdom Metazoa; phylum Arthropoda; class Insecta; order Diptera; family Drosophilidae; genus Lordiphosa; species Lordiphosa clarofinis. The sequence continues at coordinate 1,226,859 of JAEIGQ010000058.1, forward strand.
TCATTCCCCTGGGGAAGGCGGCGAAGCAAAAAGGAGGCATTGCTAAATAAAGTCACCGTTTTACTTGTGGCAAATAAATTGATGTCAAAAAGACAGGAAAAACAATAGAATTTTAAAGCAATTAGATCAACAAAACTTTATTTTTTAAAAGATTTGTTAATCTCTTTAACATATTCCAAGGCAGCAAGCCGCTCCAGAACCGAACCCATAAGAACCAGACCACAAACCGAATCTTATAATTTAATGACCACTTGCACCAGACCACCATTATTTTGGAAAACGGTGCGGTTGAAAAATTACATTGAATCATCCTTAAGAAAGTAAGTAATTGGTTTAAAAATTATTTTTAAGTAAAGGATTAATGAATGAAAATGATTTTTGAGCGTAAGTTTAAGTTATAAATTTAGTTTTACGTCTTTAAGAAAGTCTTGAAACGTCAGACAGTGAGCCCTTTTTATGAAAATTAAGTAAATTGATTATTTTAAAAAGTCAGATATTCACCCTGATATTTAATATGAACTTTGAATATGCCAGCTCTAAGACACATACATACATGTACAGTAGGGGCGATGTATGGAAAAATGTGCGGACATACCCTTTATACGTTGCGTTTTCCAATAAAATAGGCATACGGAAAAAATTTTATTTTAAAATTTGAAAAAAGATTTAAAATGACCATTGAAAAATTGATTTTAATATAACCTAGAAAATATGTAAATATTTTTCTACGGGTATTTCCATTCTGTCGAACGGGACCATCGAACCCATTTAAAGTAAATAAAAAAAATAGATGAAACCAAAATATCTTTGAAGTGAGGGTTCACCCGAACTAAACTCATGCCGCGGATCACAGCTGCGGCTGCGGTTCTGCTGCTTATAAATAGACTATTGTTCATTTGACAATACACCAACTTTTAGGATCTAAAATGCGGACTACTGTACTACTGTGGTCAAAAAATACCGGGAATTTGTTCAATATCATCTTCACTTCGGGTTTTATCTGTTTTAACGGTTGAAAACGATCCACGGAGCGGATTCTTGAATTTTGTGCCTATTTAACAAGAAGGTGCGATCCCTTGTTGGAGTCCCGCTCGTGGATCATTGTTGTTGCTGGATAATATACAGGGATGGATCTTACAATCTCCTGTGATGTGTGAGTCATCCTCAATATTCACCAATTAAAATCAATAATTGAATCAGTGGAACAGGAAATCTTTTTATTTCCTTTTCTGAACTAATAACAGAGTAAATTTTAGGTTTATCTGAAACATAGCAGTATGATTACTGGATCTGATCAGGAAGAAAAGACATTCGTTCACAATCTATATTTTTGGTTTTATTTTTAGCTTTGATCTCTAGATTTTGAACGCAATTGGAATGTAGTTTTTATATAAGTTAGTCAAATTAATTAATTACCTTAATATACCTGCTTATCTGGCCGTCTGTGGCCCAGTGGTTAGTATGCTGGACTGATGGGCGGGAGGTCGTGGGTTCGATTCTTAAACTTTGCCGTTCGGATCCGGCGTTAAACTGTAGGTCCCTTTCTCTTGAGCGAAAAATTTAAGGCACACGCTTATTGTTAAGATAGCCCTATCTCAAGAAAATATCAATATCTACATCAGGGGTGCCCAAAACGAGCTTACCAGCGCGTAAGCAATAACAACAAAATGAGATAGAGAGACAGAACCGATTCTTGTTTGTGTGTATGTGTGGTCGTTGCTACGCAAATCATACTCGATAGCGCGACAAGCGTTCAGCCGTATGCAAAAGCAATTTGTTGTGGGGTTCGAGTTTGCGAGAGACATAGGAGAGAGAGAAGAGAGACACATATGATGATGTTGTTGCAGGTCGGAGCGCGACAACAACAAAACACAGAGCAGGCATAAGAATTGTTTTTGTTTTTTGCTGGCTTACGGCATGCGCAAATCGTATACGCGCAGGCTATTCCTTTGCGTAGAACAACAACACATGCGTGTATTCTCTAAATATCCGGCAAACACCACTTCGAAATTAACCTCCTTTTTAGGCTTGGGGATATCTTTATACCTGGACTTAAAAAAAATGTGAAATCGGCTTATTTGAGTTGAATAGCCAAATTAATCTCAGAGTTCTTTATGACTCTTTAAAATTTAGACCGCCAAATGAATCAAAATGAATTTAGACCGGCACATTGGAACGCATTGTTTTCAAAAAGACAGGTCTCGCGTTTTTCTATTCCACTGAACAAACGTTTTGCTAAGCCAAAAACCTTTTTTTAAATCCGCCAAATCTAACTGCTCGTTATACCCTTGCAAAGGGTATTATAATTTTGCCCAAAAGTTTGCAACGCACAGAAATATTTCATATATTCTTGATCAGGGCGACGAGCTGAGTCGATTGAGCTTTGTCTGTCCGTCTGTCTGTCCGTCTGTCTGTCTGTCTGTTTCTACGCAAACTAGTCTCTCAGTATTAAAGCTATCGGGCTGAAACTTTGCACAGAGTCTTCTTTTTACTGCACACTGATAATATGTCGGAACCGACCGGATCGGATGACTATATCTTATAGCTGCCATAGGAACTATCGGTCGAAAAGTGGGTGTTTGTGAGAAAAACTTTTTATTTTTAATGTAAACGGTTCCCACTTCAGCAATTATTAGTTTTACACGCTTTTACACCGATTTGGAAGTTTTGGTCAAAATCGGATGACTATATCTTATAGCTGCCCTAGGAACTATCGGTCGAAAGTGGAGTTTATTTAGTAAAATTGTTTGTTTTTTTTTTGCTAACGTTCGTAAACTATGATGTATTAAAACATTTGCAAGGGTATAAAACTTCGGCGCAAGATGAAGTTAGCTTGGCCTTTCTCGTTAATATCGGTTCCGGTACCGGGTTCCGGTTCATTTAGGTTCTTTTCGGTCTAATCGGTTTTCTTTGGTTTGATTCCCTGAAAATAATATATCGTGCGCATTTAAAGATATTTAAGAGTTAAGGTTTAACTCCTTCTAGAGGTACTTTAACCAGATGTACGATTAAATGAATCTTTTTTTTAGATTGGGCTTACAACGACCCTCTCCGTACATGATGAATTTGATAGACTTTAGTCCTGAACCAATAAAATATAAATATAAACTTAAATTGATGTCGCTGTGTGCTGCTCGTACAAAAGTACCCTTTGTGGGAAGAACTGGGTATGAGGTGATGCTTACAATTTAAGGCTCTAATTCCGGTGTTTGTTGTTTAGTGTTGTACAGTGTAGTTTGTGTACTTTGCTCTCTTTTTAAAAATGTTAAAAACTGAATCCTCTTATAAGCACACTAAGCGTACCCAATCAGTGTGGCAATTCACATTGCCACAAATCCTTAAATTTTAAAGTGTTGTCCCAATTCAATTTTATTTAAGTTTTTCGTTGGTTTTTGTTGTATTTTTGTTGTTGCTTTTTGTTCAGTTTTTATTTTAACAAAAATTATGTTTTGATTGTATTTGTTTTGTAGACTTCCGTTATGTAAGGTTTCGTATTTTACTTACACTGCAAAATGTCCATCCGCAACAAAGACCGTGGATCTTCATGTTCACACAAAAATAAATATCGCTTATCCTTGAGTCTCACATGGGCATTACGTGTGGCAAAGTAACGGACATGCAAAAAGTGTGCTGTATCCGGCAAGATGGTAATAAAACCCTTAAAACAAATCACACATTTATGTATCATAACCACAATTTGGTCAGACTGAAGTCCCACCTCAGTAACGGTGCAGTTTACAGCACTCAGAACTTGTTGCTTAAAGGCATTTGAATCCTTAAGTTGAGCCACATTAATCCATTGTAGTAAGACCGGAGAACTAGCATTACGAAAAGACAACTCTAAGGCTTTTAAATACTCCAATTGCAGGTTAGTTGTAGACAAACTATTATTATAAACAATCAAAACTGAGGAAAGTGAAACAAAATATTGGCTGACTGTAAAAAGAAGAAGAGGTTAACTATAGATTATACTTAAAGAAATACAAAATACAATTCTTACTTAAAAAATTAATCAGTTGACTCACATGAGTTGCAATCGGCTTGAGTAACATTTTAATTTTAAAAACTTACTTCACATTAAGTCTCGTTTTTATAGGCTCAGCTTTTGCAAATTGATGTCCTTCAATTGACCAACAAATTGAATTTAATGCTAGCTGGTTAGATGTTTGCACTGGCATTAACTTAATTAAAGGTACACAATGCCTTTCAATGCCTCTAAACTAAACAAATAAGCTAGACTAAGTCGTATGGGTAAATACCTTGTGGCCATTCATGTAGACAACCAGTAAACCTCTTTACAATACAAAAGCTGTCAAAAACAGCTGGCAACAAAGCCAAGCAAATTTCTTTCAGCCAAGACAGCGACCAACTGTAACACTTAGAAGCTACTGTTTAATTAACCCAAGCTCCATTCATGACACTAGACCAATTAGCTTGGCCACAAAACCAGACGACTAAATGCAGCATTGACTTTCATTATGAATGCGAACAATGCCCCACAAAACCAAGGCGGGGAGAAATTGGAGGGCACAAACTGTGGCCCAGCCCAAGTGGCAATTGAAACAATTCAATTGGCCAGAGAATGAGGCGGGGAATGGAGGGATAGTAGTAGATGCCGCCGCAACCAACGATGCCACCAAACACATTGTGAAAACGTTTTGTGTGCTAAACCGTTGTTCCATTTGAAATTGAAAGACAGATTATTGGATTTGCTTCTAAAGCCAAAAAGAGAGAGCAGGGAATTGTAAATGTCCAAATACGCGGCCAGTTGGCTAAATCTGTGAATTTTTAAATGAAACACTGCTGCTGTCAATTCATTTAGTTTGTGAGTTTAATTTTTGGAAGTAACAAAAAATACCAATTGATTCAAAAACTTTCCTAACTTATCCACCTGACCTCGCAAGTAACTTTGTCTGCCAACAGTGTGGCAATTAAACAGTCAGAAAAAATCCACTGCGCTCTTAAGTATGCAACACTAATCAGGATTTATATTTTGGCTCTCCTGTCCAGTCTGTCCTCCGTCTCTGTCTCTCACGCTTTATGCCTGCTCTGCCACTTGGGCAACTAGAATTCACACACCTCGCACACGCAAATATCTCGCCACATTCCCCGGGCCAAGCACCGCAGGCTGGCCAACAAACCGACCATAAGTGTGCACCATGAGGGAGTAGCCGCAACATATGGCCAAAATCTGTGCACAAGACAACTGAGTGTGTGCGTTTTTTATTTCATATTTCTCTGCTTTGGACTAGCTGTTAGGCTGCCTTTCATCTGTCATTAGCTATTTTTTCTAAAATGCAGTTGCATGTTCAACTTTAAATAGTCCGTGTTAAGTGCAAATTGCAAAATAGCTGCTGCATACATCTACATACATATTAATAATAATCAACGCTTCATGCTGCATTAATGAATGCACAAAACAAAGCACCCAGCTGGGTCTGTGTGTCCTTGAAAAGTAGCACGCTCCACTCAGAACAATGGCATTTTGAAGGCCTCAGCACAAATTGTGCCACTTCATCATGGGTGATGGCAGCGGCAGCAACAACAAATGGAGCAAGTGCAGGGCAGAGAAATGGGTTCTTCCTTTCAACGAGGCGAGGCGAGTGCCTGATTCGAGCTACTTAATAGTAGTTGCATCGGAAGCTACTTTAAATGCTAATTTTCAACTGGTCAGAAATAATTGCGACCCACATTGCGTAAGCTTAATGGAATTTGACAGTTGATAGATATCAGGCTGTGACATACATTTCTATGTCGAAACAGAACACTAAAATTTCTTTGGAAATAAATTTCGGAACTGAGTTTAGAATTTGAAAATATTAAACAAATTTAACACGGGTAAACTCACGATTTAGCTGGGCACACACAAAATTTCAGTTGAGCTGGCAACCCCCCACAATCGATTATTTTGAGATGCAAGCGTTTTCACAAAAATATCAGAGATTTCTGGGTCACCACCGAACCTTCCTTCTTTCTTTCTTTCTCCTTTCTTCCTTTCTCCTTGATTCCTTCTAAAACCCTCCTTCCTTTATCATTTCTTTCTTTCTTCCTTCGTCCTTCCAACCTCCTTCCATCCTCCTTACTTGCTGCTTTCCTTCTTTCGTGCTTCCTTCTTCCCTTTTTTTCCCTTTCCTTCCTCTTTTATTCTTTCCTCCATCTTTCTTTCTCCTTCCTTCCTTTCTTCCTCCTTCCTTCTTCTTTCCTTCCACTCTCTTCGTCCTTCCTTCCTTTCTACCTTCCTTTCTTCCTCCTTCTTCCCTTTTTTCCTTCCTTTCTTCCTTCCTTCCTTTTTCCTTCCTTTCTTCCTCCTTCCTTCCTTCCTTCCTTCCTTCTTACTTCTCCTTCCTTCTTACTTCCTTCCTACTTTCTTTCCTCCTTTTCCTCCTTCCTTCCTCCTCCTTCTTCCTCCTTCCTTCCTTCCTTCTTCCTTCCTTCCTTCCTTCCTCCTCCCTACCTTGCTTCTTACCATCTGCCTTTTTTCCTCCTTTCTTACTTATTTCTAAGCTTTCTTAATTCTAGCAAAGGAAAGAAGAAAACCTTAAAGTTTAAAAACTATTTACAGTTTATGGAAGGGGTGCCCAAACCCATTCCACAAGCCACGCATTTCGTGTTATTTGACGTTAAGGAATATCTGGCACGTATACGTGCGTCATAAGCCTACATAAAGCCACAACAAATTCATATACTTCCTCTCCTCTCTTTCTTTCCTAGCTAAGGATTTCTTGTTGGCCAGTGCAGAACTGCAATTACAACATCACATATGTCTCTCTTCTTTTTCTTGTAAATCTCTGAAAAACTCGAACGCAATAACAAAGTGTCTCATGTCTTAAAACACAAATAAAATCGGACTTCTCTTTGTATTTCTTGTGGTTGTTTTTGCTGGAGGTAATTTGTTGCGCATTTATATTTGTTTTTACTTTAGCTGATTCTGGGCATCCGTGGCTTCCGGTGTAGGCCGAAGTCTAATATATTTAATATTATATTATTAATATTTTTAAGATATTCAGTCCACATATTTCTCTCTGAGTAAGAAAGCTTCCACAGTGCAATTTAAAACAAATTTCTTTATTTTGGTAATAATCTGCCACAAAATGTACATATCCTGGTTATTTCTTTGATAGTGCAAAAAAATTTCAATTTACTTACAAGATGGTAAGACATAAAATAATTTGCTATGTCAGGGCACTTCACATAATGCACATTTTGCCACACAATTATGCAGATTGGCATGTGCTGCTGAGTGGATGGAGATGGCAAAGTTTAAGTAAATATTTGGCATTTGGTTGACTGTGGTTTTTGGTTCCCGTTTTTTTCTTTTGGAGCCAAAGGAAATTGCATTTCATTCTATGATTTGTAAATAAACTTCAGTTGAAGTATTATTTATTCGGTCATTTTTTTCTTTCCTCTGCGGACAAACACTCGAGCGTGTAAATGCACACACAAAAAAATATACAACTTAAATAGAAACACATTTCATTTCCGTAAGACCTGGCAGAGTGGAAGCGGAAAATGCTAGAGTAGAACAACTGGCAAACAACAAGAAAGTGGAAATAAACTTGGCGATAAACCAACGAAATCGATTGGAAATATTTTAACGAAATTGCAGCTTAAAGTGTCAAGGCAGCATGAGCATTGGCAAAATAAGGGGAAGGCAGGGCAGGGCGGGGCAGCAGTCAGCCATTTGAACTGACGTTGAGAGGAGAGCTCGTTTGATTCTGCTGTCGATGATTATGATGCAGCTGCTGCTGCCTGCTGATGCTGGCGGGTATTTAGATAATGCCTGAGCCCGGCTCTAGATCTCAAGTGTGCAATCGGACTGAAGCTGAAACGGTTTAAATGCTAACAATGCAACTACAACTGCTCGGTCTCGGGTCAAGTGTTTAGCGCCGGAAACGAAGTGTAATGAAAGCGTGTAAAGTGCAAATCGAAAAGGCAATACAAGTAACGAGTACAAAATGCTTTTGGCCTTCCGAGCATTTTTTGTTTTTTACTCCAAATTACCAATGTCGGACGGGCATGACGACGATAAGGTGTACCAGGGCCAAGGCACATCCTGAAAGTATGCAACACTAAATTGCTTTTGCCGTAAGCAGGTGAAGCAAGCAAAGGAAACGCAAAAGGAAATGTTTCGCAAATGTAAGTTTCTCTCGAAATGGGTTTTCTGGGTTCTCCTTTTTTGCCAACGAAATTATTTTCTTTAATTAAATGCATTTAATTTTAATGTTGTCGTGCTGTGACTTGCCTTTTAAGTAGCCTTGCTGTAATTTTCAGGAGCTAAATAGTAGGAAATTGCTTTCAATATTTATTGGAGTGATAGAAAAAGCCTTTTCAAACAGTCCTTGTTTTTTTGCCCTATGCTTTATCATACACATATATATGAGTCCAAAAAAAATACAAAGTGTTTCATGGTAGAAAGCTGCGATTTCCTGCGCCAGGTTCCTTCCTGGATGTGGTCACTCTCCAGTACATTTTGTTTCGGTTATCTCACAGTGACTGGCTAACTAACCAGATTTCCATATTTTATTGACAATCGCATTTATTGTACACACAAACCACCAACAAATTAAATATTGATAATTATTTTTTTCTCTACAGGTCATACTATACTCAGTTTTGTTCACTAGGGTGGACCTTACTTATATAAATTTAAATTTAAAGCCATTAAGTTCCAATTCCTTTTTAGTGCAACATACTATTATTTATATATAAATGTATGCACTAGCTAAATCTGATGTCTTTTTTCCGTTATGACTGTGCTGCTGAGTTAACGCTCCATTTCCCACTCACCTTCCACCCCCATCCCACCTCGTTTCCACCCACATCCATGGCAGCAATGAGCCTATTTTAGGTTACAATTGGCCTTTGAACGAAGCAGATTTAAATGTTGACTTTGGAAAGCTCGTGCCAATTGTGATTGTTGATCTGTTCTTGCTGTCGTAAAATTTGGCATGTGTGTTTCTACATTCGTTCGACAGCCCAAATAACCACCCCTGCACAGATAGGCCTATTTGAAACGACAGATGAAAAACGATTGAGAAAACAATTTTTTTGTGGGTGGGGGGTAAATTTCAAAGGCGAAATCAAAAGCTCTACTTTCATATATTTTTTTTGGGTAGTATGTATTCCAATTGCAGAGTTTTCTTTTTTTTCCAAACAATTTTTTGTTCAACATGAATGGAAAATTATATAAATTAACTGAGTCTTCATTTTAATCATCAAGCTAAACGAAATTCTGAAATTTTAGGTTCAGCACAAATTACCGTCTGGGCAGACTGAGTGATAGAGCAAAGAGGTTAATGCTTTAAATTGTTTCAGTGTTTCTGAGGTGGACCAACAAGAATTAAGTCCAGTGCAAGATCCTACTCAGATCCATCCCAAAACCCATCTAGATCACACAAACGTCTTACCCAGATCCAACCAAGATCCCATCCAGATACCGCCCAGAACCCAACCAGATCCCTCCCACATCCCACCCAATTACCATCCAGACTCTACCCAAATCCCAACCAAATCTCACCCAGATACCACCCAGATTCCCCCCCGATCTCACTCAGACCCCTTCCAGCTCCCGTTGAGATCCCACCCAGATCCCATCCAGAACCCCCGACACGACCAGATCCCGCCCATAGCCCTTCCAGATCCCACCTATATCCCACCAATACCCACCCAGATCCCTCCACATCCCACCCAACCGCGCCCACCAAGCCCCTCACCCCCCATCAGAAGCCAACCAGATTCCGACCAGATCCCGCCCACATCTCTTTTTTTTAGATCCCACCCAGATCCCTTTCAGATCCGGCCCAGATCTCTTCCAGATCCCGCCCAGATCCATTCTAGATCCCTTCCAGATCCCATCCAGATCCTCTCCTGATCTCGCCCAGATCCCACTCAGGTCCCACCCAGATCCTACCCAGATTCCTTCCAGATTCTACCCAGATTCTTTTCAGATCCCACCTAGATCCCGCCGAGATCCCACCCAGATCTCAGTCAAATCCTACCCAGATACTACCCAGATCTCGCCCATATAAGACTCCACCCAAGCCCCTCTCAAATACCACCAGATCCCACTAAGATCCCACCCAGATCTTTCCCAGAACCCACCCAGTTGCCCCTCTTCAGCATCTTTCCTATCTCTTCGCTTTTTGTGTGTTTGTGTGTGTTTGTCGGGAAACCCCCCAAAACAACAACACAAAATATGATAGACGTCAGCGTCACGTGACGCTGAAATCAAATTTTACTCCTACTTAAATCGTCCGTACCGAAATTAAAGATGTTTCACATCAAAAATGGCGTCGTATTTCCTTATACAAATTAAACAGAACCCTAATAAATAGTTTTGCGGTCTTATTTTATTTCTTCTTTTGAGGACTTATTTCATTTTGAAATTTTACCCCCCAAAACCCTCCCCCCCTGCCTACGCCACTGCTATAACATATAGCTGTCATAGAAGCAATCGTTCTAGTGAGAAAAACCTTTATTTGTTTTAAATGGTCTTCATACTTTTCAATTATGAATATTATCTGTTTCAACACAAATTTGGAGAATTTGATCCAGATCTATAGCTATCTGGTCAGCCAAATGGTCAAAGTAGTCAATATGGCCATGTCCGTCTGAGACTTCGCACGCCTTCCGCATAATTTTACATGCTGATTGAACGAATTTTTCGTACATAGCACTTGGCCAAGCACATAGGCTTCTCAGTGGACTGCTCCTTGTAGGAAAAGTAAATTACATCTAATATATACCTCGCCCATGAGACACAGCCATAGCGTGCACTGCTCGATAGAAACTCGTCGTGGTGCTTGATCTGGAAATTTCCGCCTAGTTGCTGGTGGCTTTATCAGACCCTTGGCTTAGGCATAGTTGCAGAACATAATTTTTGGCGCTTTGACATATGTGTTGTCTCTGGTCATATCTCGTAGAATCTAACTTCCATTTTCGCACAAATCGAGTGGGCCATAATTGTCCCAGAGAAAGCTTATAGGCCACCTCACACATATGTATATGACTTAACTCTTAATTCGTGTAATACTCCGAAAAGGTCTTTTTCAATTTTATGGATCCATTTAGAAAATCAAATAATCTTACATTGAAATTAACGTAAATCAGGAATTAGAATGACAAAGCGAATACACCGAGAGCAAGTGTGAATTTGATTTGCTACATCTACCCCTTCGGCTAATCCGTGCATGTGGGCAATTACAATTTGTATGCAAGCAAATGAATTCCCCTTACGTCTTATTGAGGTCCGCCCCAATATACCTACATACATCCATACAACTTTGTCTGGTATCTTTCTTTAAATGTGTATGCACGAAAGTATTTATGCAATTACATAATCCGCATTGTTTGTTTATTCCAACCATTCGTTTAGTTTTATTTTTTTTCTGTTTTTTTTTTTTGTATTTTTCCTGAATAAATTTATTGCATATTTCCTGTATGGTTGGCCTGGGAATTGCAATGGGCTTAGAACTGGAACGAATCCAAATGAATTTAAAGCCGTACAGCCGAACAAAAATTTCAATTAACCACATAAACCAATGGAGAAAAAAATACTGCCCAGTGCAACGATGGCTAAATCATTTGTCTTTCTCTCCTGCCGTCTCTGTCACTTTTTGGGCCTGGTTTTTAAATTGAAAATTTGGGAGGGGCACAGGAGACAAAGCGAAAATCCTTTTGTTTGAATTCATATAGAGCAACAATTAAATGCCGTCGATGCACCTGACCTGGACCAAATAAGAGAGGTACATTCAGCGAAAACTACCATTCATTTATTCATAGAAGATTGGCTTTGGCAATCAATTGCCCATGTGCCGTCCCCGTGACCAAGCCTATCCATCAACGGGGGTTTCTGCACTAAATCAATGCACACAACATGCGGTCGCTCTGTGCGAGAGTGTGAGGGCGTGTATGTGCGTGATTGAAACCAACAAATTCAATGCGAATTATTTGGTTTTCCAATTCGTTACACTTCACTATGCCGCCCAGTTAATTAATGTCCACTTTTTTGTTTTTGTTTTTCTTTGCTTTTGTTTGACTGCTATGATCTTTTAATTGTTTTATTTCCGCCTCAATTGCCATATATTTCGGTTATTCTTCATCATATTGGCAGAGCCGCAAACTAAAATTTATTTCAGCCGCACAGCCCATTGCCAGCCACGAAAACCGCCAATTTGGCTGTGTGGCGAATGCAAATCATTATAGAAAAATAAAATAAAAAAAAATAGAGGAATCAAAATCCCACTCACCCAGCACTCAATCGTTTCTGAGCATTGTGCTTTTGACGAGGATGTGAATAAAAATTTATGCGCATAAAAGTATGCTATACAACATGCACATAAAATGATTATGACGATTATGTTGGGTAACTGCTGCTGCTGCTTGGATATTACGAGCATAAGAACAAGACCACACCAAGCGGAACAAAACACACACACACACGTGCACACTCCCACACATTTGTATGTATGTGCAATGCCCACATTTATTGACACAAATTGCTTTTTTTTCGGAAGGATGCAAAGTGGGCCCCTCGACATTTTTTTTACCCAAAAATCAAATGTTTGAAGGTCATGAATTAATTTTAATATTTTAAAAGTGGAATTTTTTATTAAACAAACAATCCGTTTGCGAATTGGGCGCATTTATCAAAAGTTGGAACCCTAGCTACAAAACTAATCAACTATTTTCGCGGACTCGAACTAAAATTTAGCAATGGTTAATATTCGAAATTTTAAGGTTCAAAGTTTTTAGGTGAAGGTTATGTCTCACTTTTTACCAACTTAAAATAAAAAATCAACAAATTTTTTGATTTGTTAATATACAAAATCAGGGACCGTAATCATTATAAGTGATATTTTTAAAATCCCAACTTAATGATTATTTATTAATTTTTACTATTTTGCTCATTTCATAATGATTATTTTTGAGTTTTACTAAAAAACTCTGATTTTAATTGTTATTGTCTGAGTGAAAAAATAATACTTACAAAATAATGATTATTTTGTGATTTTTATTTTTTCGCTCAAAAATATCGCTCACGGTGCTATTACGACCATACGAAAAGGAACTGAAACAAAATAACTATATATTCTTAGGATTGAACCAAGGCGAAACTTTGAAGCCAAATTTTGATTAAAAATCTTTTTTACCTCTTCCTGGGGCGATTTTGGTGGTCAATGTGGCACTGGCGATCTGACAACGGATTTTAATAGATGTCGGCGAGATAAGACGAAAATAATTAGACCAAGTTTTCCAATTTTTGCATAGTTTTCAAGATATCCGCCCACAAATGTATAAAATTTCACATAAAAACTTACAAAAAAAAAAAACAAGGGCATAGCCGGATTTGTAGTGGAACCGGCCTCCGACGCTTTTAATTTTTTGAGTATGCAGTTTCAAAGTACACCAACCGAAAGTAGTTTAGCGATTTTTTTTACACTTCTAGTACCAACCCTAGATTTTTAACAGCGATTTTTATCATATCAATCACAATCCTTTTTCGAGCCCTCTATCCATTAAATAATTCTAAATTTTTTTCTGGTCAAAGATGGCATGTATACACTCCCCCGGAACAGTTTTCCAGTTTTTTAAAATGCAATCCGTTACCTACAAAATTACGCGAAATTTTTAACACCATTTATTTAAGGCATCCAGAAAGGGTTTCACTTTCATGTTTTACATGTCCAATTGTCGTTCCTAAATACAATTTCTGCAATTTGTTCGGAATTTTAAAAGTTGAAGAAGGTCGTACAGACTTTTCTAAGTATATGATTTTTTACATTAAAAAAGATAAAATAATCATTATTTACGGTCCCTGTACAAAATAATATTCAGAATTTCAGAAAGAGTGTTGCGGTCGAGTGCCCCGACAGCAAAATACCCTGTACCAAGTAATGTGGTTCCTATACCTTTGAATTCCTTTTATTTTAAAATTTGTTTGAATAAATGGGGAGGCGCACTGAGTGTAAGTCGGGAATAAGACGGGATTTACACGATGAAGCAGACTTCATGAAGTTATCTTAGTAGGCGAGACATAGTAGATTTTGCTTGATTTTTTAAGCCTACTAAACCATACAAAACCGTTTTTGTTACAATTTATTTTTGAGCATTTCGACACATCATTATCAATATCGTTTCACCGCCTTCTACCGCATTTAAATCGAGAACTATACGAAACAAAATATGTCATGACTTTAAGGCCACTTGTGTCGAATAGGTAAAGCAGCTTTCGTCGTCATAAAACGTTTTTAAAAGCAAAAAAATCGCAAAAAGCATAACGGCAAAATTTCATATAAGTTAAGACTAGATACATTTTGCATATGTTGTTTATTAAATATATTTCTTGTTAGAGATATAAAAATGTCAGAAGATCAGCAAGAAATTTTCAAGACAATGCAAGTTTGCAAACCCCGTCATTATGTTTTGTTATACCGTCCATTCTCAAAATCAGAAGTCTTTGTAAACCTAATAGCTTGGAGATACTTGGCCCGAAGACGGTGTATAGCATATATTGCATGCTATGCATAGCATATGCTATGAAACTCCTATGAAAAAATTTTTTGTCACACTTAACAAAACAACCATATGAAGAATACCAAATAAATAAAAAAATAGTATGGGCTCGCAAGAAAAAAAGTTTTAAAAGTCATTTTAATATTAAACTCATATACCCCGTTTATATGTGAAGAAATACGGTGTAACTTATCGCGTATTTTTGCACTAAAACACTTATTCTGGCTAAAGGTCAGTGAACAATTTCTCCTCGATTACTTCAATGGGAGTTAGTTGCTTAGAAAGAGAATGACGCATGTACAAAGCTCAATCGACTATGGCTAACAATCACAAAAAAAAAAAAAAAAATCAAACTCTTTTCGGGTTTTGAACCCTAAGATTTTTTATTAATTTGGTTTTTGCTTTGTACATATATCAACTGAGCTACATACACTCATCATCAAGCTTCGGAAAAGTAAATATATAAACATTGCGGTGGTAGTGCGGTGCCTACGATATTCAAATGCGGTAGTAGGCGGTAGTACGATATTGAAATGCGATCATTGCGGTAATGCGGTGTATCCGGTGTTGCGGTGTTTGCGGTGTAAGTATGATACTTACTCATAGCGCAATTTTTATAAGTATACTTAAAGTCAAAAAAACAGCAGCGCATGCAGTTCTTCTTGCACTGCGAGTATCGAGCATTGATAGTTGTAAGTAATGTGTGAACTGGATAGAGGAACTGGATCTGTGATTGGAGCTGGGGACCACCACAAATCTATAACATCATTTACAGAATTGATATTTAATATTTGATAATTGCATTCTATTGCTTTTAAAATCTTGATTTCTTCGCAATCAGAGGTTGATTCATTTAAAGGTGAATTTTCATAAAGAATTTCGTTTTCGAGCCTCAGCATGTTTGTAATGTGCTGCTTTGTCATTTAAAAGTTGTCATGCTCAGTCCATTTTCGCTCCCTTATCAAATCAGATAGTATAAATTTCCCCTAGAGAAATGTCGTAGGATTGGAAAACTTTTGAACGATACAAGTCAGATTACAAGGAATTTCTATATTGTGTATGTCGTTGAAAAAACTACTTAATTTGTTGAACCGAACCTAATTTTTCGAAAAAGTGGTCCGGTTCGTGTTCAGGTTCGAGGAGTCAAAAATATTAGGGGTTCGTTTCATGGTCCGGCTCGTCGGACCCCAAAAACCCGAAACGAACCGGTTCTAAGAGGTTCGGTTCAGGACCGGTTTGCAGCCTTGATTATAATGCCAACATGGATGGCGATGATTCCGGCTACTAAAGCGCTATGTTCGCAACCGATTTGGCGACAATTCTAAGAATTTCATACTGAGATAATCTTTAAACTACACATCTACCTATTGATAAGCTCCTAAAGTTAACCCCTAGGTCAAATTGATGATAAGACAAACAATTTGACTCTCTGTCATGCTGCAACAACCCAATTGAACACCAAAAACATATTGAGTCATAGGAATAAGTAACTTATCAAGTCTAATTTTCTCGGGAATCTGCCTGATGTTATCAAAAACATTTTGGCTTTGTTTAATAAAATGACTCATGGAAATTCTGAAATCATTCTTTTTGTTGAAACAATGGCATCAGCATCAAAAGACACAGCAGCAGCAGTTGAAATCCAGGAGAATCTGCATCTGATGAAAGAAGAAAGGGCAAATGTAATAGCTGACTTCAACAGTATCAATCAAAAGTCTGTGCTCTCACAACGCTCTATGGTCGTCGATCGCGCTTACCCCATCGTAAGCGCAATTCGGAAAAGCATCAAACTAGGAGATACTATTGCCTTGGAACTTCAGGATCATGTGTTGTATCTACCTCATTTATACAATACATTACGCAACTCGACAATAGACGCTTTGTCGGAGGGCTGCTACCAAGTCATCAAAAAACAGGATGAGAAGCTATATCTGGAGCTAGCAAATTCCGAATGGATTCTACAATAAACCTGTTTAACCAATAAAATTTCTAAATTCTTTGTTCAGCTCCTGCTAAAGAAAGAAATGTAGTGTTTGGTTGTTTTTTTTTCGGTAGAGTGAACTAAAATAAGCTGTAAGTTTCGACTGTATGGCAACTTGCTTCTGTGAAATTATTGAAAAAAAAAGCGCAGCGATATTTAGAACTTGCCTGCAACCTTTCCAATTCTCCAATTAGTTCGGTTCAGAGCTTACAGTCAGGGCTGCAAACCCACCAAAATTTTTATAATATCTGGCACGCCGGTTCGACCCAAAATTTATAAACGGTCAATGTACAACAATTTGAGGTTCGGCGTTTTTGATTTTATTGAAATTTCCTTTTAAATTGGATTGATTAAATAAAAAAACAAGTGAGAAAGTCGGTCAAGCCCGACTATAGAATACTCAGTACCTCAGTGGCGTACGCAGGGGGGGGGGGGGGGGGGGGGTTAAACCCCTCCCCCTGGGGGTTTGGGGGTTAAACCCCTCCCCCCTGAGATTTACAAATGCATTGGTGAGAATTCACTTTTCACTTCTTTGACGGGTTTTGGCCTAAAAAACCTCAGCTCAACTCCGTGAGTCTTGAAGATTTCACAAGCGATCATTTATTTAATTCGTTATTTCTCAATTTCTTCAGACAAAGAGTTCAGGGTGTTCATACGATTTTTTAAATGATTCAGATTGTTTATGTATGCCATCATGGTTTTCACAGGGTATTAATTTATATTTTCACATTTTTCTTTCTGAAGCGTAACTTCTCTGTTTTTAAAACATTTAGGTTATTGGCTTTAAGGTTGGGGAAAGTACCAATTCAAAATTCACTTACAATTCTAAATTGATCTGAGAATTAAGAAAAACATTTAGCAACTGTACTGACATTATTTTGTACGCTATTTTGTTAAAATATTTTTTTTTAATTCAATACTAGCCAATTGTTAATATTATCGGAAAGTTTTACTCCGTATCTTTGAAAAAATGTATCCTTTGCAATTTTTCTTTTTTTTTTATGCGAAAATATGTTCTATTTTGAATACATGTGTTCAAAGTTACAAAATTGGCTAATACCTAAAATTATATTGTGTAATATTGATATATTTTCCACTCTTCGATTGACACCAACCCTTCAATATACTGGAAAGAGACTAATTTTGTTGCCTTGTGTGAAAAACTTTACATTTTAAAAAAAATTACTTATGGGTCATTCTTTTATAAACCGAACAGTTTTAAATTTTTCATTTTTGCTTTTAATAAAAAAAATCCGAAATTAGATCTCAACATGCCCACCATCGTATGGCAGCTATTTGATATATTCATCCGATCCGCGTGATGTTGATATTTTTGGAAAGCTTGATTAATATAAAGCACACATGCCAAGCTTCAATCAAAAAGCTATAAAACTAACAGTGTGGCAAAGCTTTCTTTATGAGCATCTCTTCATTTGTTTATAATGTCAAAAATTGATATCTCTTAACTATAAAAGTCTCCACATTTTGGAAAACACCATAATTTAAGTTATGTTTATGGCAATAAATTGTGTATCCTTAGAAGCTATATCATGGTGGTTAATACTGAAAAAAATTACAAATAATTTTAAGCAATAATTTCTTAATGTTATTAAATAATTATAATTTAAAAATCTATAATTTGAGTAGATCTAGAAAAATAGTTTTCGCCAATATCAACTTAAGACCTGTCCGATTAACCAAACCTAAAATATCACTTTTTTAAAAAACCTTTTTCTTTCAATTTTTCGTTTTTGACGACTTTTCGAAATTGGTTATAAAATTAACAAAAAAATATTTTTGCAAAACCGCGAATTACGTTTTGGTGGGCATGTCGCGATCTAATTTTGGATTTTTTTTTATTAAAATCAAAAATGAAAAACTGTTCGGTAAAAATCAAATACAAAATTTTACAACGAAATTATTAGTACATTTCTATGCCTGTCATCTTTTGAATTGTCTGCTAAAATTTGTAGAGTTTTTTTTTATTAACGTTCTATTAGAACTTTAAAACATCTAGTAAAACTTTCAAGCAGATTCGAAAATATCTTTTTACAATAATAGGTACACAAAATAAGTCTTTTTTCCGACCCTGGTATATGAAAAACTTTCATCGACCCTCTTATTTTTAGGAATTTCATATTTTTTCCTTTTTTATATAAAAAATCTCTCTCTTTTTAAAAGCAGCTTTTGAATGAAATTTTCAATAAAATTGTTTAGATTTGTTTTAACCCCATCGCATTTTAACCGACATTTCTCGAGAACAGATGAACCGATTTTGATAACTTTTTTTGTCGAAATCGGCCGGATCGGACGACAATAGCAAAGTGCTAAAATAGGAACAATCGGAATGATCCTTTGGGACATAAAAGTTTTCATACTAATCCCACTTCCGTTTCCGTGACTCCCGGAAAACTGCAAACCATCAATTCACCTTATCACATTATGGACCCTTCTTTGGAGGCCGAGAACTTTCTTTTCACAAGTTTTAAAAAGAGAACAGGTAACGACCTGAAGAGGGCCTTAAAAAAAGGAAATCAATTAATGGCTTAGGAATTTTCTGCTACGAAAAATGTCAGATGACCCCACTGTGCGTCGACTGCTGCTTGCGCTGAATGATGCGGATTTTTCATTTTTTTTTATTAGTTTACCAATAAAATATTCATAAAGATTTCGTTTACGCTACATCGCATATTTAACATTGAATGCCTATAAAATTGTTCATCGCAATTTATATAAAATATTTGTGATAAGGATTTTAAAATCCGCTTCATACACATAACTAGAATATGTTCATTTTAATAGCAATATGACAAGCTGTGTCGCGCAATCATGTCAAGAATTCAATATCAAAAGCTTGCGCGCAGCTGTCACTGATGACACCCAGAAATGTCCTCCCACCCGCGCACTCCCTTTGTTCGGATGTCATTGATGAACTGGCTTGTATTATGAAATACACTCATACACGCACACTCACAACACACACACACACACACACAATCATCCAAACTCTGAAGTATCATCAATTGAGGGCGTATGGAGTGCACTTAATGGCTTTCTCACATTTCGTGGGGTACACAAGCCAAGTTATTTACTAAAGCCAATTTTGAGTGCGTTATACCAAAATAGGACGCGATGCTGATTAGACTTGAAAATATCTTTTAACAGGAACTGAGTCCATTAAGACTAATTGATAAAGTTCTCGGCAAACGACAGTGCAACTTATTGCGAAGCTACCAATAAACGTTGCCTAGTTGTTGTCTGCATTTGATTTCTTAATGCATTTGCACATCTGCTCAATTGGCCCCACGCAGGTAGGTGAACCAAGTTGACATGTCAAACCCCTCCCGCCACAATTGCCGTATCCACCGATTAACTACGTATCCATCTTTCCCTCCAGTAGACCTCAGTGCAGAGCTTTGTTGTGCATCTTGTACACAGGAGCGGACTGGATAAGAAATGGGTGATGAGAAGAATGGACTTGCAATTATTTGTAAGATAAAAGTATCCATTGTTGTTATACCTTTCAAACTAATTTTTTTTTTCTAAACTGTGATTGATTTTGTAATACCATTCAAAAACTATTTTTCCTTGCTTTACTAGGAGTTACTTTACTTCAGATTTGGAAATTCCACTTCCGTCTTTTTTAACCGCGAAAACCGCCAGAGCCACAATTTTAGAGATTGGACCTAGTGACCTAATATATATTTAGTTTGGTCTAATATCAATCATTCTGTATACCCCGAATTTTAACTTATGAAATCAAAGCCATAGAACCCAGATTACTTGGTGGTGGGCATTTTGCAGCTGGCGCTCCTGCTACTGTTTTAATTTTTTTTGGCATAAACTCTAGTTGTTAAGATATAAACCCCAATTTGGTTTGTACGCATATTTTTTGGCTCCTAATATTACTTTCAAAATCGGGCTCGATGTGGACCATTACCCATATTGCCAAACTGGCCGACTTGAACTAACTTTGTTGGTTTTTACGCTTTTGAACAGATAAGTCAAGCGACTTATCAAATTTTGTTTAATTCGGCACACTATTTCGAATTGCTGTCATGAACCGATCCGACCGATTTGCACCAACTTTGTAGTTTTCAAAGATATTGATCTGAAGATCAGTTTGAAAACGTATTTAAAGCATTTTTAACGATTTGTCGAATATGCAAAAGTTTACAAATCGTTTTTGTGTTTGACGCTTCCAAGCGAAAAAATTTTTCTTATCTCTCCCCCTTATGTAATACCATCAACTTAAGCACGAATTCATCAGCAATCAAGCCGATTTTCTCGAAAAGTTGCACGTTGTAGCAAGAAGTGTTAGTTACTCATTAATCTGTAGACTTTCGTAAATAACCTTGCACTTAAACTAATAGTCCACAAAACACAGATACACTGGTTATGGTCAACGTAAAACTGCACCTTCAAAAAAAACGCCACACAATTGAACAACACAAAACAACAATACCATTTAGAATGAGTACTAGAGATTTTGCTGGTGCCATAAAAGATACCTTCTAGTGCCATTAGGAAGTCACTGTAGTGGGGGTGCATAATAGAGAGCGAACAGCTGATCAAATGTATCCAGAGAGCGTGAGTGAGAGCTAAACTCTGACAAAAGTGGTGTAGACTGAGCAATTTTCAGTTTACATATTTTAGTCCGATCATTAAGAGTCCGACAACAAAATAGTGTTGCCACTAATAGCCTATTTCCACTACAGCAAATATGTACAATGTACATATTTTCACAATAATAATAATAATATCTAATAATATGTAACATATTCTCCATAGAAAAAAATGTACATTTTTAAAATATGTGTCCAATGAACACTGTCCATTCACCCCGAAGGTTTTCACATTTTTTTTTTATCTATATCAGTTGAAATTCATGGAAGCCAGAAATGTTAAGATGGGGGGAGGGTTTGAGAGAAAAAGGGGGTAGATTTCAAAGGCGAAAAGAAGGGCTCTACTTTCATATATTTCGAATTTTGTTTGTTTGTTTTTGGTAGAATTACAATTTTGCAGTTACCTCTAGAATTCAGCTGCACTTAATTTCCTCAATTTTTTTGTTCAACTGCGTCATCATTATTATCATCAAGCTAAGCGAAATTTTGAAATTTCAGGTTGACCACTAACGCCTCACCGTCTAAAAAATGTTCAAAACGCTCGGCAAACAGCATAGAGGTTAATTCTTTAAATTGTTTTAGTGTTTCTGAGGTGGACGAACAAGAATTAACAAAAGTCCAGTGCGATTTTCTTTCAAAAACTCAATTCTACACAAAAAACATAGAAAAGCTCTAGTCTAACTCGACCGATTATGATTACGGTTATATTTTATGGAAAACGGGAATGGGATGCGCTTGCCCGATTGCTGTACAAGTAAAAAAAAAAAGCAATAGACCAATATAAATGCCTTGACTCAAAGTGAAATTATTTTCGGGTTTAGTCCCTGGTTTGGAGGTAAAATTGAAAAAAAAATTTTTTTATAACGCGCGTGGTAAGAAGTTCTTAAGTTCATGCATGGTGGAATTATACCAGGTGAAGTCATTAAAGTAGGCCGCCTCTATTTTGGGGTACCAGTTAAATGGTGAAAACACTCAGTAGCAAAGGGGCTGTCAACGTGCTCTCACATGTTCATATCAACTGGTACCTCTCTCGCATGGTGAATTCCTGACGACACTACCTTGTTAATTATACCATGAGTTTATGAAGAGACCGCTCAATTAAGGCAGCAGTAAATAAGTCCCAAAAATATAAAATGAAAAAACGCCCCAAATTTGGGGTGCTCTTTCATTATAAAACGAGAAAGGCAAAGCTAACTTCGTCTGTGCCGAAGTTTTGAAACACTTGAAAACGCTTGTCTCAACGGATAGCGATTTCGACCAAATTTCGCAGATCAGCTTAATAACATTTAATATTACCCATGACTGTGATTCAGAGCGGTAATATTGAGAAAAAACCAGTTTTTCTCATTAAAACCTACTATTAGACCAATCATTTGTATGCGCCGCTAAAATTGAATCAATTTTATTTTTAGGACCCTATTTCGCAGAGCCCTCAGTTAATAATCATTGAAAAACTTT
This sequence comes from Lordiphosa clarofinis, assembly GCA_018904275.1. Classification (NCBI taxonomy): domain Eukaryota; kingdom Metazoa; phylum Arthropoda; class Insecta; order Diptera; family Drosophilidae; genus Lordiphosa; species Lordiphosa clarofinis. The sequence goes on from JAEIGQ010000058.1 coordinate 1,249,437, forward strand.
GCCAGATGTGTAGAGAAAATTTTAAAATTTTACCTTCAAGAATAACAATTTGAAATCAAATAATGTTGACCACGTCATTTGAATTTTCTTCTTCTTCTTCTTCTTTAATGGCCATTACAACCGTTCGACGGTCTGGGCCTCTGCGATTAACGCTCTCCATTCGCTTCTGTTCTGTGCGAGCTGCCACCAGTTGATCACACCAAGCTCGGCAATGTCTTCCCGCACCTGGTCTTCCCATCTTAGTGGTAGTCTTCCCACCTTGCCGCCTCCATAGTCAGCCGCCTTCGATTTATACGACTTTTTGCGGGAGCTTCCTCCTTCATCCTGGCGACATGTCCTAGCCAGCGCAGCCGCTGCTGCTTTAAGCGCTTGACCAGACTGGTGTCCCCATAGACCTCATACAGTTCGTCGTTTCTTCGAATGCGGAAATCATCGCCGACTTTTAAAGGTCCATAAATCCTCCGGAGAATTTTTCGCTCAAACACGCCAATCGCCACTTCATCCGCTGCTGTCATTGTCAATGCTTCTGCGCCATATTGCAGGACTGGGATGATAAGCGACTTGTACAGGGCTTTTTTTGTTCTTCGCTTGAGGTCTTTGCTCTTGAACTCCCTACTTAGCCCATAGTAGCATCGGTTCGCAAGAGTGATTCTTCGTCGGATTTCCAGACTGATGTTGTTCTTGCTGGTTATCATCGTTCCGAGGTAGACGAAATCCTCTACAACATTAAGTTGTACCCCTCCATTGTAACAGATTGCCCAAGTCGCAATGACTTTTTGTCCGCGGTTACTAGGTACTTCGTCTTGTCCTCATTTACCGCTAAACCCATTAATCTAGACTCCTTCTCAATCTCTGAAAACGCCTTGCTTACTGCCCGTGTGGTTTTGCCGATAATGTCAATATCATCGGCATATGCAAGTAGCATTAGATTTTTATAAATAAATCCGCCGGTTCTGTTGGCATGTTGGCACTTGCGCAGTATATCTTCCATCAGTAGTTTAAAGAAGTCACACGATAAGGTATTGCCCTGCCTAATACCTCTTTTGGTATCAAATGGTTCGGAGAGGTTCTTTCCTATTTCGACGGAGCTTTGCGTACTTCTCAACGTCATCATGCAAAGTCGAACGTACTTTGCTGGAATAGCTAAAGTAGACAGGGCCTTGAAGAAGCATGACCTTATCGGTGTGTCGAAGGCCGATTTATAATCAACAAAGAGATGGTGTGTTTGGATGCCTCTTTCATAGGTCTTCTCCAGGATTTGTCGTAGTGTGAAAATCTGGTCTGTGGTGGATTTACCAGGTCTAAAGCCACACTGATAAGGTCCAATCAGTGTATCAATAAACGGCTTTAGACGTTCACAAATAATGCGGGACAGAACCTTATATGCGATAGGGAGGAGACTGATCCCGCGGTAGTTGGCGCAAACTGCAGGGTCTCCTTTTTTAAAGATTGGACAGAGAACACTTAGATTCCAATCATCGGGCATGCTTTCGTCAACCCATATACGGCACAGAAGTTGGTGCATGCACCTTACCAATTCTTCGCCTCCAGCCTTGAAAAATTCAGCGGGCAGCTCATCAGCGCCTGGTGATTTATTGTTCTTTAGCCTTCGTATGGCTAAACAGACTTCCAGTTGGGTCGGCGGGTCTATCTCTATGTTGTCGATTGGTGGCATCGTTACTTCTCTAATGGCGGCATCCTGTTCGTCATCGCCTCCCAGTAGGTTGGAGAAGTAACTTCTCCATTTGTTAAGCGCCACTTGCGGATCTGTGACCAGATTCCCCTGTTCGTCTTTGCATTGTGCGACTCTGGGCTTGAACCCTTCTGTAAATTGCTTAATCTTTTGGTAAAATTTTCGAGTCTCACTCATGCCGAATAACATCTCGACTTCCTCGCGCAAGCGCCTTTCCTGCTTATTCTTTTTTCTTCTAAATAGTCCCTTCTCCTCTTTCCTTTTCGTCTGGTAAACAATTTTATCACCATCCGCTTTCGTCTGCAAAAATTTCTTGTAGACCTCGTTTTTCTCTGCAGTAGCGCGTCGTACCAGGACCGCCCTTGAGGGGACTCGGAGTACCCGAGTACCTCCTCGGCAGCCGCTCTCATGAAGTGTGATATACGATTCCATTGTTCGCCTATATCGGAAGGGAATGGGGAGGATTCCTTGAGCAGTTGGGCGAGTTTAGCTTTGTAGGCTTCGGAGGACCCTTGTGATTGCAGCATCTCAACGTTTAGCTTTCGACGTGTGCCAGTGCGTGCGGCATGCGCCACACTGAGCCGTGTGCGTACCTTGGCTGCAACAAGGCAATGATCCGAGTCAATATTGGCTCCTCGAATCGCGCGCACATCTAGTACACTTGATGAATGCCTTCCGTCGATCACAACGTGATCAATCTGGTTTCGAGTTCGTTGATCAGGGGACTTCCAGGTCGCCTTATGGATGTCTCTATGTTCAAATCTGGTACTACTTACGACCATGTTCCGGCCCGCAGCGAAGTCTATTAGCCTCTCTCCGTTACCAGAGGTTGTTTCATGAGGCTAAAGCGTCCGACTGTCGAACCAAAAACTCCTTCTCTCCCGACTTTCGCGTTAAAATCGCCTAGCACGATCTTTATGTCGTGGTCGGGGCAGCGCTCATATAGTTGTTCCAAGCGCTCATAGAATTCGTCTTTTATCGGGTCTTTCTTGTCTTCTGTTGGCGCGTGAGCACAGATAAGACTAATATTAAAATATTTTGCCTTAAGTCTGAGCGCGGCAAGCCACTCACGTTAGTCAGCAGCAAATGCGGGTGCATTGCCACTGCTTCCGGTGGTCACCACGAGGAGTTGTGAGTCGACTTGAGACTTAGTAAGCCAGGATCACTCTGGGTTCGCCAAGTTGAACCGAATTTTGCTATTGCTTTTAAGCTCTGTGGTTAAATCGCTCAAAAATTGTAATGATTTCTTATTTATTTAACATTAGACGAAAAGAATTCACATATTTGCAGAACACAAACCAAAAATTTTAAAAATGAATTAAAAAGGAAACCCTGGATGACAGCCTCGACTTAAATGCATAATAATTCTTTACAATTCGCGGTCCATCGATAACATTTTTTTCAAAATTGTATTGACCCCCCCTGGCTACGCCACTGATTAGAATCCAACACTTATTAAGCTTCGAAAAATGAAACCACTGACAATTTGATTGTTTGTTCTTAAAAACAACTGACTTTAAAATCTCTAGAGGCTTCTGGAACACATCTGAATCAAATTTTAGAGTCCAAGAGATATAATTTCGACGACAGATAATGACGACATAATTTCAAGAGAAATAATGTCGATTTGTTTTGTTGTAACAATGTCGTTCCAAAACGCCATAAGTTCGATCGAAAGAGTTGGTTTTTTTTTCTGTTTCAAAACGAAAAAAATGTTTTTAAAAAACGGGAGTGTTTTTTGTTTCAAATTTTTTTTCTGGATTTGGGCGTTTCCCCACCAAAAAAAATGGGGGGGGCAAGTGTTTGCTTAAGAAAAAAAAAAAAAAATCTGTTAATAACTTATCATCAAAATGGGGGAAAAAAAAATGACCTTTGAAATTCAAGTAACGCCTACGTTCATCTTTTTAAATTTACAGAGAGCTTACAGTTTGGATGACTGGCACAAGAAATCTTAAGATTTGTTTATCGCTCTTACACAGGGTCTTACCATATAGTAGAAATGTTTCATTCTGGAACCATAACTGAGGAAAATAAAACTTTATTACCTACTCCGGCCTTCTAGAACTTACTTTATGAACTTATGCATCTTCCCCCTTCTTAATTAATCACACAATCTGCGATAAGTCAACATTTAAAATAATGAGATGGATATAGACTCAATATATCATATTGGCATTCTCCTTTGGCTCGTGTCCAACATCAAGGGGAAAATAATCACATACGTTGGCATCGCCGCTCAATTGGCCAGTACGGACCTGCCTGGATCAGTGCTTGGTTTTAATTAGTGCGTCCGTACGTATATTCTATTGGCCAATTCACCGCAGAAGCTTCATTACGAGCGACCCGACCAGTGTTTGCGTGTGTGTGTGTATGTTGCGTTGTCTGTGGGACAGATTGTGAGTCATTAAGTTGATGCAGCGAGCAGCAATGGCCTCACATACACCCCACTCACACTCGCCAGCAGGGGAGGATGCATTTAGAATGGCCACATAGAACGCCCACATTCGTGGCTATAGTTGCCGTTGGCTGATGATGACGATGTGTGCGGTCGGGCAAGCTGAAGCAGAAAACAGAAACAGGACCCGAGTTAACCTTTGTTAGCGGTTTTGCTTTTTGTGCACCGGAAACGGCAGAGCAACTCAATCAGTTTTTGCGGTTTATGGCACACGGTTGCAGGGGAGCAACGCTAATGGCTACGCAAATGGCGCTTAAATAATTAAAAGCCGGAAGCGGCGATTTGCCAGCAGTAATGATCGTTCTTATATTACAACTAGAAATAGGAATTGCACACTAGATAAACATTAACTAATTTACACTAATAAAATCTCTGTCCAGCGTTTTTAACCGGATGTAGACGGAGCCTCTTCTGCATCTTTAGGAAGCGATTTGCATTTCTTGTTCTTCTTTTGCGAATGTTTCTCCTGTTTTTCCTGCTTCTGTTCCGTTTTTTTCTTCTCTGACGAAAGCTTTTCTTGTTCTTCCTGCTCGATTAAGTTTTGACGCTCAGAGCTCATCAATTGCTGCAGTTCCTCGTCCCAGCCCAGCTTTTTGGCCAATTCCAAAACTCCGGCGTCACAATCACCCAGATAAGCTACATCTCTTATATTATTTGGCTTCTCATAGAGCAAGGTACCGTCACTGGGTAGAAAACTGGAACGTCCCACCGCATCGCGATTGATGAGCAGACGCAAACAGCGTGGTCCCGGACGACCAGTTAACGAAGCAAACGGTTGGACCTCCAGTGAAGTACCCATGATTATGAGTAGATCACAATCCTTGAAATCCTCCTCAGGCTTGGTGTAAAAGTCGACGGGCAAATTCTCGCCAAAAAATACAATATCCGGCTTAACAATTCCCTTACAACCTTCACAAGTGGGCAGCTTATCGGCAAAAATCTGCTCCTTCATCCAGACCATGTCGTACTCTTTTCTACAACGGATACAGTGATTGGTATAGAAGCTACCGTGAGCTTCGATGACCTTCTCTTTGGGCAGTCCAGCCAGCCTGTCCAGTGTATCAATGTTTTGAGTATAATGGCGCTGCAGCAGACCCTTATCGTGCAGCAATCTGACAAAGTAATGTGTTGGCGTAGGCACAAATGAACCCGGATACAGTTCCTTGGCTAGAGTAAAGAATGGTGCTGGATTCGTTTCAAAATATTCCAAATCAAAAATGGACATGGGATGTGGTAGCTTGTACTTCTTAAGGTTATGGTAGAGGCCACATCCGGGCGAGCGAAAGTCAGGTATACCAGCAGCTGGAAAAGTAAAGGATATTTGAGTTAATATGAAAGGAAAATGACAACAGGACTTAAAAACTATGACTATAACTTGAGGTTTCCCTTTCGTGATGTTTGTTCTACTAAATCGAACTAGTAAATCGCGAACGTGCAGCTTCTGATAGCCTCACAGATTTCCTAACATCCAGCTCCAACGCCAGTGTATGATCACAGCTAGGGCGTGCCATTGGAACGTCGCAGACAATCCACTAAATGGTGGACAACCAAGGCTAACAATTTGGACTTCATACCGAGCCAAATTGCTTACCACTAGCCCTAGAAAACCTCTGTGTACTCAACTTACATGTGGATATGCCTGCTCCCACCATGGTCACAATCTTTTTAAAGCCATGCTCGCGCCAATGGTCAGCGAAACCATCAAATGACAAATCTGGTATTACCTAATAGACTTTCGCTAATTAGTCACAGCAAATCAATGATTATCTATTGCACTCACCCTCTCCACCTTGGTTCGTTCCTGTTTTGAATTGCCACCCAAATTCAAAGTCTGTGCAAAGAATCGACTAATCATTTCCATTGTGGCTGGATCTGAAAAGTAAGAAAAGTTGATATGAAAATTGAAATGATTGAATGTTATGACACAAATCTCAGTTAGATGTTGTTAAATGTTAGAAACCTTGGCCCTCGTCAGAGCTGTCAGAGGAGGAATGGGAATTTGGGTCTGCTGCTGTACTTGGCTTCGTGGCCGTTTTTTCCTTGTCACTCATCTGAAACAGTGGAATTGGCCTTTGGGAGTAGAATGTCCTAAAACTCCGGATAAATTGTACAGCTGCACCGCCGACGTTCGCCGTTTTGCGTAAATGTTTTTTTTTTTCTCAACAAAATAAATAATCACAACACGCAATTAGTGATGTGAGACTATGGATAGTGACAGTTATCGATTGTTGGAGGCGATAGCACAAAAACGATTGTTAAACGAAAGTGTTGGAAAATTGTGTATTGTGCTTCTTTGTTGAATGAAAACTGTTTTTATTTGATTAGATAATCCGCAGAATCCGGAAAAAGAAGTGACGCAGTCTTCCCGAGCAACTTCTTTTCTTTTTTATTGCATTTGATGCGCAATATTGTAAAGAAAAAGGCCAAAAGTTTTCGTCTGATAATGCTACCACTGAGAATGATGAAAGACATTCCATTGTAATCCCTACATAGTATACATTGATGTTAGAGGCATATAGACGAAGCTCAGGCACAGCAAAATATTACCTTTGTGGTAATCTAATAAAGAACCAAATGAAGGGTAGTCTAAGAGCTTAGGTCTGGAAACATAAAGAGGAAGTCTCAACCCAGGTTACGAAGAGCAAACAAAACGAACTGTGTCGGGACATTTTAGATGCTTTTAGAAGAGGGCAAGTGATTGAGGGTTGCAACGGTTGGTTCCACGAACCAAAATCCTCACAAGGGATATAAACAAGCGCTTTGTCGTGTTGGGAATATTGAACTCCTTAGACTAACGGTTAATAACACCTAACATGATGTTGGGTTTATTTACAGAAAGCTCAATGTCGGTGCTAACAGATAGTTTCTGGTCAAGGGTAATACCCAGATCATGGAAAGATTCAACTAATTCAAGTTAATAAGAATTCAATAAATAGATAATCAGAAGAGGACTTCAACGATAAAACGTCCCAGATCTACACTTGTCCCTGTTCAAACGAAATAAATTGTTCAAGCATAAGTAAATATATAAGGAATTCAAATCAACCTGAAGCAAAGCAGAATCCTTGGTCGAGTTACGGCTTAGGACTATTTTTAAATCATCTGCGTACATCAGTGCACAAGAATGCACGAATAACTCGAAGAGACGAGGTCCGAATAAGACAAACTTATAGTATATCTGCCCTACAAGAGATAGGTCTAAAAATGTATATGTTTTTATAGATATCGCATCCAAACTTGCAACTAATTATCGGATGACTATAGCATATAACTGCCATGGTAACGATCAGTCGAATAAGTAGTTATACAGAGCAAAATCTTTTTGTTTTCAATGGTAAAATTTTTATACTTTCCAGTGATAAAAATTATCGGATTATTGGGGAATTTGGTAAAAATCTGATAAATATTCGTATAGCGGCCATAAGCAAAGTGGCAAGCAAATGGTCAAAGTTGTGGCGCCATCTATGGCTCAGTTTAGGGAAATCACTCAACTAACATTGTTCAATGCGGCTAAGCCGAAAATTGATAAATTGTCGAAATCATGAAATTTGTTTGATAATTGTCAAAAATACCTTTAAAAATTGAGCACACAACCAAAAAAAATTAATGCAAAGAAGACTTAAAAACAAAAGTACAATTATTTGGAGAGCTGCGAGGAAGACTAATAAGTCGAGCTGATCAAAGAGGGCAGGTTGCAATATTTTTTGTGGAATCTGGCCAATAAAAATTATTTCGATACGAGTAGCTGCTTCACTTGTGGCGGAGAATTTTTTTCAGTATGCTTCTCCAGTTGTTATGGCTTGATATTACATTTACCGAATGTATGCAACCCGAGTTCAAACCTCCGTAACATCTACAGCCTCCTAATCCTTTCCAGCAGATTCGGTGTCGAGCCGCTCCGAAGTCGCAGACTCCATGAAACTAAGAAAATCGCTACCCTGCTTTACCCTCTATAATTCCATAAAAGAGACTATGGCATTGTCATTGACAGCAGCATTTCTTCTGTGAGACTTTTGTCACGCTTGCTCTGCCGTCGACTTCGGAAAGCGAACACGTGCTGCAGCTTCAACTTAGGCCACTGAACAAAAGCTATATCAAAATGAAAATCACAAATGATGAAGCGACGACTACCGCTTGTTTTTGTTTTTTCTCATAATCATTTTGTGCTTTTGACTTATCGGCGGCTTCTTTATCAAAAGCAGAGCAAATGCAGTTCAAATGGAACTTATTGTAGTTTAAGCACTAGAATTATCAAACAATTTCCGCTCTGAGTACCTAGCTTTCATTCAGATTGGGGTTTGGTAACTCTATCTGGGTTTTTAGTTTCAAAAATGGATTAGAACATGATGAAATTATATACAAATACCATGAAGTAATTATTAAAAAATCACAAATATTTTCGCATTAAACTTGTTACAAATAATAATCCAATCAGGGCATATTAAAAATCTAAAATTTCTCATATAAAAATATTTTTTGATTTAATTAAATATTCTAATATCTCAATTCGCCGTCACTGATGTCATAAGTTACATCTCTAACGACTAGTCGATAGTTTCTATCGAATCAATGCTGTCTGCTTGCAGCCCTCGTTTGCCCGCTTGCGACTAGTCGATACTGTTAATCGACCAACCGCGATGCAGCTCTGCATGTTTCGCATCCCTGGAAAACCACGCCAGTCATTTTTGTTTTGATAAGGATACGGAAAATTTGGTTGGGGAAAATTTTCACACAATCACACAAAAAGTTTAACAAACAATCGAAGACGCATAGCAAACTGTGTGGAATGTGGCGGGAAGCAAAGTGTAAGCGAAATTGTGGCCCTTAACGTATACGTGGAAGCAGCAACGTGCACGGAAGCGGGTGGAGAAGAAGCAGACGACGTTGGGTAGGGACGGAGACGGCACAGGGCAGACAGCTAAAATAACAAAAACCGTCAAATGGCTGCGAGCTTTCAATTTAATTGTATAACAGCGCCTGCGACTGCATCCTTCGATGTGTAGACAATAAAATTGAGATTCAGCTCAAGACGAAGCATTTCTCGAATACCTCAAGAATCCTAATCCAATATGCATCTGAATCATGCCACAGCCGCTTCAGCGGCCATGGCCAACTATCAGCAGCATTATGCGCCTGCCCAGCTGGCCAATCATGGGGCTGGTGGCGGCGGAGGTGGCGGTGGCTCCGCTCCCAATGCATTGCAACAGCCCACCACATTGGCCAGTCTGCAGCAGAGTCCATTTGCCCTGCATCAACTGACTGCTGTCCAGGCCATACAACACCCCACCCATCAGGCGATGCTGCATCCGCAGCATCCACTGGTGCACCTGCTCGACATCTCGACAACTTCAGCGAATAGCCTCGGTGGCGGCGGGGGCAATCACACGCCCATTTCGCCCATGAAGCAGGAGGTGCAGAGTGTCATCAGTGAGGAAGACGCCTCGGTGGTGGATGATCCGCGCAAGAAGAAACAGTGCCACGTGTGCAAGAACAAGTTCCGCCAGTTGACCACGTTACGCAACCACATGAAAATCCACACGGACGAACGGCCCTACAAGTGCAAGCACTGCGACAAGGCCTTCCGTCAGATCTCCACGCTGACAAATCACGTGAAAATCCACACGGGCGAGAAGCCGTTCACCTGCAACATCTGCGCCAAGGACTTTCGCCAGCAGAGTACGCTGATTAACCACATCAAGACGCACAAGGGTAAGTGTGAGAGGATCGAACTCTGGCAAGTGTTTTATTAATCTAGAGAGTCCTGTTTCTTTAGCGGCAGAGTCCAGCACGCCCACGTCGCTTCTGAACTACCAGCCACCGCAGCCGTCCTCCGCCACGGGCAAGCGTAAGTCCCAGGCGAACCAGATGCTCTACCAGCAGCAGCAACAGCATCAGCAGCGGGTACAAATCTCAAAGACTCTTTACTCGGGCAGCTACAGCTCGCCGCAGGCCGAGGAGCTGGTGAAACCGTATCAGTGTAGCGTGTGCAAGCGGCGCTTCCCCCAACTGAGCACCCTGCACAACCACGAGCGGACGCACATCGATCCCAAGCCGTACAAGTGTGAGACTTGCGAGAAATCCTTCAGCCAGCTGGCGACGTTGGCCAATCACAAAAAGATCCATACGGGCGACAAGCCGTACACGTGTTCCTACTGCCATCTGCAGTTCCGCCAGCAGAGCACCCTCACGAATCACATGAAGACGCACACGCATCTGCACGCCAGCTCCAGCTCCGGCTCCCAGCCGGGTCTGGGCCCAGTCACAGGTGAGCCGCTTGTGTGTTCGCCCTACAACTGAGCCGCTTTCTGTTTTCCAACTGTGTGACCATTGATCATTAACGCTCTTCCCTAACGAAGCTTTTATTTAAATTCTCGTACGCATGCCAACAACCAACCAACCAACCAAACCAACCGACTTGCAGTGGATCACACGATGCCAGCTCCCTTGGCGCCCGGCACCCACCAGCTGACGAGCGGAGGACTACTGCCCAACAACCTGCACAGCACAACGCAAAATGCCCTCATCCAGCTGGATCATCATCCGCTCTTGCACTTCCTCGATGGCAGCACCACGGTTAGCTCTGTGGTGGCCTCGGCAGCGGCGGCCACCACCAAGCTGGAACCCTTTCAGAGCCCACCCTCACCCACTGGCGGTCGCATCAGCATTGTGGGCAACATTAATATGCTGAAGGGTGAAAATCCCGATCGACCGTTTGGCTGCAGCGTCTGTGGGCGATTCTTCTCCCAGCAGAGCACTTTGGTCAATCACATCAAAACGCATACGGGCGAGAAGCCGTACAAGTGCAAGATCTGTGAGGTCAACTTTCGGCAGGTGGCCACGCTCAACAACCACATGAAGATCCACACGGGAGAGAAGCCCTACAACTGTTCCTACTGCCCCAAGCAGTTCCGGCAGAAAAGCACACTGCAGAATCATCTAAGGGTGCACACGTGCTAGGTCAGCCAGCCACCCAGTCAGCCATTGAGGAAATAGTGCAATATGCATGCCACATACCACATACAGCAGGGACCGAAATTATCCGACAAATTGTACATTTTTTATTAGCCATTTTGTATGCCAAAAATATGTTTCTCTTAAAATTAATTAATTATGATATTTTTTCTCCAAATTTTGTGGTAAATTAAAATTTAATTGTTCATTAATTTTGCAAAAAACAGGATATCCCATCCAGGATCATATATAAGGAATATCTAAAAATTATCTTTAAATAACAATTAAATTTGAATTTTTTTGAATTATTATTTTCCTTTTTGGATGTTTAAAGTTAATGACAGTTTCGGTCCCTGATCTACAGTTTTTTAAGTAACGATATATTTGAATAATATACTCAAAAAGTGTTATTTTACCTGCTGTGCAGAGCGCAATTGTATGTAACTATAACTACAATTCTAAATGTAGGTAGAGAGAGAGCTGATCCACATGCGTGTCCAATTGTAAATTAAGGCTAGACGTATACACAAACCATACACACACACACACATAATACAGGGTGTTTAAACCTTACTCTATACCTAAACAAAACTATGCCTACTTATTAGCTTCATAACTGTTGTCGCCCATCATCCCCCTCCCTCCCCCCCTTTTTAGTTGCTGGCCCCCCGAGACTTGGCTTCACAGCTTCCACCCGCTCCCTCGTGTTAAAACTGAAGTATACCTAGATATTGCTATATTCTGTGTATATGTAATCGCCGCAGCCACAAAAATTGGTAAACTAATCATATAAGTGTACTCTAAGCGCAAATATTTGGCAGCATCGTTTACTCACATGACTAAATGGGCGGAATCTTTGGAAACTGTGCGACACAACTCAAGTCCCTTTAAAAAGAAAAACACAGCTATTAATGAAAATGAACGAGAATATGAGCGTAAATGTTGTAGAGAATATATAGTATATATTTAAAAATATATAAACTATTTGTAAATGTAAGCGAAGCGGAGAGCAAAAAAAAAAACCACAATAAAAACAATACATGCAAAAACAAAACCAAAATGGAAATAAAGCGAATTGCATAATTCATATCGAATTTACTTGAATAAAATAGTCCTAGATGATATCGGCATCGTTTACATGACACCAAATTAATGGCATATGTTTGACTTACCAGCGCTATTTTATTCTTTAAGAGGTTATCTCGACCAATCAGAAATACGGGGGAAACGAGAAGATTAAATTTCGCATTTGTTTACTCGGTATCAAAGGTGCACAGTGTACATTGAGTTTGTGCAAAAGTATGTAACAGGGAGAAGGTATCATTGTCGAGTCGATATAGCCATGTTCGCATGAACAAACAGATCTCAGAGATGGAGACTTCTTATCCTTGCAGGCAGATCAAGTTTGTTTTCAATTTGGGAAAAAGGTCATATCCACAACAGTCTGATAGATGGTTCGTACCTTCTAGAGAAAGCATTATGTATCGATTTGCCATAGGAATAATAAAGATCGGATGAACGGTTCTCAAGTTATGAGCAAAAAACCACGTGACTCCTTGGATAAGACTGCTACAGAGTATCATATGGTCTGGCTTGACCGATTTTCTCACATGTTTTAATGTGCATTGCTGAATCACTGAAAAAACTTAGTTTAAGAGCGAATTGAACGAAGCTCGTCCAGACTTTACAACAAATGCAGGCAAGTGTGCTGTTTTGGGTTTCACTTCCGACAAGAATGGTCGAACTTGCAATTTGCAGAAATCAAAGGTTCCAAATTCGAATTCGAACTTAAAGGTACGGGTATTCTGTTTTTTGTTTAAGGGTAAAAATGAAAAATGTTTTTTTCGTTTTTTTTTTTATTTGCTTAAGCATTCTATTAGGATCTTTTAAAAATCCTGCAAAACATTCAAGCAAATCCCTGAGTTTCGGACTTACAGAAATAAACAAAAACAATTATTTTTTCCGACACTTTTATATGAAAATTGTTTTCATCGACCCTCGTATTTTTTAAAATTCTTAGTTTTTACACTTTTTTTGGTCAAGAACTTTATAAATACTTATAAAATGTTCGATATTTTGGAAAAAAAATTAAAAAAAAAATACAAATTTTACTTGGAAATTTTTGGAGATTTTATTTTTTACCATATCTTGACGCACTTTGACCCAAATTTCTGGAAACCTGCTTAACCGATTTTGATGTTTTTTTTTCGGTGACACCCAAATGCACCAAATCCAATTTTTTCATCTATTAAAAATAATTTTTATTTCATTGAAAACAGATATCGAAGCTTTAAATGCGACTATCTCGGAACCACTTTTTCCAAAATGGTTGCAAAGACTTAAAGAGTACCCTATGACCGATTTTCAAAATCTTTTTTTTTTAAATGGCTCCTAATACCCAGTGGTGTGAACTATGATATTATTAATCGGTCAACAAATAACGCAGCTAGAACCAATACAGTGGGAAAAATGACGATTTTCGAAATTTTTCGAAATAACTCCGCCATTTATTGACCGATCCATAATATCCTAGTTCACACCAGAATTACATAAATTCTTAACGAAACCCCGTCTTCAGTTTTGAATTCAGATCATCCGTTCTCAAAATAATTTTACAACCATGGCCCTATGTTTTAAATTTTTAGTTAATTTTGAACAGAAATACAACAACAACCGCAGGTACAACAACAACAACAAAAAATACTAAATTTAATTTAACCGATTACCTATCGAATGAAAAAAACCGCTACTTAATATCACTTATAGTTTTTGAGTAATTTAGTTTTTTGAACACCTTTAAAAAATGACACCTGAAGGTATACAGTACCATTAAGCGTTCTTTTAGAGTTTTGAAAATTCCGTAAGCCTTTGAAAAGTCCTGTAAACCTTTCAAGCAGATCTGACGATAGGTCTTACAAAAATTAACAAAAACTATTGGTTTCCGACCCTCGTATAAGGGAGAATTTCTCGTGACGAACGCTTTCGTATTAAAATATAAACATTTGTTGGTCTTTCAGAAGAGATACCATTAACTTATACAATTGCAAAAAAAATAATAGGACCACTTCCACACATTTTGTTCTTGATAAAAAAAATGCGATTACTGTTGGGATTTTTCATTATTTTAAATTTTAAACGATTATGGCAGCGCTGGCATGGATGGAGATGGGGTTTACTAGCTAGTTTAGGTCACTGATGATATGGTAGAGATACCATTGAAACAGCTGTATGACCAACTAGCTTCACTTGTGTGTGATGTGTTCCTCCTTTTTGGAGTTATTCGCATTTATAACGAGACCTTGAGCCAGCTTAAAATTGATGGTTTGATTTTAAATTTTAATTTTTTGAATATTGATTAGTATTTCTCATAAACAAAAACAGTGTTACCGTTAAAAAAAATCTGAAATTAGATCTCGGCATGCCCACCAAAACGTAATTTGCGGTTTTGCACAAAAACTTTTTGTTAACTTTATAAAAAATTTTAAAAAAGGGTTTTTTAAAGACGTGATATCTCAGGTTTGGTTTATCGGACACTCAAATTGATATTGGTGGAAAGCATTTTACTGTATCTACTCAAATTATAATTATATGGGGGTGCCACAGAAATCACTAGAGATTTTCGTATAAACGATTGTATTTCAACTGTAAAGTGCTTGCATTTATGTGGAAAGTGGCACTAAACGGCTTGGTTACTAGATCAGGTGGCCAAATTTAAGCGATTTGCAACGGACTGTGCAAAGCCAAGTAGATTTGAGTAATGGGTTCCAAATCGCTTAAATTCACCTTCTGATTTAGTCACCGGAGATAATTTTGTGTTTACAGCTAAAGTAAAACAATTTAAATTTGAAATGCAAACGTTTATATCAAAACCCTTGTTTTCCTTTGTTTCTATCATAAAAGTTATTAATAATCATAACAATGGGACGTGAAAAGCTGTGCAGTGCGGAGAAGCGGGATTTTATAAAAAAAATGTATATAGGACGGAATAACTTACAGAGAAGTTGGTCAATTGGTAAGATGCTCCAATAAAAGGGTTAAAAAACGCCTTTAACTATGAAGAAGCGATTGGAACACGCGGACGAAAGCGATCTATGAGCCCTCTTCATGTCAAAAGACTAAATCGTCGGAGCAAGAATAATCCCTTAAAAAAGAGCTCAAAATAAATGCGACAGACCAAACTGTTCGCACATATCTCAGCAATATAACCTAAAAAGGCTGCAGCCCAAGAAAGGTACCAGTTTAAAACGCTACACACATTACTAAGCGTATGAAGTTCATGATCATGCAAATTGGACATTGCAAGACTGCTGTGCGTTGTTGTCCATGCCATTGTCTCTCTGCTATTCTTCTTCTGATGTAATACATTATAAGCTCCCTAAGATTTAGAGGTCTCTTTCTTTCATCAGCGTCGCTTGAGATCAAGATTCGTTCCACCTGGGTCTAGCTTGATTGTGTTGGCCCATGTCATTGTATTACTGCCACTCTTCTTCTGCTATCATACTCCCTATAATTTAGAGGCCTCTGTATAGGCGAAGAGCCAAGATAAGTTGGTTGTTGCGTTGCGGGTTCTTGTTCTGGTTGCGGTAGCTGAACTGGATGAACTTGATGATCCTACGCCTAGCGTAAAGTTCGCCACAAAATATGCGCAATGGGGTTTGAAAATAAATCTGAAAAAATCTAAGTTTATGTCTATAGAAGCACGGAGAAGCAGACTATGAGATGGGGAAGGAAGGACGCTTGATATAGTGCAGTCCTACAAATATTTGGGCGTCGCACTATCCAATAACATAAATTTCTGGGATCATATAAAAGGGAATCTTGTCAAAAGACGGTTCTGTAGACAGGTAAATAGATGTAGATCAAACGGTCATTCTAAAATCGGAAATTCACAAAATTTCAAATGAGTTTTGATTATTATGAAGACGGGTACGGATGGTAAGGACCGCAAGTTATAAATTATAAATATAAATAAATATAAAATTGAAATTAAAATATCAACTGAGCCTCAGCTTCGAAACTCCGGACCAGAACTTCTTTCAAGTTTATTTTACCTAGTTAACACTTGACGATTTTTATTTCACAAAATAATAAAACTTACCCTGGTTGTTTTTTAGCTTTTCACATCCACTGACTGGCCCAGCCCTGACCGAAAGGAAAGACAAACATTTACTTTGAATCGAAAAAGAGAAATTTGTTAAGTGTTTATTTCAAGACAAAAGTTTACAAAGTTATGTCAAAAAAAGAAAAGGATTTGTATTATAGAATTGCTAAATTTAGTTTATTTATAAGCACTTTTTGCATATAATCAGAGGTGTCCAGGAAATCTCAAGAGGTTTTCGTATAAACTATGGGAAATCAACCTAAAGTTTAATGACTTTATATGTGATCAAATCGCTAAACATTTGTCATCTGATCTAGTAACCTAGAACATATTAAGCAAGAGTTTAGTCGAAAACATCTACAAATTTCTGGGACACACCCGAATGTCTTTAGGTGTGTGTATGTGTGTGTGTGTGTCAGTGTATATTGCCGGAGCTAAAGCCCCCATCTTCATTGCTTGCTCTACATTTAAGAAATAATTACTTATAAATTAAACAAAAAATTAAACAAAAAAGAAATAGTTTAGCTACATTGGAATTTTTACGAAATCTGGTGCAACTAATTATCCTCTCTCTATAACATTGTCTAAGCCTAAGCTCCTGAAGAGTGATCTCAGTTGGAGTGGGGTGAAGATGTTGATCGGTCTTCTAGCTACATGCCGCACAGAGTTAATCCCTGACAGCGTGCCAAGGCATTTAGCGTAGGACAAAATGTACATTACAGTTAGTGTATATAATATATAGTCTATATGTAGCTCAAAAGTTTGCTTAAAAGTATACAAATTACACCAACAACTAATTCACACCCAGCAGTCTACTTGAACAGCCAGCGCAGGATGAGGCTAAAGGCCAGCCCGACCAGTGCATAGAATAGGGATTTGAAGACCGTCGACTGAGAGACGCCGCCGCCCAGAAACTGCATTGAGTGTGCACTCAGAGAGTTGGATGTTGGAGCATACTGCATGCGCTCCAATCGTTGGCTGATCTCATTGAGTTGCCTCGTATGTAGCTCCAGTGACCGATTGACCTGAGCAAGGGCCAAACTAAGTCTGCAAAATATAAACGAGACATGATTTGTGGTTTCCAATTAGAGACCAAAGCTGCTTACTGTTTGATGGCGCTGCTGGACGCTCCACGCTTTACGGCTCCTTGGGGCGATTGACTGGAGTCCGAGTTTGTGTCTCGGGGGCCCAGGGCCAAGCTCTTATTTTTGGCTTTGGGCGCCGCGCCCAGCTTATCGCCTGATTGTCGTCTGTGTGTGCGAGCCACCGACTCGAGGGAGACACGCAACGGATGAATAATCTCAGCGCCATGGACAATGGGCACCGATTTGTGACGCGTCTGAGTGAGTACCTTGTAGTCACACTCATACTGTCGCACATCGTTGCGCGCATCCCAGGGACGCAGATCGGCATACTTGTATATCCACTGGCCATAGCTGTCCAGCTCGAAGAGTACCGGCTCGTGTACGGCATCGATTGAGGCCCTCTGCTTGGCCGAGGCACGCTGACGCTCCTCCAGCACGGTTTTCTCTTCAGTGGCCGCCACCTGATCTTCGCGAGCGATGGCCTCGGACACGAGGCGCCACATGCGTTGCGATTCATTTTCCGCTTGCTCCTCCATGGGCACCAGAAAGCGGGTGAGTCGCCTAGAACGCATTTCAGCATCCGCCCTAAACAGCAGCGTCTCTTCACCGGTCTTCACATCCTTGATGCGTATCTCCTTGTCCCAGTGGCCTTGAAGCGTGGCCAATGTCTCCTTGCCCAGCTTTATTTTACCCACCACCACATTGGTGCCGTCGGCGCCGCCGAGGAATGGCTTCAGTTTGAACTCAAGCTCCGTCCTGTAACCGGTGTTCTCGCACTCTATGTTTATCTTACCGCCCAGCTCCATGGACAGTGTGCCCATTAGAATGCCTTTGCAGTGGGCGTAGGGCGTGGTCGCCGTATAACACTCACCGCGCGGCAATAGCGTCATGGTGGCTGCCCCCTCGAGAACAGCCGATGTGCTATTGCCGTAGAACTTCGATTTAGCCAAGATGGAGCAGGTGATGCTGAAGCCATCCTCGCGGTTGGTCACATAGAAAGCCGACACGGGCGGATGATGCGAGACCTGCTCGGCAATGTAGAAGGTGCGACTGCCGCTGGGATGCTCCCAATAACAGCGGAAAGTCTCGCCCAGAATGGGATTGTAGGGTTTCTTGAGGCCCTTGGGTTTTTTGTAGAAGCTGGACAGGTACCATTGCACGATTAGCTTCATTCTGGTGAAGGCGTCATCCTCCTGCACAGCCCTAGACGAACAAAAGTTTGATTAAAATCTCTGGGTGGAACCTTACTTACTTGGAGAGTATATCCGCATGGTAATAGGAGTCGGACAGCTTGTCCAGAAATGAGCGCGGCTCTAAGATGAATGTCGGTAGCACCACTTTACTCAAATCCATGCCCGGACGCACCTGCTTAACAATACACCAGATGAGGCTCTTGTTCTCATCAGCCAGCTCTTCCACCTGCTCCCCTTGCTGTGTTAGAAAAAGGACCTATTATTGAGCAGGAATTCATTCAATGGCCAGGCACTACCTCGCCAAATTCCTCCTCGACAAAGGGCACATAGGTTGTCTCCTTACATGGCAACTGATCGGCCCCATCTTCCTGTGTTGGTTCCGCCTCCGGTGGATCCGATTCTGTTTCTGATTCCAGGCCCGACATGGTAGCATTGGGGGCCTCATTCTGACTGTCCGCATCCAGATCTGGAAGGAGCAAGTATAAAAAAGTTAGTCCAGGCCCAGCTTCATCTGACGTTGCCACTGACTAAGCTCTAGCCCCCGCAGCCTATAAAGATGATCAAAGATCATCTGACACATGGGATCATAAGCAGAATACGGCACCAAGTCTACGGTCTTAAAGTTAACCATGAATAGAGCCAACAGATGAATGAGAGCGGAGTCTGTGTGTCAGCTGGTGTGAGTGCATGAATTTTGAACAACTAGCTCCAGGACTACTTTGACTACAATGGTAACAACGATTACAAATTAACGCCTTCACCCTTCACATTGAGGCGGAATCGTGGATACATCATGCAGTCTGGTGGTGCACTAACTGGTCGCGAGCCTGGCGGAGCACACAACAGGTGTCCGTCATCAACGTCGTTGTCATCGTTTTCATCTTCACTGGAGCTACTAACACACAGAGCCGCTGCCAAGGACATGGACTTGCTTATGGGACTCAATCGATGGCGATGTCCTTGTCCGTAGTCTAGGCTCGAGGCCTCGCTGTAGGACGTCTTTCGCTGTTCGGTCTGCTGACCGAAGCGTGGCAATCGCTTGGTACGCTCCCAATTGTTCACCGCGCTGGTATACAACTGCTGCAACAGCGGCGTCTGCCCACGCGAGGGCAGACAGTTGTCTGAGCGTGACATTTCCGTGCCATTGGGCAGCGTCAGGAACTGTCCCCACTTACCATGATCATTGAAATGCTTCTCATAGTCTGCCTCCGACCATTGCGTCTCATGGGATACGGGCAGGGGTTCACCCACATAGATGTTTGATGGAGCCGCTCCTGTGCCACTATTGGAGCGTAACAATAAAGCGGAGCAGCGCAGTGACAGCTCCAAGGCATCCATCCAACATTTGCCAGCCGCCTGACTGGGTGCTCGAAAGATCAGATAAGCGGTGGGCAGGGGCTGAACAACGGCGCCTAAGAAAAAGAATCGAATTAAATGTCAGAAATACCACAATTAGATTGTTTTTAGGAATTCTTCTTGGTTTAATAGTTTTTTGTAAGCCTGCACTGTAGTTCCTTTTAAGGAATATACCTGACAAAACCGTCTGGTCACACTGGATCGTAAGGTGAGAAGGGCAAAAAAGCAAAGGAGTTTCAACATAGAAGCACAATTTGAAATGCCTCTCGATTTTAAGTAATACTCGCTCCAGTAATATGTAAAAACAAAATTGTGGTTTTTAGTTACCATTTTATTTTGATTCACGTTTAAATAATCCAGCTTTGCAATTTTTTGATCTTCACCTCTTGTCAATTTAGCGGTGGGCACGCCCTTGCTGTTTTACAACAGCAAAGTTGATTGGAATATTTAACAGTCCAATATACTCTTCCTAATTAAAAGCTTTATAGCAGCGATGGCCCTCGGTTCCATCCCGGGGGCGACAACATTTCGCTATTCACACGTACATGACCCGAACGCTGCCGAAGCAGAGAGCAAGAAAGTGTCAGTCGCTTGACAGAGTTCGAAGCGATTAGGTCAAAGCAAATTCACGGAGATTTTTTTCGCACACTAATACACTCTCACTTTTTGGCCTTGCTCTCCTGGCCATCGCTGCTTTATAGTAATCTAAGGTCATAAAAAAAGTTTAAAAATTTCAACATTTTTTGCAATCTACATTTTTATTTATTATTTTCTTCTATTAACCCAATGCCTTCATACAGGCCTGTTCCCGTTTTCGATTTCGATCAAATCATGCGGAATCGGAATTGTTAAATGATCTCGCTTCCAAAATCCGACAGTGTTATTCGACTTTGAGCTTGAAAATTCCAATTACCTTCATTCGATCCTCTGCATGGCTAAAAGAATCGACCGAAATCTTTGATCGTACTTTAACTTGACATTAACAAATTTAAAAAAAAGAGTCAGTTTCAAGAACATAGGATCCAGGCAAAACGGGCAAATAAGCCATTTTTTTGCCTTTTTATGTCCATTTTTCAGTTAAACCATTAGAGATATGAAATTTCTAAAGCCAGATTCTGGTTCAGCGTGAAAAACTTGTCTAGGAGCAATCATTCTTTTAGCATATTAGGCTCTGTGGTGTTCTGTGCGGTTCTTGTCAAAATACTTATGCCAAGCAGCATTTTCACATTTGATGTATGTTTTCTAACCTAAGCAGCTGACTTTGTACTACTTATGTTAAATTGAAAGCTTACTTTTATACCAGTATTCGCTATAAATTTCAAAATTTTGAGAGTTTTTGTTTAAAAGATATAATGGTTTATTCAATGTTTTTTTTTGGTCAAAATACTTATGCCCATTAGTGTATTTGCAAATGAAAACATTCTTTTTAATCAATCACGCACAAATGGTTTAATGAATTTTGATGAAATTTGGCACTTTGCTTTTGTCGGAAGTTGGAAAATATTTGAAAAGCGCATCTTGACATTTTCCAGAATACTTTTCGTTACACTTTTTGAGCTTAATAACTCAGTGGAATCAGAGATTCTCTGCAACTTTACTGCCAGGGTATTCAGTGCCGAAAATTTCAATTGTTCTCTTTCTGAAGAAAGTCTAAAATTGTGGCGTACTCAAAATGCGCTATTCTTCCATATATTGAGTATCTATATATACAAAATTCAATCAAATGATTGCTATTATTAGCTTGGGTTTTATTACCTTGATCAGCAAACAATTAAATTTGGTGTCTTCCAAACAGAATTACTCAATAATCACCATTTACAGTTACAATTATCTAAGTAATTGTAAAAGTAATTAAGTGTTTGAATATTCACTGAATAATCATAATTCCGCCTTACAATAACGATTATTAAAAAATCGTAATCAGGAATTGTTTTTTCATTACCTAAAAAATTGTGTTTATAGTAATGGAAAGAAATTAAATACGGGAAGCAGGGCTTAATCCCGAAACGAATTTCGGTTCCGGTTCCATTACCGGTACGTCCCGAAATTAATGTTTCGGTTAAAGGTTCTATTTTGGTTTTCAATTAGTTTCGGTTTTCGGTTTAGGTTCCGGTACCCGGATTTTTATTTCGGTATACCGGTACGTACCGGTACTCACCGATATAAGTCCTACTTATTTTTAATACTGAAAAAAAAAAACAAAATTCTGAGATAAATTTAAATTATTTTATTCCTGTTTAACGAATCAAAAATCAACACAAAATGAATGGTTTCACTTTTTAAATTTATATGGCCTTAATATTTCGCATTCTTTGTATGTAATAACTAATGATTACATTTCACTGTGCAGCATTTTTAAGGTCATTTTCTGGTTACGCCTTCGGACCCCGATATTTTATGAGAGCATACCGAAACTAAAAAAATCCCCAAAATCACATCGTAAAGGTCCTTTTTTGATACCCAACATATTTTCACCCCAAACTGTCCATATATCATATACCGTTTGGAATTTTGTTTTTATCGGCCATGTTCTCAATTCCACTTCCACAAAAGTTTTGTGATTTGGAGTGCAAATTTAGTACTAAAACCGGTTTTAAATCACAGAATTTTTGTGGAAGTGGAATTGAGAACATGGCCGTATATCTTTGGCAAAGTTAAAGATATAAACTAGAGGAAAAAAAGTCATGAACTGACTGACCCAAAAAATTGGCATCTAGTGCTTCGAAAGTGCAAAAACTTCGGAAAAAGTGCAATTTTTTCATGTTTTTAAATAAATACGCCAACGCACATCACACCGTGTGGGGTAGTCCAGACATCAATGACAGAGGTGAGTCACTCTTAAGCTTTATCCTACAAACTAACCTTAAAATAGAAAACGTTGGAGATGTGCCCACATATGTGGGACCAACATCGGCCAATGTCCTAGACCTAACTCTGACCTTAGGGAATAGTACACAGGCATCAGAATGGAGAGTCCTTGATAGAAACTCCTTCTCAGACCACAAGTACATCCAATTTAAGATCGAGTTCAACCACAACCAAACCAGAAACGCCTATAGGAACCCCCGGAACACAGACTGGGTGAAGTACCTTAGAACGGTAGAATCAAAACTACCAAAGCCAACGAGTATCTGCTCGGTAGGCGACATTGAGAGGTCCGTGGAGACGCTCACAGCCAACCTAACCGCAGCATACAAAACCTCCTGCAAACTCACAGTTAGCAAAAGCAGAACCAGACCCCCTGGTGGACCCCAGCGCTGAAAGAGCAGAGGAATGACGTGCAAGAATGCTTCAAACTCGCCAAACAAGCGGATGAGCAAATAATCTGGGAGGAATACAAGATTAGACTTCGCGTCTTCAAAAAAGAAGTACGGAAGGCAAAACAGAACTCTTGGAGAAACTTCTGCTCCAGCATAGAGAAGGTCTCCGAAACAGCTAGACTCAGGAAACTGCTTTCAAAGCAGCCACCCATGCAGAGTCAGCTAAAAACGAACGACGGGCACTGGACAGAAAGCAGCAGGGAAGCGACATGTGCTCTACTTGATGCGCACTTTCCAGGCTGCACTCCAGTCACTGAGGCAGATACGCCTCAAGACCTACACACGCAACAAGTCAGCATCCCAGACGATATCATCACTCCAGAAAAGATCCGATGGGCGATCGACTCGTTCGCGAGTTATAAATCCCCAGGGCTAGATGGAATATTCCCAGCCATGCTAAAAACGATCAAATGCGCAATCGTCCCATGGCTACGATCCATTTTTATAGCATGCTTGAGGTGGAGCTATGTACCTGTGGCCTGGAGGACAGCACGCGTTGTATTCCTGCCCAAAGCAGGAAATGCAGTCACGTGCAACCAAAAGACTACAGGCCCATCAGCCTCACATCATTCCTGCTCAAAACAATGGAGAAGCTACTGGACCTTCACATAAAGAAGGCATGAACCTGACCTTGGAGGGGAAACCAGCACGCCTACACGAAAGGGAAATCGGTGGAAACAGCGCTACACTCCCTAGTAGCCACCATCGAGAAGGCACTGTACCATCAAAGAATTTGCCCTGGGAGCATTCCTTGACATTTCGGGTGCATTCAACAACGTCACTACAGAAGCAATAATGCGAAGCCTAAGAGCCCTAGCAATACACACGGCATTGGACTCCTGGATATATAACCTGCTGAGCTGCAGAAGAGTACAAGCCGAGTGGGGTACCACAACCATTACAAGAGAGGCACACGGCGGAACGCCCCAGGGGCGGAGTCCTGTCACCTCTTCTATGGAACCTTGTGGTCAACGAATTACTTAAAAAATTTCGCAGGAAAGCACCCAAGATAACCGCATATGCCGACGACATAAGCATAATTATTATGGGAAAATGTCCATCGACTGTCAGCTCAATCATGGACTCTACTCTCACAGAGATACTAAAGTGGGCCACAGAAGCCGGACTTAGCATCAATGCGGAGAAGACGGACCTCATTCTCTTCACCAAGAGATACAAGGTACCGCAATGGACTCCACCCACGATAAATGGAACACCGCTAACGCCAAAAAACAACGTAAAATACCTTGGGTAGTAATCGATAGTAAACTATCCTGGAGACTCAATGTGGAGGAAAGGGTGAAAAAGGCAACCAATGCGCTATATGCATCCCAGAAGATGCTAAGCAGCACTTGGGGCCTATCACCAAGACTAACACACTGGCTCTTCATATCAGTTATACGACCGATACTACTACACGGTATATTGGTATGGTGGCAAGCCACAGAGAAGTCCACATATCTAAAGCTGATGGAAAAGGCCCAGCGGCAGGCACTGGTCTGCATAACGGGGGCGCTGCGGTCTACTCCAACAAAAGCACTGGAACACATCCTAGGTGTCAACCCCCTGGACATCCAAGCACGCCTCACTGCACACAGGACGGCCCAACGTCTTTGCGCGGCTGGCACCATGGCTCTACAAAGCTATGGACACAGCACAGTGGGCAGAGAGATCAACAGTAGCACGGACTACATGATCCCAAAAACCAACTTTACAGGCGCATCAGCATTACTGGGACCAGAAGACTGGCGTACAGGGCTGGCTCAGGAAGCAATGCACCTTTTCACGGACGGCTCAAAGATGGCCTCAGGAGTCGGAGCCGCCGTGTACTGCAAGGAACCGGAATTGAAACTCTCCTACAAACTGCCAAACCACTGCACTATATTCCAGGCGGAAGTTTTCGCCTTAAGGAAAGCAGCCGAACTGGCAGAATTACACGCACCAAACGATCAAATCAACATATACGTAGACAGTCAAGCGGCAATCAAAGCAATGCAGAGTCACGCCATCAACTCCAAAAATGTTCTGGCAAGCAGAGAAGCAATAGATTCCTCAGCACCTCCAGCAAGGTGCAAATCTACTGGATTCCCAGCCACCAGGGCATCGATGGAAACGAAATGGCGGACACTCTTGCAAAAGCCGGGGTCGCACTAAGCCGAGAAGCAACACTAAATATACCTATCTCCCTACAGACGCTATACAGCAAGATGGAGGAGATAGCGGAGAAAGAAGCAGAGGAAAAGTGGAAGAACACGACCGGCTGCAGAATCTCTAAAATTATGTGCAATAAGAGAGACAAAAAACTCACGCACTATACGCTGCAGCTCCAAAGAAGAGATGCAGACTGCTTATAGGCATATTAACTGGTCACTGCCTAGCAGCCGCTCAGCGATAAAGCTAGGCATCACGACAGCAGACACCTGCAGGAAATGCAAGGAACCTGGAGTAGCAGAAACTCTAGAACACCTCATCTGCAGCTGCCCAGCAATCGCCACGACAAGATTAAAACATCTGCACTCCCCAAGCTTCACCACTCTGGAAGAGGCAGCCAAGAGCTCCCAAACAACTATTGGCATTTGCCAAAACGTCAAGAATCCTACAGGATTTCTAAAGGAAATGGTACCATAAAGCACCCGGCCTCACTAAGGACCGTAAGGTCTATGTGGCCCCCCTACATGGGGCCAGCCGGTAATACCTACCTACCTACCTAAATAAATATCTAGTACACGCCAGCTTCATACGAACACCCCTTCATACCGATTTGTTACTATAAAAGTGATATAACGAATACATGATGAATTCATTATACAAAGTGTTATTTAGAAAAGATAACTTTTATAGCAACAAAAAAATTGCACTTTTTTCGAAGTTTTTGCACTTTTGAAGCACTAGATGCCAATTTTTTGGGTCAGTCAGTTCATGACTTTTTTTCCTCTAGTTTATATCTTTAACTTTGCCTAAGATATAAAAACAAAATTCCAAACCGTTTATGATATATAGACAGTTGGGGTGAAAATATGTTGGGTATCAAAAAATGACCTTTACGATGTGATAGGGCCAAGTCCTTTGGGGATTTTTTTAGTTTCGGTATGCTCTTAAAAAATATCGGGGTCCGATGGCGTAACCAATTTATGTGTTGCACTGTGTTATATGCTAATAAATATCATATAATGTACTAGCAGGTACCCGACGTGCGTAGCTACGCCGCTCACAAAGCAAAGCAGTGAAGCAAACTTGACAATTACCATCAATCAAATCTTTATCTAGCAAAATTCACCATCCGTCTATTTACCCGTCTTCATCAGAATCAAAATCGTTATAAAACTTTGCAAATTTTGCTATTTTTGGTCAGTTTGATCAACACGTCTCATTTACTCATATAAGAATTGTTACATATTTCTAATATTTTTGAACCTATCATATCCTTATGATACTACTATTGGATACCTTATGATACCTTTTTGGAACATTACTACTATTGCAGTCTATCAAATATTCATTCGAATTTATTTAAGTTGTTTAATTATTTTTTGCTGTTTAATTGTTTGGTCTACAACTCCTTTTTACCCGTCTACATTGCCATTTCCAAACTTTGCAATAATTTGGACTGTTCAATCTTTTGATTTTTTGTCTACATACGTAATAATCTTAGGTCCTATGAACATTTTTGGAATTTTGACTATTAGTTTGACCGTTTGATCTACAACTCCTATTGGATGGATCTGACCACCAGTTAAGAACGTTTTAATGTTTTCAAATACGTTTAAGTGCGATTATGCTAGAAAGGGCGAATGTGTTTATATTTGCAGTGCAAATGCACAAATTTTCTATATTCCCTGTGTACTTTCGTGCAAAGTATAAAAACAAATCAACAGTTGCTTTAGCTTTTGCTGTATATATGCACTGGCTATATTGACACGGCTGTTGATGCCGATCAAGAACTTTATAAGGTTGGAAATGATTCCTCTTAGTTACATACTTTTGCACACTCTTAAAATAATTAGGTACAGCGAATAAACGAAAAACCGAAACCGTACCGGTACCAAAGTTTCGGTTTCGTTCCGGTTTTATCGGTTCCAATAATAACGGTAAACGGTATTCGGTTCTCAAAAGAAAAATTTGTATCGGTTCAGGTTCCGGTTCCGGTACTCGATTTGAAACGGTTTACTGACGGGAAGTAATAAATACATTACAGCTTTATGTGTCATTTCTTCGGGGGAGGACTAGAAAAATGAGGTATTCTAAGATGAGAAAAAGGTTAACTTAAATGGGCAAGATCATTCAATCATCAAAACCATAAAAACTGTAATGGCGGCTCTGTGCTGTTTGGGTCGAAGAAATACAAAGTGATATTAAAAATTATTGTATTAAGTGTTAATTAACTTAATCGAGCAAGAGCCGTACCCCCAACCTTGCATGTCCTGTTTCTGCTGGCTTACAAAAATAGAAGATTTATTGACCGATTCAAAATATTCTAGTTTACACCACAAAAACATCATTTCTTAACAAAATCTCGTTTTCGTTTTCACTTTCAGAAAATCCATTCTCAAAAAATGAAGAAAATACAACCATGAGCCTGTGTTTTAAATTGGCTAATAATCAACGCAGTATTTGAATGGTACCCTTGAAGAGGGTTGGAAAAAGAATTTATATTGCATTACTTCATAATTGTTTTTTTTTAAACACTATCAAGCTTTGCGATTGTCTGTGTAGCAGTGAAACACGAACTAAACGTCATTATGTCAAATATAGGCTACAAACAAACACACAAAAGTGTGTGCGTGCTATTTATAGTGCACACGTATTCTCTCTCTCTCTGTGCGTGTATCGGCTGCGACGCTGGCAGAAATATGACTTCCTATCACACGGGATAGGGCAATTGACATTTGGGCACCGCTGCTCTAGAGATAGCGGACCAGTTTGGTTCGACTTAGAGCAATTTTGATAAATAAGGTAGAAAAAAGACCTGCTGAAATGATTCGAAGCCTCAAAAAGGGCCGGTAATCCATGTAGATTTGTAAAAGCAGGAACATGAAAAAAAACGCCCTGAGTTTGTTATCCATTCAAAAACTCTGCTTTCTTATGGATTATATCAGACCTTTTCGTCAGGGCCGAACAAATGAAGAGTACAGAAAAGTGTGCTTATGTTGGTAAGAGTAAAAAGCTTTAGCTGATCTACTTGTTCTGCTGTAATCACTGGTTTACACATTCATATGTATGACTTCCGTCTATGTGACTTCGACCACCGGTCCCCAGTCTGCTCTACAATTGCTTACCACCATTTACAGTCATGGCGTCATTAAATCACATTTTAATCATTGATAATACATACTATTATTCACCCAGCACAAGCGAACTCCCTTTCTAGAAATGATCTTTCCCGAAAAGATCTCAAATTAAAATCAAATTGTTTTATAACGAAACTAAAGTGATCTTAAAATGTAATCAGAAAAGTCTGAAATTTAGTAAAATGATCCTGAAATATTTTCAAACATGACAAATTGTTATAATCGAACAGCGGATTTACACATTGCTTTTTGATTTCTGTCGTTTTAAAACAAAATTTTTTTCTAAGAGAAGAGAGCCTACCAAGTTAGCCCTACCTATCCCTGCTTTAAAGCATGTAATGTCGTATAAAATATTGTTCACTTACCAATGGTCTCCTTGTCGGGACCACGTGGTGCCCATATGGACTGCTCCAGCGGATGGAACAGCTTAAAACAAAATCCATCTTTTTTGCTGGGTCGCTCAATCACCTGACAGGAGGTTAACATGACAGTGCCCACCCAATGACTGCTCTTGGTCTTTTGACTTTTGTAGATTAACAACAAACCCGGCTTGAGCACACACCATAGCTTGGTCCAGGACTTGAGTGTGCCGCGCACCTGAGAAAAATAAAAATAGATCAGTTAAGAATATACTTTTTTTTTCATCTTTTATAACCTTTACCTTTAGCCAATCGGCCAAAACTATAACAGCCGGATCCTGTAGCGAGTTCATCAGCTCACTGGCCACACGTTTCTTTTCTCTACGATAATTTTTACGCTGCGCCTTGTAGGATTCTTTGCGGTTAAGTTTGGCGGCGGCATCTGCAGTCGACTGTAGAGTATAAGAGTTAAATAAGAGTAGAAGTAGGCTGAGATTTTTCAAATTCTAAACCTTTCTACGGGTAAAGCAGTTAAAAATGTTGAAACACTTGAAATACATGTCAAAATTTTCTGTAAAATACTTGAATTTTTTTTTTGCTTGTGCTTACGTCAGGGCCACAACTTACTCTAAAGAAAAAAAATGTTGAATGCGTTAATCGAATTAGCGCTTATAATTTGTTTTGTCAAATCTGTGTAAGTTGTGTGTGTGGCTCATATTTATCGTTGGTTGGGCTCATCGATTACAACTCAATTAGACACCAGCGGCGGCCGTTATCGTTCGCAGCCGTGACCTAGTTGGCATGTTCACTTGTATTCCCGTATTTCCGTATAAATTTTAAAAGTTTACTTGCCTTGTCAGCCAGATTGCCATCACGATTATCTGCGGCCCAATTGGCAATTCCTGAAAAAGGTAAGAACATATTTTTGGTATTTTTATTTGTTTCTCAATTTGTTAAACATTGTAGGAGGTGGCGTTTAATTTGTTAAATAATTTGTATTCCGAAATAAAAAATATCTACTTTGTACATAAAAATTAAAAACAATTTGGAAACTATTCCATCGCCTATTTATGATCAACGAAAACAACGAAAAGAGCGGGACCCAGATGAAAAATACAAATAAAAAGCCAAATGCCGCAATATGAGGCCAGAGTAAAATAATCAACAATGTATCAAGGTATTACGAGGGTTGCCATTTATAGTTTTAGCCTAAAAAGAAGAGAAGAATTTTCAAGAAATTCTACCTGAAGATGAAAACACTTTTTTTCATGCAAACCTTAATGAATCCATTTGAGAAAAAGAACCGATTAAAACTAACTGATTCTTGTATATTATAATTTTATACGTAAAAGGTTTGCAAAATTAAAAAGATGGACTTAAAAGGTATTCGATTCCCCAATTTTTTTACAGAGTGTTTGAAAATTCCTTAAAAATTATCAAAAATTGCTTCTTGCAGTTCCAGCTTCACAACTAATGAAGTTTTTAAAATTTTTAAAACTTTTAGCTGGCTCCAGATCAATAAATAATGAATTTATTTATACATTTTTTAAAACAACACACACACCACAAATAAGGCAGGTTGACTATATAGCTATTTCATGAACCATCACAATTCAATCATCAGCAGTCTTCGCCTATTTTCAGAGTGTCTGTAGAAGCTACCTTATGCCAGCATTGCTATAACAGCTTGGGAGTCCAAAACTTCTACTTAATAAAGTTTGACCACCAAAATAAAATAATAGGTATCAAACATAAAATTCTGTACTTAACTGAACCGAACTCGAAATACGATTCTGCAGGATTCCTTTGTTTACTTATTTTCAGAGAATTATTTATTAATTCAATTAAGCAAAGCTTATAACTGGCTAGTCTATTTTAGTTTGAATTAAATTACTAAATCGAATATCTAAAAGTAGAAAAGTATTGTGCTAATAATATTTTGATTGCCGATTTATTGGGGTCGAGTTCAAATCGGTTAGGGGAAAGGGGTTAAGGTTCGAAGTTTTCTGCTTGGTACATTGAAATTTATCATGCCTAACAAGGTGGGACAGTCAATTTACCCTTTATCCCTAAATTTTCTGGCTTGGCGCTTGACGAAGCCGAACATAAAAGAATCCCTTGGAAAAATATAATTTATATGCTCAACCGGGCTACATAGAGTTTGATTATAAAACGAATAAGTGGCCGTAATTACAGTTGTAGGATATTTAAAAAATATCTATATCGATATTTTTACGATATTGAATAAGTATTATTTGGTGTTAAAAAACCACATTATCGATATTTTTTAATAAAAACCCGGATCTTAACAATGAACAGGTCTATTGAGGTAATTGAGGCGTCATTTTACGCGTAAAAAGAACCGCATTTTGACTGCGCCTAATAAATATAGATTTAATGTATATTCCGAGTCAGTTTCCGTGTAAAATTTGTTGAGTTGCCTCTGGTTTTTACAGCTTTATTGCACAGTTTGCACTGCGATTTCTGAGTACCTACTTTAATAAATTATCTTTTAAACATTTTGCTTTACATGTCCAGAGCACAAGAAACAGTTATTCGCAACAGTGTGACCCAAGGCTGAAAAAAATATCACCGAAAACTATCACCAAAAAATAGAAGCAAGCTTACTTCGGCTCGACCGAAGTTTATATACCCTTGGAGCTTGATATATGCCTGCCAGTTTGTTCTATGGCAGCTATACAAGATATTCATTAATATATTCATGACTGAAAAGTGTAAGGTGTTAAAAAATATATAGGGTGTTCACTTTGTTGAGCACTTGAGCACTTGGGGAAAAGTGTAAACATTTCCAACAACAATTTACTCTGAACAAATTGTGCACAGCTTGCTCGACCCAGGCCCTGACTACGAAAAGTCGGGCACTTGTACCTTATAGAGACCTGCACGAGTAAATAAAAAAGTAATCGATAATTACTCGCCGAGTATGATTACAAATGAGTACGATTACCTAGCTGTCAATTTGGCACCGTACTCATGTTTACTTTTCAGGGTTCGGAGTCGCCCTTTACCTGCAGCTTTCGAGACTGACGGCTTATTAAATCGCGAAATAATACCAAAGAGGATAAAAAATAGTAATAAAAAAAAAAGACAGTGCAAATGGCGGGATCATTGGATAAGCGCAATTCTCAGCTAAGGGTTCTCCGAGGTAATAATAACGCGAACTACTTAAGAAACTGCTTTCCATGGCCAAAAATGACCACACATAACAGCATTACCATGATTAAGACAATGCCGAACCGCGGTAAATACCATGGATGACCAATGGTTAAAAATACAGTTAAGATCATAAGGAATGTTTCAAACCACTTTTCGTGACTGACAACTCATCAAATCGCGGAAAAATACCGTTGAGGATCAAAAATAGTAATAATGTCAAACAAACAGGAAAAAAACCATGTAAGTATCATTGCATACGCGCAGTTCGCAGCTAAGGGTTATCCGTGGAATTAAAACCGCTAATTACTTAAGAAACTAGTTTCAAGGCCACAATAGATCTTATATATCTACATCACCATGATTATGACCAACCTCTAGTGACTAACCGCGATACATACCATGGATGACCATTAACAAAGAACTTAGAAGAAGAAATTTTCTTTAAAATTTCCGAAAATTTTTTCAAATTAATTGCCGGTGTGGTCATCCATGGATTGGTCATCCATGGTATTTATCGTGGTTCAGTATTATCATAATCATGGTAATGTAGTGCCCATGTGTGCTAATTTTTTACCTCGAAAATCAATTTCTTAAGCACTTAGCGGTTTTATTACCACGGCGATCCCTTAGATGTGAATTGCTTTTATGCATTAATACTGGCTTGATTTTTTACTTGGTTGGAAGTAAAGTATGTTTGATATTATTTATATTTTTGAACCGCAACGGTATTTTCCCGCGATTTGATGATTTGTCAGCCCTAAAAAGTGGTTTTAAACATTGCTTATGATCTTCACTATATTCTTTAACATTGGTCATCCATGGTATTTATCGCGGTGCGGTTTATTCAAAATCATGGTAATGTAGTTATGTGTGGTCACTTGTGCCCTTGAAAAGCAGTTTCTTAAGCACTAAGAGGTTTTGTTACCATGCAGATCCTTCAGCTGCGAATTGCGCTTATGCATTAATCTAGGCATGATTTTTTTACTTGGATGGGCATAAAGTTTTTTTTGACATTATTAATATTTTTATCCTCTTTGGTATTATTTCGCGATTTAATAAGTCGTCAGCCGAGTGCTGGATGCTGCCCCCAAAACTATCCCACAAAAATAAACCTTGCTAGTATTTTTATTATTATTATTTTTAATTTTATTTTTTTTTTACGGTTTTTCGATTATAATCGTACGATGCCCGATGCCGACTACTACTTAACCGTAAAATAAATCATATCTCAAACGTAGTTGTGCACAAATTTCGTGCACAGAGGGCTGCTCACAATACTAGTCAGGCAAAACTGCTCAAGTGCTCAACAAAGTGAATACCCCAATAGTTTTTACAAATTTTTTTTACACATCCTCCTTTTTTTTTTATCCGGCCGGTTCCGACAAATTTTTTGTACCAAAAGACTTCGTGCAAACTTTGGTTAAAATATCGATATTATTTTCGACATCCCCAGCCGTTATATTGTAGAAACATTTGCTAACAATAAAGCATTTGTTGAGATTAAGAGGAAGTGAATTGCGAACACACCATGAACTGACTCTATCTAAATCAAAATGCAAAAATGCAACAAGCGACTATCACTCATGGATTTAAATGATCGGAAAATTTTAAGATCATCAGCATATAGCAGAAACTCTGACTTACGAAAATGCATGCAAATGTGATTAATAAAAATAATGAAAAGTAAATGACCGAGGGTACTCCCCTGTGGAAGTCGCAAAGTAGCCACATATGGAGTTGAAAGCGAGTTGTTTATTCTGACTCTGTAGATCCTGCAGTCTTATGCTACGTTTATACACACAATATTATTTTCTAAACTTTATATTCTTTTATAATCATCAATTTTAACGCAGACAATTGTAGTCAGATATGGCAGCGTCATGCAGGGTCTACACTGAATATTCACCCAAACTGTCGGACTAGTTGAAGGTATAAAACATAGTTTAGTGTTTAGCCAAAAAAAAAAAAGATTATTCTCAATTATGTCTTCTTAAAAGCATAGCATACTTTTGAAGGCCTTAATCACAATCAATTTTGATGAATCAAACTTTATGAAGTTATCCCAGTAGGCGAGAATTACATGTGTGGTTCTATACATTTTGATCAACAAATCTAGTAGAATTCTTTTGATTTTCAAGACTACTAAGCAAACTTCATAAAGTTTGCTTTATCGTGTAAATCCCGACTTAGTAAGATTGAATCCAGCACAATAAGGAGAAATGAAACCCTAGTTTAAAAACGCTTGGCGAGTAGAGCGTTATGATAAACTTTATCAAATGCCTTGGAAAATTCTCTATAAATAACATCAAATTGACGGCGATTGTCATCAGATGACCGTATAAAATAAACTTTTAATTACTGTCTTTCACTGCCTTATGCTTACAAAAAAAAAACATAATCAGGTCTGTTCCCGTTTTCAATTCCGATCAAATAATGCGGAAACGGAATTGTTCAATGTACTTGCTTCCAAAAGCCGACTGTGCTCTTCGGCTTTTAAGTTGAAAACCCCATTTACCTTCCTGCGACCCTTTTGAAGACAAAAGGATTCTTAAATCATCTCATATCAATTCCGATCAATCGGATTCGGAAACAGGAACAATCAGATCAAGATTTTTTCAAATAAGCACCAAATCATGATTTTTTGCTACACACGAATTTTAACTATGGTTTATCGCAGTTTTATTTGTACACTCCGATTTCGAAAGGACAGCGGTTCAGTAAGTTAATTGTTTATGGTCTATATATAAATTGCAAGAATTGGAGACCGATAAGTTTCTCACAAAAGCTAAAGAGATGGATGCACTCAGCTAGCTAGATGAATGGTTTGGACATCCGCCTTTATGTTCGTAGAAGTTCATATTCCCTTTATTTTTTAAATTTTATTTTAATTACTTGCAACTGTTTCTTTATTTCACAATTCATCAGTCGATTAAGCCAGTGTGCTGCCACCTTATTTTGCATTATACCATAAATGCTTATGGTACTACGAATCGGGGTTGAAGAATCCAGTTAAGCGCCCACAGGAGATCGAAGTCTCCTAGTTAACAATTTGAAAAGCGTCACAATTTCCCCTTGTTGACCTTCTCCTTCATCCACGACATTCTAGCTTCACCGTCATCATGCCTCTTGCAGAATCCTATCTATGAGAATAGAACCTGATATGCCGAAAAGTAGAACAATCTCACGTTATGGTACATAATCCAGTTCAATTCTAAGATAACGAGTTTTTTGACGATCGTAATGGAATTTTAACTGCGGCGAATATTCCAAATTAATCGCCAAAAGTTTTCTTATATTGATCGACACATAATAGACTTGTGAATCTTGACCAGGGGTTGGCATTGCGTGTGAGTGTTTTTAGACCATGCCACAGGCATTCTTGCTGATAGTTTGCAGTAACACATTGATTCTGGCCACACTTGGAGTACGTAAAAGGCAACCCTCGTGGGCATACATGAAGGCAGAAGCCGGGGCACGAGTATGTTTTAATTTATTTCACTAGAAACACACACACACACACACACACACAGTAAGACGCTGTGGGTCTCTCCCTCTTTGTCAAATGTCTCGGCACTTGCACTTTAATCATCATTCTACATTATTAATATTATTATTATTTATATATTTTATTTAGTTTTTGCACAACTAAAAATAGGCCAGCTTCGAGGCATCATTTCAAAATTGGCTAACAAAAAAACCAAATATATCTGGGGACACTTGCTTTGAAGAAGATTCATATCACAAATCGCGGCCTTCCTTCCAGTACGATTTGTTGTTTTTGTTGTTGTTTTATTGTTATTGTTGCTCTTGCATATTTATTTTCATTTACGAGATTTAGTATTTACAGGGCGGGACTACATGGCGTATGCGTTATGCGAAAAATATAACCGAAACAGAGACGCCGACGACTGCGTGTTGAATGCCAGTGCCTGCCTGCCTGCTCGCTCGCCAACAGATTGAGATATATTGACTCTGCCCGGCGGCACTCAACAACAACAAGAACAAGCGACAACCGAAAGCAACCAGCGTTAGATGGCAGCAGAGCTGACCTAGCTGCGATGACGCTCACGATGACGCCGCCTCAGTCCCACTCTAAACTCAAATAATATTAGTCGTCTATTGCTGTTTTGTTATTTATGCATAGAAGTTTACTAAACGCTGAGCACACAAAAAAGAACAAATAGATTTTTGAAAAACCAAATCAAAATATTTCAAAATAGAGAGGCGGGTGGCAGCCGCAACAAGTACTATAAATTGCTCATGCGTAGATACAAAGATAATATGTGTGATGAGATAATGATATCAGTGTTCGCCTGCTCTCTTTCTCACTCATTCTCGCTCTTGCTCTCTCCCTGGCGGTATCTTTGCCGTGCTGGCGCGTTTTGTCGAGGCAGAGCAGTCGCAAACATTTAAGGCCTTATCGATGATGTTATTAAGCTGCTTTATGTTATTTATATGATAATTATATGATCTCAGCTTTTCTGAGTTTAATTAAGATCCTAGACTTGGTTAAAAAAACCCCAAGTTTCAGAATTTGCTCTCCTGATCTAATTCGTTTTTGTAGATCAAGTTTATAGTTTAATAGTTAAGTCGCTAATTAAGTTCAATAGACTATTGATCAATAGTTCATCGTTCATTAGACGTTTATCTTTTTTAGGTTTTTTTTATACTCTGTACCTAAGGTACACAGAGTATATATAGTTTGTGCAAAAGTACGTAACTTACTTAATAGCGTATACTTATTCTTGATCAGCAATAACAGCCGAATCGATATAGGCAATGCCTTTTAGGCATTTCCGTACGCGATGGTAAGAAATTGAGATAACTCTCTAACTATTCAGCCACCGCAATTCGAAAAAAAACGTTTTATCTCCCACAGTTTTGTAGATAGATGGTTTCTGTCTTCTAAAGATATTTAGTAATCAAGATAATTTATGGATTTATCGAAAGAATAACAACAACAAAGGGAACATTGCATTATGATGGGCAGCATCGGCCGCGATGGGCAGCACTTCATACGCTATATGGTTTTTTTGTCACTGAGGCTTCTAACTTAAATTTATCCGCACAAACTTTAAGGGCACAGATTATGTTATAGTTGACCGAGATTTTTTCCAGTTCCTTTTTTTTTTGAGCTGGCTTGTATGGTCTATTTTCCCAAGCATCGCGCATCGTTCCGTTCAATAGTTCTTTGCTTTATAAATCACATCCGAATATTTTTCGATATATCGAAATATTTTTTCGAAAATGGAATCCAGAATTGAACGTATAGCTCGACAGTTTTCATTGATTGAACTAGAACACAGTCTAAACATGTTGCTTAATTCCACAGTCTGTGACCTAGAGCTTATTTCAACTTAACTGCTGTTAAAACAAAAATCTCCATAAAAAATATTTCGAAACAAACATTATTTTTTTCGATGGATATTTGTGTTTGAGCAGCTGTTTTGAAGTGATTATACAGCATAGGCATTTAAACTCATCAAAAATTTCGGCTTCAATTTGCAATTAGCAACCTTTTATCGAGAGGAGAGTAAGAAAAGTTTAGAAACCTCAATTTGCACAACAGTGTTTCCCGAACACACTCGTCAATAAACATCGACTGCTTTCCGAAGTCATGCATCACTGAGTGTCAGAAAGATACAGTCACATTATCTGTCCTTATTTTTTGGGGAACCATGTATCAAAAATACCCCACATTGAAATCGATAGTCTTGAAGATTAGTCAGACGTCAGATAATGGTGAAAGTCGCCACAATCGGTCAATAATATAACTTTGTCTGAAAAAAAACAGAAGCCGCATTAAAAGCAGCAGCACAAAACGATTATTGAGAAATATTGAACAGCAGCAGCAGTCGTAGATTAATGCCTTGTGATCACTAAGAATTACACACCAGGGACTCAGTTGTGTCAATTTGACACAATAAAAATACAAGAAATACAAATTTATGTAAAAGTTAAGAAACAGACAAAAGTGAAGTTTACATACGACACACAAAATTTAAAAAATGTTCTATTTGTAAAACAATGCCTCAGGCTGGAATGACACTTTTAATTTTTAGGGACAATTCTAGTCACAATTTTTCATCTATGGGCAAAAGTCGTTGGTGTAAGCACGTCAGAGTATGCTTGAATTCCCCGCAGAGTGCTTTCGAAGAGGCTGCAATGATACACAACAGCAAATTTGACCTATCAACAAAAAATGTAGGCAATAATTGTCTCTAAAAATTGAAAGTGTCATTCCAGCTTGACTGAAATTATTGAAAAAAATATTTGTTGCTCTTCGGATTTTCGAAAACTGTTTTATGGCCTTTATCGTATTTCACGAAGTGAATATTGGCATTCTTTGCCTCCGGACACTTGTGGCACTTTGCGCGCTTCCGCAATGGCGTGTGGTGAATCACACTTTGGAGTGGTCGTCCACCTAGATCGCCCTTCGATTCACGGACCACAGACTACTTCTCTCACCTCTAGGCGTGCGTTACCCGTTGCCAATTTCAATCGAGAATATGAGACGGAGTTTGATTTTTTGTTTTGTTTCGCTAAATTCCAATTGGGGTTTAAATCTATGAACAAAATTAATGCAAGCTGCACCGATAAGTACCTGCAAATTTATCCATTATGTCGCGATATAAATAAATCATTATTTGTGCCTTTTTGGTCAATTTCGTTTATTTATTTACTTAATATAAAATGTACAATATTAAATTAAAACTCTGAGGATTCGTTTATTTGTGATGCTTTATTCCATGTGCTACACAACGTTACAAAGCGACGTCTATTAGTGACGTATGAAACCAATCTTGAGTCCAGACTGTGGTTGAAATCAAATGTCGAATAATAAATCAGCTTTGTTTTTTATATCCAGCAGCAGAAGTCGAAACTTCTTTCAATTTTTACTAATAGTGCCGACAATTTGTAGCTGCTTTACATTCACTTCCCGGGTTGTGCGATGGGAAGAAATGGTCGATTGTTACTTTTCTCCCGACCCGATGTTGCCGTAGAGCAGAGACCGGCAAAACACACATGCTCATTTTCAAGTTGCGTGTGTGTGTAGCCACGCTCATTTAGCACTTTATTGTTGTTGCAAAAAGAGCAGATTAAGATTGTACACTGTACGTGTGTCGACGTCGCTGCCGCAGAGCAGTATTTTGTACACAGAACATGCGAAGTACCGAACTCTTCCGTAAAGTATTTGGTTCATCCAATTTGTTTGGCTTTCGACAACAATGCCACTGTGGGTTCTGTAAATATATCGTTTCTTGTCTATAAAATCTACATCACTACCACTTTTCATCCTCGAACCAATTTCATTTTCATTGGGCTAATAATCGCTGTCTTCATCGTCTTCATCTCTTATACTCTTAACACGATAAACAAAACTTATTTAGCGCGTTAACAAGGAAATTACTAGCGCTTTTTTCATATGTGTCAAATTGACACGCCAAGGATCTTTCTCTATATCAGCGCAAATAACAATAGAAACACACCTAAGAAACGATTTATCGAAAATTCGTCGAAACTCGTTTAGTGGGAAAACATTTTATTCACATTTGTTTGTTAGCTATGAATGGCGCAATAGCGTCAAAAAATTGTGTCAAATTGACACAAAGGTCGGGTGCGCATTACATGATACGAAATATTAAAAATGCTTAAAAAATCGAAATCGAAGTACTTTGTGTAAAAAAGAGGATTACATATATCGCAAAATCTTATACATTTTACCACATAATTAAATAACGCACCAATTTGTAATAAATTGACTTAAGACTTAATTTTGAACTATCGTAGGAAAAGCCCTATATATATTTCAATAAACCCAATTTTAAGTTTGGAATTATGTAATCTGAATATTTTATTTCAACAACTCTAAAAAAAACACCCTTAATTTTGGCTGGTCGCTTACTTAAAAATTAGTTAACATTCAATTGACCCGGCAATATACACAGACATCAAAATGCTTACGTGTTAACTGAGGCATAATTATTTAATAGACGCTTCCGCATGTGTTGACCGTGAAGCCTCTGATAAGTTGAATATGTAAGTATATAAACCGCACCAGATGTGCTTCTAGCCGAACTCTAATGATTACTCATTTACAGATATCAAAATATTTCACCGCAGACCTTATCAGCATTAAGAAGCATTATAGATAAATAAACCAATTTTTTTGGGGTCCAGGTTTATGTCATTAGTCATAAACCACCATACAATGACTAAAAGTACGCCCGAAATAGTAAATGCACAAAATGAACTGAAAACTTATCATATCGAAATTGCCATCCCTCCATAAAATGCTCGAATGTTGCTGATTTTCATGGCCCATTAATTAGGTCTTATCAAAGTGCAAAATTTTAAAATTATACAACTAAAATGAGGCTCTAAATTGATAAGATATGATTCACGGGTACACTTTTTTTTTATCCAGGTGTCGAAAAAATAATACAATCGAATAACAAACGCCTGACACTGACACTGAGCCGAGCAACATAGAGAGAGAGAGAGAGAACCAGAGTTAAAATGAAATAAAATTACAAGCAAAATGCGTCACACCAAATTGAACGCTTGGCTGGCCAGGCCATATGGTTAATGCAGACAAATGCGCTAGTTAGCGATTATGATCTGTTGATGATGATGATGATAATCAAGCAAAAGTAAAACACATTTAATTGTCGTAGATACTATGAAAAAGTCGAAATGTAACAAGCCTAAAACCAATTTGAACAAAGGATATAAATTTAAAAAAAAACTAAAAGAAAGTTATCAAGTTTGCAACTGCCCGAACCTGAACCCGAACCGGACTCCCTATATTTGAAATGAGTTTCGCTTTAGCCAAATTACTTTTGGCTTCCTTAAAACTAAAGCGGGTAAAAATATGTGACATGCGTCTTAAAAATAATATCTAAAATCGGAAATTCAAACATCGTAGGTAAGGCTTCCTTTCAATTTCAAAAAACCAGCCACTTTTGTCAGCCATTGTAGAGGATGTATGATTAAAAGCAATAATAAAAGTGGATGTTATGAAGTTCGTATATGTCTTCCTAAACTAAAAATTTGGTAATTTGGTAGACAAATTCTGTTCACCATCCAATAATCTACATATGAACCAATGCTTGAACCATATCAGATTCGATAAATTCCTCAGTGCAATGAGTATACCTGCATTCACATTTTTGGTAAAAACTTGTTTTATATCAAACGATTCAAGTTAAGTTAATTTTTTACTTATAGCTCTAGAGCTGTGCCAAAAGCCTATCTCATGGGATAGGAACTCATAGTTCTGCCGGCGTTGCAGCCGACACTCACTTAGAGGGAGAGATAATTCTATTAATAACACGCTCGGCGACTTGCTCTCTCACGTCGCTTGCCTTCAACTTCTTCTTCTCTCGCGAGGCATTTGTTTGTTTGCTTGTTGCTTATGTTTGAAGTCATGACGTTTAATTCGTGTTACGCTGCTACACACGCAAGCGCAAAACTTGTTTGGGCACCGCTGCTCTAGAGCCAGCAACCAAGAACTGCCTTACAGTACTTCAATATTTATAAACCAAACGGTTATTTATTAACAAATGTATTTCATTCTTAGGAAATAAGTGTATGAACATTTTTAATAGTTCTTAAAATTTTGTATTAAGTTCAAACTTTTGTTCTTTCCGTTTGTCTCTAAGGTTTTTGAGTCGAACTGCCTTTCACCTTTATAAATCCTGACTGAGAGGATTCCCCAGAGTTCCTCAATTGGGTTCAAGTCTGGACTTATCGCCTGGCACGACAGTACAGGTATTCTTCTTGAAGAAAAATAAGCCCTTGTGGCCTTTGATGTGTTGGTTTGGAGCGTTGCCTTGTTGAAAAATCCATCTATATTCGTAAAATCTATTAATTCACTGTCCAGCAATTAAATATTGATTTCTTTCTCAGTCACGCGAATACTTATGACATTCATCGAAGGACCATCAAGATGAAACTTTTATTCAATCGGAAAAATAACGTTTCGGAATTTTTCGAAATTTGTACCTGTCAGCAAACACTTAGCGAGCTTTAATGTGGCGTGGCACTAGCATCCGTACAGCCACCCGGGAACTCTGA
This sequence comes from Lordiphosa clarofinis, assembly GCA_018904275.1. Lineage (NCBI taxonomy): Eukaryota > Metazoa > Arthropoda > Insecta > Diptera > Drosophilidae > Lordiphosa > Lordiphosa clarofinis. Next base: position 1,291,495 of record JAEIGQ010000058.1, read on the forward strand.
TTAAGGTTACAATTTTCATGATGGTTCCTTCTTCTACCGACAATGAGCACTGAATGACGTTTAATGCATATGTTCCGTTACTATTAAGGAAGAGAGAAACGAAAATATTTGCACTGAAATACAAGAACCGGTCCGCAAACCGAACTATAGACTCTAGACAAGAACTACGAACCGCCGGATCTTCAGCAGAAATCTAGAAAATTTAAAGTCTTGATTTTACATATTCCGATGTGGAATCTATTACTACGTTTATACGTCAGCTATTTGCAAATAGAATATTTGTAAATACTAACTCACCGTTATACGCCAAATACTGTACGTGGTATCTGGTAACTTGAAATGAAAACAGTGTTGCCTGTTGGCGAACTGAGTAACTGTTAACTTGATATGAAAATCGCGCCATCCGCGTGGTCCAATTACTCCTTGTTTTCGTTTTTATTTTGAACATTTTACCTTATCATTCGCCAGCAGTCGTGTATGACATAACAAGCGCAGAGCTACCCTAGTTGGACGAGAAAATCACTGAAAGTGGCAACGCCTGCACACTAATTGCAATAAGTCTACTATCGTTTGTTATTGTGACTTGCTTTTGCATTAGTAGTTAACTCAGCGTTTATACGAAAATTTGTTAATTACCAATTTAATTTGCAAATAAGCTCGTTAAACGTAGTTTGTCAAAAAAGACTTGCGGTATTTTCGCAAGCTTGTCTTTGCAAGCGCGTAGTTCTAGTTGTATTCGTCGCATCGGCTCACGCTAGAGCTTTTTGGAAAGCTCTTTTCACGCGCTAACACGTGTTTAAGATGTATTGTTGTTTGTTTTAGTCGTTCGTGAGTTATAGCGTCGCAAACGTGGAGCAAAATAAAGAGAAAATACGGCATATTTTACAGTATTACTACGATAAAGGCAAAACTGCATCTCATGCGCCAAATTTGTGCAGTTTATGGACCCGATACAGTTTCCATTTCCACCGCACAACGATGGTTTCAACGTTTTCGGTCTGGTGCAGAGGTGATCGAAGATGCGCCACGGTCCGGAAGGCCTGTCGTCGAAAATTGCGATAAAATCGCTGAATTGATCGAAAGAACCGGCATAGTAGCACCGTAGCATCGGCCAAGAGCTGGGCATGAGTCATCAAACCGTTATAAACCATTTGAAGAAGCTTGGATTCAAAAGAAGCTCGATGTATGGGTGCCACACGACTTGACGCAAAATAACATTTTTGCCCGTATGGATGCATGCGAATCGCTTCTGAATCGCAACAAAATCGACCCGTTTTTGAAGCGGATGGTGACTGGCGAGAAAAGTGGGTCACTACGACAACGTGAAGCGCAAACGGTCGTGGTCGAAAAGCGGTGAAGCTGCCCAGACGGTGGCCAATCCTGATTGACGGCCAGGAAGGTACTTCTGTGTGTTTGGTGGGATTGGCGGGAATCATCCACTATGAGCTGCTCCCCTATGGCCAAACGGTCAATTCGGACCTGTACTGCCAACAACTGGACCGCTTGAATGCAGCACTCATGCAGAAGAGGCCATCTTTGATCAACAGAGGCCGAATTGTCTTCCATCAGGGCAACGCCAGGCCACACACACTTTGGTGACGCGCCAGAAGCTCCGGGAGCTCGGATGGGAGGTTCTTTTGCATCCACCGTATAGTCCGGATCTCGCACCAAGTGATTACCACCTATTTCGTCCATTGCGAACGAGCTTGGTAGTCGGAAGTTGGCCACAAGAGAGTCCGTGAAAATTGGCTCTCCGAGTTTTTGTCAATAGGGAAGCGAGCTTTTATAAGAGGGGCATTATGAAGTTGGCATCTCGTTGGGAACTCGTCATCGAACAAAACGGTGCATATTTGACTTAAATCGCATATATAACCAATTTTATGAACAATTAAATGCAATAAAAATACCGCAAGACTTTTTGACAACCTATATTATAACACAAAATTTGGTTAAAAAATCTTTTTTAAATCTGAGTTTATAAAGTCTTCCCTGATATTTACAAAATGAAAATGAGGAAACAAATTTTAAAAATAATTTTACAAATATTTTCATTTCAAGCCTGGTACAAGAAAATAATATAATTTTGTGACACAATTTGATTGATCAGTGAGATGGGTGATTGAACTGAGTTCAGAGTTAAAGTGATCATGTGTGAAATAATTTAGTTGAAACTTCACCTGGCGATGATGGCGCCGGACTGTTGCTCAAACTATCTGTGGATGGCAGTTTTGTTAAGAGCACTTTAAGCGAGGGTCGGCGTTTGAATTTGAAATCGAATACTGCATATACATAGAAATAGAAAGCGAGTTAAATAGTTTATAGTTCGTAAGGTAGGTAGGACACAGACACAGAGTTTACAACATTTAGGACATGTACACAAGATTAACACACAACTAAATTGGATAAGAAATGATTAAGGATAGAGAGATAAAGAGAAAATGCACACAATATTGCAGTCATCAATTATCATTAAACGTTTAATTAAGTACACGCATCAATTGTCTGCTGAAAATCTCCCACACAGCTTGGGTAATTAAGATGGTCGATAGGATACACAAGACAATACAATGCATTGATTGATTTAAAATATAAAGAGAGCTTTCTCTCCCCCCACTCCCTCTCGGCAGGCAATCAATTTACACAATTAGAACACACCCCAGAGCCAAGTCGTTGGCTAAAAAGTTCAAAGTTCAGTTTCATGTCTTGGCACACATTTGCTTGGGTGCGAGGATGTGATGTGATGGTGATGTATCATGCAGTGCGAGAATTATGGGCTGGGTTTGCAATTTTACTTTCCCCTCCTTCTACTCTGGAAGTCCAAACCAACTGACGTCACCTTTGGCGACGCAATACTGCCCGCTCGCTTCCGACCCCATTTTGAGTATATAGATATTTTGTTTTTGTTTTTTTTAATCCAATTACATTTTAGTTGACTTGACATATGGAAGCCAGAGGGTCAGGTCAGTTGGTTCCATCATTGATAGGCAAAACTTCAGTTTGGTTTATTCGCTCATTAAATATGCAAACGGGCGTCAGGTGGCCTGGCAATCAATAGGACCATAAGCTTTTTCTCTAATTTATTGCCCGGCAATTTGCCCCAAAAGCATGCTATAAAATATTCATCGAACCTGGGGACACACACACACACAGAGGCAGAGAGAGAGAGAAAACGAGAGCTATACAAATGATGATTAAACTCGTTCACTATGCAAATGCAGATGAAAATTCCATTAGTGTTGTGTGCATGTACAACGAGTAAAAAGTTCATCTTGCTGCAGCTCTCACTTTTGACCTTTGGCCGGGCCTACAGAAAAGCTAACCAAAACAAAAATAGCACAATACAGCATGCGGAGGCCAGCGGCTCAAGAGAAAGAAAGAGGGGGAAAAGATAGGCGAAAACGTGATTTCCCACAACCAGATTGCAGCAAAGAGATTGCTCTGAAGAATGATGCAAATGTAAAGCTAACTGATTGGCTTACCTAAATGGCGATATATTGAGATACAAACTTAAGAATAGAATGGATTTAAGAAAAATCTTATCTGAATTTGCCATAAATTATTCTTCATAAGGGATTATTTCGTACTTGGTGGTCGATAAAAATATAAATGTTGAATTACTCCCACTATACCTATATATACGTAACATCTATGATATACAAAAAGATCGGTTAATAAATAGCGGAGTTATAAAATTATCACTTTTTTACATTTGGGATCGGAGCCCGTTGCCTAGTTTCAGGTTTATCCCTAAATGCAAAAGCTTTTGTTATATGTTTGGGGTCAGCAGGCACTGCCTGCTTACATTATGTTAAAAATAATATAAATGTTAGTGTTGCTGTTAATTAACATAAAGGAAAGCTAATAAACATATCTTTCTCTGAGTAACCAAAACGAACTAGTCCCGGCAGATAAAAAAATCGGAAAAAATTTGTACTCCAATATGCCTGAATAATTCCAATTAATTATTACCAAAATCCAAACTGCCAAAGTCATTCGTTCATTTATGTGTCAGACGGTAATTAACTCGGCTGAAGTCTGGCCATACATAGCTCTCTTGCTCACCAGCACTTTTCTGTCCTTTCCTTTTGGACGGCCCTGACTCAGAAAAAAATACCTGCAAAGCATTGCGTCGGTGCATAATCTATCAAAAAGACTTATCAAGAAAGTTTAATTTGCGACAAATTGGTGAAATGGTAAAATAGCAATACAAATTTACAGATAAGCTTGACAATAAAACAAGTTTGTCGGTATTTTTGTAAAATTGAAACTTGTTCACATCATTCCCTCTGGTTACAATAACAAAGTCAGTCGGAGGGAAGTCTTTTTCACAACAATACTGCTGGTTGCATAATTAGAGTTCTTTCCAAACTATTGACCGATGTCTAGAAAAGTTTTGCAAATTATTTGAATTCGCGATTTGAATTTATATCTAATTTATGTATGATACGAGTTTGAGCGTGAAAATAAAGCAAAAGTAAAGTTTGGAAATGAAATTTTAGAAAATGCAAGCTCTTCAACATATGGTATATGGGTAAATTATACACAAAATAAGTTTCATGATAAATGCGCTTCAAAGTAGGCTTTGAAAATTAATATTAAAAACTTAGAAAACGAGAAAACCAAGCTAACTTTGTCAGTGCCGAAGTTTTTCTACCCTTGGAAAAGTTCTGATGGTCGGAGTATAAGAATGCAAAAGCATTTCCGAAACGTTTCCGAATCGTTTCGTTTCTTTCTTTGCACAGAGCGAAATACTAACAAAACCCGAGAAAATGTAACTGTAAAAAAAATTAGTTCTGTCAGTTTGCGTTCGTGAGAGCAAACTAAACGTAAAGCGACAAAAGGACAAAAGGAGTCGGAACGATATGCAACGATCGCGAGCAGTTCGAAAACGTTTGCTGCTCAATTTGTATACACTTAGTTGTTTTTTTTTTCCAAGGCAGTGCAGCTGTTGGGAGAACAATATTCCAATCGTTTCGTTTGCGTTCTTCGGCAATATAAAGTTAGTGGTTTCGTTTTCCCTGACTATAGTAACAGCTACAAAACATATGAATAGTTTCTTAGCTTTCGCGAACGGTTCGTTAAACGTTTCGTTTGATTCCGACCTTTGGTTTCTATAGCAGCTATAAGATATAGTTATCTTACCTTAATCAAACTTTGGTAATCTATGCAAAAGCATATAATATTATTAAGGCCGTTTTTAGGGACATGTTGGTTTCAAACCTCCCGTGTTTTGTTAGGAGATTTTGCAAAACTTTTTTTTTATTTGCTCCATCAGTCGATGGTGGCGCCCTCTACATGACAGCTAGCTTATACCTTATGTTTGGCGCCGACATATTGTTAATTTTCGCATTATATTTCTGGAGAACGTGACTTAAATTCGTATTATAATTGAAAATGCATCATAGAACATATAACACAATTAAAAAAATTTCAGTTAACCATCAAATTAACTCATAACTATCAAAAAGGACATTTTTTGGCGAGAGATTCAGCCCTGTTTTTTAGAGATGGGACTTCAATTGGAACATCTGGTGTTCTAACTAGATTTTCAAATTAGAAAATGAAATCTCTATAAGTTCTGTGGCACCAACGAAATTTTCGAGAGATTTACAAACCAACCGTCGGCAAAATCTCTAGAGATTACTGTGGCACCCCGATTAATACTCATTATTCGACCGATAGTTCCTTCGCAAGGGTATAACAATGTTAACACGTCAATGTCTATTACGTTTCTATTCATATCATGATTGACTCCATCTGACAATTTTTAAGTGAGATATGGGCGATATCATATGGCTTATAAAGTAAGTGCATCTAACGAAAAATTAATAATACAGCATGTTCTAAGCTCCACTGCTTTCCGCTTGGGTTTCGTTTTTTGTGTTCTCAATTCCAAGTGATATGGCTCTCCAACTACTATTTGCAAACCACTAAACCAATCGAGAATTGCAGTATATCCACAAGAGAGCAAACAGAATTAGAAGCGAAACGACCGAAAATGAAACACTCGGAAATGAGAGATGCTGACTTTTAGGTTTCACTCTTCATTTTGGTTTGCAAAGCCAAACTCTGGCCACATTCAACACAAAAAATTCTTTATAAAAGTATTTAAGTATAGAATAGAAATTAAATTTCACTAACAGTTTCTAAATTGATCAAAAGAATTGGCATAATGCAAGATATCGCTGGTGGAAAGGCGACCTGCAATTCGAATGTTAGAGCAAATGAATGAAAAGAGTTCACAAAACTCCGAATCCAAATCCGAACAAATGCGGGTAAAGCAAAAGGAAAATCTGGACAAGGATTGGAGAAGACGTTTGTCGACATGGCCACAGTTAGTGCCATATTAGACACCTTGAAAGGAGCAGATTGGGCTATTAACCGGATGGACGATAACGGTGTAAACACATAGTTTGATAACTATATACAAAAGGAGTTGAAGCAGATGAAAAGGAAGGCTTTTTTACTCTATTATTATTGAACAACGAATTCATGGCATGCAACGATGCAAATTTAATAAAATTGTTTGCTTCTATTTATGAAAGTTTTTGTATAAATGATAAACAGTTGAAGATTTCGATTGGCCAGATATTAATGTTAACAACCACAATGGTTTCGGTGAAACACAAATTTCGCGGCACACCAAGATTGCGATTGTAAACACTAAGCCAAATTCAAAGGAATTTCGATTCAAAATTTTTTTGACGTGTGTGTGAACACTTAGACATATTCTGACACAAATCAGTCAAACTCTGCCATAACAGTTTGTGTAAATAAATTTGACTGTGTGAACTAAGTTTTACTTTTTAAAACGAAACAGTTTTTCCTTTTAGTGTTGCGAGAGCATAATTCAATTCCACATTACAAAATTCAAAAATTCTTGACATAATTCTGAAAAAATAACCACATTTCAGCTTATAATAAGGCGGCAATACAAAACTTTACATACATTCCGATTAGTTCTTGTAGTGTCCGGAGTACTCATATGACTTTGAACGTTATGACAATATTTATATATTTGACCTCCGAAATCAATTATAAAAATTGAACCGAGCCGTGTTCTTCTAGCACTAATTTCGTGTACATCGTATACAATACATATATCTATACAAAGATGTTTTTTGAAAATCTTTTTCAATGGTGGCATTAAAACCCTACAAATGAACTCTCAGCAAAATGCAGCCAAGCATCGATTTTTATTTCATTTTCCGATTTCACTTCTGTTTTTTATTTGCATTAGCATTTTGAGCCCAGAAGGGTCTAAGAAGAAAAGGGAAAAACAATAGCCCACACAGGTGTTCATTTTGCCACGTTTATGACCTGCAATTGGCCATTTTTACTAACCGTTTAACAACAGCAGCAGCAGCTGAACTAGGCAATATTTTGGGTGGCATCTACATCTAAACAACAAATACCACATGCGAATAAAAAGTTTATGACAATTGCAAACAATAAAGCAAAAAAAATTCGACATAACCAAATAAAAAAAAAAAAATACTGCATGTGCAAAAAAAATACAGGTGTCGGTGTCGTCCTGGTTACCACTTGGCTGACTAACTAACCACCAACCCAACAGAAAGCAAAAGTCATATGCAAATCAATAGCAAGCTATGGCGACAGCGCCAACAAACATTAATTGTGGCACCACTTGGGCGGTTCACATACGCCCCCAGGTGCCAATGGCAGGCTGTCCAGATATGACACACTAAATGAAGCTCAAATTGTGTACAACGTGGCGAACCCCCACTATGTAAATCAATTAACGCTGTATGAATGCCGGCGGACAGAGCGGAAGCGTTTTAAATGCCAAACAAAGCAAAGTGTTAAGAGATAACGACGCTGGCGGAAAAAGCGGGAGTCCAAATCCGGCAAAAAGTGCCGGGGTGGGGTGAATTTGAAATCAAAACAGAGAATCACTGGAAGCTGAGACCAGTCCAAAGAGTAAATCCAAAAAACAGAGATAACTAGGTGAAACTACAGTTGAAACCACATATAACGGAAGACAGTGAAAAATTACAAGCCAAAGTGGCCATGTTTGCCTTTTCACTTTCGCAAAAGTTTCGCGATTTGGAGACCAAATTTGGTAGAAAAACTCTGTTTCAAATCGCAAAGTGAGCATGACTAATAGTGTTCTTCCTGTTGATAAAATACAAATTAACGCCAGTTTGACAATTACTAAGGGGAGAAACATTTTATTTTTCATCCGATTAATTTGAAACTTGAAACAAATTTTAGAAAGACTCATTTTCTGACTATTGCAGCTGTAATATATATTCATCCTATTTTTTACCAAAATATTGAACTCTATGCAAAAGAATTTAGTATTAGTTTTGGGAGAATTTGGAGATGTTAACATTAAAAACAAAAAAGCTTTTCTCACTAAAACCCATTTTTCGGCCGATATTATGAACTATCGGCATCTATAATATATATTCTTTCGATCCGGTTGGTTCCTACATTTTAGCTGCGTGCAGTAATAAGAAGACTCTGTGCAATGTTTTAGCTCGATAGTTTTAAAACTGAGAGACGAGTTTGCGTAGAAACGGACAGACGGAAGGACAAAGCTAAATCGACTAGTGGTTTCTAGTGTCTAATATTTTTAAGTTCTTCCTTAAAGTAGAATGAATACATAATACAATCTAACCGATTGTAGTAATATTATTTTGACGTCAGCTAATATTGAATTTTAAACTATCAACTTAAAGTGAATGTTTGTGTAGTAATTTTGATTGTATCCTTAAAAAGTTTCAGTTTGTAACAGTCTCCTATAGTTAAGTGCATGTTTATGATTGCTCTAAGGACTGGTGAATTTAAATATCATCATTTTCTATAATTCGAAATCCTATACTTAATCTGATATATCCAGCGCTTTCCAACGTTGCGACGCCTTTTAAAAAATGCTTTTTATTTTGCGTTTTTTTGTAATATTCGTTCGTTATTTTTTTCTAGTATATGAAAAGTGTGCCTGCAATGTTTCGGTGTGTAACAGCGACAGTCCGGTTTCAAGGGGAATTGCGTAGTTAGGTGTACTTCTGGGTAACTGAATTAATATTTTTTTTTATAAAGTGACGCTGCAGTTTCTCTGTTTCCTCAAAATACGTATGTCCCCAAAATGGCGCATACAACATTATCGTGCTTTGTTTGTATTTTACACTTGGTGGTACATTTTGTCTGCCAAGAAAGGATTTCCACGTGCTATTTAGGGCAGATAGTTTCTGCTGTAGATGGCTGGAGTAATTTAAATTTTGCGTTACTGTGACTTCGAGGTATTTAAATTCTCGACCTCCAAGAGTTCTCCATTTAAATTCCAACTCTGTTTGTTTGTGGCACGTCCTCTTCCATCACGGATAGTAGGTTCCAACGTTGGCAGTATGAAAAGAGTGAGTCAATCATCTCCTGCAATTTGCGAGGCGAGTCTGCCATTAACACCATGTCATCAGCATACATTAGAACTTTTATGGTATAATTGCCAAAGGAAAAAACTTGTCTTTATTATGCATAATTTTGATAAAAACTTCATTTTGTACAGCTCCTGCAGCAACAAGAACTATCTTCATGAACCAATATGGGCTAATCCGAAAATTTTTAAACCAAGGGTTGAAATTTAAAGTTGTCCAAAATCCAAATGTTTGTTAATGGAATAATAGGGTACATATTCAAGCTTCAAAATATGTAAGCCATATTGTTCTACGGCGGTTTGTCTGCTCTTGGCAGAGGCATACCTACACCTTCCTCTTGCTTCTATTAATTCTTCAAAAAAAGGGTTTTTTTATTGGTCACAAAAATGGTAAAAACAGTCGTTATAGTATTTTCCGCTTAGCAAAACTTAAAGTTTGTTTAATTTCCTTTAATTTAAGGTACTCATTATATTTGTAGGATATCTAATATATATTGAAAATTTAAACTAAAAATCGGTTTACTGTGTGTAACGTCCGCAACGGAAAATTGGGTTTTTTTAATTTAGCAGAATGAATTTTAATAATTCGGTTATCCAAACTTACTTTATAAACAGAGTTTTTTATGCCCTTTAAACTGATGAAAAAAAAATATACCTTTATTACACATATTTTTGAAAAAAGTTAATGTGAAAATGTGTAACGTCCGCAACGGCAAGAAAATGCTAAACATTTTTTTTTTATTTGAGGTGGAAATAGGTGTTTATAATGGATTATTGCCTGCTGAGTCTGAATCTGGGCTCTAAATTGCTCTAGGTTGTCGAGAATCCGAAAAACATAACCTCAAAGTAACAAAAAGTGTGTTTAAATAATAATAATTTTAATAATTGATAAATATCGATAAAAATCGGTATTTCCAACATCGGAAAATGAAAACCCAAATGAATTCGAGTTTTAACATTACAAACTGAATTTCAAGCCAATCGGATGAAAAATAATTTTTTTGCAAGCAGAATTTTACGGAAATTTTCCTCGTGGGCGGATTTTTCAAAATCTGGAAAACACGTGTCGAACTATTTCGCGTACTAAGCTTACAAACCCAGTTTCAAGTCAATCGGATGAAAAAAAATTTTTTTTTTTATACTATTTGGGTCAATGGAAAAAGTGTAACGTCCGCAACGTAACGTCCGCAACAGCACAAAAATTAAGATATTTTAATAACGGGACCACTTATCATTCTTTTGAAAGCTGGGTTGAATTGGTCATATATTCTACTAAATTTTTTGTTATTAGACTTTTTTTTGTTTATTATGCAAAATTCGCTAAAAAATGTGGAAATGCACATAAGCCTCAAAGTCGACTTCCATTTTTTGTAACGTCCGCAACGGAACTTTAAACAAGCATAACTTTTTTTCAAAAACAGTTAACCGATTATCTTAAATTAGGTTTGAAAGTACTCCCAAAGAACTGCATTTTGCACCAAAGGTATTTCAAATATACCAAAGTGGACGCCAGCTGTGTCAATTTTTAGAAGGAAATTTGCGTACAAATGTAACGTCCGCAACGCAGGATTAGCCCATATGTAGATACCGCATCTAATACAAACTTTTTTTTTTGCGTCACATGCGTCATCTATAACATCTTTGCTCTCAGCCGTATAGCTAATTTATAAAACGTACAGCTAAATTTCAATATATGTATCCCCGTAAAAGAAGCTAGGAACAAAAATTGGGATCCACTAACAGCTCTGAAGAACAATCGTATTTTGTCTCACAAGCGCCAGCTATATTATCTTTTAATCATTATTCAAGAGTTATGAAACTTAAAAAAAATTATACTGGTAAAAGAGTTTTCAATGAAGTCTGTGGTTGACAAGATTGAGAATTCTTACTAGCAACAGCGTATCATTGTTATTAAATAACAATAAAGGAAGCGTCTCGATGTAAAACAAACACTACTAAATAGTGGAGTAGGCCGCCTATCTCGCCAACAAAAGTTGCAGTGAGTGGGCATTTCTACAGCTACGAACTTGACAACCGTGAGAATTTGGTAGAATTTATTATGAAGAAAAACAAAGAAAAATTTTACAAACACTGGATTAACACTACAATAGTACATTTTTTAATGTAAATGCAGAATAAACAAGTGAGAAAGTCGGTCAAGCCCGACTATAACATACTCTGTACCTGGAGTAGAAGCTGAATGCAATGCTGGTGCTGCGCTCATCTCTAAGTCTCTCTCTCTTTCTCTCTCTCTCTCTCTCTCACTCTCTCTCTCTTATTTGTTAAAGAGATGGGAGGGGGTGGAGGGAGGGTGATTTACTTTTTGCTCATAACTTGAGAACCGCTCATTTTGCTAATTAATATCGTCTATCTTCAAAACTGTAGGAGATATAAAGTTTTTTCAAAATTGCGGGGGCGGGAGGGGGCGTGGCAAAAATTGAAAATAAACTTGATCTGCCTGCAAGTATAAAAAGCATTTGTCCCATACATGCCAATCCTCTATCTCCTAAAATCTCTGAGATCTGTTTGTTCATACGTACAAACGGACGGACAGACAGACGGACATGGCTATATCGATTCGGCTGTTGATGCTGATCAAGAATCTCCCTGTTACATACTTTTGCACAAACTTAATACACTCTATGTACCTTTGATACAGAGTATAAAAATATTTAATTATAAAAATTGCCTTTTCCCGCGAATTCTTTGACTGAGCCATCGAGAGCTTTTTCCTAAAATATTTAAATTGGGAATTCTTGATTAATAATGGACTCGTTAAATTTGATTAATTTTTCTTTAATAGAGGACATGATAATTGTAACATTACAATTTTATCCAACTTAATGACGCACCTTTACAATGTTATAATTGTTTTAACATTTGTTTTTCTTTGTCTTTATTTGGAGGGAATGTGAAACAAATAGGATTCTACAAACAAAAAAATTGTCGTGACTAAGTTCACATGGAATAACCCTCATGCGGTCTGCAGTTTTTTTAGTGTGATAAGAATAAAGCGAATGGCTATAAATACAATTTCAGTAAATTATAGAGAAATTCAAGATCTGATCCAAAATATCTTTGTAAACCCCAATTTGCTTAGCATTACCGAAAGAACGTTATCGCATGCGCAATAAATTATGGAACCGCAGAGTTGAATATAAATAAAAACTAAGCCCCAATATAGTCGATGTTCACATTTTTGACAATTATTGATAGAAGCTAAGCAAATGATTTGCCCAAATTTTATCAAAACATTCTTGAACAAATTAATGGCAAAATCAGCAATCACGGAATCTAAGGATTCTAGTCGTCGAAAACTTGTCGGTTTAAAAAATTTATAAAAATATGAACTTCGTATAAATAAAAGTAAACTAACGAACATTTATGTACCAGAAACTAATTTAAATCGTATCCTTCCCATCCGAATCCCGACCACAAGCATTCCTGGCTTATTTTATCATCCTATTTCTGATACAAACCTCAAAATAATACCAGAACCAGCTTGCAACGAGGGCACAAAGTGTAAAAGACTTAAAGTAACTTCAGGGTGATGGACCAGCGACTGTTCTCGTGTTGAATAGACGTGACTTGACCTTGACTTTGACATAACAGACATAACGAAAATAAATTGAAATAACTTTCAGATTTCCATTTACAATTTTTGACTGTGAATCGTTTTAAGTGGTTCCCACTGTACTTTAACTGAAGAAGAACAAGCACCACCACTAGACAAGTGAGCGTAGAAATAGAGTAAAATGCTTGTGCTGCTGCTGACATTGAATGAATCGAAAACGAAAACGGGAAAAAGAGAACTGAAACAGCGAACGACATCGAAACGCAAAATTGAGGCCAGAGACTCACCTGTCGCCTGCCGGAGGCCAGCACTGTTAGGTGGAGTAATGCTGACGCCGAGTGATTGATTTGAGGCGCCCATGGAGCTGGCCGTTGGCGTGATTGCTCCAGCACTGGGAGTGGGAGTCTGCAGCTGTAGATGGCTCCCGGTGACCGAGGGCACACTGCTCGATTGTTGCGGCGTTCCGGGCACCGAATGGGAGGACTGTGTGGCAGCCGACAAAGGTACCAGAGTATCTCCACCCCCCGTTTGCTTGGTACTGCCAATCCTAATTGGTGTACTGCTGGTGGGAGTACCAACAGTGGCGGTATTTGGATTGCTACTGCCACTTCCGCCTCCTACGGGTTGTGCACCCTGGGGTTGCATGTTGTGGATTTCAATTTCGACTTGGTACGGAAATATTCGCGTGGATCTTGGTCAGATCGTTTGTTTTGTTTAGAGCTATAAATCAGATTGGCATTGTTCCAAATGTCCAGCGGGCAGGCTTCACACACACGCGCAAACGGGGGCCAATTATTGATTTTGTTTTTCCTGGATTTTGCACATAGAATTTTGTTTTGTTTTTTTTTTTTTTCTTTCGTTGTTGTTGATTGTTTTGAATTGATTCCTGTGCGAGCCAATAGATTTAAGCAAATAACTGAAAGTTTGCTGTTAGCTGCCACTTGTGTCAATTGTTCTATTTTTTTAATGGTAATTAATTAACCGAAAAATTAAGGCGGCCACGTAACACTCGAGCCCACTAATTAGCTGCGACAGCAAAGAGAAATAATTCTTACTCACACACACAAGCACACGTATGCGGGGTTTTGTCACACACTTTCCGTATATTGTGGTTGTTGTTGCGTGGGCCGTCTCCCGTTACATTCGTTTCGTTCGATCCGGCTTCGTTCGTGTTTCATGTCCAACTGAAGCTGAGACCGGCCATGCTATTCCAAAAAGCTAAACTTGTTTCTTTTCATTCTCGTATGAGCTCATCCACCACCTTCGGCCCCCATTCCGGCCACCCTCAGCCGTAATGCTTCTGAATGAACATGCGGCAAAGACGCTGGAAACGAGCTTTTTGTTTTTTTTTGCTAGTGATGGACTTGTGACACACAGGCACGCACGAGTTGAAATGTGAGGGAATAACAAATTGACAAATAAATTTATATAAATTATTCAAAATCATTTATAATTTTATTAAAATAGCTCGAAAAAATTACAATATCAGTTAAATAATTTTAAAATAGGCTTAAGAAACAAATTGAGTGTTATTTTTTATCTTAACTTTAGAAATTTATAAAAAAAATATGATATTTAAAAATAAACAAAAAATAAATATTAAGCAGTCATATTTATTTAATTAAGAATGTCTTTACGTTCGTTGGAATAGTCGGGTATGGTGAACCAAGTACTAACAGAACAATTTTAATATATTATTATAGTCTATTTCCTTCAACTTCATTTCTTAAAATGGATATTAGAATTAACATTTAATTTTGTCTTTCATTTCTGTCATTTCTCAAAATGAAATATATCGCCCCGAAAAAATTTGTTTTTATTTTTCAATGAACTACTCATGGCTCTAATAAAGTGCCATCAAGGTTTAAGCGCAACTTTGCTAAGAATATAAATTGGTCAAAATAAGTTTCTACTTTCGCCACGCTTGTTTGCTTTCCTGGCGGGTATGCATTTTTTTTGTTTCAAAAAATCCACATGAGTTTGAAAGTGCCGCCTTTTATTAAAACAAACAACCCAGCTGTTTTTGTCACGTGGCATTGTGAATGACAAAAAAAGGTGACGATTTGTCAATGGAAACGTCAAAATTTGAAGAAATGAAATTTATACGAAATTTTTCGTAGTGAAAAGGGACTATTAAACTGAAACTACAACTTTTGTTCATCTCGTTCGTGTCGTGCTGTAAAAATTCGGCACGCTCCCATTCCCAACTCAAACATCTGTTGCTGTCACTAACAACTCAGCTCAAAATCTGAGCTGCCACCCCGCTCAGCCAGGGCTGCACACACATTTTCAAACTTAACGGCGCACTTGCAAATAGAATTTGATTCATTTTATTAAAACACATAATAAAAATCAATTTATAGCATAAAATTACAAGTTAAACATGTAGATTCAAAGTCAATTTACAAACGAATATTTGTGTATACAAACTCTAACAAAACTCGGTCTCGTTGCCTCCATTTTGTATGACCGCCGAGACACGCCACGACATACTCTCGTACAGCTGCTCAATCTTGTCCACCATCTCATGATCGCTGTGCCACACATCATAGAGCACAGCGCGAAACTCGTAGACAGTTTTCGGTGCCTGTGTCTGTATTTTGGGCCCTATAATGTCCATTAGTAGCTCCAACAGATTCAAATCCTGGCAATCTGTGCCCTCGGGGCCCACCAAGGTGTCCAGAAATATTTCTTTGGGCGGAGTGCCATTAACAAATTTCAGATCGTCCATGTTGAAGATGTTGCGCCAATCGCGGACTGTCCAGTCCTGATGGGCCTCAGCCCAGTCCAAGCGTCGCTTTCTTACTTCTGCACTCAAACCGCCGACTTTTAGCGGAAACTGCTTGGATCTGATCTCGCTGATGCGACGTTGCAGCGTCCGTCGGCTCACCTCAATGCCATGTTGCACCATAAGCTCGCGCTGAACATCAATCGAAGTGTAGTTGGGATGTTCGTGGAGCATGTTCTCGATCAGCCGGCGATTCTCGAAAACTTTGGGACGACCCACTTCTCGTCGAATCGAGATCGAGGGGAGTTTTAACTTAAGCGTGGTCGCCTTCCCACCATTCAGCTCACACTCCTTGACGCAGCTGGCTACACTCTCCACATCGCAATGCAGAATTTGCGCAATTTCCTCGTAACTATTTGTCGACTTTAGGGCCATGACTAATGTGTGCATCTCCGTATCGAGAACCATGCTGTCACTGGAACTTCTAAATTGCTTATGTGGAAATTCGTCCGGCGTAGGTGAGTTTTATATTTGTGGAAGCGTGGATTAGTCTCTGCAGGTAGAAACAGATTTGGCACGGCGTCCCTAATTGCTGCTACTGACCTGTTCCGTTATTTCGTGTGACAAGGGCCTGCCAACTCAGCACAGGCCAACTACTCCGAGTTTTTATTGGCGCGCTTTTCAAATGGACAAAAAATTAGTTCATCTACCTGAATTTTAGTCCTTTTGAAAAGATTTGGGATTAGTTTCACAGATGTGAAAACCCATGGCAGGCACTTTTTAAAAGGAAAGCCAAGTAAATACATTTTATTAACAGGCTTATGTGTACCCTTCGCAGGTACTTGACTACGTTTTACCGAACTTTTAAAGGCTCGTTAAGTTTTATTCCGTTGACCTAAAATCGGCAAGACTATTTGTAAAAAAATCGTGGAGTCCCAGTTTAAGCCTCGAAGCACCAGATGTGAAAAGAGTTTAAATCGGATTGCAGGAGGAGATGAGACGCATTGCCTATTGCACACAACTTCGAAGTTTTTTTATACCCGGTTTTTATTGTTGTTTGAACTCATAAATCATCATATGTGATTTCTCTCAGCACAGCTGAATAAGATGTAGGCGCGTCCGTCAGTCCTCTGTTCTAGTATCT
Organism: Lordiphosa clarofinis; assembly: GCA_018904275.1. Lineage (NCBI taxonomy): Eukaryota > Metazoa > Arthropoda > Insecta > Diptera > Drosophilidae > Lordiphosa > Lordiphosa clarofinis. The sequence goes on from JAEIGQ010000058.1 coordinate 1,308,338, forward strand.
CCTTCTATTTTTGCTATTACCCAACTTTCGATCTTTTTTACCCATTTTCCGCGACTATAGAATGCATGCGATGGTTGAAACTAGTTTTATGGAACTTTTGTTTTCAATGTTCCCACGCCTTTATAAGTTTAATGATCTTATAATTTAACAGATTTTGAAAAAATATAGATAGCGTCATCAGACTGTCAGGCTTCAAGCCCAATATATAAATTCTCGCGAAGTTAGTTATCTCTTTTTTTTTTTTTTTAATCACAGTCACCAAATTTTTTGTGAAGTTCAAAGAATTTATTATCTTAAAATAAATGTACAATATGGGTAAAGGATCAGTTTTTTCTTTGGTGGAAAAATCAAAGATTGAAGCATACTTTGAATCTGGACTATCCTACCATAAAATTGCCGAAAAAACAGGAAGACACGAAAAAACGATTGCCAATTTTTTTAAAAATAGGGAAACCTATGGAAAAAACTACAGAGGCGCGGCAACAATCAAGTGATTTCTCAAGCAGATAGAAGAGCAATACTGAGGGAAACTTCGAACTCGCACGACTCGTCCACCAAGACCAGGGAAAAAACCGGTGTTAAGGCGAGCTTATCAACGGTACAAAGAGTAATTAAGAAAGCTAAGCACCTGAAGAGGCAAAAATTAAAGAAAAAATCACCACTCAATATGCTTAGAAAAGCAATGCGCCTTCATTTTGCCCGAGCGCACGTGATCCACCTAGTGGCAACGTGTGGTCTTTTCAGATGAAAAGAAATTTAATTTGGAAGGACCTGATGGTTATAATTATTATTTTCATGATCTACGCAAAGAGGAGCATCACTTGTGTGTGTGGGGAGCAATATCATACTATGGCACCTGCGAGCATCAGTTTCAGACATCGCGCATGAACGCACATAACTATAACGGCGTGCTAAAAACGGCTTTTCCGCATTTTCAAAAACTTTTTCAAAACCTGCAGTGGACTTTTCAGCACGACAATGCTCCAATCCACACTGCCCGATCCGTGAAGTTATGTATTCAGGGCCAAAAAGTTGATCTTCTCGAGTGGCCACCATACTCTCCTGACATAAACATGATTGAGAACGTCTGGGGATCGTTGGCCAGGAAAGTGTATGAGTCCAGAAAGCAATATAGTACGAATACAGAGTTAGTCGAAGGTATCAAACACGCTTGGTCAACCATATCATTAAACTATATTGATAAACTGTTCATTTTAATTCCCAATCGAATTTTTGAAGTAATTTCAAATAAAGGCGGGACTACGCATTACTAATATTACTTAAATATGATTAAAATATAATAAAAAGGTGTTATAATAATAATAATAAATTTATTTAAAACCAATAATGCAGATATTATGAACATTACAAAGTGTTAAATAACTTAAGGTTTTAAATATTACTCGACTATGACTTTCAGTCGTCAGTCGGAGAATTCGTTTCTATGTTTCGTTGATTTTTGTTAATTTTGTTATTGTATTTGGGGATCCCCTAGGTGCCATACAAAAGGTCTTAATACACCCTGCTTCCCCGCTCGTCGCGAGATACAGGATCGTTGGGACCCAGTGTCGGATTAGGAGCCCACCAAATTTTTAGAGTTTATGTGCATGATATTATTTAAATTTAAAAAGATTCTCCCAAAATTCGTTTCCTATACTGAGTGGCCTGTTGCAAAAACTGCACTAAACCCTTCCAGTTAGTATCGCTCGCATCATTTAAAATATCTATGACCTGATTCGGACTTAGCACAGGTTGGTTAAAATATAGTGCTCTGTGTTCTCTTAGTATAGGACATCTGCCCAGGAAATGGTTAATGTCCTCTATTTCATTTAAATTGTACACTTTCCATTTATTTGTCCGTCCTGTAACAAACCTATTTCCATTTAACAATATCATGTCGCTTCTTGCCTTAAAGATCCATGATACTGCCCTAGTATCCACTTGTGCATATTTTTTGCCAACAATATGGTCGAGCTCTTTGTAGATTATCCCTTCGCTTCTTAGTTTTTGCTGCACGAGTTCCGTATGCCTGTCTTTCTTTAGATCCGCGATGAGCGCATTGCGATTGGCATTCCATAGGTTATCGTTGTTCCAGTCCCATTCTATGTTATGCAGTGTGCACAATGTACCGAGCTCTTTTGCCCAGAAAATGTTTTTCTCCATCACCATCTGAGAAAGGCGTCGTGGCAGCCTATGACTGTCGTATGTAAATAGAGTCTTGTATATGTAACGGAGGTGCTGATCCAACATGTAGAATCTACTGCCGTATTTATCAGTTTCCAGTGCAAGAGCATAGTGTGGCGTTGTCTGTGGCAAATTATAAATACGTTTGATGAAAAAGGCTACCAGTTTATCCACTTCATCGTGTTGCCCAAAGCCCCAGACTTGCGCTCCGTAAGCTTGTATTGCCCTACACACGGCATCATAGCTTTTCCACTTCATTTCGGTGGAGACATTGTTTTTGCCAAGGAGGCTCTTCCAAGTAATGTTGATGCTTTTTGTGCAGCCGGTGTAAAAAAATTTTTTTAATTTTTTTGTTTGGGTGAAATTTTAACCTTTACCCACCCCCCCCCCCAAAATTTTTTTTTTTTTTTGCATTATGCTTGTCTCTGCATAAATAGAAGGGTTATTTTTTTTTTTTAAGCCGCCCCCTATGAAATCATGGAGGTCGTCGAGGAAGAGCGCAAACAATAGGGGCGAAAGGAGACAGCCCTGTCTCACTCCGATATTGGTTTTGAAATACTCCGATAGTTCCTTGCCTGTCCAGACTGCCACCTTCGTATTTGCATATATATTCTCCAGCACGTTCAGAAATTTGGTCGAGACTCCCATCGAATATAATTTGTACATTAACAGCTTTCGTGGGATTTTATCGAAGGCAGCCCGAAAGTCAACAAAGAACCGTATACTTTCTTTTTCTCCTCCCGTTTCATATATACGATCGATATTAAATTGTATATATTGTCCACAGTCGAATATTTTTCTCGGAAGCCGGCCTGATATTCTTTTAACTTCTCATGACACCTAACCCAGTTTGTTAGTCGGCTGTTTAAAATGCCCATAAACACTTTCGCTATGCTGTTTATAAACGATATCCCTCGGTAATTTTGTGGTAGGTCTGGGTCACCTTTTTTGAAAATTAGGAATACGACACTTGTTGTACAGTTTTCTTCAATCCGACCTGTATCCAGCATGTTATTATAGACTTCAATCCATTGGGGCATTTATGTAGAATTCATATGGAATTCTATCCTCTCCTGGCGCTTTGTTCAGCTTTACTTGATCCAGTATTTTCAATATTTCGGTCCTGGTTATATGCGTATCCAACAAATCATCTGTTGCAAAGTTTCTGACAAAAATAATGTCCGCTGCAGTTTGTTCTGGGCTCAGTAGATTTTGAAAATAGCTCTGAAAGTCCGATGCTGAGATGTTGTTTCCTGTCTGGAAGTGGCTATTTTTTAACTCTCTTGCTACCTTCCACCAACCCTTGCTATCCTTGACCTCATCCAGCCTTTCTCCCAGCTGCTGCCAGTACCTATCTTTCTTTTCCATACACAGTAGTCGGTATTTTTTATTCTTCTCGACATAGTCTCTTCTTATGTTATCTTCTCCATAAGCTACACACTTATTAAGAAGCTTCAGTACATTCTTACGCTCCAGGTCAAACCATTTCTGTTTACTTTGGAAAACGGGTTCTTTTGGTATAGGGACAGCGGCTTTTATAAACTCTTGAAGTTTTTCTAAGCTCAAACAGTTCGCATCCAACTGCACCGCTGCCAAAGATGTCAAAACGCGGGAATGAAAATGCTCAGCCATAGACGGTCTCCAGATGTATTTTGGGAGCAGGTTAAGTTTTTTTGTTCTGTCTATTCCTTGTAAAGACACTTTCAGCCTTAACGGCAGGTGATAAAAAGGTGTTATATCGTAACATTATTGGTCATCAACCTAATTAAATTGAATTTATCGCAGGGGGCGCTATCCTGATGACCAATTTTTTGATACACTTTTTTTGTAACTTTTCTAAAATTAGTTCACTTTGCGCACTAGCACTTGTAAACTTTCCAACAACAATTTACTCTGAACAATTTGACAGCTTGCTCGCCAGGCCCTGACACGAAAGTCGGCACTTGACCTTTAGAGACCTGACGATAAATAAAAAGTAATCGATAATTACTCGCCGGTATGATTACAATGAGTACGTTACCTAGTGTCAATTTGGCACCGTACTCTGTTTACTTTTCAGGGTTCGGATCGCCCCACCTGTAGTTTCGAGATGACGGTTATTAAATCGGAATAATACCAAAGAGGATAAAAAATAGTAATAAAAAAAGACAGTGCAAATAAAGTGATAATCATGGCGGGATCATTGATAAGCGCAATTCGAGTAGGGTTCTCCGAGGTAATAAAAACGCGAACTACTTAGAAACTCTTTTCATGGCCAAAGACCCACTAACACTTACTGTTAAGACATGCGAACCTAAATACCATGTGACCAATGGTTAAAAATACATTAAGATCTAGATTTTCAAACACTTTCGTGACTGACAATCATCAAATCGCGGAAATACCGTTGAGGATCAAAATAGTAATAATGTCAAACAAACAGGAAAAACCATTAGGATCATTGATACGGAGTTCATAAGGGTTATCCGTGATTAAAACCGTAAATACTTAGAAACTGTTTCAAGGCCACAATCGATCTCATATAACTACATTACCATGTTATGACCAACCTCTAGTACTAACCGGATACAACCATGGATGACCATTAACAAAGAACTTAGAAGAAGAAATTTTCTTCAAATTTCCGAAATTTTTTCATATTAATGCCGTGTGGTCATCCATGGTTGGTCATCCATGGTATTTATTGTGGTTCAGTATTATCATAATCATGGTAATGTAGTGCTCATGTGTGCTCTTTTTAGCCTCGAAAATCAATTTCTTAAGCACTTAGCGGTTTTATTACCACGGCGTCCCTTATGTGAATTGCTTTTATGATTAATACTTTGATTTTTACTTGGTTGGAGTAAAGTATGTTTGACATTATTTATATTTTTGAACCGAACGGTATTTTCTCGCGTTTGATGATTTGTCAGTCCTAAAAGTGGTTTGAAACATTCCTTATGATCTTCACTATATTCTTTAACATTGGTCATCCATGGTATTTATCGCGGTTCGGTTTATTCAAAATCATGATAATGTAGTTATGTGTGGTCACTTGTGCCCTTGAAAAGCAGTTTCTTAAGCACTAGAGGTTTTGTTACCAGCAGATCCTTCATCTGGATTGCGTTATGCTTAATCTAGCTGATTTTTTTACTTGGTTGGGATAAAGTTTTTTGACATTTTTAATATTTTTATCCTCTTTGTATTATTTCGCGTTTAATAAGTCGTCAGCCGAGGCTGGTGCTGGCTCCCAAACTGTGCCACCAAAATAAACCTTTAATATTTTTATTATTATTATTTTTATTTCTTTTATTTTTTACGGTTTTTTGATTATAATCGTACGAGCCACGTGCCGACACTACTTGGCACCGTAAAAATAAATCATATCTCAAACGTAGTTGTGCACAATTTCTCACAGAGGCTCTCACAATACTAGTCAGGCAAAACTGCTCAAGTGCTCAAGTGCTCAACAAAGTGAATACCCCAATTAATTAAAAAATTTTCTTTATTGTTAGAGCAGCCATTGCTGTTTTATGTTAAAGAGAATTGATTGTAAAATCTGAGCTGTGTGATAAAATCTTTATAAAATCACGAAAATATGTATTTTATTTAGCCTTGTGGATTAGATTCGGAAATTCAGCAATTTCAAAGAATCCAAAGAACTCGAACCGAACTGGAAAAGGATTATTCTGCGTACAGGGTTTGTTCGGAAAGTGATAGGACTGATTTTCTTTCGCAGCGACTGTACTACAGATGAGGTAAACCTAGATAAAATGTTTGCCGGCCTCGCAGGTCTTTGGCCGTGGAACCTTGCCCTGTCTTGAAGTCCGATCCAAAAAAGAAAACGATCCAAACTTAGTCCGATCCAAACAAAGAAAACTGATCCAAATCTTAGTCCGAGTCCGATCCAAACAAAAGAATTCCGATCCAATCTTAGTCCGATCCAAAACAAAAACGAAATTCCGTCTAGATTTAGATCTGACTAGATTCGGTAGAGGGCGTTTCTAGCTAACGAACGAGCGACTGGTCAGTTGTCTTCGATATGATCAAGCAGTCTTACCCAGTGTTGCTTTAGCAAGAAGTGTTGAGTTTCGGTGGCACCAGGCCTTTTTGGTGGATCGGGAAGAGGTCGCCGATGAAGACCTTCAACTTCTGATCGGAGACCGTCGGCTTAGTATTCGTTTAATTGTCCAGATGTTAAATTTACAAAAATCTGTGGTTCATGACATTTGTGACGGAGCATTTGAACAGGCGCAAGATGGTCCCAAAAGTGTGCCAAGGCCGGCATCCCAACGCTTCCGCAGCTGCCCTACAGCCCCCGGGCTTCTTTTTGTTTCCACGCCTGAAAAGGCGTGGAGATCCAAGCAGCATGCACCGCGGCTCTATTCCGGAAAATGCCTTCCAGGACGCCTTCAATGCTGAAGACACCGCTGCATCGACGAAGAAGGAGCCTATTTTGAAATTTTTTAAGGACTTGTACTTTTAAATCGACTTTCTATTCCCAGAAAATGCCTTATAGGCTAATTACACTGACCACATCCAACATCTAACATCCCTTATAATAAGTTGAAATGCTAGCTTACTATTTAAAAATTTTGCCAAAATATTAGACCAAGAAAACCATGTTACAAAGATGACAATTGGTAAATGTGTGGGACGTTGGATGTGCTCCGTGTAATTATCCTATTAACTCGATTTGATCATATTTTGAACATGCAATTTAATTAAGTTTTTGATGCTTTTTGTTTTGTTTTTCTTTTGTTTTGTAGAATTACAAAAATAAATATAAAAAACTTGTACATATGTGTTAGTTATTTCTACCATAGGAAATGTATTACTTATCCTTCTATGTTTTATCGAATTTTGAACAAAATCTGTATAATTGTGTCTTTTATGTGTGTGTGTGTCTCAAAATTGATTACGAGCGAGCTTGAGTTTGTGCCAAAGGCTCCTAAAGGATAAAACACTTCTTTGTGGGGGCTATGAGGAGCGAGGGGGAAGGCAACGACGAACCGAACTTAGATGCTAGATAAAAGAATCGAATGTTTGCTTGCAAAATTAAATAAATAACGCTAAAGTAGGCCTAATTGGTTTACATCCATGTGCTAGGTTTTGATTGTGAGAAGGGAGGAGGAGTTATTCTCAGTGTTTTGTTTAGTCATCCAATTCAATGTCGGAATCATCCGAATCGTAGCCACCGCGTATGGTCTTCTGTGGGCGGTTGATATATGGCTTGCGTTTCACATCTGGCGGCTGCATTAAATCCCCCTTGTACTCAATCACCCCGGAGTGAGCAATGCGCCATTCCAGCATCTCGGTGGAGAAGTCATCACAATTGCCCAGATCGGTGAAGCCCACAATGAAATCCTTCGTTTTGCTATCCTTGACCAAAGCAATGGTGGGTATCACCTTGATGCGTAGGCGTTGCGTAAGGAATGGCGTCTTCTCGGCATTCACCTTGCAGAATTTCGCCTCCACATGTTTGCTGGCCAGAATTTTCAGGTGCATGTCCACAATGCGGCAACGTTCGGTGCTGTCTCTGTAGAAGTGGCAAACGATGTTGGGCGACTTTTTGGACATCTCAAAGAATTCCTTCTCGTCTGCCAGCTCAGAGTAGGTGCCGTGACCCTAATGGTTAAGATATAAAATCAGTTGAAAGGTCGGGTCAATGGGGATATTGTTAATACTCACATTTCTGATCCATTCCTGCTTCTTGTTGTTCAGCTCTTTCATTTCGCGTAGGCGTTGCTCTCTAAGTCCCTTGAGGTCGTCCGAGTCCAGATTGTCCAGGCGATCCAGTTGTTGGTCCAACTGCTGCTCAATTGTTTTGGCCGCATTGAATAGTTGATTTTCCAATATGTTGGCCATGGTTTTCGCTTCCAATTTGCAATTGATGAAGTTTGTTTTTTATGTACGCTCTGCGTGTGGCAAAGAGTAAGTGTACGTGCGTGAGTGGGTTTGCATGTGTGTGCGTGTTGGTGTGGTCCGGCGAGCAGATGCGTCATGTTTTGTATAAAATTCAATAAAGTAGGAATTGTTAGTGGTCAACAACATAGTGGATGCTTAAAGAAAAGCATAAATGGTTGATTTAGGTCCTTACTTACATTTATGTTTCACTTATTTAATCAATTTGTGTTAGAATTTACGGGCAGCTTTTCCTCGTTTAGTTGTATTCTGACGTGTAAATGGCTAAAATGACAGCACTGGATTTAGGGTCACACTGGAGCAGTGCTGACATAACAGCTTTTCTACTACAGTGATGAGGGCCTTGCGAGGACAGATTTCGACAGCGACTTTTTGAAAATTTTTTAAAATTCTAAACTTATTAAATCACAAATGCTAAAAATAAATAAAAATATTTGGCTTTTACACAGATCAAAGAGCCAGAAGCTGAGATTTCCTCAATCTTTTGACGTCTGTGCTATAATTTTCTCACACTAGAAAGGGACCCAGTTGTTCGGGAAGGCTTTGTCATAGCATACGTCGGTGGAGTGGAAGCTGTGCCATCGCACACGTTGAAGGAGTGTAGTAACTGCACGCCTGCCTCTCTCAAGGCACAGGTTTCTTTCGGGTTTAACAAGACTATTGAACTATGCGTCAAGCGGTCAATCAACTTCTGCTGTCTTTAATTAAATAAAGAGGCAGCTTTAAGCCAAAAAAAATAGAAAGGGACCTACAGCTTAGCTTCGAATCCGAAAGGCAAAGTTTGAGCAGCTTTTCAATGGCTGGTTTCTTCACAGCTGGCGCCAAAAGCAGGTGAACGGTTTTGTAAAAGTTTTTAAAGAAATTTTTGTACAAAGCGACATTATCGCTTCAAAACAAACGGCCCCAAATATATACATTTTTTTATTATACTCTACTTAAGGTTTTTTGTCAATTCAAATTTGGCTTTTTTGGGCCAAAAATTAGAAAAGTTGTTTCACAACACTAGCACATTTTGGCAACGCGATAGCGATAACGATTACGATAACTTTTGTCTGGGTTAGTTTTTAATTTTTTGTATTGGCGTCGGTTGGCTCTTCTTCAACATTCTCAAGTTGCACAATTCAAAATAAAATTGTTGTGCATATAAAATTATAAGTGGTGTGGTGTTTAAACAAAAGCCAGGTTTGTGCTAAAAATGATCAGTTAAATTCTATTTTCCTTTGTTTCGGTTGGGATAGGCTTGGTGTAGATAAAAGAAATTAATTTTTTTCGCGCCGGCAGCGGCGGTTGCGTCGGCGTCAAAAATGCATTTAATTGTGCACATTTAGTACAAATTGATCAAACAAAGGTGCTCAAAGGTGTGGTATGCAGCTCATAAATATGAATCTAGTTTTTTTCCATGATAAATTGTGATTATTAAATTGCTGCAGCAGCCGCGCCGCCATTTTAAAAAACGAACCCATACGAACCCCGCTTCTGAGCCTGTTTGTCTGTGTAAGGGTACAGTGGTGGCAAAGCATAAAGTTACATGTGTCTTAGGTATCCTTTAACAACAATTATACTCAAATCAACCAAAGGTATTTTAAACCATTTAAATACACTTGAATAATAACCTTAATTATTAATTAATGTGTTACTAGGAAAATGTTTAACCAGTAGTGCATTTTATTAATGTATTCACTATTTTGGCGGTCACTGTGTGCCGCCTTTTTATCTACATAGATTTGAGTGCAAATGTGTGTGTGTGTGTGTGCGCGTTTATTGAGATTTTTTGCTTTGTGCGCGAAAGTAAAGGGCCGTTGTTCTTATGTTTATGTTTTTTTTTTGCACACTCGTTTAATTTAATTAACTACTACACATACAATCTTACACATACTCACACACTCATGTTGCGGCTGAGTTTAATCAACTCTGTTGTAGCATCTAAAAAAGGAGAAACGCATCAAAACAAAAAGCGAAAAGAATTACAATAACGTCAAGGCACGAGGGCTTGGCTGGTGCATAACTCAGTTCGCTCCATTGCATTTGGTGGCAGAATACACTGTGCAACATAAATTGCTCACTGCAATCTTTATCAGATAAGGGAAATTAAATAAGAGATTGGCGCGTAAAGAGAATATCTCGATTCGTAAACGATTAAGTTGTTCCCAATAATTTCAGTCCACAACGAAAACACTTTCCTACAGAATATACGAATTCGTATCGGTTGCAATTTAATACTTGGATAGTAATAGAAATGTGAATGGGTTCTTGTTCCACTGGCGAATATAAATAACTGTTATACTAAAGCAGTGGCGTGGGATCTGAAAGCTCTCTTCAAAATACAGCCGCTTCAATAGCAGTTTAGTATTCACCGATTCACACAACCATAAGTTCGGCTCGCTTTTGCTCAAAAACACGACAGACTTCGGCTCCTGGTAGCTTTACCTGGCCGCCTCTGGTCGAAACAGGGAGGGGGAGAATACTTATCGACTTTCTCTCTGTTAATGTGCGTGTTCGGCTTATTGTTATCTCACGAGGCATTTGTTCGTTTGCTTGTTGCTCATGTTGAACTGTCAAACACATGGAAGTCATAGTATTGCTCTTTCGCTGCTACACACAAAAGCCCAATGCATGATTGTGAGAGTTTGGACACAATTGCATTAAAGTAAACCTGTTATCCGGTTCTATATATATATATATATATATATATATATATATGATAAATTGCTATTTGAAATACTTGCACGGTGGAGTAAATTGGATTACTACTTTCTACCTTTGGAAAATTTGGATTAAATGTTCCATATCTACACCTCGCCTAATGTCCTCAACTTGGACCTTGGAGTAAGTCAAAGTTTTCTCTTTATTTTGGGTAGCATTTTTCTGGCTGGTTCCAGATAAAAAAATCTTTTATTATACGGATTTTGTTCTATAAAACCTGATGCGGAAATCTGAACAAATTCATAAACATCATTGATCGTGTATGCTTCCTACCCTGTATCAGTATTTGATTCTTTTCAGAAGATGAGGCCATAGTTGCTTCCAAAACTTATTTAATGAGTCTGATTAAAGTTCCTTCCACAACTGATCTATAACTATTACATGATCTTTTGTGCTGATGACACTTTCATCATTCTTTAAAAATTATTTTGGTCATCCATGCTTTTTGTTTAAACGACAAGTTACTGGAAGCATTTTTAATTTGACAAACCAAAAAATTCTGATTCATTCAGGATATTTGATGGTATTTGAAAACTTTAACGAATTTGACTAAGCGATGAAGAAGGTAAACGTAGCTAAAGCGGGCCATCCACACAGGAATTTGTTCCAACTTCATTCGATTGTTTTTTTTTTTAAGAACTATAAGAAAGTTAAAAAAAAATACACATAAAATTTAGAAAAATGCATGAAATCTTTATTTGAATCGATAGTACGGTCCAAATAATTCAATGTTTGAAGATTATTTCATGCAAATGTTGACCATGACATCGCCTTAAATGGTCCATCTGCTTAGTCCAATTTTGGCATACTCCTTCCAACATTTCGGCCGGTATCGCACGAATAAATGCTTCAATGTTGTCTTCCACTGCGTCAATTGAAGCGGGCTTGTCTTTATAGACATGAGCTTCAACAAAGCCCCACAAAAAATTGTCTAAAGGCGATAAATCGCACGATCTAGGCGGTCGTTTGACCGGTCCCGAACGTGAAATAAAATGTTTACCGCCTCTCAATAAGTCCATTGTTGCGCGCTGTGTGGCATGTGGCACCCTCTTGTTGAAACCACATGTCATGCAAGTCAAGCTCTTGCATTTTGGACAAAAAATAGTTGAATATCATCTCACGGTAGCGCTCATCTTTCACAGTTACGTTACGATTCGCATCATCTTTGAAGAAGTACAGTTTAATGATGCCACCAGACCATAAACCGCACCAAACTGTTACATTTTCTGCATGCATTGGTAGCTTTCGCAATGCTTCTGGCTGATATTCACTCCAAAATGGATAATTCTGCTTATTATGGGTACGTAACCCATTAAGCCAAAAATGAGACACAATTTTTCGGTAAAAAAGTGGATCTTAGGCCAACTTTCCAAGAGCCCATGCGGTAGGTCGTTCGGCTTCAATTCTAGCCAGCTGTATTTTGAAAGGCTTCACGCCTAAATCCTTTCGCAAAATTGTCCAAGTAGTTGAGTAACCAAGGTGCAACCAATTGCTGCGAACGGCGACGAATCGATAATTGATGGTCATCATTAACACTGGCCGATACAGCTGCGATATTTTCTTCAGTTCGCGTTCTACTTAAGCGTGTTGGTGGTTTATTGTCCAACAATGTAAATTTGATGCGAAATTTAGTCACAATAGCCGCTTCAGTGGGTCGATTAAACTGACCATAAAATGAAAGAAGCGCGATGAACTTTCTTAGCAGAGCACGCAATTCAATAATAAAATTCAATAATTTGCAAGCGTTGTTCGTTTGTAAGACGATTCATGGTTAAATTATAGACTAAACTGAAGATGTTTGACAGTGAAACAAAACACGAAACGTGCGTGAGCTGTTTAAACCAGTGTTGCCAAAAAGATAGTAGCTAAAAAAACGCGCTTTTAATTTCAACCAAAACTCGAAAAACGACAGTTTTCGGCTGACACAATAAAAAATTTCGATTGATTTGTATTTAATAAATAAAATTGTGAAAAAATATAACTTGAAAACAAATACGAAAGTCGGTCAAGCCGCCCCGACTATAACATACTCTGTACCGACGTGGTAGCTTTCTGGGAGAAGAGAAATCTGTTCTTCAGGTTTAAAGATTCAAACATTTGCTTTGCTTGCTAGTGTAGTTTCATACAAAAGTGCACATACTAGCTCATGGGCCTTATACATATGTATGTGTGAGTGCATTTTTTTTATTGGCATTGCAACGATGCAATGCATTTGGGGGCCAGTCCCCGGGCCCAGCATCGTTTGTCGTTGGTAATTTTATTTTTCGCATTTTGCACTTTCTAAAGAGAAACCCCAAAACGGGCTGCTCAATGCAATTTCTAAGCATCGGCCCCCATTTCTTTTTGCCCGCCCGGCCGCATGTGGAACTTGTTTTTCCTTTTCGCTATCGCATTTATCTGGCATCGCGCGGGTTCTGTCCATCCGTCTGACTGTCTTGAGTGACGGGAAGAGGAGAACACTTGTGCAGTTTTTTCTTCGACTTGGCTATGGCAATTCTAGTTTATTATTTCCTTTCCCTTTTTCCCCCCTTGCCCTGAACAGACAACAATGGGCAAACATATTTGTTTTGTATTCTCGCGTGTGGGGGACTTCGGATTGGTGTTATGTTTTTGTTTCATTTTGTTTTGACTTAGTTGCATTTTAAATGGAAGTCAGTTATAAATACTGATTGTTGTGGAAGGGGGGAATTATTCAAGCAGAACTTCGGGTAGGGTTCTGTTTTGTACAAAAGGGGCATTTTTTATAAAGTGAACTGCTTCAAAATGTATGAAAAAAATTCAAAACGTGAGGAAAAATTGTCATTTACATTTTATAATGCATTTTATTTTTAATTAGTTTATTTTTATGCGCATAATGTTTAATTTCAACGCAAACAGCCTTTATATATCTTAGTAAAATCACTCCCTTAATAAACAAGCGAATAGAAGACACATTCCGAAACTTTTATATGAAACTTAACCATTTTCGAATTATTTTATTGTTTGAATTTATTCCAACAAAAAGTAAGATTGATCAAATTCCGTGGTATGGAGTACATACACCAATTAGGCAACAAAATAAAGATACAAATAAAGCAAACTGCATTTTCAGTTTTTCCTTTTTATTGAAAATTATCAATTTATTTATACACTAAAAGACAGTAAAATACGTGTGAATTTGTGTTTGTTTTTTTCTTAATAACGAAAGTAATGATTATTTCTTAAAAGCATGAAAGCGATCAATGTATATTCATCTGGTTTTTTAGCTGAGTCTTAATAAACTTCACATCCGAAAATAAACGTTCTACGCTTACTTGTGTAGCTCGAACAACAAGAATAACTTTTGATATTTCATATTATTCCGAAAACTTTGTATAATTTTCTGACCACCATTTAAGTACATTATCTTCATTTTGTAAACTTTTTAAGCTCAAGAAAATCTTGATTGATGCCTTTAAACTGTTTTGTGAAAATACTAAAGTATTTGTATTGTCCTGTTTTTTTTGCATAGAAACATCATCTCCACTTTCAGACAAAGAAATAGGGTCAAATCTGCTTTCCTCATTTAGCTGCAAAAGAACGGAAGTGGATAAATGACCGAAACCGTACCAGTTCGTTTAGGTTCTTTTCGGTATACAAAAAATTTAGAATACAATTCCGGTCCCGGTTTAATTCCCTGGTTGTCGCAAAAAAGTAGTTGCTCCGAATATAGTAAATTGCAAAACTACACCGACTTAAAACCGGTGACGTATAAGTCCGTAAATTGAAAAGTAAATGGGAAATGTAATGCTATAGATCAGAACTGCCTTTCTATGAACGGTTTTTTTTAATATTCTGTGACTATTTTATTTTGTTTTTCTGGACTCTCTTTAACATTTTGTATTAAGCACTTGTCTTAAACAATTTATTTCCCAATGCTTCTGCCACATGAAGTGTTTCAGAATGAATAAAGGATGAAACGGAACCGATAACCAGATGCGATATTTGAATCACATACAACTGAATTCGAATTTGTTGAAAAAGTAAATCTCAAAAGTAAGTGAAAGGCGGATTACAGCCTGTATTGTTGATTAGCGGAATTCAGAATTGGGAACAGGCTTGTTAATATATTACATACATATCTAAGCAATATTTTGGCTACCCCTTACTTTCAAATCAAAGTTCCTCTTGAGTTTGTTTTTGATTTGATCTGTCTTATATCTATCTGATCTATCACAGCTTACAAAATGATGGATTCATTGAATTATATGTAGCTCATGACACGAGCCATGAGCAATTTGATCTGTTTGAAATGCTTAACCAACTCAACAAAGCAGCTAGATCAATCATGCTCAACTCAAGTAGCTCAGAAAGTTCGTAGCACAGTCGAAGTTGGCTTAGCCTTCTCGTTTATAATGTAATTTCAGCACATTGAGTAGCAACAATGTGGTGTCAGTTGCTCAAAACAAAATTAGGTCCAGAAAGAGGCTTATATTACACAAATGTGCAGTTAAGACTAACATTTAACGATTTTATGAATTCGACGTCGCCCAGAAAAACCGATTAAATTTTTTTTTATTGGTCAAAATACCGCGAAATTTAAAAATTTTTCTTATAAGTATATAATTTTAAGGATTTGGGATAAACATCAATTGCAGACGGATAAATGTGAAATGAAAGTTAATCGGTCCAAAGAAAATCTCGAAAACTTGCAAAATTTCATAATGAGTTCTGGTTATCGTGAAGACTTGAAAAATGAAAATTGTCGATCGATTAATAAGAGGTAAAGGCCAACTGGTCCAAAAAATTCGAAAATTTTTAAAAGTTTGATATCGGGGGGCCACAGAAATATCTACCAACCAAATTTCAACTGAATCCCAATTCTAAAGTGCCACAAAAATTTCTTTTGGTTGGTTTCAAACCCCTGATGGTTTCTTAGGAGATTTTGAATAGCTCTTTTCTCACTAGCTTCCTCTGTCGATGTGACGCCCTCTACATGACAGCGGATTAAGGGATGCAACCTTATACCTCATGTTTGGATTTTTAAATTTTGCATTATATTTATGGAGAATTCTAACTAGATTTTCTAATTAGAAAATGAAATCTCTATAAGTTCTGTGGCACCAACGAATTTTTCGAGAGACTTACAAACGAACCGTCGGCAAAATCTACAGAGACTTCTGTGGCACCTCCCCAATATGATGAGCGTGTCAAGAAGACGGGTAAATAGATAGTTAGTAAAAATTAAAAGGTTAAAAAAATGCTACCATGGTATTAATCGCGGCATCAGCAGCATAAATCGATGACAAAAAATTGTCTATTTTTGTTAGATTGTGCTGGTGAACGGGCATGATGAGCAATCATGTTTGCTATTTTTCGTGATTGTGTTAGTTGTGAATCTAAAGCAGGCCATCCACACACGAATTTGTTCAGCTCGACGAAATGTTCGTCGTTAGTGGAGGCGTTCGTGACAGTTTTTTTTTTGTTCGACGTTTTGTTCGCAGAGAATAGAAATGTTTCTATCTTGCGAGTGTTCGTGCGAACATGTTCGTCAATGGATGGGAACATTTTGACGAACATCATTTGTAAAAAATATTTGTAGAGCAGTGGTGCACAAACTCACATTATCATGATTTGCGCTGGTGTGCGTAGCAGAGCAACACAAAGTAAACGTTGTTATGTCAAATATAGGCTACAAACACACATATGGGTCATTCTTTTATAAACCGAACAGCGAAAAATTTTTTTATTTTTAATTTTAATAAAAAAAATCCGAAATTAGATCTCGACATGCCCACCAAAACGTAATTTGCGGTTTTGCACAAAATTTTTTTGTTAATTTTATAAACAATTTCAAAAATCGTCAAAATCGAAAAAATGGAAAAAAAGGGTTTTTTAAAAACGTGATATCTCAGGTTTGGTTCATCGGACAGGTCTCCAGTTGATATCGATGGAAAGAATTTCACTGTATCTACTCAAATTATAATTTTGTAGATTTTTAAATAATTTAATAATATTAAGTAATTGTTGCTAAAAATTACACATAATTTTTTCTCAGTGTTAACCACCATGTTATAGCTTCTGAGGATGTACAATCAAATGTTCTAAACATAACTTAAATTTTGGTGTTTTTAAAAAGATGGAGACTTTTATAGTTTAAAAGTTATGAATTTTTGAAGTTATAAACAAATTAAAAGATGCCCTTAAATAAAAACGAATAATGAAATGTGTGCACCACTGTTGTAGAGTGAACTAGTGCCCAAATGAGCAATAAATTGTTGCTGGAATTTATTAAATGTCCCCAAATTGATCAAATAATGCTCTAAGCTATTTTGTATCGCCATCTGGGTCATGATTCTGTTATTTTACGCTGCCATATTTTAATGTTTACTGGTTGAGATTTTGAAGTAAATGATGTTCGTGAAAAACGTTCGCCTAGTTAGTGGGCAAATGAGTTTTTGTTCGACGAACTTGTGTTTGTTGTCAATAATTTAAACCTTCCGCCAACAAAAATATATCGATATCTTTGTTGCCTAAGAATTCTAACAAGTTCGTTCAACAGCAGACCAACACTTTTATTTTTATTCATGATTTTTGTTAGATGATTGGTGTATGCTGGTGAACACGCCCATAGATACGTGGGAGTTTCTTAAGCATTTAGCGGTCTTATTACCATGGAGATCCCTTAGCTGCGATTTTGATAACCTTGCAAAGGGTATTATAATTTTGCCCAGAAGTGTGCAACGCATAGAAATATTCATTTCCGACCCTATTAACTATATCTATTCTTGATCAGGACGACGAGCTGAGTCGATTAAGCCTTGTTCGTCCGTCTGCCTGTGTGTTTCTACGCAAACTAGTCTCTCAGTTTTAAAGCTATCGAGCTGAAACTATGCACAGATTCTTCGTTTTACTGCACACTGATAATATGTCGGAACCGACCGGATCGGATGACTATATCTTATAGCTGCCATATAAACTATCGGTCGAAAAGTGGGTCTTTGTGAGAAAAACTTTTTTTAAACTCCTCCCGCATCAGCAATTATTAGTTTTATACGCTTCTACATAGATTTGGAAGTTTTGGTCAAAATCGGATGACTATATCTTATAGCTGCCATAAACACTATCGGTCGAAAAGTGGGATTTATTTAGACGTTCGTAAACTCTGATGTATAAAAACATTTGCTGGGGTATAAAAACTTCGGCAAAGACGAAGTTATCTTGGCCTTCTCGTCGCTTATGCATTAATCCTGCCATGATTTTCCACTTGGTTGGCATTCACGTTTTCCATTCTTTGTATTCTTTTATCCTCTTTGGTATTTGTTTTCGCGATTTAAAAAGTTTTCAGACAAGGTAAATAACACAGGCCAACAAAATTACCATCTTTGTGAGGTGCAGCCCTGTTGATTTAAAAATAGATAAGTTTATGTTTACTGATTCCTAAACTGGTTTCGGTTTCGTTCCATCAGCTCTTGTTTCCAAGATATACGAATAAACGAAAATCTTGCATTTTTGGCACCCTAGGATTTATGGAGGCCACTGCATAAATGTCTGAGTTTATGAGCTAATTATGATAAAGGACATATCTTGCAAATTAGAAAATCATAGGGACCATAAGTCCAGCGGAAAGTGTCTAATTTGGACTAAAGAGAGACACTTTCCGACAATAGCATTTTTATCAAAATAAATCATCCCGTTTAGGACGCGGTAATTGGATTATACATTCGCCACTGCATGCCAACATATGATCTAATTTTGTGATTTTTATGGCATTTAAATAAGTTTATTTGGCAAAGATATGGCGGTGTTTGACAAAAATACAATAATTTATGGGCGAAAAACAGATGTTACTCTAAAACTGTATAGGAACGTAAAGGGCTACTGGTTCGGCAAAATGTTATATGTTTACAGTAGATGATATTTATATTTGAACAAGTAGCCTTTCCACAGTTCCTATAAAAATTTGAGTTACAAATCTAGTTTTCCTCCCAAAATTTAAATAGTAATTTTGTGTTTAAGAGGCTATAACTTTGCCAAATAAATTGATTTAATCGCCATAAAAACCAAAATAGATCTATGTTTGTCTATTGGCCAGATGGCGAAAATATTAATTCAATAACTGCGCTAGCTTTAACGGGCTATCAAAAAGCTAAAAATGCTATAAATCGAAAAATGTCTGTCTTTAGAGGCCAATTTAGACACTTTCCGCTGTACTAATATAGCGGCTATGATTTTTGAAATTTGCATTGATATGTTCTTTATCGCAATTAGTTCATAAATCAGATAATTATGCCTAGTGTGGCCTCCATAAATCATAGAGTGTCAAAAAGTCGACTTTTGGTTTTTCCACGATATCTTGGAAACAAGAGCTGATTGAACAAAACCAATGATACAGTTTTGTTCAGTGAAGTCTATATACATAATCTGTTAAAAATAGACCTGCACCAAAATCACTGTTGGGCTGTGTATACATACCTACTACTATTCACCCAGCACAAGCGAACTCCCTTTCTAGAAATGATCTTTCCCGAAATGATCTCAAATTAAAATCAAATTGTTTTATAACGAAACTAAAGTGATCTTAAAATGTAATCAGAAAAGTCTGAAATTTAGTAAAATGATCCTAAAATATTTTCAAACATGACAAATTGTTATAATCGAACAACGGATTTACACATTGCTTTTTGATTTCTGTCGTTGTGAACAAATTTTTTCTAAGAGAAGAGAGCCTACCAAGTTAGCCCTACCTATCCCTGCTTTAAAGCATGTAATGTCGTATAAAATATTGTTCACTTACCAATGGTCTCCTTGTCGGGACCACGTGGTGCCCATATGGACTGCTCCAGCGGATGGAACAGTGCCCACCCAATGACTGCTCTTGGTCTTTTGACTTTTGTAGATTAACAACAAACCCGGCTTAAGCACACACCATAGCTTGGTCCAGGACTTGAGTGTGCCGCGCACCTGAGAAAAATAAAAATAAATCAGTTAAGGATATACATTCTCTTTCATCTTTTATAACCTTTACCTTTAGCCAATCGGCCAAAACTATAACAGCGGGATCCTGCAGCGAGTTCATCAGCTCACTGGCCACCCGTTTCTTAATCGGTAAATAATTGACCCGCTTAACGGTCTTAGCAGCTGCTATAAGCGCTATCCAATCCTTTCATTTTTGCTCGAGGAGGCTTCAGTTAATCTCTCCGTAATTGGCAATGTCTTGCCATACTGTCTTTCGGTCCCGATTTTTCACTGACCATTTTTTTTGTTAAGCTAAGGTCCCACAGGCAAACAAGATTTGAACACATTGTACAAACAAAGTTAGCCTTGAACTGTAAATGTTTGCGTAAAACAAATTTGGTGTTCCCACATGAGCAAATATTTGCTCTTAAAAAATTTGCGCAAATATTTCCCCTCCGCAAATAGTTTGCGTAAGTGTTCACACGGTTTGGGGCAAATTTTATTATACATTTCTTTGCCCAATCTACTAAATTTATAAATCAAGTAGGCTGATTTGTTTGAGCAAACAATATAATTGTTTTTGAAGTAACAACAGAAAAGGCATAGGGATGAACAGTCCCAAAAATAACTGCCTAATGATTTTATGCTGCGGAGCTGCATATTTATTATTATTATTATTATTATTTATTATTTATTTATTATTATTTATTATTTTTTTTAATATTTGCCTTGTTTGCTCTTACAATTTGCTTGTAAGAGCAAACTAGAAACCCGCAACAAAATTTGCCGAGGGTGTTCCCACGTGTTCCCATAAGGCAAATATTTGCTTCAAATTATTGGTGCACAATCATAGGTAAAGTTGCGAGCAAATCATTTGTGTCCCACTAAGGGCAAAAAATGGGCAAATATTTTTAAATATTTGCTCAAATTATTGCTTACCTTTAGACTCATTTTCTGACTTTGACTTGTCTTGATCTAATGAACCACACGAGTTTGAACTGATTGAACCCTGGTAGTTTTGCCAAATATGGAAATGAAAGGGTTGAAAGGCTAATCCATCAAATGCAGTTCTCTGCTATCGCTCTGCTATGCTCCATTCAGCCTTTTGGTTAAACATCCAAGATTTTTGTTACTTTTAAACCATTAAGGTTCAGTTTAGTTGTTCATTTTCGAACACGAGCTGTAATTCATAGTCAATTAATTCTTCTTCAATAAATTTAAACTATTTCAAATGATTTTCTTATTATATATTTGGGGTTTTCTAGACAGAAGGTACATTTTTATGGCTTGGACTTCAAATTAAGATGTTAATTTGTTCTCCTAAAAAATGGGTAAATTTCTAGCAATCACAGCAAACTGCTCTCCTAATCCTTAGCCACGTTGCACACATGTTGGTCATAAAAACAGCAGCTGTTGTTGTGGGTAAAATATATTTTGTTACCTGCTCCTGGCGGCTGTCCTAACTACCTGATGGCAAGGACTACTTAAAGGCAACGTCTGCTCAAATGACAGTTAAGATAAGTGTCAGACTCTAAGCCATCAACACGTGTTAGAACGCTAAGCGTCCTCCAGATTAGTGCAAAACTGTGATTAAATCAACTGCAAAGCAGAACAAACCACAACAAACAGAATACTGTGGTGAGTCGGGGGGAAAAAGGGAGGCCAGCCGGTTCTTGTGAGGAATGCGGCGACATTGTCAAGTAAACAAACCGCAAATCAAACTTGTTTATATTTTTCTTTGGGTTTCCAATGCACTTGAAGTGTGTGAGATTAATGTTAGTTTTTCTTTTGTTTTCCTTGCAGATTGAGATTCCCAAATGCTAAGTAAAATGTCGCAACCAAACAATGCGGGAGGTGGTGGAGGCAGTACTGGAGCTGCCTCAGGACGTCGTCTGCCGCTCACTTTAGGTGCTGGCAGTACAGTCTCCCGGCTCCAGCAGGGAGCAGGCAGCAATGGTCGCTCGAATAGTCCACAAAATGGCAACAATGTAGCCAACAAGAAGACAGAACAGCCAAATGCAACCAGTGGATCAGCTGCGGCTCTCAAAAAATCCAGCTCAAGCCAACAGCGTTCCACTTCGACTTCATCGAGCGCCTCCTCTTCTAAGGAGGAAGAGAAAAAGAATCAGAATGGTGTTCAGAAATCCACAAATGGCAAGGAAAAAGCAGCACAAAATGGAGCTGCCTCCAGCTCGGTCAAAGATCAAAAGGAACCGAAAACCAAGGAAAAAGTAGAGAAGGTGGAGAAGGTAGCTGAGAAAAAGGAAGCCAAGGATGCAATTCAAAAAGACTCGGTAAAGTCTACCCCAGCTGTGGCGGAAGCTGCCCCAGCTCCTGCTGCCACTCCATCAGAACCCCTTAATGAGGATGTGGTGCTGGTGGTTGAAAATCAGACCCCTCCAGTGCCCACCACACCCACTAGCGAGCGCAAATCGTCACGCAAGGCAG
This sequence comes from Lordiphosa clarofinis, assembly GCA_018904275.1. Classification (NCBI taxonomy): domain Eukaryota; kingdom Metazoa; phylum Arthropoda; class Insecta; order Diptera; family Drosophilidae; genus Lordiphosa; species Lordiphosa clarofinis. Next base: position 1,330,493 of record JAEIGQ010000058.1, read on the forward strand.
CTGGTCAACAAAAATCGCCCAGCAATAAGCCAAGCCCAACTCCAAAACAAAAGCAATCTGAATCTCCAGCCCCGATTCAAAGGCAAACAGATTCCCCAGCCGCCTCGCCTCAGAAGCAGGCTCCGCCCACTGCCCAAGAGGATGTGGAAATGGAGCCATTAACGGTGGACGCCTCACCCATACGTAATGCTGGCGGCAACCTTAACATCCAGTTGCCGGCTGCCACATCCACTCCCGGACGCAGCCTGTTTGGCTTCCGTAGCGCCAAGCAGATCAATGAAGTTGAGTTGGCTGCCCAGACCTCCAGTACGCCGGCCACTGCTCCGCCGCGCACTTTCTCCCAGATCAGCGGACGACGCAGCATTCGCCCGGTGAACTCCTTCACTCCCTCCAAGGCGGGCAGCTATCGTTGCATCAACAATGAGCTGGACACCTCCAGCTGCACAAACACCAGCATGAATGCCACTGTGGGCTCCGAGATACCCAACAGTTCGTCCTTTTCGTTCTCGTTCTTTGGTCGCGGGCGAAAACGGGAGAGAACTCCTCCGCCACCATTGTCTGGCTCACAGTCGGCCAATGATTTGGCCCAAGATGTGGACATGTCGCCACCTAAACGCGCACGTTTTGAGCTCTTCAGCTCTTTGGCCTCGCCGTTCAGCTTGTTGCGTTCACGCTTCTCAAAGACAACCATAAGCACCCCCCACACGCTTGTGTCTGGAACAGACACCGACAGACGGCGATGAGGATGGAGAAGAAGTGCAAAATGTATCTGGAATTGTTATCGAAGAGGAGGAGCAGCAGTTGAACACATCCTCGGTTAGCTGCAGTGAAGAGCTTACTGTGGGTCAGGAGGCGGGTCTGGAGACACCCAAAAAGGGTGGAACTCCACTCAAAGAGGTCGTCCAAAATGAGAAGAAAGGCGAGCTTTCAGCCGAGGATGAAGCTGACAAAGAAGACGAGAACTATTTATCTGCCAAGGAGCCCATCGAGGTGCCTGTTGGCGCGGAAACTGAACCGAACCGATCTCGTTGCTCCATCATGTAAACCTTTTTTAACACGCAGCCCTCTTCCGTTTAGCCATAAGTTTATGTGAATCTATGTAGTGGATTGTCGCCCTCTTTGGTAATTTATGTTTTAATGGAAATTACATGTTAAGAGCAAGGATACACCCAAAGCGCTGGCTCATCTTTCCCAGAGTTTGGAAATCTGTGTCAGGCTTTGCTAATGATTTCTCACTGCATGGCTGTGCCCCCCCTAAGAGGCGCATAGCCATTCACTGATGAATCGCTTGACGCTGATAATACAAAAACGCGTAAAAGAGTACCCAAAACAGAGTGGGTACCACCCGACAGATATAGATAACAATAAACCCAATATTATATATAAATATTCTTAGATTGTAGACCTGTATAAGAAGTACATTTTTCACCAATTCCCATATTTTTGTCAGCTATATTCGTAAAGTTTTGTAATTTGTGTTTAAGCAAGAACATAATGTAAACCACATAATTTTGTAAAAATGTAACGCATATTTCATAAATAAAGTGCATTTTATAAATAAACAAAAACATATCAAAGTCACGACACTTTTGGAAGTAATTTATGAACAAAAACAAAGTCGCATCAACGACACTGCAATAGTGGCCCGACAGTCAGGCTTTTACTCGTGTAGCGATATTTTACAGGAATATATGGAGGAATTGGGAAAGTAGGCGTTCAGGTGGAACATCTGAACTCGGCTAAGACAAGCTCTGTCACTTTCACAAATAGATAAGATGTATGTGCAGGAGATCTCATTCCCCAGGCAGCGATGGCCACTGGTTCCAATCCGGGAGCGAAAACATTTTGCTATTTACACGCACATGACCCGAACGCTTGCCGAAGCTTACACCGAGAGAGCAAGAAAGCGTCATTCCCTCGACAGAGTTCACGGAGCTTTGTTTTATTACTTTTGGACCTCATATTATTAGGATCTGTGGATGCATCAAGGCTAAAGCAAATAAGCTTGGGTCTACTCGTAGTGCCCTCCGAATAGTTCAGTACCTGCCTTTCCATAATGATCTATTTGACTCGTACAAAATAAAACAGCTCAACGGTTCAAGCTCCAACCGATTCAATCTACGAAATGTTTCCTCAGAAATGCCTGACGTAGAACCCTACGCAGGATTCGGAATGGCTCACAAGCGAGCCACGCGCTCCGATTTTTCGCTCTGTTCGTGAGCCGGGCAGCTGGCACTCGGCTGACGTCTTATTAGATATCATATCCACTGGATACTAAGCTCAAAAAATCGTTCGAGCTTTAAAAACAAGGTCAGGATATGTAAGTCTACCCAATATGAATATAAAGAGTTTAAGTTTACGGTACAGCGGCTGTTTTCCATTTTCATAAAATAAGAATTATCCAGGCGCAAATCGTTCGCAGGCTATCTGGTGCTCCCTGTTTTCTCCGCAACCCTGTCTTCGAAAACAAACTAGGCGTCCCAATGGTGGGTGATAAAATTAAGAACAGAAGTCTTTATGTTACCGGGTATAGAAGGAGGAGGAGGAAGAAAACTCGGTTGAAGCGTTTCTGGATGGAGTGGGTCCCTCATCGACTTTTAACATTTTTATACTTTACTTCTTCTATCCAATGTCACTTTTCTTAGGTATTTAGATTTTGTTATTTTAATTTTGGTTTTACTTTTCAATTGTAATTTCTTTATTTACTTTTTTTTTAAAACAGAGAGAGAGAGAATACGTGTGTTCTATAAATAGCATGCTCTCTCACGACGCCTGCTTTCGGCTTTTTCTACTCTCACGAGGCATTTGTTCGTTTGCTTGTTACTCATGTTGGACGTCATGACGTTTACTTCGTGTTTCGCTGCTTCACACACAATCGCAAAGCTTGATAGTGTGTGCTCTTGTTTATATATATGTACTAGCAAAAAGCCCGTCGCGCTTCGCTGCGCCTTGAACATTGTAGAACCCATATCAGAATCAGTTTGAAGTCAATCGTGAGAGTCAAATATTTACCAAATTTGAAAACATTCTATAAATTTGTATCCTCTGTAGAGCCCAGAAATCGAATCATACATACTTAGGCTTAAAATCAACATTTTACTACTTCGCTTTTTCACCGTTACGACTTTGCTGCTGCGTTCTTACCACCCCCATCCCACCTACACCCCACCCACTCCCAATCTACTTCTTACACAACTTCCACCCGATTCCCACCCACATCCCTCCCACTTCCCATCCAGAGTTTGTGGGTTCGATCCCGCCTCTGAACATCTAATAATAAAAGTTTTTTTCTTTCTTTAGAAAATAGCTTTTACACATACGGTCACCTTCACCAGCTATTGGCGCCAGCTGTGAAGTAACTAGCCATGAAAAAGCAAATTCTCAAACTTTGCCGTTCGGATCCGGCGTTAAACTGTAGGTCCCTTGCTCTTGTGCGAAAAATTTAAGGCACACACGCCAAGAGATCGTGAGAAGCTTGGCTTGGCCCCGTTGTAGGAGCTGTATAGCCAAAATTTACATTTTTACCTTAAAATCTGTTTTAAAATATGCAAAATCCGCTGTCTAGTAATAAGAATTCAGTTGAAGATTTCACTTAACAAAAATCATACTTTAAATTTCAAATACGGCCTCTAGGTCTTGTGGAAACTTTGAAGGCTTTTCGCAGAGGTTAAAACATGATCTAAAATTTTTTGATTTCGTTTTTAGATGGTATCAGTTAACTTTTTTTATCGGCGTCCACCCTAACGGCCACATATGGCCACGACCTCCTATTCCATTTTGGGCGGTTCATTTTAGAAATTCCAACCGTTCAAAATCTGTATGATAATAAAAATTTAGCTCTTTGGTTATGTCTTACTAAGAAATTGCCCTCAAATTTGTTTGGTTATATAGGCGTTTCGTTCGTCTTGACGTGGTTGTTGTGTTTCTAAAAATTACACGTAGCTGTTGTTTTTGGGGACTTGTTCTGTTTGTCTCGGGACTCTTTTTTGTTTGTTTATTTATAACACACACACACCACCGGTGTCTATGTATGTTCTTTTATGGTACTTTCCGTCGTGCCTTGACTGTTTATGCTACGTGTTGCACACCGCGATTCTGTCTTTTGTTGTGTTCCCCCTTCACCCTCTTTGGAGTTCTCGGTTATGTTGTTATTTTATGTGTCTCAGCAATCTTTCTTAATGACTCTTGACTATATAACAATGTAGACTGTTCATGCTTTTCATCTTCATCATACTTGGTTATTTTACTTTTCTTTACTATCTTCTTAAAGCTTTTGTTATACCGTCTGATTTATAATGAACATGTTTCTTTGTAGTGTTTTTTATTTCAGCTTACAAATTGGGTGTTTCACTTTATAGTCTAATTTAATAGAACCGTTTCTCTTCGTTCGTTCACTTCCCCCCCCTGCGTTAATTTCAGACCCTGTAGAAAGTCGTAAAGTTCTAGCGATACTGGAAAATTCTTGAGCCATTTTTAATCGGATTTCGTTATTAACGATATGAAATGAAAAATAAAGCAACAGAAACATTTTCTATAGGTAAAACAAATTTTAAAAACATCGTATAAAAGCGTATAAAAAAATGATTAAAAAGTTTATTTATTTTATTCAAACCTAAAAAAGGGTCTGCAATTTGTATGAAAAAATTTGTATTGCTTTGTTTTCTTTCTTAGAGAATCTCAAAGATACTATTTAAATTCCGCAAAATTGGTAAATTCGGCAACTGTGCGTTGGTCTGTTTACAGTAAATTCAAATATTTTTACTCATTTTGTAATTAATTTTTGTTGATGGTTTTAATTTGGACTTCAATGGCTTCTATTTTTAATTTCATAGTTAACTTAAAGTCGAGATGATATAAATACTAAACTCTGGAGCTAAATTGTGGCCTCACCTTGTTTTTTCCGTGTACGCCTGGAAACAGTGGAGCTAGAAAAACTGCGATTACCGTTTGAAAGTAAAAAGGTGACAAATATTAACACATGCAAAAGTTAACCGATATTTTTCATTTTCGTTTTGTGCGTGGTGCATAAATTTAACAAACTATAGAAAAATGTTAACTTATTAATATATTTTTATTCTCTGTATAAATGCATGTAATCTCCTTTAGCACTTATTAACTCATAGATCCTATTTGGCATACTGTCTACGAGTTTTTTTAAATCACTAAGGGACAGTTCATCCCATTCCTTAATGATTGCCAATTTGAGCTCGTGAGTACTGTAGTATTTAGTCTTTTGAGCATAAATCCTTTGGTCCAGCAACCCCCACAGGGTTTCCATCGGATTCATGTCCGGGGAGCACGCGGGCCACTCCAAAAACCGAATGTTATTGCCTTCAAGCCAAGAACGCGTCTCACGGCTGACGTTGTCCTGCAGGAAAATGAACTTTTTACGCCTTTGACTGCGAAGAAACGGCAATAAATTCATTTGCAAAATGTCCACGTACTCCCTAGAGTTCATATGAGTGCTTGGAAATGCCAGCTCCAAGCATCCAGACTCGCAGAACGCACCCCAAACCATTAATGATCCTCCTCCATCAGGACCGTCCAAATTAAACGTTTTCTCATGGGAGAAAATGATCTAGAAAGATACATAAATTAATATTTGCAGTGTTCTATAAAAACTTTTTACCTTTGTCCAGTCAGTTGCCATGTTATCTCTGGCGAATTTAATCCGGGCTTCTTTATGGCTGTCCAGTAAACTTGCTTCCATGTTTTCAGATTTCTTCAAAGCTCGCGCAACGGTCCAGCGAGACACTTTTAGGCCACATTCAGCCGCTAACTCATTGGCGGTCTTTAATGAGTTTCTTGCTGCAGCCACTAATCGGAGCTGGTTACGCTGACTTATCTTCGGCTTACGTCCTCCGGATTTATTATTTCCATATTCATTTTGGTTTTTCCAAAAATTTCGCACAACTTTGTCGGAGCGATCAATTTTTCTGGCAATTTCCCGAAATGACAAATTCTCCTTTTTGAGCGCCAGGATTTGGCTTTTCTCGGCATCTGACAGCGCTGCCCCTCTTGGCATATTTAGAAATTTATAACAAATAGTAATTAAACCAATGTGCGCAAATAAAATCAAATACAGAATTAGAAATTAAATAGTGCGTTTAAAATGATGCACCTGGCACAAAACGAAATTGAAACATAACGGTTAATATTTGCATTGAGAGTGTTGTTGTTTGTGATCTTATTCTATCATTTTTAACGCTCTTTCAAACGGTAGTCGCTAAGTTCTTCTACCTCTACTCTTTCTATGCGTACACGGAAAAAACAAGGTGCGGCCAAAATTTTGCTCCAGAGTTTATCGATAAATCGTATGCTAGAGAGGAGCTTGTATAAGACGAACACGAATATAAATATTTGTTAACAATCACGCGTACTCATGGTGCATGAATCTCGCCTTCAGACTTAACACCGGATTAATTTCCTATTTTCATAAAAGAAACGATACATAATTTCTAGCCAATTCAAGAAATATAGGAAATGTTATTTCTATATAACACAAGAGCACGAATGCTCACGCACTAACTTCAGTGATTGCTCACGATCACGTGGTGACACACCGTGATACGTTCAACTGCATCTCTAGTTTTTGTACTACCATCATACAATTTCAAAAAATTTTACTTAGTTCTATACTACGTTTATGCTATGCTCATTTTGCAAAATCATTTCATGAAATGGGTCCGAAAGTGCGTGCATAATCACCATTTCATGAATTCGCTTACGCACGAAAGTTGACTATGAATTCGCTGTCAATTCATTAAATGCAGCGGCGCAGACAGCTTTAGTTGCGTTGGTGTTGCCAGATCTTTTGTTTTCACATGTGTGCTGGTCATTTTGTGAATTTACATACAACAGGAACAAATTAAAAAAAAAAATTTCAAAAAATTCTACTTTTAACCCTCTAGTGCCCAAAACCGACTTTAGACGGGCAAAGTTCAAGTTTCGTTAGCTATTCATTGCTTTTATAAGGTATCCCGTCAAGAGGCGGTCTTGGGACAATTTGGGAAAAAAAATTATAAGGTAAGTTTGAAAGTCGAACAACCCAAGACATATTAAAGACCAAAGAAATGCATAAACTATCAGCTTTTTCCGATGTGGCGATGAAAAATTCGATTGATTTTAACATTGATAAGGACGCAGAAAAAGAATTGGAGGACGTTTTGATTGAAGATGTTTGCGAGGCAGCGTTTCCTGTCAATGAAGAAGATCAAGACTCGTACTCTGTTGTCGAAATTGTTAAAGCTTTTGCTCTAGTATTCAGATATATTGCTCACTGGCTCACCAGATCTTGGTGCGGCAGCAAATGCTGTTGTTCGATTGTCACCCAAGTTTCCGGATTTCAAAAACCAGAATATCTACTTCGACAATTATTATACTTCTTTGCCTGAAATCCCGGGGAATATTTACAAACTCTTACATTTTGTTCCACAACTTTTTTGCACACAAATATTTTGGAGTTTTGTATATTTAAGTTACTTTAGTTTTAATTGTTTTTTCTTTTTTTTAAGCCTTTCTTATTTCCCTTATAATAAAAAGAGTAAACAACAAAATTTTTACTAAAATTATTTTTTTTTATTCTTATTATTCTTTTAGTCTTAAAAAACTAGATCCGTGCAAGTGCAAAAAAACAAAAAAAAATTTTTAAGAAGTTAAGAATTTTTTCCCCAGCAAGAATAAAATTGTAATTAATTTAATTTTGTCTTGCCCAACATGTGCAGATCTATTATTTAAATAGCGCACGATTAAAATCTATGGAATAGTAAAAATTTTACAGGCAAAAATTTACAGACAATTATATTTAAGATACTTAGTTTGCGACTTAAAGACCAAACTTGTTCGAAAACCATAAAAACAAGGCAGAATGTTACGCCGCCCTTACATATATCGCTTTCGTCTTTGCTCCCATCACTAACAGCACGACATTTTTAGCCGCCATTAACCACAGCCCATCCCTGGTCGCATGTAAGCAAAATAAAATTATAACAAAAATTTATCGACGCGCTGCACTGTTTAAATTGTATTTTTGAAAAATTGCAACAAATGATTAAAACAAAAACATTTAACAAATAAAGTTGCCCACATTAGAAATTTTCTATTTGGAAATTAGCTATTTGTAAATTTTTCGGCGGGAAATCGTAAGAGACCACAAAAAACAATAAAACTCTCCACCGAGATAACATGGAAAACGCTGAGACGACAGCGCAGTCCGAGCAGCAAATTGACTATAAAACTCCCAAGAAGATCAACTCGCTTATCGATAGCGAACAATTATTGGATAAAATCAATATCCTAACCACCAAACCGGAGAATCAATCGCACAATGCCAAGGTAAATGTGTGTCACATAAATGTACAGTTAGGAAATCTGCTCAAGCACCGTTATCTTTTTTATTTTAAAGCTGCCCACAATTAAAGATTTCGTTATAATCAAGCCTATAAGTCGGGGGGCCTTTGGCAAGGTGTTCCTGGGCTACAAAAACAATGATGCAAACAAACTATATGCCATCAAGGTGATGCGGAAATCGGAGATGATCAACAAGAATATGGTGTCGCAAGTGATAACGGAGCGCAATGCTTTGGCCCTGTCTCGCTCGCCCTTCTGTGTGAGTCTCTTCTACTCACTGCAATCCTTGTCCTATGTCTATTTGGTTATGGAGTACATGGTGGGTGGTGATCTCAAATCACTGCTGGCCATGTTTGGCTACTTTGATGAGGCCACAGCACGATTCTATGTGGCGGAAATGGCCATGGGCTTGCAGTATTTGCATCAACATGGCATAGTCCATCGCGACATTAAGCCGGATAATATGTTGCTCTCGGCCACGGGCCATGTAAAGTTAACCGACTTTGGACTCAGCAAAATTGATATGCGACGTGATTTGGAGATGTCTGACTTAATTAATTGCTCGCCCAATCTTAATGCACGTACACCGGGACAACTGCTGTCGCTTACCTCGCATTTGTCTTTTGGCTCGGAGAAAAAACTGACGGAGTATGGAGGAGGTGGCCTAGGGGGAGTAGCGTTAATGAAACCCACTGGAACAGGCACCTCTCACCTACTGCAGGCCATCAATAAGCATAGTCTGATTATGGAATCATCAGACAGTGAGGCGGATACATCGCTTAATGAGGCTGAAAAACCCAATGATAGTAAAATCTCTGGTGTATCGCCATTCTTCTCTGCCGAAGAGGTTAATGTATCCATTACTCACACTTGCACGGGGACAACCAATGTAAGATGGAGGAGAATTGAGTTTATTTTAATGCTAATGTTTATACTTCATCTCCAGCTTTTGGACAGCACCTCCTCTGGTTCTTATTACACTTGCACATCGGCTGATATAAGCAAAAGTTCGCCTCCTTTAGAGTCCATGACAGCAGAAGCAGCAGCAGCTCCGAACAAAAGGCGCGTCGAATTTGTTCTGGACACGGGTGCCACTTGCCAGGTGAGTTTTGTTTGTAAACGCTTCATTTTGTATATTAATTGAATCTCAAAAAGGGCTGCAAAATGGCCGAGCAGGACAACAACCACATTGTTGATAATGACAGCAAGCAGGTGGCCCATGTGGAGAGCGCAAACGATGCCTCGTTTGAGTTTTCCATGGTGCGCAGGCGTTCGCTAGATGAGGTTTGTGTGAAAATGTGTGTGTGTGTGTGTTGTCCTTGAGAACCCAATCTGGCCACCTTCCACCAAACATTTCCATTTACTTATTCAACTTTTTATCCCTCCTCCTCCTCCTCCAAGCAACGCAATCGCATCTCCAAAATGCAAGAAGATTCTGGTGTATCCAGCCGCAAGGGTGACGACAACTCCAGCTGTCATTTGAATTTGAATAGCGAAAGCACCGCCTCTTCCATTGACAAGCACACGGAGAATCTAAGCCAATCTAAAGAGGATTACAGCTGCTCGGATTACTCGCGCAGCTATAACATGACCAATGCCAATGAGCTGAGCGGCATACGCATGAATTCGCCTTTTAGAAATCTGTCCAAGCACTTTAAGCGTCCCGATTTTTTGCGTGGCATGAAGCGGAAGATTAACTTGGTTAATCGTTCCGACAACATGTCCAGCCTGGAGGCCGATGGTTCTAGCTCGGGCAATGGCAGCACCCACTCTGGTCTCACCCAAGAGATAGAAATCCTTAATATAGGCAGCAGCACACCCAAAAAGCGTAAGGCTCGCTCCTCGCCCATACGTGGAGTGCTTAAGGTGCGTTCCCTGTCCGACGATGAGTTGCCCATGCAACATCTGTTGAGCACCGAGGCTGGGGTGGCCAATGTGGTCTTCTCCACGCCTGTCTCTTCGCAAAAGCTACCGCGTCGCGATGGTGGTCTCTTGGGCAAGTTAAAGGCCACTCGCTTTGCCCTGCCTCTGTCCATAGAGAATAAGAAGCGAGAGCATTTAAGCGTCGACAAGGTCTCCGGCGTACAGTATCATCTGAAACTGGCCGACGATCCCACCATGTCACCAATTAATCATGGTGGAGTTAGCAATGTGCCCAAGACGCCCAAAAATGCGAACATCAACACCCCGTTTCGCACTCCCAAATCGGTGAGGCGAGGAGCTCGTGTGTCCAATGAACGCATTCTGGGCACCCCAGATTATCTGGCACCGGAGCTGTTGCTGAAGCAGGGACATGGACCCGCCGTCGATTGGTGGGCATTGGGTGTGTGCTTCTATGAGTTCATGACCGGTATTCCACCCTTTAACGATGAGACGCCTCAAAAAGTATTTGACAACATTCTCAATAAGAGTGAGTCCATTCAGTTTTTGTTTCCTACCAATTTCTCATCTGTTCATTTTAGACATTGAATGGCCCGACGGTGATGAGGCCTTGTCCGTCGATGCCGTGGAGGCGGTGGAACTTTTGTTGACCATGGATCCCGCTGAGCGTCCCGCTGCCAAGGAGTTGCAACAGATGCGGCACTTTGCCTGCATCGATTGGGAAAATATTGGGCACATGGAACCCCCCTTTGTGCCCACGCCCGAGAATCCCACCGATACGGGCTACTTTGATGCTCGTAACAATTTGCAGCATCTGCAGTTGTCAAATTTTGCGCTGGAAGACTGACTACCAAGCCTGGATGCCAAGTGTTATTTTAATATATATATGTGTGTAGCAATATGCCATTTGTTATCTCTTCTACTTTGCCTATAATAGTTCTATGTTTATGTTTACTGTTTGCATTTGTAGCATTCTAATTAATTATATATTAGGTTATACACGGATGCCAATTATCGGTATGTGTATGTGGTGAATGCGAGAGCTCATCCATATCGATTTCGAATTTGTTATTGTAACTACGCTTAAACAAATAGCTTCAAGTATGCACGTTCTCGAATTATTAAACCAAATTTTAGTCTCTATACATAAAGGGGTTTGTCCTCACATATCACTTCTTCTACATAGAGCTAGTAAAAATCAAGATTATCTGACAGAAAAGAAGTCGGCGCTTAATGACTGACTGCTTGGCAATCTACGCACAGCCCAAACGGTAACAGATAAAAGGCTGTAATTTGGACAAAAATTTCCATTTGTGTTGAAAGTAAGCATTAAGAAGGAGTTACTTATTTTCATCTGATTGACTTAAAACAATTTTAAGGGACGATTCACCCTCTCCCATCAGGCCCATCTCGCTGGATGAAGTGCGTCTACAGATTCGACTACTGAAGTCCACTATGGCCCCGGGCAATGGCTTTTTAACTTAACGTCTTAAAGTCTGCGCTAATCGTGATGATTCCCAAGAAGTGCGAGGATCTTTCAAAGCCCGACTCCTACCGGCCAATTAGTTTACTGCCAAACTTTCTCCAAAATATTTGAAAGAACATCTCTTGAAGAGGCTATACCAGACCATCAGTTTGATTTTCGCAGAGGACACTGTGCGCCGCAACAGGTTCATCGGCTCACTAACCATATTTTAGTTCACCCCCCCTCCCTAGCCGGAGCCTGTATGGTTGACAGACTAATCCCCATAGAGCAACAGTCGTCATTCCTTCGGATGCGAAGTCCTCGCCAACTTTCAAAGGTCCATAAATCCTGGAGAATCTTTCGCTCGAACGAACGCCGCTCCCGGTGTAGCCCGTTCGCGCGTATTAGACTGTGTAACGACTTAAGGTTTTTGTTCTTCGCTTGAGGTTTCTGTCTTGAGCTCCCACTTAGCGTAAAGATCGTTTGGAGCGTGATTCTTCTTCGAATTCAGGTGTGTTGTTGTCGGGTACTCGTTCAGGTAGACAGTCCTCTACACTTTAAGTTGACCTCCCTTGACAGTGCCAGTTGTGTGTACTTTGTTTAGAGGACACTAGTACTTCGCTCCTCGACCGTAAACCCTTAGTTCAGACTGCTTCTCAATCTCTGAAACGTACGCCCGGGACAGAATACTCCTTATTAAAGAGGGCCCGCGGGTTGGGACGGGAACCATCAGAGTTAAGAGTCACACGATAAGGTCACCCGCCTAAACCTCTTTTGGTATAAAGCCGGAGAGGTTCGTCCTATTTTGACAGAGCTTCGAGTGTTACGGGAGACAAGTTCCAATCGTCGGGCAGCTTCGTCAACCCACGGCAGGAGCACCAACCGCCCCAGCCTGAAACAGCGGGACCCCGCGCTGGTTGTTGTTCTTTAGCCTTCGATGGTAACACACTTCTTGGCGGCACTCTGTCGATTGGCTCGTTACTTCTTTAGGAGCGGATCTGCGTCATCGCTCCGTAGGTTGAGAAGTAACTTCTCCATTTGTTAAGCGCACTGCGATCTGTGACAGATTCCCCTGTTCGCTTTGCATTGGCGACCTGGGCTTGAACCCTTCTGTAAATTGCTTAATCTTTTGTAACTTTTCGAGTCTCACACATGCCGATAACCCTCGACTTCCTGGGCATGCGCCTTCCCTGCTCAAACTTTTTTCTTCTAAAATGCGTTTCTCCTTTCTTTTTCTCCAGGATCGCCGTAACAGCCCGCGGTCTCGGTGGAGTTCTCCTGAGGGCAGCGTTTTCTCTGAGTAGCGCGTCGGCACTCCTCGTCGTACCAAGTCCGCTTTCGAGGGGGCCGGAAGCGAACCTCCTGGAGCCGTACTTAGAGAGGAACGTGCCACTTTCGATATATCGGAAGGAATGGGGAGTTCCCGTGGATTGGGCGAGTAGCTGAGTAGGTTCAGAGGTCCCTGTGATTGCAGCTCTCGACGTTAGCTTTCGACGTGTGCCGAGCGTTGAGCCGAGCGGGGCAGGCCACACGAGCCGCGGCGTACCTGGCAGCGCAGGGATCCAGTCAATATTGGCCCCTCGAAACGCGCGACTCTATACACTGAGAATGCTCCGTCGATCACAACGTGTCAATCTGGTTTCGAGTTCGTTGATCAGGGGACTTCCAGGTCGCCTTATGTTCAAATCTGTACTCTTTCGACCATGTTCCGGCCCGAGCGAAATCTATAGCCTCTCTCCGTTACCGGAGGTGTTTCTGAAGGCTAAATCGTCCGACTGTCGATCCAAAACTCCTCTCTCCCGATTTTCGCGTTAAATCGCTAGCACGATCTTTATGCGTGATCGGGGCAGCGCTCATAGTTGTTCCAGGCGTCTAGAATTCATCTTTTATCGGGTCTTTCTTGTCCTCTGTTGGCGCGTGAGCCAGATAAGACTAATATTAAAATATTTTGCCTAAAGTCTGAGCTCGACAAGCCGCTCGTCAACTGGTGTAGCTGATGACGAGTGGCGCAGTTTATCACTCACTGCAAAGCCGCACCCAAACTCGTCTGGAGCTGACCGCTGTAGTAGATCTCCCAGTGTTTTATTTCCGCTCATCCTGTGGTAGCGCTATTTTCTTGCTTCCAATCCAATCCATCGCATTTCCTGGAGTGCAGTAACGTCCGATGAATATTCCTTGAGGACATTCACCAAGGCGATATCATCACCATCTCTGTTGAGGCGGACATTCCAGGTGCATATTCTCAATCGTGGTCCCTAAAACGTTTGCGTGAGTCGTCGTCAGGGTTCGATCCGAGGATGACTCGCAGTTTCTTGTGAATTTACGTGGTGACTAAACCGACACTAACCTATAAACTATTTGAGAACCATAAATACTGCTATACAAGCTTTTTGGATGTAATGCAGGCATACGGTAGCGTTTGGTACTAGGGCCTACTTTTTAAGCTTAAGTCCCTACTCCCTTCAGAACAATATCTACTGATTCGCTTTCTTCTCCTAGGGTGCCGTTTTACGGATCAGTCCCATTCTTGCAGGGGTGTCTTACTGAAGTGTTCTCGGACCGGTGCTATACTCTGTGACGATACCACTTTTTCTTGATTCCAGCAATACCTGCAAAATAGCATCTGCTAAGGTCTAACAGTTCCTGGATGGCTTTGGGATTTTGGCGAACCGCTGGAACATTGCCCATAATCGTTCAAAGAGGCAACACTACTACTCCTTCGCCATGCGACGCGTGAAAGTTGTTTGATTGCGATTTCTAGGAATCTGCTGAAAAATACCTTGGTGTGACCATAGACCAACGACTGACCTGGAAAGCTCATGTGGTACGACAAGCAGGAGCTATAGTCCCAGCTAAGGCGAAAGACCTCAATTGGTTCTTAAGCCTCGAAGTGAGCTTTCGTCAGAATCCAAAATCCTTGTCTACAAGTCTATTATCATGGCTCTCTGGACCGGGGGATCCCGCTATGGGGTACGGCATGCTCCACTAGACTCAAGAAAATAGAATCTTCTATAAGCCGAGTACTCCAGCGCATCGCGGATGCTTCATGGTATGTCTGGCATACATCTTTATATCGCGATTTCGATGTTTTGCCATTATGCATCATTAACTGCTGTCCCCTTGGGACTAGTCCCGAACAAATTGTTACGGATTTGTTAGAAACAATACTTGCACGCTGCTGTTTTCCTAGCTCACAACCCTCTAGGATCGGAAAAGTCAAATAATATTTGACGCTCTCAATTGACGTCAGACTGATACTGGTTGAAGGCGCAGTAAAGGGCGTAGGTTTATATTTATGCTTCTTTCAGTCCTCACAAGCGCAACGTTGTTCTTGACCAAAGCATTCACGTCATCGAAGGCACAGCACTCCCGAACAAACTTATCGGGTCGACGGATCTTTGACGAGTTCCGAGATGCTTAAACCAAGTACAGAAAACTGCAGCAAGAAATGAAGCTAATTAATTTTTAAAATGTATTGGATCCGGTACTCTACCTTCTACCTATAGGCACTATTTAATACTTCAAAAGAAGAAGATCATCTTCTTTGCGAAGTACTCGCTAACTAAGAGAAAAGAACATGACACTCAAGGTCAAAGCTGTAATAGCTTGTAATAGGAGGAAGGCTTTCAACCCTTAACCAAACTGGAAACGAATTGCCGAAAAGCACACGTAGCCAACTTACACAAGTCAACCTCCAAACCAATCCGTCATCAGCCCACTCATCCTACTTTTTTTAAGTTTTTTCTTTCTTTTTCCGACCACAAAGTATGATTTAGTGCAGGGTTCCCCAAGAGCGCAAAAATGATTTTGTGCTCTGACATTGCTATCGCTCGGGCTCGCTGGGAACTCTGTTGTGTTGGAGCAAAGTGAACAGAATTTGTTGAATCTGTGTCGCAAATGTGATGGAAACTTGTCGATTGCGGAAAAGCTAACGCGACGTGACAGTATGACCTTATCGATCGCACTCCATGCAGCTTTTCAAGTTTAATATGCTCTCTTGCGCCTTACTAGCAACTCTGTAGTTTTCCCTTAATAGCTATGCCATATTGAAGAAGTGTCCCCAAACAGAGCCGAGTCCGGATTTCTGGTCTCAAAAGAGGAGGTGGAATGCCTATCACTTCATCATTTATAATTGGAAAGTGAGGCAATTTACAGGAGCATATCTTTACCAAGTCTAAACATGCCAAGTAACTAATCAATTGAAACCAAAAACGAACCAATTCCTATACGATTTCTGCCTTGCTTCACATGACACCAAACACCTTTTCGAATATCCCCTAAATCTCACAATTCTCACTCCTCTTAAACCAACAACCCAGTCGAGCGCTTCTTTCCTTTAGCTCTCTCTTTCTTTCATCCTTTTTGACCTTTTAGAAAAGTAATTTCGCAGAAAGCCTTTTTACACAGACTTCTGTTGGAATTTCAAAAATAGCAAAAAATTATCACTTTATTTCCCCTAAATGTTAGATAAATGTATATGATTTTTATAAAAATAACTGCCCACAATGATAAACGTATTTAGTTTGCTCTCAGCTTAAAGTCACAGTCCCAGACTTCTGGAATGGTCGTCAGGTAGCTCTGCTCATAAAAGATACTAATTAGACGACAAATCAAATAAGGAACAGCCCGTAATTCGGGCATGGGCTGTTCTTTGAGCAGACTGACAGCCCGAACTATCAGAGGTTTGACATCGGTGAACTTCTTGTTGGCCAACAACATGGCCAGCTCCCGCATGCCACTCTCGTACTCCTCGCTGGGCAGACGAAGTTCACGATTTGCCGGAAAGAGGGAGAAAGTAACGCAGGCCAGGCAGCGGGTCAGAACTTTGCGCCTACAAAGAAGGGATTGGGGTAATGTAAAAATGAAATGGAATAGATGTAGACCTACCTATTGGTAATGACCTCCGACTTGAGACCAATGACACCTAGCAAACCATCACTCCAGCCCTCGGCTTTGGTGGAAACCATTTGCAGATGACGTGCCAGCATACAGAGAGGTTTCTTTACATGCGGCGTTACCTGCAACAATTGACAGCCACGCGCAATGATAAGACCCCAGACCAAGGCCAGACGCGGTTCGGTGTTGGGATTGGTCTTTAGACCATCCAACAATTGTGTAAGATCCTGCAAAAAGGTGACCTTTTCGCCATCCGTTTCGATTTCCTCCATTTTGTAGAGCACAAAGACATGCAGAGAGAAGTAGTAGCTACCCCGCATGACTGGCATCAGTTCCAATTTGGGCAGCGACATTTGCAAGGCCTCGAATAGACCTTGCCAGCTGGGCGCATGCCAGGGAGCACCCTCGGGCGAACTCCGAAAGTAACTTTCAATGCTGGACTCCATTAGGGTGTAGATGCAAGCTATGTAAGTGTTGAGATGACCAATGGCGGGCAGAGCGGCACACATGACCAGATTGCCTGGGGCACACGTTTGCTGCCAACGTATCAAAGTCTGAACATGGAGACTAAAAAGGGAAATTGGATGAAAAGTTTTCCCTACGCCAAAAAAAAGCTTACTTTGAGATTTCTTCACTTTGGGTTTGTGTGGGGGCCACCAGTTCGAGCATTAGATTCAGAGCTTCACGACGCAACTCCTCTGGAGTGCGTTGATCATTGCTACAGCCAATGGCCTGGTCAATGCTTTGCAATAGCTCGAGAAAAGCATCGGTAAAGGCCAGCTCGCCCTCCTTAGTGGATAGAAGCTTTTTATGCTTGGCTCCGCAGGTGCGCTGCAAACGGATTAGGGAACGCGTGTAGAGCATACGTTTGGCTGTGGCTTGAACCACTAAACCCTGGCCCGTACGCTCTGGCAGCAAAGCACAGGCTAGGCGTAGCAGGCTGGAAGGATATGATATTAGACAGAAAATCCTTTGAAGTGAATTTAAACTTACTCCAAGACAGCACGATCCGCATAGTTGCTCTCGGTGGGCAGTTTGAGCACAATTGCGGGCTCCACACTGGCCACAAACCAATTGAGCAGCTTCTCCAACTCACTGTACTCCACCAAATGCCAGGGATAATGTATGGCTTCTTCCAGGATTCTGCTGGTATTCGGATGTATGTGTATATTGGGCTCGAAGGGCATTTTCACAAAGATGCCAAAGAGACGCGAGAGTAGGGCCACCGGTTGTGGCATCAGTGAGAACCATTTGTTCCAATCGATTCTTATAAAGATGTGACCCAGCATGGCATGCGATTCGGGCACATACTGTTGGAGGCTATCGTAGAGTAGCTCTATGTGCTGGGCCGGGGGTAGAAAACGTTCCCAGGGCAGCTGGGCCAAGCCCTCGTGTATGGGGGACAACACATGGCTAGCCATATTGGGATGTGCGAAATGATGTATATACCAGGCGAATATATGCTCCAGCATTTTATTGGAAGACGGCAGATAGTGTACCACATGAATTATAGTGGCCATAAAGGAACGAATCATGAGCTTGCTACTGCCCATATGCGGCTCACTCCAGGGTAAAAGCATTTTGCTTTGTCCAGGTGTTAACTGGCGTATCCAGTGGGATACTTCACCTACCCCACTGAGCTCGGTGTAGGGTATAAGCCAAGGAGCATACGTTTCCACCAGGGAGCCAAAGACAATGTCGCTGACTGGAAAAGTTAATCTTGTGTAATCTTCTCCATCTCCAGTTTTGTCTACTCACTCTGATCAGACAGAAGCTCCTGATAGCTACATATGGCCGTGGATAGCAGCACATGTCCAAAGCAGGTGAACCATATGACCAAAGCCTGGCAATAATCCTTATGCTTGGGATATAATCCATGCAGTCCATGATGAAGTCGTTCCTTTTGGAAATGTCTGGCTAGCAGTAACAAGGTATCAGTGGCTGCTTTTAGGGTAAACAATTTCTGGCTTCGAGCAAACTCAAAGCATAGCTCATGTTGCCTCTCCTCGCTCTGATCCAAGGCCAACAGATTGCAATTGGAACGTGCCATTAAGGCATTCAGCAGATCAATCAATACCAACGGCATCAGTTTTTGATCAGACACTCTATCCATGACCAACTGCATCACCTCGCCAAAGTGTTGTGGGAAATCGTAGCCAAAAATGTGCACCAACTGGCGGCGCAATTGATCCTGTAGCAAAGTGCTATCCGGCTGTGACCAGGACTCCAAGCCCTGCAGCACCAGCAGTAGCAAACGATTTATATCGCAAAGTTTTGGCTGATACGCCTCAAGCCAGCTGAGAAAATCAAATTTAGAGAGCAATACAAAGAGGATTTTGGTATCGCAGCGTTTCAGGTAGGATTCAATAAGGAATTGGTACATGGGCAGAAAGAATTCAGCCTCGGTACGACATGGCACAAAGACTCCAGCCAAAAGTTCTAAAAGATCGGGGCGTTTGAGAGCAAGTCGTAGCACAGCTAATCCCTGATTTGCCTGCTCGGCATGAATGTAGATCTGCAAAGGGCACAAATCATTAAATCAACACTTGACACTTGCCTAGCTTATACCCACACCCAGCTCCTCGAGCACTTGTAAATACAGATCGTGCGTGGGCTGAAACTTCATGGTCACATCGTTAAGATTCTCAATCAAATGGTAGAAAAACTCCACACCAATCTGTGTGATCATCTTTTCAGTTGGTGTCTGCAGCAACAAGCGAATGCGTGCGCCCAGTTCCTCTATGGCTTGAGCAAAGTCATCCACGTTTAAGGCCAGCAACTCTTCCACAATTTTATCATGCTGCTCTCGATTCTGGTCCTGCTTTCGAGATTCCTGTTCATTCTTTCGTATATGCTCCTGCACCACAGTTATCTGAGCTGCTCGCTTACAATTGCGATTGAAGAGCAATGATTCGCACTCCTTGTTAATTACTTGATTGTAAGGAACCATTTGATACATGGCTGGTACTCTCTCCAGATAGTTTAGGTTCAATGAGTTCAGCTCAGAAGTTTTGTAGTGAAATTTACTGAGGAAGATAAGAAAATAACAAACAAGGATTAGATGTGCTTACTTCTTCTTCCTACGGAAGGAAATTTGCAACGAATGAAGAGATAAAGACTAAATTGCTGGAAAAACAAAAATGGACTAACAGAAGAAGATGGGAAAATTTTGAAAAGGCACAAGAGTATTACATCTGTGGGGAATACTTTGAAGTAGCATGAAAATTTAGTTAATTCTTATATATAACACAGTACAACACTAAAAAAAGCCCGGCATAAGACCAATAAATTATGATAAAAGGCACCTTTGTAAGCATCACTCTTTTAAACTTTTTTTTAGCAACACACAACTACAACAATTTTAACTAAGTTTTTTACTGGCTTAAGATAAAATTCTCCAAAATTTAGCATATGTGGACAGGGTCATTGGCAACGACATATGAAATTCATTAATTCGCGCAAACGGTTAAGGTACCTCCAGAAGGAGTTAAACGTTCATTCTTTAATATCTTTAAAACCGCACGGTAGATTTTTCTTAAAATCGTTGTGTATGATGGTATAATGGGCTATTGCATTTCCCTAAGAGATGGTACTCGACAGCCAAAAAACCGCGAATTGGAGTACCAATTTTAAATTCACCCACAAATCAATTCATATAGGCCATAAACAAGGTCTAAAAATAGACAGATGTGCGTTTTCAGTTTTGCCAACGAAGCCTTGGTTCGCGGTCTATAGGCATTTTTGTACCAGCAACTGCCTTAGAACAACATTGACCATTTAGGTAAAACCAGCTTTACCAAAATTATGAAATTAAATTTATAAGTAAATTGCTTCATTGCAAGCAGGAAAACAGATCATATCATTTAAATACTTTAGTTCAGCGCATCTTGGTGTACCACGGATGGCCCACCAAAGACAATTTTTATTAAAGATTTACATTTTCTTGGTGGAAACGACGAATTTTAATCATAAGATTAATTGCATAATTTTTGGGGGAGGCTGTGATACCCAGATGGTATATGTTGTTTAAAGGCAATTGCTGGTACAAAATTGCCTATAAAACGCGAACCAAAGCTTCCTACGTGAATCTGAAAACACAGTTCAGTCTATTTGTACGTCGGGTATATAGTTCATATGGAGTGCTCCGTGGGTGAATATAAAATTGGTACTCCAATTCGCGGTTTTTTGGCTGTCAAGTACCATCTCTTAGGGACATGCAATAGCCCATTATACCATCATACACAACGTTTTTTAGAAAAATCTACCGTGCGCTTTTAAAGATATTAAAGAATGAACGTTTAACTCCTTCTGGAGGTACCTTAACCGTTTGCGCGAATTAAGTGAATTTTTCATATGTCGTTGCCAATGACCCTGTCCACATATGCTAAATTTTGGAGAATTTTATCTTAAGCCAGTAAAAACTTAGTTAAAATTGTTGTAGTTGTGTGTTGCAAGTACAAAAGTACCCATTAAACGCGAACCGAGGGTGGATTTGAAAAACTGGGTATGAGGTGATGGTTACAAAGGTGCCTTTTATCATAATTTATTGGTCTTATGCCGGGCTTTTAAAAAAAGTTGGATTTTGTCGAACTGTGTAATATATAAGAAAAAGTCGGGATACTCAAACCATTAGAAAATCAAAAAAGACTGTACTGATTTTAAGAACCCCTAATTTTTTTAATTCCTCTCTGCCCACATAGCAAAATAAATATTAAAATAGATAGTTCATATCATAGAGATGTTTTGAAAGATGTCACTTGTAAATGGAAAGTAAAGGTAAATCGGTACAAAATATCGTAAAAATTTGTAATTTTTACATAAACATAAAAGCACACTTTGCTGGGTCGTCAACATTTCACTTAGATATTAGTTAGCTGTTCCCCTTCAGTTACAGAATTCACTACTCCTCAAATTCACTAGTTTTCCACTGATCTCCGTCAACGTCGCACAGTAGCCGGTTTGCGAATTTAGCGTTGCAAAAATCAAAATTTGATAGTCGATTTTTTTGACCGCTTTAATTTAATTTAATAAAGGGAACCCCAGATAGCCCGAAAATGTTTAGTTTATTGAATTTGGTCAATTATTTTGGATTTTACAGTGGTTTAAAGTTGAACAATTTTTAAAAATTATAAATTTTTGTATTTTCTGGTTTCAAATGTTACGTTTCGGAACGTATAAAATCCAAACGGAAATTCCGATTGCAATTTGGTTTTTTGCTTTTTAAAGATGCATCAATTTTGTAGAAAAATGAAAAAGGAAATTTTTTTTATTTCTTTAATTATTTGAGTTACTGTCGTTTTACTGAAGTACTACTTTTATACCTTATTTCCCACTTTGATGGACTGCGAAAAGAACATTCACGCTCATTCACGCTTCTAGAGTGAAATTTTTTTAAAATACATATTTCTAAAGAAAAATATATTTATGTGGACTTGCGCATAGCTGCGCCTTGCTAGTATGAGGGACTTGAACATATTAAAATGCATGAATAAGCTACGTATTTAGGGGAAATTAAGCACTTGGCAGTTTTGCGTAGCATAAATCGTAACTTTTGAATGGAAAAAGATATTTGAAAAATTCCAAAGGAAATGTGATAGAGAATTTCAGTAGCTTTCAAATAGGCTTAAGTTCATTATTGTATTTGGCCGCCAAACTGCAAATTGGATAAACATGAAAAGGTTTTAAGAAATAGGAAAATCATTTTATCTTTTTTTTAAAGCGATTTATTTAAATTATAATTGTCAAAGTACTTAAAATTTACCAAATTTAATAAATAGCTAACTTTTAATTAGTAAAAAAATTTATTTTCAAAAAAAATTATTTATTACTAAAAATTATTTTTTTCATACAAAATAAATATTTTTAGTAATTAAAAATTATTTTCTTATTAAATTTTGTTAATTTTAATTAGTTTAACAATATAATTTTTAATAAATCGTTAAAAAAAAACTAATATGTCTTTTTTATCGCATGCGACACTTGCAACATTTTAAACTTTTCACTTTGACAGTCGATTCTGAGTCACCCGGTAGACCTACAATGAAATGTTAAAGCTCATATTAAAGCTTCAGAAATTCTTTATAATCGTCCCTTTGAACTTTTTCAAAAATCTCTTTCCGTTCAAAAGTTAAGATTTTTGCAACGCTAATTTCGCCAAACCGGCCCCTGTGCGTCGGCAGAGCTCAATTCTGTGTATATTTGTTGTTGCAATTTTACCTAAAAAATAACCCAAATAAAAAGGCGTGACCCTTGATCTGCTCGCACAGGCCAAAAGATAAGAACAAACGAAGAAGTTTGCATAGTCATTTTTTCCGGCTCAACATGGGTTGATTCCACCAAATCTTACCAAGCACACAGTTCAAACGAGAGCGTAAGTTAAAGTCGGCTCTAACCGACTTTGATATACCCGTTACTCATGGAAAAACATGTTTAACAGTTTCCTGCGTTCCTTAGGGTGACCGTCCGAAAAGTATGCAACATTTTGTTTATGGTGGGAGGGGGGGTAGCGGAAGGGCTTGCATCACTTTTTTGCTCATAACTTGAGAACCGTTCATCCGATCTTAATCATTTCTTGGGCAAATCGATTCATTTTGCTAATTACTAACTTTCTCCGATCCAAATCGTCTATCTTCAATAATTGAAAATAAACTTGATCTGCCTACAAGTATAAGAAGCATTTGTCCCATACATGTCAAACCTCAATCTCTTACCATCTCTGAGATCTAGGTGTTCATACAGACAGACGGACGGACGGACAGACGGACATGGCTATATCGACTCGGCTGTTGATGCTGATCAAGAATATATATACTTTATATGGTCGGAGATGATTCCTTCTGCCTGTTACATACATTTGCACGACTTTAGTATACCCTTTTTACTCTACGAGTAACGGGTATAAATATTGTAGAAGCTGCAAAAATTTATGAGGATGACTTAAATAATTGCATCAAAACCGAGCTGACACATAAATGTGAGAACTCAGAGTTTAAAAAAGACCATGCACTACAGCTCATGAAATCGAAGAAATTTAATAATTTTTTCCGGAACGTTGCAACTCGTCAACAGCTAAACGGACTTTTTTTCTGCAGAAAAGATTGAAGGTAGATTACCTTCGTGTCAATATGTCTGAGGACAGACACAACGGGTTAGCGCTTGGATACTTGTAACTAGGGTTGTCGAAAATATATCAAAATATCAATATATCGATAATATTTTTTAAGACTGATATATTTATATCGTGATTTTTTTTCTCACCAAATATCGAATATCGATTTTTTTTTTGGGATATTTTATGATATTTGAGCGTTGGTAACTCTTTGATCTGGGTAGCGAGCGCAAGCGCATTTAAGAGCCAGAAAATGGATTCAAATTTGATAAAAGCAAATAAGAGCGACATAAAAAAGGCACAGCCAAGTGTAATTTGTGCGGAAAAGTATTTAAAGCAAGCGTTTGCACGACCAAATGTCCCGTGTGTTGACTTTATGCAAAATAGCGGGCTGAAGTTATACTTTAGGTTGCCACAAACATCATGGGAAAGTTAACCCTTAATATTCTGGAATTCATAAGGCGGAAATGACAGGACTATCCAGACTAGCCGTAAGGTATCTTATTACCCCAGTGCCTTCGGGGCGACTTGCTTCTGCTATAAAAGACTTTTAAGGCCCTCTTCTGGTCTAGAAAAATTTTTTTTTTCAAAATTGTTGTTTTGTTTTTATTTTTTAGCTTAGATATTCAAAAATATTATCCCAAATGGATTTTTAAAAATGCGAAATACCTTAGGATTATATAGCTTTTAATACCCTTGGAGAGGGTATATTAAAATTGTCCGGATGTTTGTAACGCATAGAAGGAAGCATCTCCGACCACATAAAGTATATATATTCTTGATCAGCATGACGAGCTGAGTTGATATAGCCATGTCCGTCTGTCCGTCTGTCCGTCCGTCTGTTTCTATGCTATCTCCTCCGTCAGTTTTAAAGCTATCGTAACCAAACTTTGCACGAAGTCTTTTGGTATAAATACGCTGCACATTTGTCGGAACCGGCCGGATCGGATGACTATAGCATATAGCTGCCATAGGGAACGATCGGTTGAAAAAACTAGTTTTAGTGAGAAAAACTTTTTGTTTTCAATGTTATCGCTCCCAACGCTCGTATTTATAAGTTTTTAGTGATTTCACATAATTTCACCAAGCCATTTTGAAATCGGACAACTATATAGTATAGCTGCCATACAAAAGTAAGGTCTGAAAAAAAGTCTTAGTGAGAAAAACTTTTTTGTTTTCAATGTTATCGCTCCCAACGCTCGTATTTATAAGTTTTTAGTGATTTCACATAATTTCACCAAGCCATTTTGAAATCGGACAACTATATAGTATAGCTGCCATACATAAGTTAGGTCTGAAAAAAAGTCTTAGTGAGAAAACCTTTTTTGTTTTCAATGTTATCGCTCCCAACGCCCGTATTTATAAGTTTTTAATGATTTTACATCATTTCACCAAAATTTTTCAAAATCGGACTACTATATAGTATAGCTGCCATACAAACTGTCAGGCACATATCAAGCTCCAAGGGTATATAAACTTCGGTCGAGCCGAAGTTAGCTTGCCTCTATTTTTTTTTTTGTTGACCAATGACTTCGGTAAAAAATGCAATTTTAAAATTACTTGAAACTTAAAAAGGCGTTTATCTCGAAATCACGGTTTTCAAAATGTTGCCCACGTTTTCTCAAGTTCTACCGAACCGATTTTGATGATGTAGGGCTTTATGGACGCAGAATTAACGTGGCTATCGTCCCTACCCCATTTTTCAGAAAAAAGTGTTTACTATTTTTTTTGTACACTGGACTGCTAAAAAATGGTCAAAGATCGATTTTTCATTTTTAAAAGGCCGCACTTTTTTTAGATTCAATTTTATTTTCTATTCTGCTACGGACGATAATGGCATTCATACTAACAAACTTCCCATCTGATAATTGTAACTTCTGATAATTCTAGCTCCTGGAAACGTGGTTACCATCGACACGTCTTTCTTTGGAAGAGCCTACTTCGGATTAAATTTAGCCCAAATATTGGAACTAAAAGTATTGAATATGTATAATACATAGAAAATTCGAATCTCATGGAAAATATTGTTATGTTTGCTTAATATAGACTATATCTTTTTATTTTGGGGCAGAGTATTTCCTTCTTTTTGTTAAAAGCAGGAAAAAAATTAAAATATCAATTATATCGATATATCGATGTTTTAAAAGTAATATATTTAATATCATTTGATATTTTTTCAAATCAGAGAATATCATCGATACGATATTTTAAAAATATTCGGCAACCCTACTTGTAACTTAAACTGACGAAATAGTTCACAAGCCAAACCTCGTACAACATTGGACTGGGCTGTCGAGGATTGTTGATTTGAAGTATTACAAACTGTGACAAAAAAAAATCAAAACAAAACTTCTGGAACGGGACATAGCGTATGTTTTTGGTATAGTTAAATAGAATTATGTGGCATACTAGAATAATTTGGATCACATCGAAATTTTGAATAACGGTACAAAAAACTTTTTTTGCCCATACGGTCACTTTTACGCCCATAGCTTCGTCAAATATCCACTGATTTTCATTTGTTTACTAGTTTTGGAAAGAAGAAACTTAGGTCTTTAAATGTGCCATACATGACTTAACAGGTTTAATATTCTTTATTGGAGTATTTGCTAGGAAAGCCAATTTTTTTTTTTTTTTTTTTTACAATTTTTGACTTTGGTGATGTTTTTGAACACTATTTTGGTAGAAACCCTTTTTACTTGTTTTATTATTTAAAAAGAATACATTTTCACGAGTAAAACGTAAGTCTATTTTCTAAAATCAGTCTATAATTAGCAAAGTTATGGTAAATTTTCGGATGACGAAATTTGTGCAATATGTTGATGAATCGACCATAATATTGTTGAGCACTTTAAAGAAAATTTTGGGACTGAGGGAAATTGGTTTTGGATGTGTAATAAAACAGCTTTTAAGCCTATACAAATTAAGATTCTAAGTTTAATATTAATTGTTAAATACTAAATACTAATAAATGGGCACAGAAAATGGTAAAGTCAATGACGAATTGTCTTTCACTTTTTTAGTAAAGTGCAACAACACTTGCAAATATATTCTGGATCGTACCAGCTACTAGTTTTGAAAGAACGATCGAAGATAGCATTGTATGTTTTAACTACTGAAATATTATTTCGAAAATTACGCCTTCGACTAATGTCCGTAAATAAACCACAAACATAGCAAAACTTATTACACATTTAAAATTTAAATTTCACATGATCCTAATCACCAAAAAATGAACGCTTCAATGCCAATCTCTTATTTGATTAAGTTATTTAGCCTTTGCTTTCAATAACGGTAATACCGTTACGGTATCATACAAAAAGCTCAATTCAATAACGGTATCATACGAAAAGCACAATTCTCTCATTCCACTCGTGTTCGGCCAAATTGAACTTACGCGGAGGTTAATACAAATCATGAATCTGAAATATCGGCAAATGGCTTTTTTATTAAAAAAATTAATAACTCGATCAAAAACTACTATATTTAAATAAACTAAATTGCAAAATACGCAAAAATAAATGATTTTTGAAACTGCATACCAAAAGTAATCAGTTTCATACAATTTTGACTAATTTATTTTCGTTAAAAGTAATGCGAAGTCGCAAAAAACTAAAAAAATCATTATATTTTTACATGTAGCCTCATTAATTTTTATCCGAGATTGCAATGTTATACACCGTTGAAAAGGTGCTACTTTTTTCCTTCTAACGACGTATTACATGCTATTGTACGATGCATAGTTTAAGACATATGATTTTTTACTCCATCAACCTCGCAAATACGGGTTTTTAACCGTTATTCCTAATTTTGACGTGAACGAAAAATTTGTGGTATGCCACAATGTTACATTTAACTATATCTACTAACCTACACTATGTCGCATCCCAGAAGTTTTTGGACTGTCACACCGTGTTATATATGTAGATTAGGTTGGACCCCGTAAGTATGAAAATTATAAGGTCATGCTCTCACCCAGCTATCTAATACTATATGATGTACAATTAGCGTAAATAAAAACAATAGTAAAAAAGTAGAGTTTTAAAGGGCGCGAATAGTCTCTAAAGTTGTTGTATATAACTAAGACGACAACTATGAGTTATTTCAGAACAGGACAACAACTGAAATGAACAAAAATTTCGTTTTAAAAATTTGTATTCAATGAACCTGTCGTATGGGTAATTTTTTTTTCAAAACTTTAAGTTTTTGTCCCGCCTATTTAAAATTAAAATAGAAATTTTTCATTTTCACAATTATTAAGTATAATCCAAATATCAACTTTGGGAATGCTGAGACCTGTTTTTTCCATTTTGCCGTTTTAAGGTTCGGTCTAATGTACATATGATTTGAGTATTGTACGATACCAGAATAAATTTTCTAATTTATAAAATTTTCTAAAAAACTTACTTGGCTGTTGAGTTCAATGTTTGTACACGTTTCTTCAGATCCGACAGTGTATTCTTATTAATGGGCGTTGGCTTTGCTTGATTGGGAGGCATATGTGTTGGGGCCGCCAAACGTTTATCGTAGGTGATTAGATGATGTTTGATGCGTTGAGCAGATGTCTGCTTGGGCTTGGCCTGCAGTGCAGTTCTTAATGGTTTCTGAACATGGAAGCGAAAGATTTTACGTGCCCATTGATCCGCTTGATGGCGCTGTTCTTTGCGCAAGGATGCCCCACATAGATATTCCGTCCAATGGGCCACATGTCCACTTAGTAATTCGCGTAGTTTTTCGTTGTTATATTGAGCAGGGAGCTGCTCAGCATCGCTAGTGAATCTATTGATCTGTGTGTCCTCTAGCCAAAGGGTACAATTTTGCATGAGTTTTGTGCAGCTGCGATAGAGATGACCAGCTGCTTCATCGTGGGCGCGTTTAGTGGCTAATGCTTTGTAGTAGCTTTCAGCAGTTTTCAGCTGAGTTTTAATCAACTTCATAAGCGGCACACTATTCTCGTAAAACTTATCCGCGACTCCAAAATTCTGACTGAAGTTCAGGGTTTCCCCCTCGGTGGGTACTCTCCAGAGATAAAGTTCAAAAAACTTTTGACACATAATGGGAAAGAGGGCATGTGTGGTATCCATGCTGGCCAGGAGTTGAGCATACTTGTAGATGACCAACTGTGACGAGGGGAAGTTAGTCGTTTTGGTCAGGGAAAGGGTCTTCTTAAGAGCCGCCTCTACGGGCTGGGCAGACATTTGACGCAACAACTCTGGCCAAATGCGTGTGTCCTGCAGACGAAATTCAATTTCCAAGAGCACCAGATTAAGCCAGCAGTTTTGGGGAGACAGCAAAGGAATTTTTGAAGGAGATTGACCACCAAATAGAGCCTTAAAGGCGTTGGGTTTAGTGACTGCTTTCCAGTCTGTGGAGTCCTAAGGGCAGAGATGGGTTTTAGTAGAACAAAATAAACAGCCTAAGTAATTTACCTTGTAAAAGTTGTAGAAAAATTCGACGACTTGAACACGACAATCTGCAAATTGGTAGGCAATGCGTAGCATTTGGTCCAGTAAAAACAAAACATTTGCGTTTTGTGCCCATCCTGGCAAAGCTGTTAAGCAATTAAGCCAAACATTGAGCAGATTAAGCGGCGAACAGAGGCCATAGCTGAAAAAGGGAATTAAGTTAGGGATGCAAGACGAATCTAAAGAGCACAAAACTTGCCTGGTATAAGACACAATTTGATGATGCAACATGTTGTTCAATAGTTCGAGAATGGGACCCACCGAATTGGCATAGACCATGTCCTTAGCCAGTTTTAAATAGGTTCTATCTGCACTTAGTAAAGTATCCAACACTTTTTGAAAGCTTTTTGAAAGGGCAAAAATTGAGAAGAGATTTATCAAAAGTGTATACTAAATGCTCACCCCTCACAGTTGGCTAAAGTGTCGGGAGTCTCCAAAAACAAAGGCACAATCAATTCCAAACCATGAATAACAGCAGCATGTCGATGATCTTCCAGCAGTTTAAGCAGCAAGTCAAATCCATGCTGACAGATCAGGGGTATGGAATGCCCATGCAGACTGACTAAAATACCCACATACAGAGCCAAGGGCCGGTGTTCAGCCACACCCTGAAATATCATGTCCAGGCGCTCCAATTCAGGAACAAATAGCAACGGTTCAGTGGGATGTTGTAAAGTACGCTTAACAGACTCCACACTCTGATCCATTAGATGCAGTCGCAGCATTGAAATCATGCGCCAGCACCAGTTGGTATACTGCTCCCTACTGGATGTCGTAGAGTCTATCAGCGAGGATACTTGACGCACACTTTCCGAAATGCCCGAGGCACCAATTACCTCCGGGGCATGTTTGTTCAAAGCCTCCGTGACCAGGCAGGCCATGCGTACATGTATGTTGTGGGGCAGAAAGAGACGTCCCTCGTCATCAAAGCCCCAGTTCAAATGGCCTATGATCAGACGAGCCAGTTGACTCTCCGGAGATTGATAGTCATAGTGTAACAGCCAATTGGAAAGTATTTCAAAGCTATCCATGCTTGGACGCCAGTTCTCAAGAGGTAAAGCCTTGAACAAATACGGAGCCTGTTCGATCTCTCCAAAGCGTAACTTAAGCTGCAACAGCAAGCAACCCAGCAGATCCTCATAAGCCAAAGTAATGTTGACCAGCATATCCCGAGCTGCCTTGTAGCACATTTCCCTGGTGGTCCAATGTATAAATCCCAACTGAAAGATGTGCAAACAAATGGCCTTGATCAGATTCCAGTCTTTGGTGCAATCCCGTTCGTTGGCCATTTCAAAAAAGGCCTGCAGCAGATGATACATATCCTCGGGTGCCACATCTGCATAGGCCACATCGAATTTCTGCCAAAAGTCTTCAGCCTGAAAAGCAGCCTCAGGATCCACATTAAGCTGTACAGTCAAATCCATGGGAAAGCCCACATTCAAATAATAGAAAAGATGCCAAATGATTTCCGTATGAAGTGTGGCATACGGCAAGGTGGAGAAATACTGCCAGGTGCCCAGATTATGTGTACGATAGATATAACCGCAAGCACGTATCAGCAAGGCCTGGAGTTCCACTTCGATGCGTTCACAAACCTCTGCAGGCTTGCCCAGATTGTTGTTACTAAACCATAAAGAGTTTTAATAGCAAGTTAAATTAGAAGTGAACCAACTCACCTGAAGAGATCGTGATAGTCGGACACATATTGCAAAATATGTCGCACCAGACGACCCAGACGCTTGGCTAGCTGCTTGTAACGCTCATTGTTGTAGGTTAACATGCCCTGGCCCAAAATCTCTACCATTTGAGCAAAGAAAACCACCACGGCCAGCATTTGCGGAGCTGTTATCATATCCGGCTCTATGATATAATCTTCTAGAAACTTTTCTATGCGTAGAACCGATCTAAAAGAACATAATATTATCATCTTATGACCTTTTTCTTAGATATTCCCACACTTACCTAAAAAGTTTCTCAAAAGGCAACTGATTTAGCAGAGCTATCAGATCGCTCTCCTTTAGTCCTACACACTCGCCTGTGGGTGTAAGTGTGTCCTCACCATCTGAATCCACCACTGTCCAGCGTTCGTCTGTTCCCGATAACTCACGATGTGCCTGGGCCTGACTCTCTAGATATTCATTGCGCTTCTTGATGGGCAAGAGTAGAATTTGTAAAACGGCTAAGCAATGGTTTAGCTCTGGAGAGTTCAGCTCCAATGGCAGTTCATTGGTCTGACTGCCTGTGGGCAATGAATCCATGCCCGGCAGCTGTAAATATGGGGCAGCCCAGGAACCCACGCCACTGGGACAGCGTAATATATTGAAAAGCAAAAACCAATGATCCTCTTTGGTGGCCAGTTGAAGCTGCAAGGCTATCAGCTTGCGTAGCCACAGCTTAAGGTCGGTGTCAAAGTTCTGAAAATATTTTAGGTATTTGAAAACATAATCCCCACATAAAGCCTCTCAAATTGTTACATTATTTGGACTGATCCTTCGAGCAAAATTAAATAGAATTGAAATGGCGCGCCTCAATTGGGCCACACACTCTAATGCTGCGTCATCTAGCTGTATATTGAGTGACAAGGTGGCCTGGACTTCTAGCTTGGGGTAAGACAGCAGCTCATTGATCATCTGATCGATTTTCACTTTGGTTATCTTGGCGGTAATGAGATTGGTGGTATAGGTATGACACACCAAATCATAGAGACCCGTTAGCGCCGCTTTAGCTGCCTCCAACTTCACTAGATTCAGTTGCATGATACTAAAGATTTAGGAAAGAGATTTAAATGTGTCTGCTTATGAATTTCCATTTACTTACTTGTAGGTAGCAGTCTCTTGCACCTGATTGCCATCGCCACAAGTACCATAGAAATTCTTCTTCACGGCCACCTTATCCCATACCACCTGCTGGGTATTCAAGCACACTTTCCGGCTTTTCTCCACATCGTGCAGATTTGAGGACAGCTTGGTCTGTATATCATAGTACTCGGTTAGAGCCGCATACAATGGATCCGTTTCGCTAGACTCTAGCAAAGAGTTCATCAAGAATTCCAATTCAAATTGTTTCGCCCTTTCCAAATCGGGACAATCATAGATTTCTTTCAATTGGCTGGAGGTCAAGGGCGCCATATGACTACTGGCCAGCACAAAGCCGGGGCTGCGCTGACGATATACAATACGAGATTTGTGCTCTTCGACCAGAGCATTGGTCAACTGCAAGGGCTGTAGATTTGGATATTGCACAATACTAACCCCGCTAGAGGGCGGGGCACAGGGTGCACTTGGCTCTGGTTCCACCGCATCACCACCTGAGATGGAACACTCGTTGGTTATAATGGCCTGATGGCTATGGCTGCTGGCCAATGCAGCCACCCGCTCAAACTCCTCCAGCAGTGACACATTTGGCCTTTGTTCTTCTACTGTACTACTTGTTGATAACTCTTTGTTTTCCTCCTCTTTTTCTTGCTCTTCCTCTTCTTTTTTTAGCTGACTCTGCTGCTGATTGCGAGCCCTTTTCGGCTTCTGAAACTCACAGTTTAAATTGCATTTGGAGTATTTGGTATATAAGTAAACTTACCTCCTTCTTGGGCTTGACTAGCGTAGCCATTTCGTTTAGTTAAATCTTATTTTGTTTGCCAATTGCAATAATTTGCGTATTTTATTAATGCATTTCGTTAGGCGCATCGCCCACAAGACAACAACAATGAAAACCCCCCAACACAATAAAGATGGGCGATATACAAGTCGGCAATCAGCTGTGCAGACATATCGATAACAAATGTGGCCAACCGGCAGGGCTAAGTGTGCCTCGACTACATATTACCCAGTGAATTTCGTGTGTTGCAACAATTTTTGATGGGATTGAAAGAAAAACAGGAAAAAAGGATGAAAAACTAAAAAAACGGCGGAAAAAAGAACAAAAGTTTTATTTATATTTATTTATTCAATAATTTTAAGGCATCTTCAGTGACTTCTACATCGGTAATTTCTCTGTCCTCATACTTTGCCATGGAACCAATTACTGATAAATATTTTTCGGCAAATTATACCGCCGCAATCCGAATCTAAAGATAAATATGTACACTGACTTAAATTAAAACTTGTAGCCGTTTTTGGTTTTGTTTTTAACCAAATTTGCTCAGTTAAATTCCCCTTTCTACTTCCGCATTCGACCATAACAGCGAAAGCAGATTCAGGACGAAAGCTGCCAGGTCCGAAAAGGGGTTTTTACAAAATCTTAAAGTATTTTCATAATTTTTCCTTTTTAATTGGTGGATGTTAACGTATTATGCAACTATATTGATTCTTTTGCTTTTTTCAAATAACTCTAAAATCGGCAGAATTGCATCCTTTTTTAATCGTAGAACATAATCCGACGCAAATTGTGACTAGTGCATTAAGTTGAGGAACTCCTTGTAAATCAATCCTATACTATTTGTAGTGAAAAATAGTATATACTTTGTAATAGCTTACCTCTGCGTTAGCGTTAGATTCGAATTCATATCCCAATTACAAATCCCGCTAACGCAAAAAAACGACAGAGTTCCGGATAGGTGTTGTTTGACTTTTTTTTACAAAATGACTTTGGTCTTTTATTTATCGATTTGCTGAAGGAATGATAAAGATGGAATGAACTAAACCCATGTTATGACCAAAAGAAAGTTCGCTGCTGTTACAAATAAAATATCTTTTGAGTTTAGCACAGTTCAAAGTTGCAATAATGTGTTAACATATTTACTTTATAATAAAACTTTCGAAAAAAACAAATCATTTACAATTTTTATATAAAAGTTGGTAGTTAATTGATATAAATTTTTTTAATTACAATTAATTGATGTGAAAAATTTGTATTTTAAAAATTAAAATAACAATTATTTCACGTTATCCTTCCTGCGGAACATCTTAGGACAAAAGTATGAATGTATCTTTGATCTATGGATCTAAATGTTTGTATTGCAGTGACTGAAGGGCTAATACGATGTTCCGAGCGTAGGATATCTTCAAGTAATTTTTGTTTTAATTTTTATAATCAATTTTTTTATACTCTGTACCAAAGGTACATAGAGTATATTAAGTTTGTGCAAAAGTATGCAACAGAGAGAAGGAATGATTTCCGACCATATAAAGTATATATATTCCCCCGCAATTTGGAAAAAACGTTATATCTCCTACAGTTTTGAAGATAGACGATTTGTACCTTTTGGAGATAGTTAGTAATTAGCAAAATGTATCGATTTGCCGAATAAATGATAAAGATCGGATGAGCTGTTCTCAATTTATGAGCAAATAAGTAAACAACCCTCCCCCACCCCCTCCCACCCTAGAGAGAGAGAGAGAAAGAGAGAGAGAGTTAGAGATGAGCGCAGGACCAGCATTGCATTCAGCTTCTACTCCAGTTACAGAGTATGTTATAGTCGGTCTTGACCGACTTTCTCACTTCTTTTTAAATAATCGTACGAAATAATCGCCTGGTGGGCAAATGAATTCTTGTTCGACGAACAAGTTCAAATTCATTAAGTTCAGAAAATTTAAAATTGTTAATTGAGTCAATAGAACGATCTATATAATTTGATGTTTAAAGATGATTTGATGTAAGTGTTGAGCGCGACTGCGCCTCAAATGGTCTATACGCTGGGTCCAATTTTGGCATACTCTCTCCAATATATCGGCCGGTATGTTACGAATAAATTCTTTAATATTAGACAGTTGCGGGCTTGTCGCTATTGACATGAGCGTTAACATAGCCCCATATACGCTTCGCACAATCTTGGCGGCCAATTGACCTGACCCAAAAGTGAAATAAACTGTTCATCAAACTCGCCTCTTGATAGGGCCATTGTTACGCCTGTGACTTGTGGAGCAGTCTTGTTGAAACCACATGTCAGCCAAGTCCAATTATTAAATTTTGGCAAAAAAACTTTTGTAATCATAGCACGGTAGAGGTGTCCATTTTATCTGGGCGTAAAGTTGTCCGCCAGCGATATCTGGAGCATGTTGCCAATCGATGATTGCGCCATTTAAAGCCAACTGTCCCCCTCCAGGGATGACATCAAATAAGATATCCAAAAAACGAAGGGGAAAAAAGAAACAGTGTCTACGCAACGTGCAGTAGAAGTATTCAAAAACTTTCATGTGACTGCCCAGGGCTATTAGCGCAAGTTGAAACGCAACGTCCAGACATAGTTCTGCTTCGGAATATTCAGCAATTTCGATCTTCTCATTAACGCCTTCCCAGTTATAAGACCATCAGTAATGATCTACTGTTTACA
Source organism: Lordiphosa clarofinis (assembly GCA_018904275.1). Taxonomy (NCBI): domain Eukaryota; kingdom Metazoa; phylum Arthropoda; class Insecta; order Diptera; family Drosophilidae; genus Lordiphosa; species Lordiphosa clarofinis. The sequence continues at coordinate 1,365,925 of JAEIGQ010000058.1, forward strand.
TCGGATCGTAGTAACAAGGCATTGTAACCTATGAGATAATCAAAATGAAGGCACCACATCTCAACCAGTACATCTTCGACCCTGACACTTGTGTGGGTGCTGTGGAGGCGATTAGTGTCAATTAATGTATAAATAAAGATTCACTTCCCATTCACTTCCAAAAGACACCAATTTTGAATTTTATTTTTATTTATGGATAAAAAAACACCTCTAGTGTTGGCCAAGTAGTCCTTGACCTCAATGTAATCGACACACATTTTGATCTCGAGTCCCTCCTTGAGTGTTAGAAAGGCAGTGTGGACGTCATCTTCCAGCTATAACTGCAAAGGGGAAGTAAGGTATTAAGCATAGAAATGATGAGAGTGAAGCACAATATTTACCGCTTCACCAAAAGGGTTTTCAAAGGTAAAAAAGTCCTTCCAAGAATACCACTATTTGTACAGTACTCCGCTGGTAGGGGAATGAAGGGGATCAATCCACTCCATTAAGTTAAAAATCGGAGTTACAGGAGACGAAGTAGTAGCTAAATAGAGCATAAAATCAAACAGCTTTGAGTGATAAACTAACGGACCAGGCGGATGTGATTTCAAACAATATTTTAAAGTACCACTGGTTATCTCATGTTAAACTTCCGCCCTCGACCCAACGAAATGTGGCGTTCTAGTGTATTGTTGACGTGGGAACATCTTATCAGCAGCTAAGCCTCGGCGCTGAGCTCTAATATTCAATGCTCTTTAAAGTTAAACTTAGTTTTGATTCTTTGACGATCCGAACTAGAACTCTGTCAAATTTACCAAAATGAAAGCTAATTTTCTTGAAGTAGTGCTAACCTATCGTCTGTGGATGCTCATCCACAACATAAAGGCGGAGTCCACTTATAAAGTATCACAAAATAATTTAAGTCATATGCAAACATTAAAACAGTGAAATGTGATAATAAAAATCATTACAATTATATTTGTGTGATGCTAAATCTGCCAAGTTCCGACGGACTTAGACGACATCTGTGCTGCACTATACGAAAAACAGAGAAACTGTATCCCTCCAACCTAAAAATTAAGACATTAAACAATAACAAATTTACTCAATTTGTTGTCAGGGTTAAAAAAGAATAAAATATTTAATCTGAATTTAAAGCGGAAGTCGCTGAAGTGCGAAATAACAATTAAAATTGAGAAAAACCTATCAGAGGTCAAAGCTAGTTTAGGGCATCAAATCAAAAGCCTAGAAAATAAAAACAATTTGTTGAAAGACGAAAAAATTAAAACTGAGAAAAGCTAATCAGAAGGGGATCAAATCAAAAACCTAAATAGTACCATGAGTTGGTTAGAAGCCGAAACAAACAAGCTTAAAGCAAACCTATCAGAGTGCACAGACTTAGCTGAAAAATTTACATTACAATCCAGTTATAAAATTCCCTCAGGTATTTTTTATATAAGGCTTCCATAAGTAACTCCCTTCTTAGGTCAATGTGAAAGCATATAGCAGGTCCAGGTTGGACTATTGTTTAAAAGCGATTTAGCGATATAGTTGACTTCCACCAAAATTGGTATAACTAAAGTAAGAGATTTGGAAGCTTACACGGGAATTTTTAAAGGGTTGCAGAAACTCCATTGGTTAACCAACCACAAACCACATGAGTTCTATGCACATTTTGAACGTTTCGATTGCAGTATGGAGTTTGAAATTTGTCAGAACTGTAAGGTAGGCAGCGAGAAGGAAGGTTTTATTCTCACTGTGGGGGATTGTACTGGAGAAATCGACGATGACAGCATATCAAATCATAATGGTTGCAAGTTTTTAACAAAAGATAGCCTATATCAGGGGTGCTCAAGCCTATTCTGCAAGCCGCACATTCGTTGTAAAGGGATAAGTGGCGCGTAGAGCCAAAACAAATTTTTAAGCTTTCTCTTCTCTCTTTTTCTCCGTACGAAGGTTTTGTTATAGGCGCGTGCGGAGCTGCTACAACAACGCAATATGTGTCTCTCTTTTCTCTCTCTCTATCTTATGTCTCTTGTAAATTCAAATAAAACAATAATGATTTATATTCGTCATCATCGTAGGATGGAAATTGGCCCTGCTCGCATAGTCAAACCCGAGCCAAACGCTTCGGTTAACTCTTTCTATTTATTGTAGTTGTAGTTGCTTAAGATATATTTTCTTCATTTGAAGAGAACAAAATTGAAATCATTATGATTTGATCTGCTGTCATCTTTTACTTGTCCAGTACATTCCCCTAGAGTGAGAATAAAACCTTTCTTCTCGCTGCCTACCTTAAAGTTCTGACAATTTTCAAACTCCATACTGCAATCGAAAGGTTTAAGATGTGCATAAAACTCATGTGGTTTGTGGTTGGTCATCCAAAGGAGTTCTGGCAACCCTAAAAAGAGCTCCCCGCTTCCTAGCTTCCAATTCCTATACTATAGTTATACCAGTTTTGGTGGCAGTCCACACTAAGCTTAATCGCTTTTCCAACAGTCGAACCTGTACCGACTATATTGCTTTCACATAGAACTAAGCAGAGAGTTACTTATGGAAGCTTAATGTAATAAAGACCTGAAATGTATTGCAACTGGATTGGAAGGTCAATTTTTTAACTTAGTTTGTGCACTCTGATAGGTTTCCTTTAAGCTTAGTTGTTTCGATATCTAACCAATTATTGGTACTTTTTAGGTTTTCAATTTGATCCTCTTCTGATTAGTTTTTCTCGGTTTTAATTTTTTTCTTCTTTTAACAATTTGTTTTTACTTTCAAGGCTTTTGAGTTGATGCCCTTAGCTAGCTGTGACCTCTGATAGAGTTTTAAGAATTTGTTGTTATTTCTTTTCACTTTCGCATTAAGCGAATTACTCATTAAATTCTGATTCATTATCAAATTGTTATGTCACATTGCTAATCAAGTGAGTGAATTGTTCATTGTTAATTGTGTACTTGAAGCGGTCCAGTTCCTCTATTCTCACAAATGTCGTCTTAGTCCGACGGAACTTGGCAGATTCAGCAATACACAAACAAAATTGTAATATTTTTTATTTTCACTTTTCACTGTTTTAATGTTTGCATATGTCTTAAATCATTTTGTGATACTTTATAAGTGGACTCTGCCTGTATGTTGTCGATTAGCATCCACAGACGATAGCTTAGCACTACCCCAAGCAAATTAGCTATATTTTAGTAAATTTGACAGACTTCTTGATCCGATCGCTAGTGAATCAAAACTAAATGAAACTCTAATGATCATTCAGCATTAAAGCTCAGCATTGAGGCTTTGCTGCTGATAAGATGTAGCCACGTCATTTTTAGACTGGAACGCCAAATTTAGTTGGGTCAAGAGTAAAAGTTCGACTATGAGATAACCAGAGTCGGTTGGAAATAATTTTTGAAAACAAATCCGCGTGTGTTTTGGTTTATTAATACATTGAATACATACATATCAGTGGCGTAGCTAGCTTTCAGCAATTTACTTTGTGCGAATGGCGCATTTTTCTGGCATCAAAAAATCCATGGTAGTAAATTCCAAAACTAATTTATGACCGATTTATCTTCTTCCTGATAGCTGCTATGTATCAGATAAGCTAACAATTTACTCTACTAATTGTAAGTTTATGAGATATTTAGCTCTAAGTGGAATGTGGTAAATCGGCTCTTAGTGTTGTGAGTTATTTTTATATGGATTTTTTTGTTCTAGCAGTTGCTTTGTTAAGGTATATATTTGCTTAGCTTAAGGGTACTGTATACCTTCAGGTGTCATTTTTTAAAGGTTTACAAAAAATTAGATTACTCAAAAACTATAAGTGGTATTAAGAAGCGGATTTTTTCATTGGATAGGTAATCGGTTAAACTAAATTAATTAATTTTTGTTGTTGTTGTTGTACCTAGGGTTGTTGTTTTATTTCTGTTCAAAGTTAACCAAAAATTTAAAACATAGGCCCATGGTTGCAAAAATTTCTTGAGAACGGATGATCTGAATTGAAAACTAAAGACAGGGTTTTGTTAAGAATTAATGTAATTCTGGTGTGAACTAAGATATTTTGGATCGGTCAATAAATGACGTAGTTATGGGGTTTCAAAGTCAAAATTTCGAAAATCGACTATTTTTTTTCCACTGTATTGGTCCTAGCTCCGTTATTTGTTGACCGATCAAAAATATCCTAGTTCACACCAGAATGGTGGGTATTGGGAGTAATTTAAGGGAAAGAATTTGAAAATCGGTCAACAGGTACTCTTTAAATCTTTGCAACCATTTTGAAAAAAGTGGTTCCGAGATAATCGCATTTAAAGATTCGACATCTGTTTTCGATGAAATAAAAATCGTTTTTAATAAATGTATAAATCGGATTTGGTGCATTTGGGTGTTAACTTTCACCGAAAAAAAAGATTATCAAAATCGGTTAAGCAGTTCTCCAGAAATTTGAGTCAAAGTGCGTCAAGACATGGTAAAAAATAAAATCTCCAAAAATTTCCAAGTAAAATTTTTTTTTCAAAATTTTTTTTTCCATAATATCGAACATTTTATAAATATTTATAAAGTTTTTGACCAAAATAGGGAAAAAAATACGAATTTCTAAAAATACGAGGATCGATAAAAACAATTTTCATATAAAAGGGTCGGAAAAAATAATTGTTTTTGTTTATATCTTTAAAACTGAGTTTCGGATCAGCTTGAAAGTTTTGCAGGATGTTTATAAGATCCTAATAGAACGTTTAAGAAAATAAAAAAAAAATCAAAAAAAAATTTTCTGAAGGTATACAGTACCCTTAAAAATAGAGAGAAGCTAACCGACCATTTAGATGTTTAGAGGGAACTGTTCCAATTCCTGGTTTCTCCATGCGCAACATTTTTTTTCCATTTTTTTTTTAATTTTTTTATAGCGGCAATGATATCTCCAGTTACACTGAACTGAATTTGATGATTCAAAGTGCAATTAACTCAAAATTATCTCCATTCTGTTTGACCGAAGTTTATATACCTTTGGAGCTTGAGATATAAAAGATCTTTTCCTATCTATCTATCTACCTATCTTTTGTATGGCAGCTATACTATATAGTTGTCCGATTTCGACAAATCTTGGTGAAATTATGTGAAATCATTAAAAACTTATAAATACGACCGTTGGGAGCGATAGCACTAAAAACAAAAAAGTTTTTCTTACTAAAACTATTTTTTCAACCGATCGTTCCTATGGCAGCTATATGCTATAGTGTTCCGATTTAAATCAAACTTGGCAGAATCGTGTGGTAGCAAGTAACATTGATCAAAAAAACGTTATATCTCCTACAGTTTTGAAGATAGACAATTCGTACCTTCTAGAGAAAGTTAGTAATTAGCAAAACGATTTGCTGAAAAAATGATAAAGATCGGATGAACGGTTCTCAAGTTATGAGCAAATTAGTAAACTACCCTCCCCCCAGAGAGAGAGTGAGAGAGTGAGAAAGAGAGAGAGAAAGAGATGAGCGCAGCACCAGCATTGCATTCAGCTTCTACTCCAGGTACAGAGTATGTTATAGACGGGCTTGACCGACTTTCTCACATGATTTCCTACCATACTGAAGCCTTCAACTAAAAACTACTTTTCTTAACACTAAACAAATTTTCTTTATCCTTTTTATATCCCGTTCCCATTAAAAATGGGGAAAAGGGGATCATGAAGTTGTGCAAATGTATGTAACAGGGAGAAGGAAGCATTTCCGAACCAATTAAGTATATATATTTTTGATCAGCATCAACAGCCGAGTCGATTTAGCCATGTCCGTCTGTCCGTCTGTCTGTATGAACGCGTCGATCTCAGAGACTGTAATTGATGGAGACACAAGTTTTGGCATGTATGTAGGTGTATACTGTACCCACATCGAGTTTGTTTCAGATTTGGAAAATTCCTCCACCTCCATCTTTTAACAGCGAAAAGCTGTGTTTTCTCTATATAAACGCAATTATCTTACAGACTATAAGAGGTAGAGCCACAAATTTTTGCATGTATGTAGGTGTAGGGGTAGGTGTATACCGTACCCAGATCAAGTTTGCTCCAGGTTTGGCATACTCCTCCTCCTTCTTCTTCTGACCGCGAGAAATTGTCAGAGCTACATTTTAAGTTTGAACCTAGTGTATTAATATATATTCAGTTAGGCCCAACATTTATCTATTCTGTGTTCCACAATGAGATCCGAACAAAAACACCGAAGATATGCAAGTGCGCCTGCCCATTTATTGAAATAAATTTTAAAATAAAAGGAGTTCAAAGCAATAGGAACCACATTTCTTGGGACTGGGTATTTTGCTGTCGGGGCACTCGACCGCAACACTTTTACTTGTTTTAAATTTATGAATGTTGATTTTATAATTAAATTTTATTATTTATTTATGTCCAATAAAACAAATAAAAAACGAGAAGGCCAAGCTTACTTCGTCTTTGCCGAAGTTTTTATACCCTTGCAAATGTTTTAATACATCAGAGTTTACGAACGTCAGCATTAAAACAAACAATTTTTATGCCCTTGGAGAGGGTATATTAAAATTGTCCGGATGTTTGTAACGCAGAGAAGGAAGCATCTTCGACCACATAAAGTATATATATTCTTGATCAGCATGACGAGCTGAGTTGATATAGCCATGTCCGTCTGTCCGTCCGTCTGTCTATCTCCTCCGTCAGTTTTAAAGCTATCTTAACCAAACTTTGCACGAAGTCTTTTGGTACAAATACGCTGCACATTTGTTGAAACAGGCCGGATCGAATGACTATAGCATATAGCTGCCATAGGAACGATCGGTTGAAAACTAGTTTTTGTTTTTAGTTTTTAGTGCTATCGCTCCCAACGGTCGTATTTATAAGTTTTTAATGATTTCGCATAATTTCATTAAGACTTGTCAAAATCGGACAACTATATAGTATAGCTCCCATACAAAAAATAGGTCTGAAAAGAAATCTTTGTGAGAAAACCTTTTTGTTTTTAATGCTATCGCAGCCAAACTTGTTACTGATCAATGTTACTTGCTTGCACACAATTCTGGCAAGTTTAATCCAAATCGGATAACACTAGCATAGCTGCCATAGAAACTATCAGTCGAAAAGTGGGTTTTATTTAGCTGGCGTTCTTAAACTCTAATGTATTAAAACATTTGCAAGGGTAAAAAAACTTCGGCAAAGACAAAGTTAGCTTGGCCTTTTTGAGAATCTTTTTTATGGCCTGTTAATTCACAGCTGGCACCAATATCTGGTAAAGGTGAGCAGTTAAGTAAAAGTTTTTTAAAGTTTTTCCGAGGAGGCACCAAAACCAAGCAGGCTGTGAAACCAAATGACAGCTAATTTGATTCGCTTTCATCAGTACATTTTCAGTTGGTGCCCAGCGGCCGACCGAATCGGTTGCCTTGCTCTTATGTGATTTACTTAAGATTTTATTTTTTCTTTACTAATAGAACTTTTATTTTGAAATTTGAAATTAATTATATCCCATAACTGCTGAACATCACAGTTTTGTACAAGGCTTTTTCTTTGTAATATTCTATTAAAATCAACCGTCCCTCCATTTCTAAGTCATTGGGTACACAGCCTGGTAGAATTTGTTCCTGGCTATAATTGTGATCTTTGTCTATTTCTTCATCCTCATCCCATTCTGGCTATATCAAATTCAGGGGCAGCTGGTTGCGTTCCTGGTGCTAAAATTTTACAACAATCATTTTTTTTTTATATAATGTTGTCAAAAAAGTCTTGCGGTATTTCCGCAAGCTTGTCTTTGCAAGCGCGTAGTTCTAGTTGTATTCGTCGCATCGGTTCACGCTAGAGCTTTTTGGAAAGCACTTTTCACGCGCTAACACGTGTTTATTGTTGTTTGTTTTTAGTCGTTCGTGAGTTATAGCGTCGCAAACATGGAGCAAAATAAAGAGAAAATACGGCATATTTTACAGTACTACTACGATAAAGGCAAAAATGCATCTTATGCTGCCAATAAAATTTGTGCACCGCACAACGATGGTTTCAACGTTTTCGTTCTGGTGCAGAGGTGATCGAAGATGCGTCACGGTCCGGAAGGCCTGTCGTCGAAAATTGCGATAAAATCGCTGAATTGATCGAAAGAGACCGGCATAGTAGCAGCCGTAGCATCGGCCAAGAGCTGGGCATGAGTCATCAAACCGTTATAAACCATTTGAAGAAGCTTGGATTCAAAAAGAAGCTCGATGTATGGGAGCCACACGACTTGACGCAAAAAAAACATTTTTGCCCGTATGGATGCATGCGAATCGCTTCTGAATGGCAACAAAATCGACCCGTTTTTGAAGCGGATGGTGACTGGCGATGAAAAGTGGGTCACTTACGACAACGTGAAGTGCAAACGGTCGTGGTCGAAAAGCGGTGAAGCTGCCCAGACGGTGGCCAAGCCTGGATTGACGGCCAGGAAGGTTCTTCTGCTTGTTTGGTGGGATTGGCAGGGAATCATCCACTATGAGCTGCTCCCCTATGGCTAATCGCTCAATTCGGACCTGTACTGCCAACAACTGGACCGCTTGAATGCAGCACTCATGCAGAAGAGGCCATCTTTGATCAACAGAGGCCGAATTGTCTTCCATCAGGACACCGCCAGGCCACACACATCTTTGGTGACGCGCCAGCAGCTCCGGGAGCTCGGATGGGAGATTCTTTTGCATCCACCGTATAGTCCGGATCTCGCACCAAGTGATTACCACCTATTTCTGTCCATGGCGAACGAGCTTGGTAGTCGGAAGTTGGCCACAAGAGAGTCCTGTGAAAATTGGCTCTCCGAGTTTTTTGCCAATAGGGAAGTGAGCTTCTATAAGAGGGGCATTATGAAGTTGGCATCTCGTTGGGAACTCGTCATCGAACAAAACGGCGTAAATTTTTATGAACAATTAAAAATTATTAAATTATTAAATTATATTTACTTATTTTTACATTATGACGAGAGTTATATGTTCTGGAGGAAAAGGCTAAATGTGTGAAATTTTTTTTTACGAAAAACTTATTTTGAGCAAGTACAATGAAAACAAACGTCAGGATCAAGATAAACGAGAAGGCCAAGCTAACTTCGTCCTTGCCGAAGTTTTAATACCCTCACCAACAGTTTACAAACGTCAGCATTAAAACAAACCATTTTTCTGATAAAAGCCACTTTTCGACCGATAGTTCCTATGGCAGCTATAAGATATAGTCATCCGATCTTGACCAAAACTTCCAAATCTGTGTAAGCGTATAAAACTAATAATTGTCGAAGCGGAAGACGTTTACATTAAAAACAAAAAAGTTTTCTCACAAAAACCCACTTTCGACCGATAGTTCCTATGGCAGCTATAAGATATAGTCATCCGATTTTAACAAAAACTTCCAAATCTGTGTAAAAGCGTATAAAACTAATAATTGTCGAAGCGGAAGGCGTTTACATTAAAAACAAAAAAGTTTTCTCACAAAAACCCACTTTTCGACCGATAGTTTCTATGGCAGCTATAAGATATAGTCATCCGATTTTGACAAAAACTTCCAAATCAGTGTAAAAGCGTATTAAACTAATAATTGTCGAAGCGGAAGGCGTTTACATTAAAAACAAAAAAGTTTTCTCACAAAAACCCACTTTTCGACTGATAGTTCCTATGGCAGCTATAAGATATAGTCATCCGATTTTGACAAAAACTTCCAAATCAGTGTAAAATCGTATAAAACTAATAATTGTCGAAGCGGAAGGCGTTTACATTAAAAACAAAAAAGTTTTCTTACAAAAACCCACTTTTTTCGTCCTGTAGCCTATAAGATATAGTCATCCGATCCGGTCGGTTCCGACATATTATCAGTGTGCAGTAAAAAGAAGACTCTGTGCAAAGTTTCAGCCCGATAGCTTTAAAACTGAGAGACTAGTTTGCGTAGAAACAGACAGACAGACAGACAGACGGACAGACGGACAGACGGACAGACAGACGGACGGACAAAGCTCAATCGACTCAGCTCGTCGCCCTGATCAAGAATATATATACTTTATAGGGTCGGAAATGAATATTTCTATGCGTTGCAAACTTCTGGGCAAAATTATAATACCCTTTGCAAGGGTATAAAAATTATTTTTTATCTTAGGAATCTGGTCATTCGTCGCATACAAGCATTAAGTCTTAAGCATTTCTTATAAAGATATTCCAACATATGAATTCATCATTTTTATACCCTTGCAAAGGGTATTATAATTTTGCCCAGAAGTTTGCAACGCATAGAAATATTCATTTCCGACCCTATAAACTATATATATTCTTGATCAGGGCGACGAGCTGAGTCGATTGAGCTTTGTCCGTCCGTCTGTCTGTCCGTCTGTCTGTCCGTCTGTCTGTTTCTACGCAAACTAGTCTCTCAGTTTTAAAGCTATCGAGCTGAAACTTTGCACAGAGTCTTCTTTTTACTGCACACTGCTAATATGTCGGAACCGACCGGATCGGATGACTATATCTTATAGCTGCCATAGGAACTATCGGTCGAAAAGTGGGTTTTTGTAAGAAAACTTTTTTGTTTTTAATGTAAACGCCTTCCGCTTCGACAATTATTAGTTTCATACGCTTTTACACAGATTTGGAAGTTTTTGCCAAAATCGGATGACTATATCTTATAGCTGCCATAGGAACTATCAGTCGAAAAGTGGGTTTTTGTAAGAAAACTTTTTTGTTTTTAATGTAAACGCCTTCCGCTTCGACAATTATTAGTTTTATACGCTTTTACACAGATTTGGAAGTTTTTGTCAAAATCGGATGACTATATCTTATAGCTGCCATAGGAACTATCGTTCGAAAAGTGGGTTTTTGTAAGAAAACTTTTTTGTTTTTAATGTAAACGCCTTCCGCTTCGACAATTATTAGTTTTATACGCTTTTACACAGATTTGTAAGTTTTGGTCAAGATCGGATGACTATATCTTATAGCTGCCATAGGAACTATCAGTCGAAAAGTGGGTTTTCGTGAGAAAACTTTTTTGTTTTTAATGTAAACGCCTTTCGCTTCGACAATTATTAGTTTTATACGCTTTTACACAGATTTGGAAGTTTTGGTCAAGATCGGATGACTATATCTTATAGCTGCCATAGAAACTATCGGCCGAAAAGTGGCTTTTATCAGAAAAATGGTTTGTTTTAATGCTGACGTTCGTAAACTCTGTTGTATTAAAACATTTGCAAGGGTATTAAAACTTCGGCAAAGACGAAGTTAGCTTGGCCTTCTCGTTTGTCTTACTCTTTCCATTGTGACCATTATTCGACGTGTCACCGAGATCGCAGAATCTAAGTCCCATGACCAACAAAGACACAACTGAAAAATTCAAGTATTAAATTTTATATAGCACATAAAATAATTGCTATATAGAGTATTAACAAATGCTCAAAGTCATGCCATGCCTTTTCTGTTATTAAAAAAAATGATCAACAGGGCCTAATTGACTTACTTAAAATTTAGTAAAATAAAATTTTAGCAAATTTTGTATGAGCAAACCAAATTTGTTTTACCTTAACATTTGTTTGCACAAAGTTTTTTTTTTTTTTATTAATTGAATTGACCTACTAATGCCTAAACTTTTCTTAGAATTGAGAAATTGCAGATTGCCGCTTTGTAGTGAGTGATAGACTTTGTAGCTCTGTCGTTCGTTGTCAATACATTTCCTTTATTTATTGTACAAGAAATTTTGCAATTTCTAAGATTGCATATGCATTAAAAATATACCTAAATAAGTACATATATACTCGTAGTATAAATAAAAATCGCTTTCCTAATATATAGGTGAGGCATCATGAAATATTGCTCAACAATATTGCAGTATGCAACATACTCTCGTACCATAATCACAGCATCTTTGTAGACTTGATATGTGCACCGAAGGTACACCACACGTACTGTTAACTTCTCTGAAAATATAAATTGGTCTAGACTAGCGCTTAAGCTTACAAAACTATAGACTAAGTTTTCACTGGGTCCTATGCTAGGTAAGTACGGAGCTTGGCTGAGCTCAGTTGCTGAGGTGTAGCTCAAAGTGTCGCCTTGGAACCCAGCTGTCGATAGATGCCCGTTTCGCCAGCAGGCACGGTGTCTAGTTGGATTTTTCCTGCATCACATATGGACTGGCGACGTTCACTATCGTTGCCGTTTGTAAAGACCACAGCAATGGGATTATTTTTCCTCTTCTCATTGTGTATATGCGGATCATCTGATGTGGACTCGTAGGCATGGTTGATCTTCTCCTCTTTGCAAATCGTTGTGGTGGCCGAAGAATTACTGCTACTGCGTCCATTTAAGCCAGATTCCTCTTCATGCTTAATGTAATAGGGTTTGGGTCCACTCAAACGCTCGTAGGCTCGAAAAACGAGAGGATGCAATAATTTGGCATCGTACTCATCGTCGGGGTGTTGGGTGAGGCAACTGATGATTGTGCCAATTATAACCGTAAGAGCTGTGCCAATCAAACTGTAGTACATAAAGCTAATGGAGTAGAAGGTCTCCAGGGGCGTCCTAAAAAAGAGAAGAAAGTTATTAGCCAGAGTTTCTAGTTTAATGCAAGCCTAAACAAACGCTAAAAACCATTAAGGACAACTATGATAAAATTTTGCGATTCTGCTACGACTTGTAAGTATTTTGTTCGACTAAACTTGAGTTTTTCCCTTAATTAAAGATTTGATTACTTAAATTTAAAAAAATAAATGGCGAGAGTTGTTCACAAACAGATCATATTAGGATTTGTGTGATGTAATCCCTTAATTAATTACTTGACTCTAGATATTTCGGACAGAAATTTCTAGTAAAACTGGAACAGTAAAGTTTTGTACCATTTTCATTTGACTTAATCTCACATAGCAGTTACTTTTGCAGAAAAATCACGCTATGGCAGACTCTAAACTCAGAAAAAAGAAACGGGTGGAAGAGCACTTAATCAATCGGGATAGACTAATACTATACATAAAATTTCTAGAATGTTTGATTTTGGGTTTTGGGTTTTTAGAATCGGAAGTCGACTGTGGTTATTAAAATGAGAACAAACGTTCTTAAATCCAGACTACACGAACATTTAAGAAAAGGGTCAAGTACAAAATGTCTTGGGTTGAGGACAAATTAGAAACGGAAAGTGCGAATGATTTTAAATAGCTTCTTACAATTCCCTTTGGATCTAAAATTTTGGTTATGGAGTTAAGGTAGATTTCGAACGTATATCTCGAAGCAATCTAAAATTAAGTATTTCGGAATTGAACAAACCGTACTTGAAATAAGAATTTTTAACTTGAATCAGGTTTTCTTTTAGTCACCGTATTATTGGCACCGTTGGTACCTAATCCAACTGCAAAGATCTTTTTTTTTTGAGTGTAAAAATTAAAGGGAAGGAAGATCGATTGATCGAAGCTTATTCTGGTTGTTAAAGCCTCAAAGGTCGACAATCAGAAATAGTTCCTAAAGCAATTCGAGTTGGTCTAGATATGTCTAATAATGGGGAGACCAGTTAAATATTTATTAAGTGACATAAGGGTCATAGAATTGTTGATGATGCCAAAAACACCCCAAGTTTTATTTGCAACAATTGAAATATGATTTTTAAAGTACCTGTTAACTAAATTGTCAAATAAATAGGTTCGCTCTAATAAAATTTCCTCAATCGTATAATCATTTCGAATTAATATAGTTTAAGTCGTCGTAGATCACCTGCACACAGAGGAAAAAAACCTGTTCAGAAAATGCGTTGCCTTCCACTTAAAATAGGAACAAGATTATCTCAAATTATAATTACAAATATTCCTGGAATGTGTAAAGTTATCGGATAATATTTGCTTTATAAAGAATAACACCGGTTTTCAACAGAGAGATATACAAGAGAGAGAGCAAGTGATTGCGAGTTGGCTCTCTTTTTGATCTCTGTCTTGTCAGCCCTCTAGACGTGAATCTGCAAAACTGTACAACGGCTGAATGTGCCTGCGCGCATTCCATACGTTAAGTGCATAGGCTACCGGGTTCAATTCCCAAAAAATTTTTTCTGTTTTTCTGAAAAACTTAAATGAAACGAGTCATGTGGAGTGTATCGTTGAAACGATGTTTCTAACCCTTTGGGAGTATATGAAGTCTATAGAAGTCTTGCCCATCTTCACTTCCATTCAAAAGAGGTCTGTGTCCCCGTTCTCTATTCCACCCAAATGTGAGGAATAATCCGCCTACACCTACTCCAAAACTAGTCAAATTTGTATTCCAATTGTGTTTATAATGTTCTTGAAAATGGAAAAATATTAACTCAAATCATGCTCTCAAAAATGGAACAATATAAAATATCATAAAAAAAAATTTGGAGTACGTGTTGAAAAAGTTAGTCTACAAGAACAAGTCTCTGAGCATTAAAGTAGTCGATCAGACCTCAAACTCAGACTCAAATTTACTGCGGTCTCATTAAATGTCTTCTAAACCAATCAACCATTTTAAAATCCTTTGAGGTTTCCCGCATATCTGTTAATTTTTTTATCGAGCAGTTATGAAACTTTTTCGCAAGAATCATAAATAAAATAATATAATAAAAAAATATAATAATAAAAAATACTATGATTACTGAAATATGTGAAAAATATTTTTACAGTGATACGTAAATAAGTAGTCGTACCTTCCTTTGTTGTACACTGAAAAGGATAGTGGTTCATTGTCTAAATGAATTTTTCAAAGAAAAAAAAAAAAAAGCTTTAATGACTCGAGCAGATTCGTCATTTATTATAAGAACTGAAAAAGCAATTTGAGTTTCGGCAGGCTGAGATCAGCAAGTTCAGGAATGACTAGATTAACGTTTGTCAGGAAGAGCAAGGCCAACAAATGAGCCAGCTATGACATACACTTTCCCACTTTGTCATTCCTCACCCTGACCCCACACAAGCGTTTTATAACACTAAAACTTCATATGATCCGAAATGCTACAAACGTCGCTTTTGCTCTCTCTTTTGAAGCGAAGTACCATCTACTTACGGCATACCAAAAGCGTAGAAAGTGAGAACATGATCGAGAGATTTCAATTCAGCACCTAGACAAAGTTGGCAAAAGTAACTCGACATTTTCACACAGATGCGATCCTCAGATAGCAAACTCAACTTATTACCGATACTCTAAGCCAGTGGTGCCCAATATGCCAAAAGCCTATCCCATGGGATAGGAACTTATAGTTCTGGCGGCGTCTCTGCCGACACACGCGTAGAGAGAGAATACACTTAGGGCTTGACCTCTCACGACGCATGCTTTCGGCGCTTTCTTCTCTCACGAGTCATTTGTTTGTTTGACGTTTGCTTCGTGTCTCGCTACTATTAAAGACCTCATTTAAGCAAAAAACCGAAATAGCCCGAATTCCCTATCAGTTTGCACTCCAGTTTAATTCTGTTTCTCAATTCTTACCTCTCATGGGTAACGATGCTAGGAGTGATCTCCAAGAAGGTCTGGTTGTGGCCATCGATGGGTGTGTTGTGTGTTAGTAGCCAAGGTAACTGCTCTACGGCATTGATCGGCTTGGCAATGGACTGTGAAAAGCTGTGGTTGGAGCAACCCTAGAATGGAATCCACAGTATAAGTGTATTTATTTATATTTTTAGGATTATTTATATTATTATTTCAAATCTTACCTCCGTAGAAGTGGGTAGCATGGGTGAGCTCTTATTACCAATCGTCATGCCACCGCCAATAATCCAAAGCACAAAAGCGCAGGCACTGATCATGCCAGCGGAAGTGCCTTTCCAATTTGCTATGGGCACCATCATGGCCAACAGAAAGCAGCCCAACAAAGGTCCCGATGTGGCGGAGAATACAAGCAACGACGATTCAATGACACCAGAGAGCAAACCCACACCGAAAGCCACACACATGATGATCAGGCCGCAGATAATGGTCACCACTTTGATAATTCTCAATTGCTGTTTGTCTGTCAGTCCCTTAAATTTGGAAAACTGCGACACAAAATCTTCCCAGCAAACAGTGGCCAGGGAGTTAAGATTGGATACCATCATGCTGTGAAATTTACACTCAGCTTAATCAATCCCAGTCTAAAGATGATGTGTAACTTACCACAAGGCACCATTAAAGAGGGTCGCCATGAAGATGCCCACAAAGCCAGGCAGAAAACCCAATTGATCTTCTACAAAAAAGGGTAATATCTCGTCGGGTTTCTTAATGTAGCCCTCGGCATAGGGATCACAATTGATGTAGGCCGAGTAGATGACCATGCCAGAAATCCAGGAAAGTGAGAAGAATAGAAATACCACGGGCACATTGGTCAGCATAACACTAGAAGTCATCAAAGAGTTGAAATAAGACAAGAAAATTGTCAGTGTCTTTGTATAAACTGATTTATCTATTCATTTAATCCAATTGCTTACCTGCGCACTTCCTTGAGCGACTTCAAGCTAACGTAACGCTGCATAAAATTCTGCTGGCAACCAATCTGCGATAACGACATAAAAAGCTGACCCAACCAGGCTGAGGCGGTGTCCACTCGCACAGTCATGTCGCCGGTGAAGTTCCAAAAGCTGAGGCGTCCTAGAAATATGAGGCGAAACACATCTTTAATGCAACTGCATACCATGTGAGGATATTCCCACAACTCAATCTCAAGTGACAATCGCTCTGCCGTCAGACATTTATTACGGTCGTCAGACGAGGCTCCTCATTTCCCCATTTCCCAGTTGCCCAGCTCCTTCCGCCCTTCCTTCCCATGCTGGTGCTGCTCCTGCTCCCGCTGCTGCTGTTTTATGCCGTTTTTATCATCATCATTTATGTGCATAATGAGCCAACGCAGCAACGACAACCCAGAATGGATGCCATTTTAATAGTCATCATTCGTCAGCATAAAAGTGGGACAGTCCGGGCAGATGAGGCACAACACACACATCTAGCATCATTTGACAGCCTTTGCTAATAAGCTGCCATGATCAATCGAAACCAAGACCCACACACTCCCCCCCAGTGATTGCTTACCATTGTCGCGATTTAGTTCGTAAACTTTCTTTGGTCCGCCGCTGGAAATGGTGCCCTGAATGCATACGGCCACGGTGACCACAAGGATGGTGAGAGTTTGAATGACATCCGCATTGATGGCTGCCTTAAGCCCGCCCTAGTGGGAGTAAAGTGTGAGTAGTTATTAATTTTATTGTTTATTATTAAAGAGAAGAAATCTAATAGAAATAATAATAAATTAGTGAGCTGAAAAGTAAGTTTACTAAATTTTTTGGGAATTTTGAAAATTCTTGGTATTAAGATATTCTGTACTATTTTTGTGTATATAGCGGAAGACGAAGTCTCAATCATGCACGAAGCAAATACTTAGCAACCATTATCACGATGAAATTGTTCTTAAATAACAAGAAACAGTTTTCAAAAAGAAAGGTCAGGATTCGGTTTAAGATAACCTAAACCAAACAGATTCCAAGCGATTTGATTCTGAACTGTAAACTAGAAATAATACCTACTTTAATTGTGAGTTCATTCAAAAAAGTTAGTCAAAGAAAATATTCTTCGCCACCGCACAAAACTTTTTTTGCAGAATATAACATTTGTATAAAGTAGTCGTATTGATACTCTCTCAATAAAACCTTCAGTTCACTCTTTAACGTTTACAGAGAGATGGGGGGTGAAAAATTCAAAATCATTTAAACATGTATTAACTACCCATGATAAGCATATTGACTGCAAAGTTGCACAAGTGCTTTTTCTCTATCTGTGACATTTTTAATGATTTTCACTTTTTAATATTGTCTTCAGTAAGATAGTATATACATGATAAAGTGTGTTCCACAAAATGTCGATCAGACAACAAACACTCTAACAAAATGGAAAGAGTACAATGACATCTCGATTAACTTTAAAATTTTATCGTGCTTTTGTCCACTTTTAAATGTCAATGTTCGACATTGAAAAAGATCATTTGTTACACTGTGACACATTTTTGAACTCAAAAAAGTTGATACGGTCGAGACCAAAAAATTCTGAAAGGGTATGATGGTAGTATAAAAACCCTGCCTGGGTTTGGTCAGATTAGCTGCCGTTTTCATTTTATTGACCTTTGAACTTTTCAGCTTTAGAGTAGGACTAACGATGCCATATCTCGTAAACTATTTTGAATTTCGCTTTTATGTCCTTAGCAAAGTTGTTGCTCTTGGCTTGGACTACAAAACATTTCCTTGTAGCAAATCAAAAAAATTTACCTCAAAATCGTACTAAAAATTACAAATGATGTTCAAAAAAACCAAGTTTTCACAACTTTTTCCAGTTTTTAACTTTTTCCTGAAAACCGTTACCAATTTCAACAAGTAATGTAGGCAAAAGTTGTTACTAAGACAAAAATAAACAAACCGTTAGTACGAACAAACTTTATTTAAGTACTCTTTCGTATAGTTTAAAACCCAAAAGCATAAAAACTGTCATAAAAACCGAATATTATCGGTAAAAAGGTAAATAAATTAAATTTCTTTAGTTACATTTTTTAAGTTATATTTTCTCACAGTTTTATTGATTTAATACAAAAGAATCGAAAATTTTGATTGTGTCAGCCAACTTCTACCAAAAACCGTAATTTTTTTAGCTTTTGCTGCAATTATACATTTTTTAGGACCCGTAACTATATGAAGGACCAATCGAATTAAGTTGGTATGTTCCAACCGATTGATTATTTTAACCTAAGCTACTTTTCGTCCTTCATTGCTTAGTCAAATTTGTTATAGTTTTTAAGAAAAAATTGAAAAACAGTACAAAATGAGTGAAAAACATGATGAATTTAAGATATTTTTGCAATTTTGAGTTTAAAAAAGAGACTATTGTGACTTGTTACTTAGAAATGTTTTGTAAACCAAGTCAAAAGCAACAACTTTCTATAAGACGTCAAAGCAAAATTCCAAATAGTTTACGAGATATGGAGTTACAAGTCCCAATCATATGCCTAAAAGTTCAAAGGTCGATAAAAAGAAAACGGCAGCTAATCAGACCAAACCCAGGCAGGGTTTTTATACTACCATCACACCCTTTCAGAATTTTTTGGTCTCGACCGTATCAACTTTTTAGTGTTGCACAGTGTTATCAGTGTGTGCAAATCAAAGAAGTAAGTGCTCCGAAAATTTAGCGCAAACAGAGGTTAAAGTAGGCATTTTAATAAAAAGAATTCAATTGGAATAACATTTTTTTCATGCTTTTAAGCCGCTCAAAGTTGGTCACGTTCGGCATCGTATGTGTTTAATTTTATGACCAAAAATTGTTCCTACTTATCAATGTTTCTTATAGGCGATGAGTCAATCTTCATAAGATTCTTACAGTATGTTCAAGCCGTCCGGAAAGAGTTATGGATTATGTTCCAAGTCTGTGAACCGGTTCGTAAGCTCCTTAACCGGGTTAAAAAAAAGTTTAAATTAAAGTTATAGTTTTATGTTGGATATAGAGTGGTCATGTCATGTGACAGAAGTCTTTGGAGAAATTCGCAAAACTCAATTGGTTTTGGTTCTGGCACATTGGTCCAGCGGGCAGGAATTTCGGGCAAAACACACAATTTTTTATTTGGAATATCACGACTGTAGAAATTGATTTTAATTTCAAAATTTTAAATTAAAATATAGCTATTTTATGGCAAAATTTTAAATCTTTTCATAAAATAGTTTTTTAATGGCAGCCGTTTAAAGTTGATTTTTTTTTCAAACTGCTGCTGCTGCTGCAAAAAAAATAGTCAAAACTATGAAAGCAACAGCTGCCGGAACTTGATTTCTTATTTTTGACTATGGACTAGATTGCCATAAAAGTGGAAAAGTGAAAAATAATATATAATTTTGTGGGTTTTTTTTAAGATTTGGAAACATTGCGTTAAGAGCGCCAAAAAGTACCTCTTTTAATTTTCATGCGATATTGCTTATAATCTTTTGTGAATAATGTTCGCTTTTAAAATTATATTTCCATCTGAAATCGAGCAATTCAACAGTCAACCGAAAAGTATGCCTTTTTTCTAAACTTTGGAATTTAGCTGATACACTCTGAGGTAAATTATTTTCATACGAATCCAATTAGAATGTGTTAAAATGAAGCACTAAACATAAGTTGTAATATATTAAAAAAAATCGGATTTTTAATCAATTACATTTTTCTTTTAATTTGGTTGATTTAAGTAAATCGGTGAGGGTAGTCAGATTGACTAAAAATCGACAGGGTAGGCAGTCAAAGTCAGTAACTGTTTGGATTAATATCTGATAAGCCATTGGACATTTATATTTTTTTTAATTATCTGGTTCTTAATGTATATTTAAGAATTGGATCAAATCCAATTAGAAGTTATTTTTCCATAATTTAAAAACGAAAGAGATAAAATATTTTCCAACTTTGATTTTGATTATCGCTATCCTATACCATTTTTTGTTGCTTTTTTTATTTTAAGCGTTAAGTTCAATACTTTAAGATCATTGCTTCGAAAATGTCAGCTTTTTAGCTAGGCTGGTGTAGAAATGCCAGAGGTTTGTTAAAAAAAATGGCCCACAGTTCACTCTACGAAGCTGTTGAATAGTTTAAAACCCACGTTTTGAAGGTTCCTCAATCGGAGTGGAAAAGTGCTTCGAAAATTGATTGAAAAGTGCATAAATATTTTATGAAGAATATTTTTTAAAAGCAACAAAGCCATTTTCTTTTAAAAATGTTTGTTATTATTTGCTAAACCACGAAGGTTTATATTCCTCTGACTTATCAATCTGTTTTTCTGTTTTCTGGTTCCCCGTCTATTCAACACAAAACAATTTCAACACGTCAATTCAACACAGCACAATTATAGCACATATACAATTTCAACGCCAAATTTCATCGCGCGATTTTTTCCAAAAAAATTTTTAACTTCTGCTAGTGTCCCCCATCTATCTCTGATGGTACTACACACTTGCATCATATTTACTATCACTAATAAAAGTCATCGTTACTCAACTTTAGGTTCCACGTCTATTTAATACAAAACAATTTCAACACGTCAATTTAATTTAACACACGTCAATTCAACTCACGTCAATTCAACACAAAACAGTCTTCACAATAAAAAAGTCAACACACATCTATAAGTCATTTCAAATTTAAATTTAATAATAAATTAATTATTTTGTTTTGTGTTGAATTGACGTGTTGAAATTGTTTTGTGTTCAATTAACGTGTGTTGAATTGTTGTGTTTGGTGAAATGACTTAGTGTTGTATTGACGTGTGTTGAAATTGTTTTGTGAAGACTTTGTTTTGTGTTAAATTTGTTTGTGTTGAATTGACGGTTTGTTGAATTGTGTTGGGTGAAATGACTGTGTGTTTTATTATCGTGTCACCTGTTTTTGAGAAAGGGACGAATTTTAAAATATTAATGTCTCACACTTACCATAATGGTGAAGAATATACAAATCGCCGACATGCCCACTATAGAGGCCCAATAGGGTATGCCAATAACCGTGGATAAGGCCACACTGGGTGTGTACACGGTGATGCCCAGATTGCAGATCTGTCGTACAATATACGTGGCCGAGGCAAGGCAGCGTACGGTGCGGCTTTTAAATCTGAAATGAAAACAAGTGCAAGTGCTAATTAGGCCACGAATTGAGGTGCCTTCTGCATTTTATATATTTCTTTTTATTAAAGTTTTAGTGTGTCCCCATTTCAGTTACTTTTTTTTTATGATTTGCAGCCGTTGTAAAAGAGTTGTAATAAGGCAACGCAGGAGCTTAGAGTTTACGACTAACAACAGAAAAAAAAAACAACAACATCAAGGAAAAACCTAAGAAAATTGGCGGCTACGTAACTCGTTTTGATTGTTTCTATAGTTGGGGGTGAAATTTTATGACAAGGGTTGTAAAAAAATGGTGTGTTAACTTGATGCAAAATGCGCGCGACAAGGCTGGAGTAGGTGCTACAGCCCGCTTAATGATCGCTCAATTTAAGTGCCACGACACACGCATTGCGCAGGAGGTGGGCAATTTGACAATTTTCTAAATTGTTTATATATATATAGGATATGTATGTACTGTATATACCCATCAGCCATACTGCCATACATCTTCATAATCCACTTGATATGTGCTTGCTTGTGTGTATTTTCAGCTTTATTGATGGTTCGCTAAATGATTAATTGGGCATGGGTAAATAGATTTATTAGACTATTGAATACTGTGTTGTCATCAAGCCAAGCCTTGTCAGACTGTGCACATACGAGGATGGACCGAAAGGTACCGGGGACAAGCTCCTCTTGGTAATGTATGATGTGACACCCCGGTGGTATGCTGGGTGAGTTAATGCAAGCTGAATGTTTGTCCAATAAATAAGGCTGACAGCAGATATCGACAAGGCTTAATTCTTTATACACATAATATAGAGGTTATGGCAAAAGTATTGCATACGCCCAGGCGTCAGTTAGGTTATTGCTGCACTTTGCCATGAGCAACGCCCACATAAGCCAGCTTAACATATTTTCCAATCGTTTGACAACAGTCTCTGTGGCTCTGTGGACTTAAGCGGTTTACATGACACGTTGCATGCTTAACATTTTAATTATGGACCAAAAGAACTGCCACCCATATGAAAATAATCGAAGCAATTTTGATGAAGTAGAATGACCAGGATATGCATGGGTGAGCATCTCTGCTTGATTGAGAAGGCGTGACAGGTGGCCTGAGGGAACAGGGAGGGCGTTTAATGGCTCTCATCATCTGTGCGTGTGTGTGTGTGAGATTGTTTTTGTGTTTGTTGGGGCTGAACTTGTAAAGGAAATTGATAAAGAAATATTATTGTAGCAAACACACATACACACACACGCGCACATAGAGCCACAGCCTAGTCCAGCAAATTCCTTTTGCTTGCGGTCAATTTTAGCCTGATATGTCAATTTAATATGATTTATGGGATTTATTGTTTTTGGTCCTTTCATTCTTGTTTTTCTCTTTGTGATTGTTTTTTCGTTGTTGTCTGCTTTTGTAGCATTTGTTTCTCATTTAGCCTGTTAACATGGTGTCCATCACAATAAGTGCTCGTCCTCTCTGGGTGCGTGTGTGAGTTATGACCCTAGGCTGTCTGTACATGCCAGTTGATTGAACGTTCACCTGGATCCTGGAGTGTTGTTGTTTCAGTTTAATTGATTTGTCCTCACTATTGTGGCACTTCAACTGCATTGCAAATACTGCTGGATGTTAGTTTAAGTTTTAGAATAAACGACTAAGTTAGACTGAGTATAATAGGAATTTTAATTATTTCAGCTTCCATAGAGAGGATTGACCTGGATTGACCTTGCTGGCTTATTTATGAGTTCAGTTTAAGGCAACAACACAAATTAATGACAAATTTAATATGACGAATGGCAACCTAATCGTCGCTTAGGGAGCCAGCTTCCAGCTCTTTCCTCTCTCCGGGTTTGAGTTAATTTTACAATCAAAGGCAGCCAAGCCAATTGGGCGTGTGTGTGTGTGTGTGTTTGGGAGGTCCTTTTTGATTGCATTAAATGTCTTGCATAAATAAACATAATCTGGCATGTGTTGGGTGTGGGATTGTGAGAGCTGGCAGAGCAATAAACACGGAAATGGGACTTGCGTTAAAATTCGCGCTTTAAAATTGAAATAGGTATCGAATATTTAATACCCTATAATCTAATCCTCTTGTCCCCAAGGTTGTACCAAAGAGCAGTCGGTGAACTAGGACATACCAACAAATAACTGGAAGGTGCCAAGCCCGATAAGAACGGACAGTAAATGGTACTCCAGATCTACAAGAAGGCGATGATTTGCTAAACTCAAGTTTTGGGAATATGCTGTGGGGTGTAAGCAGCCTGCACCTACGATACCAAAGATACAAAAGAAGCACAATCTGGAGGCTGAAGATATCGTTAAGGACCTTGGCATCGGTGCAATGTCCGAAAAAGCCAGCAGCCTCGACAGTTCGGAGGCAGTACTATAGTCGGCGAAGGACGAGAGGGATGGTGTATCAGCCACAGTTTGAAATCTATGAGAATGAGGATACAACCATGGTAGATGAGCCATCCAGACAACGGAATGGAGAGTCCTCAAAAGACTCTTTTTCTCAGACCACAAGTACATTCAATTCAAGATCGAGTTCAACTACAAGCAAACCAGAAACGCCCCGGAACATGGACTGGGTGAAGTACCCTAAAACGATAGAATCATAACTACCAGCAAGCATCTGCTCGGTAGGCGACATTTCCTTTAAGACGCTTACGTCCATCCCAACCGACGCACAGTGGGGCGAAAAGGCCAAAATCGCGCCATAATTCAGCGGAGCCCTGTAGCAAAAAACTGTTGATGACAACTTTTTAAGAGGATTAAAGTATTGAATAAAAAGTTAAAAGTTCGAAATATTTAGTAGACAATTTTTTTTTCTGCGAAATACATTTTTTTTTTTCGAAGCATCGGAAGCTAAAAACTGGACAATACGATTCTTTTCGAATATTATTAACTTGAAATTATTTTTTCGCAGTCGAAAGAGTCTATCCTATAGTTTTCGTTGGAAAACTTTTTAGATTTTAGATATAATTATAATAGAAAACAACATAAGCAATTTCGTATTATATTTAACAATTTTCTTTATTCCTCATCGCAACTTTCACTTGAATTAGAGTACTCCTCTTGCACTTCAGGTACATTTTCTAACAGATCTAAAGCTGATTTTGGCATTTGATTTATTTTTTTTTCCTGTCTCTTGAAATGCATCGATACTAGAGGATCCGAGGTAATGAACATTCTATTCAGAACATCGAGGTTGCACTTTTCCCGACTGCATTTTCTCGAAAAATGTTCTCTGTAAATCTTGAAATCTTTGTTTCGTCCTTCCTGGGCCTCCTCGGTTAATTGACCAATTGGAAGCAATGCAAATTTGATTATTTCCGGGCCATGAATAAATAATTTATGCAAAGTCGGCGTCATATTTTACCAAGGGTACAAATTTACGAAATGCCTAGCAGTTCCCAAGGCATAATTTTTGAATTTATCTATCTTGCATGAAACAACTATTAATATAGTGTGCAATATTTTAAGCAAATCGATGTCTATCTTAGTTATCTCTGCAGCAATTCTGCGCTTTGAAAAAATCGTAAAGCAGTGTTACCATCGTTACTACTTCCAAATCCAGGTTTCGGGAGATCAATAAGTAGGCCTAGTTTTTCCTTGAATTCGTTCTGAATCTGATTTTTTGTCTGGCCAACAATTTCTTTGTCCTCTGCCGATCTGGCTTGCCACCTTCTTATAGGCATTTTACGTCAGGCAATAACATAACTAAATTAAACACTGTCTGCTTCATTTTCCATGGTAGTTTATAGAAAAGAATTTTTAAATTTAATCTACTCCCAAATATCAAGAAAGTAAACAAACAAAACAGATGTTAGAACAGCTGATTAATGACATTCAACATGCGCGCGAGTGTTCCAGGGCTGGCAATATTTGATTTTTGAAAATGACTTCACTTACTAAAATTCAATTTTCTCAGAAAAGGCAAAAAAGGGCACGCTAACTTTTTCAGGACAAAAAGTTTAATATTGATTTTTTTTTTTTAAATTTATTTCAAAGAGCGATCGCGCGCGGGCGATTACTTTGTGTCCAACTATAAGCAAAAAAATGTACTTTTTTTGGACCTTTTTCCAAAAATTAAAAAAAAATATTAAATTTTTTTTTATGAAAATTTTATTTATACTAATGAACTAAGAATAGTCAAAAGTAATATTTCCAATCGCCACATATCCGCATAAAAGTTTCATATTCATGAAAAACGATGGCGAACATACATTAAAATGCCCTATTTTATGAGTTCCTTGAAATCGAGTTCGGAAAGTGAACTTTAAATCCGTGTTGTGGGAGAACCAAACATCCTAAACTATTTTTCTTTTTTGATATTTACGCAAAATTTAATCATCTTTCAAGTTGCATTTAAGCTTTCTTCAATATCTCAAAAAAAAAAAATCAATTTTGGCGCGGAATTTGCTCTAGTCGCCCCAACGTGCGACGCATACAAAACCTCATGCATACTCACAGTAAGCAAAAGGAGAACCAGAGCCCTTGGTAAACCCCAGCGCTGAAAGAGCAGAGGAAAGACATGCAAAAATGTTTCAAACTCGCCAATAAAGCTGATGAGTAAATAATCTATGAGGAATACAACATAAGACTTCGTGTCTTCAAAAAAGAAACACGGAAGGCAAAGC
This sequence comes from Lordiphosa clarofinis, assembly GCA_018904275.1. Lineage (NCBI taxonomy): Eukaryota > Metazoa > Arthropoda > Insecta > Diptera > Drosophilidae > Lordiphosa > Lordiphosa clarofinis. Next base: position 1,392,060 of record JAEIGQ010000058.1, read on the forward strand.
AAAACTCATGCAGAAACTCTGCTTCAGCTGCTACAATCCATTTTTGCAGCCTGCCTGAGATAAAGCTATGTACTTGTGGCCTGGAGGAGAGCATGTCCCTGCCCAAAGCGAATAATGCAGTTAAGCCCAACCAAAAAACTACAGGCCCATTAGTCTTACTTCATTCCTGCTCAAAAAAATGTAGAAGTTACTAGACCTTCATATAAGAAAAATCATAAACCTGACCTTGGAGGATAATCAGAGCGTCTACACGAAAGGGAAATCGGTGGAAACAGCGCTACACTCCCTAGTAGTCACCATCGAGAAGATACTGTATCTGCATTGGACTCCTGATTATACAACCTGCAGAAGAGTACAAGCCGAGTGGGGTACCACAACCATGACAAAAGAGGCACATGGCGGAACTCCTCAGGGCGGAAATCTGTCACCTCTTCTATGGAACCTTGTGGTTAACGAACTATTTCTAAAATTCTGTTGGAAAGCACCCAAGATGACCGCATGTGCCGAGGGCACAAGCATAATTATCATGGGAAATTATACATCCACTCTTAGCTTAGTGGGCCGCAGAAAACGTACTTATCACCAATGCGGAGATGACGGACCTCATTGTTTTCACCAAGAGATACAAGGAATCTCAATGAACTCTATCTACGATAAATGAAACACCGCTTGGTGTAGTAATCGATAGTTAATTGTCATGGAAACTCAATGTGGAGGAAAGTGTGAATAAGGCAACCAATGCGTCTATGCATTACAAAAGATGCCAAGTCGAACGAATAGGCTCTTCATATTCGTAATACGACCGATACTACGACATGGCATATTGGTATGGTGGCAAGCCACAGAGAGCAGCTAAGATCCTCCCCAACAAAAGCACTTGAATGCATCCTAGGACGCCTCCTAACGCATAGCAAAAAAAGCTTTGGACACAGCGTTGTGGGTAGAGATATCAACATTAGCACGGACTACATCATCTCAAAAACCAACTTCACAGGTGGAACATCCTTACTGGGACCAGCAGACTGGCGTACAAGACTGACAGGAAGACGGCTCAAAGATGGTCTCAGGAGTCGGAGCCGCCGTATACTGCAAGAAGTCGGAAATGAGTCTCTCCTACAAACTGCCAGCGGGCCACCATATTCTAGGCGTAAATCCTAGAATATTAGAAAAGCAGAAGAATAGGCAAAATATCTAATAAACTTAGACGGCATTTACACGATGAAGCAAACATCATGAAATTATCCCAGTAGGCGAGACATACACGTGTGGTTCCATAGACTGACTCTCGCGACAGCAGACACCTGCAGAAAATGTGGAGAATCTGGAATCGTAGAAACTTTGGAGACCCCCAAGCTTCACTTCTTCGGAGGAGGCGGCTAAGGCCCTACCCAAATCACTATTGGCTTTTGCCAAAACGTCAGAAATACTATTATATAACTAACAAAAATGGTACCCCTATGGTAACCCCAAGGTGTATTGACGTCAAATGCACGTCTTGGATCCTTGACAGTGACATAACTGTGACTATCAATGACGACAGTAACTTGACAGTGATGAGACAGTGACTAAACAGTAACTCAACAGTCCCTTAACAGTGACTTAACGGTGACTGAACAGTGACTTTACAATGACTTTACAGTGACTTAACAGTGAATTAACAGGAGTCAGTGATTTTGTTGTTGGTATTTCTACTCCCTGTTTTCTTCTTTTGAAATACTGTCATTGCTGATTTATATACCATTGAAAGAGCTTGTGATTTTGAAATTAGCCCCATGTTTCACATCAAAACTGAACACACCTCAACGTTTGACTATTAGCCGTAAGCAATATGTGGCGTCGAAACCATATTTAAGAAGTGGTCGAGAGGACTAGACATTCGCTTACAAAACGTAGATGCCGTAGATCAAGTCCCTGTAAGAGCATACTCTTTCTTCATATTTAATATTTGTTTATTTTCGATTTTTTATACCCTTGGAGAGGGTATATTAAAATTGTCCGGATGTTTGTAACGCATAGAAGGAAGCATCTCCGACCACATAAAGTATATATATTCTTGATCAGCATGACGAGCTGAGTTGATATAGCCATGTCCGTCTGTCCGTCTGTCCGTCCGTCTGTCCGTCCGTCTGTTTCTATGCTATCTCCTCCGTCAGTTTTAAAGCTATCGTAACCAAACTTTGCACGAAGTCTTTTGGTATAAATACGCTGCACATTTGTCGGAACCGGCCGGATCGGATGACTATAGCATATAGCTGCCATAGGAACGATCGGTTGAAAAACTAGTTTTAGTGAGAAAAACTTTTTTGTTTTCAATGTTATCGCTCCCATCGCTCGTATTTATAAGTTTTTAGTGATTTCACATAATTTCACCAAGCCATTTTGAAATCGGACAACTATATAGTATAGCTGCCATACAAAAGTTAGGTCTGAAAAAAAAGTCTTAGTGAGAAAAACTTTTTTGTTTTCAATGTTATCGCTCCCAACGCTCGTATTTATAAGTTTTTAGTGATTTCACATAATTTCACTAAAATTTTTCGAAATCGGACCACTATATAGTATAGCTGCCATACAAAAGTTAGGTCTGAAAAAAAGTCTTAGTGAGAAAAACTTTTTTGTTTTCAATGTTATCGCTCCCAACGCTCGTATTTATAAGTTTTTAGTGATTTCACATAATTTCACCAAGCCATTTTGAAATCGGACAACTATATAGTATAGCTGCCATACAAAAGTTAGGTCTGAAAAAAAGTCTTAGTGAGAAAAACTTTTTGTTTTCAATGTTATCGCTCCCAACGCCCGTATTTATAAGTTTTTAATGATTTTACATCATTTCACCAAAATTTTTCGAAATCGGACCACTATATAGTATAGCTGCCATACAAACTGTCAGGCACATATCAAGCTCCAAGGGTATATAAACTTCGGTCGAGCCGAAGTTAGCTTGCCTCTATTTTTTTCTTATTAATAACGCACCAAAATTAAAAGTCGAGATCAATTGTCTTCTCCAATTTGAGCAATTTTCGTCTTCAAAAATCAAGAACAAACAAATTCAAATTGATGCCGATTTCAGTTTCGCCAATTTGCACTAGATTTCTATGGGAGTATAGAACTTTTTTACCATCTTGTGTAAGTGGCTAAGGCAAAGTTAAACCAAAGGAAGTTCCTTTGCTAAAGCAGCAGTTTTTTGTTGATTTCGAGCTATTGTCTAAGTTGCAATAACTAAGTCGTTTATTCATTGTGTGGAAACTGATCGACTTTGTGACTTGCGCAACAATATAAGCTCTCTAGAACTTAGTGCAAGGATGTCGAACATAATCAGGGGTGTCACAGAAATCTCTAGAGATTTTCGTTGTAAACGATTCCACTTCGAACAAACCAGGGACTACTTTATTTGCGAAGTGCCTAGAATCAGACCGCCTACTAGATTATGTGGAAGGAAAACCGTACGCATCAAATCTACTTGGCTTTTAGCAGGCGGTTTCAAATCGCTTAACTTTTGTCATCTAATCTAGTAGCCGCACATATTTTAGCCCCATAACATATAAATTCAAACAGCTTTGATATAAAAATGCTGACGTTTATACGAAAACCTCTAGAGATGTCTGTGACACACCCGAATAAAATTAAAAATTAAAATTAAAAAAATAGAGCAGGTTCTGCTTAAACCGAACTAGAAAACGCTAATACTTTGCCTCCTTAATACGGACACAGATGGACTTCCTAAATTTTCGCTTCTCCATCGCATATGGGTCATTCTTTTATAAACCGAACAGTAAAAAAAACTTTATATTTTTATTTTAGATTAGATCTCGACATGCCCACCAAAACGTAATTTGCGGTTTTGCACAAACATTTTTTGTACATTTTATAAACAATTTCAAAAAATCGTAAAAATCAAAAAAATGAAATAAAAGGGGTTTTTAAAAACGTCATATCTCAGGATTGGTTCATCGGACAGTTTTTTACTAGATCTACTTAAATTATAATGTTATAGATTTATAAATTATTTAATAATATTAAGTAATTGTTGCTAAAAATTATTTATAATCCTTTTTCAGTGTTAACCACCATGTTATAGCTTCTTAGGATAAACAATTTATTGCCCTAAATATAACTTAAATTTTGGTGTTTTTAAAAATATGGAGACTTTTATAGTTTTAAAGTTATAAATTTTTTAAGTTATAAACAAATAAACCCGCTATGACGTCAGTTTTAAAGCTTTTTTATCAAGCTTTTCAAAAATGTTAACATCACGCGGATGAAAGAAAGAATGACCCATATACCCTTACATATCTTATAAATCATAATGGGTATTGAAGTATAAAAACGTGTTACTCCCAACAACTTTGTGTTGTCTTTGAATTGCAAATCATGGTGGCACTTCAGTTGCCTCCGCCGAAAATGTCTTTATTTATGCGTGTGTGCTTGCATGTTAGCTTAACATTTTTTTATTTGCTCACCTCTCCCCTCCCCCTCCTGGTTCCAGTCAAAGGGCACTTTGCCCAACTCGTGTTGTCGTAAATATTCCAACGGAATTCAAATGCAGTTTTTTTGTTGGCACTTTGTCGCTGCCTCCATTTGCTAAGTGCAAACAACTGTGTAGCATGGAACAAACGCCATATCAATTTATTTACAAGTAATTGGTTCTACCTCCCGACTCCCACTCGCAGCCTGACTTGACCATTGAACTGAACAAGGGGGTCAGCATATCAAATCTTTGTGCGCAGATAACACTTGAGTATGTTGCGAGTCAAGGGTCAGGACTCGGTCTGTGTGTGTCTGCTGAGTGGCAGACGTCACTTGCGACAGGCGGCTGACAAGTGAGAAAAGCCATGAGTGTGTGAGTGTGTTTGATTTTTTGTTTCGCAAGTTTTTCGGCTGCTGGAAAGTCCTTTGGGGTGGGGCCAACTGTCAACGCCTGCTTGCGTGGATGCCTCTGACAGCAAGAACACGCGCTATTTATAAACATTATGACACAAACGAATTGTCATACAATTTGTCAACAGCCTCAGACCGAGAGGGCTCTTTGTTTTTTTTTCCCAGTGAATTTTGCTGGTTTTTTTTTTGTCATCGTGTTGTCGCCGTCAGGGCTTTGTCTCATCTTGTATATCCTCCTCTTTGTCTTCGTGTTGTTGGCCAAGTGGCTTGGCAATTTGTAGCATATTCACTTATCGGCCTATGCCCCAGCAACAGCTTTTTGCCGATTTTGATGAAGTTGTATGCATAAACATGTCACCAGACGCCAGTTGTGCTGACAAGCCGAAAATTAGGCTACCAGAAATGTTATAAGAACTTTTTTCTGTAGCTCCGGGCAAAACATCTTGTGTCGCAGTTGTTTGCCATTGTCTTTCAATCCTTTTGTTGATTCCCTAAATGAAATCCTATTTGAAACTTTCCCCTTTGTTGTTGATAACGTATTTTTTTTTTTTTGGAAGGGCGTTAATGACTAAGATTGATGACTCTCTGGGTTGCTAAGGTCTTGGTACGTGGGTTGGCTTTAGTTTCGACTTTCAATTAGTTTGATTGCAGTGGGCAAAAGTAGAATTGAAATTTGGGTGGTTCACTTGTGCAAGTTTGCTGGTACGAAATCTGTGTGCACAATCAAGTGGCACAACTTTTAATGTTTTTTGCACCAGACCAAGTTGATGCATAAGTGGATGGCTTTAAGAACAATGCCAGTGACGGCGAGCGGATATCTCTAAAGCACCAAACTTTGTGCCAAGAGAGCAAACAGTCGTTCGCCAGCGGTCGATGACTCTTTCTTTAAGGCCTAGCTATTCTTGACAAACGCTGCTCTGAATGAATAGCATTTAGGGTGTTCACCAGCCCGGGTAAAAGCGTCATTGCGGAAATTGTGCACCCTAGAAGGATTACCCTCGTAGTTACTTACGTTAATCAGCTGTTTTTGATACGCTGTGAACGTAGTCAATCTAAAAAAAAGCATGAAGAAATATGAATACACCGATCGAATGACTACTATTTGTAGGTGGAATAGTAAAGATCGGTGAAAAAATGCGTTTTAGTTTGAACAACTGCTTTGTTCTCATATTACTGCTCTTAAAGTCGGTCATGATTAATATTTTGTGTTTTTAAACTGATCTGGGAAGTTTGGTCTAAGTCGGTAGTCGTTAAAGCAAGCGTACATAAACTTCGGTACAGACGAAGTAAGCTTTGCTTCTCGTTTTTGTTTAAGTTCACTAGGAGGATGACAGTGAACCAGGCCCTTCATTTGACGGCACCACTAAAAAAAAAATAACGTTCTTCAGGGGCTTGCGTGGAACAAGCCTCGTTTTCTCTACTTTCACACTCGAATTCATTCGAAACCCCAAAGTTGAATATTAAAATTACCCATTCCCTTTAAGCGACTACAAATTTTCAACAATAAAATCTGTGCTACATTCGATGGGTTGGCATTTTTTAAAATTTATCAATTTACTGCAGCTTGACTTTAAAAGTTGCCTTTTATTTTAATTTAAAATTTATTTTATTTTACAATTCATTTGAATAAATGGGGAAGCGCACTTGCGAATCTTCGGTGTTTTCGCTCGGATCTTATTATGGTATATAAAATAGATAGATTGGGCCTAACTTAATATACATTAAGTCACTTGGTTCAAACTTAAAAATTGTGGCTCTAACAGTATTTTGAGGTTCGCAGGAGAAGTAGGAGAAATTTTGCAAATTTGCCATGCATGCATTTGTGGCTCCACCTCTTATGGTTTGTGAAATCAACGCGTTTAAGCAACTCTTTGCTTAGACAGACAGTTTTTCGCTGTAAAAAGAAGGAAACAAACTCTATTTGAGTAGATAATACACCTACATTTATGCTAAAAATTCTGAGATTGACGCGTTCATACAGACAGTCAGACGGACAGACGGGCATGGCTAAATCGACTCGGCTGTTGATGCTGATCAAGAATATATATACTTTATAGGGTCGGAAATGATTTCTTATCCCTAGTGAACATACTATTGCACAAACTTAATATACTTTATGTACCCTTGGTAAAGAGTACAAAAAGCAGAGTACATTTTCAAATAAAATAAAAAATTAATTCTTCATAATTCGTCACTGACCATATTACTTTTTTACAGAGATTAAAGCCTTAATCGAAACTGTAACCGCATAAAACAGTTTAAAACTTGAAACCGTAACCGTAACCGAAAACTATTTTTTCTTAAAAACCATAACCGGTTGTCAATACCGTAACCAAAAGAAATACATGGGTTAAATTCGGTTTCTTCTGTACCAGCAAAAATTTTGATTAGATGTTCATACAATGAACACTTAAGATACATATAAATTTATATATTAAAGTTGACTGCTTATTTATTATGCGCCGCACTGTTGCTAATGGGTTGGCATAACTACGAAGGGCCCGGAAAGTATCTTATAAGACATTGGAATGTCGGTACTCAGACGAAGGAAATTTTGTCATTCGGATGCATTTTGTGTGGGGCTGGAGGTATGAGCAGTGTTCTTTATTTTCGCACGAGGGAACAGAACTTGACCACGGAGACATACTGCTATAACGACAACCTTAAAAGCATCGGAAGATGCGTAGTACTTTGTCTCTCTTTGTTGTATGCGTCCTCATGGTGGAATTAATAAGGTGAAGCTAGGTAAACATATATTGGCCCTCAGCTGATGCTGACGGCTCTACCTTGTTAATTGCACTTGATGCGTGCTTAATATAACGAATTTGAACATTTTTAATTGTTGGAAAGATCACACTCCCACTTGCGAGTTAATTCGAGGCTTGGGTTCGATCCCCGTAATTATAAAATTTTTTCTTTCTTTAGAAAATTATTTGGAGAACTTCATTATAAGCTCAAATTCCAAAAGTTTAACCGAAAAGATGAATGTGCAGTATCAAAATTTGTCCTAGGGTGATAAATAAGAAATATGAACGAGCTAAACAGTTTTAAAGTTAACTACTTTCTCACAACAAAAAATTTTTTAATCTCTACTTTTTAACATTGAATATATATTAAGTATAATTAATCAATTATATAAACGAAAGAACCGAACTATCTGTACTCCAAGACAAACAATCAATTTGAATTACCCTGATTTGGCTGAGAGCGACATTTCTTCATAACTGAGACTCGACACCAAATGAATTTTATGTTATTTAAAAACCATACAACGTGAAATTGGTTAAACATGGTAAAACAAGTCTAATGTCAAAACAGACTTTTAAATATCGTTTATATGTCAATGTAACTGGTGCATTAAATATGAATTTTAACTTGCAGCTCTGGAATATTAAACTAATCTATTCTTAATCCTTTCGAATTTTCCGTTCGAATTTTCTTTAAAACAATTTTTTCATTGGCCATTAATATTAATTCTAAAAGTTGTCGATTTTGTTTATTTTTACCCGACTTTAAGCTTTGGAAATCCTTCTACTTAATTTCACTCTGACTTTGATGAACTACTTGCTTGAGTTTTACTGACTTTGCTTTAATTAAGATTTAAATTAACCCCATCCAACTCTGACAACATTTACTATTAATTTTCAAATGAAGTCTTTTGGCAATATTGAAATAATTTCTCAATTCCGCACAGCCCTCGTTTGACCAGTCTCGCCTCCACATCCACTCCCACTATTGACGCACATGCCAATTAAAATTCAATCAAATTATGCCAGGCCTCTCTTCTGCCACAGTGCTCCATGCCAACGCTTCAAGCGGCTTGTTGAGCATTTGTCAGTTTTTGACAATTAATTGAATTCTGTTGTCGAAACTGCAAACATTTGATAACAAATTTGTTAACTAATTTCGAACTTAAAAAACAATTAGGCCCAGTGCGACAACTTGCGACAGACGACAACTGGCAAGAGCAACGAGTCGAAGGAAAGCAACAAGGACAAAAGTATATATATATAATATTGTATATGTGTATGTAAATTACTTGCTCTGTTTACTCTGTCTTTGTTTGGCCGTTTGGTTTTTGTTGGTGTTATACCGTTTTTTAGAGGGTAATCCAGTTTTTCAGTTGATTTGAGACTAGAAGGACTTTAATTGGTCGTTTACTTGGGTTAAAGAAGGGGGTTGATTAAAAATCTCGTATATCTGTAATAAATATTTTTTTGGCTTAGTTTCTGGTGCTAAACTGTGAATTGTTTTCACGAGAGTTCCGTTTTCTATGGCCACTATGCAGAATCAGAGTCTTAAGCCAAGCGCAACAGCAACAAATCTATTTGATTGCGCTTAAGAAACTTAAGAAAATGTTGTAAACGCAAGAGCACAATTATTCTCAAGAAAATTAATTTATAATGATCAAGCAAGAAGAAAAGGAACCAAACCCTTGCTCTAAAAGGGACTCTTAAACTTTTCAAACTGTTGATCTTCAGAACATGAATCAAATTCGGATTGCTTCCATTTCGGAAACGGAAATAATAAACAAATTAGCTAATACTTCAGAACCGCCCGAATCCTACAAGGTTGATAGTAACGTTAAACTGCCATACGCGAGTAGAATTTTTTAAGTATTTATAGAATATATTTAAAACCGCACGGTGGACTTTTATTAAAATTTATTTTTATAATGGCGAAATGGATTGTAATTTGGACAGGAGCTTCTGTTAGTGGTGAAAGTGCGTACTAAGACGGGGTTTTAGAAAATTCCAACCGGAACAGTAGGAAAAGCGTGGGAAAACTTTGTATGGGAAAAATGCAATTTTTCATCCGATTGACTTGAAATTTGGTTTGTAAGCATAGTACGCGAAATAATTCGACACGTGTTTTCCCGATTTTGGAAAATCCGCCCACGAGGAAAATGGCCAGAAAATTCTGCATGCAAAAAACTATTTTTCATCCAATTGGCTTTAAAATCGGTTTGTAAGGACGGAATACGAAATAGTTTGAAATGTGATTTTCCGATGTTGGAAAATTTCACCCAACTGTCGGAAAATTCCCGGAAAATTCAGCATGAAAAAACTTTTTTCATCCAATTGGCTACAAACTCGGTTTCTAAAGACGGAATACGAAATAATTTGAAATGTGATTTTTCAATGTCGGAAAATCCGCCCACAAGAAAAATGGCCGGAAAATTCTACATGCAAAATAACTATTTTTCATCCGATTGACTTGAAACTCGATTTGTGCGGTCAAAATGAGAATTAATTTTTGTTTTTATTTTCCGATGTTGGAAATACCGCCGGGATGCCCACTGGGAAGTGGATGGGATGTGGGTGGAATGTGGGTGGTAAGTGGTTTTGGAAGTGGGTGGAAAGTGGATGGTAAGTGGATGAAAAGTGGGTGGAACGTGGCGGGAAGTGGGAGGGATGTGGGTGGGATGTAGATGGGAAGTGGGTGGAATGTGGGCGGGAAGTGGACGGGAAGTGGGTGGTAAGTGGGTGGTAAGTGGGTGGGAAGTGGGTGGGATGTGGGCTGGAAGTGGGTGAGCGTTGGTTCTATACTGTTGAAGGCGCAGCGAAGCGCGACGGGTTATTTGCTAGTCTGTAAATCTGTAGGCCCGACTGACTGACATCAACCCACAGCCAAAAATGCTTACCCCACAAATTTAAGGTTTGGCATAAAACTTTTATTAGGCTAAGTTGCGAAAGTAAGGGAGCGGTGGGAGATGGAAAGGAGGGTGGAAAAAGAGTTGTGAGCACATGAAGAGGAGGTGGGAAATCCAGTTTGAATTTAATTATAAATGAAGAGTGCTGATGCTGCTCTAAAATGTACAGTCTTCATTTCATTTAATATCGCTAGACCCGAAATTAACTTCGTGGTCATGTTTTCACCATCCACTTGACTAACACATAATTCAGGAATTTTCGAACGCCCAGAATGTTTAGTTTGAACCTTTACGACGGAATGACGTGGAACTCGAAACTGTCTACATGATAAAACAACACAATTTCTCTAAATCTTGGACGCGGACTAAGTCGCGGCGGGTTCAGCTAGTATATTATATGGATTTTATTGTTCAAAAATTAAAATATACAAATACGAACAATTATTTGGTGGACAGGATTGTCTACAGTCGAAAAAAACAATAGTCGACTATCAAGGGTTTTGAAATAAGAATCGTCTACTGCCGATGACAATCGAAAGTTCTTTTTAAATTTAAAAAAAATGTGGGTCAACTTACCCAATTTTCAAAGAAAATGTAAAAAAAACTTCCATTAAGATTTTACAGAAACTGCAAGGGTATTAATACCGTTGCCTTGCCAAAGTTAGCTTTTCTCGAATTTTTTTGTTTTGTTTTTGTTTCTTTTTTTTTTGTAAAATGTAATTCAAATTTATTTAGCCCGACAGCAACTCGTGCCAACAGCAGGCTGCTGTCTCCTTAGCGCGTGCCTGTTTAGTTTCATTTGGCTTTCTTAATGAAGAATAAAACTGTTTGCGTTCGGCGATAAGAGGCAACATCCAGGACCTGGACAATAACGTTGCTTCGCATTTGTGAAATTAAAACGAATGTTTAAATAACAATTTTCATGTTGTCTTCGCGCTTTGTGCTAATTGAACAATGTGGCCTGGTCGGGAATAAACACTCACCTGAGATCGATGTACTGATAGACGGAGGTGATGCCCAGATTAAAGTAGACGGGGACAAACATAAAGCAAACAATTGGATAAGCACTCATCATGCCATAAATAATTTCCCACATGGCTGAGCCGCGATAGTATAATTCACTGGGATAGCCTGGCGGGGGATGATTTAGATTAAATGGATTATCCAGCATAATAACACATTTTAGGGAGACACTCACCCAAAACGGATCTTACGCCAAGTGTTCCGCGTGCTATGGATATCATGACGGCCAAAATGGAAACTCCGCCCGTGGCAAAGACATAATCTGCCTTACTCTGTTGCTTCTTTTTGCCAAATATGCGCGTCCAAAGCGGTCCAAATACAGTGAGCGCTATAAATAGCACAAACATGAGATAGTCCCAGCCCAAAGTGCTTAAGTCTTTGGCCATGTTGCTGTAAATATAATAATAAAAATCAAATACCAAGTTGATCAGATCATATAAAGCAAAAACAGCAGTAAAGTTTTCAACTTTTAGCCAGGCTAAGAGATAAACAGAGGGAGGGTGGGCAAAACGTTTTTTAGCACAGTTGAACATGTGCACGTTAGTCACGCCCGGTGCACATAATGCCAACTGCTGGAAACTTGACTACATTGTTGCATATCCGCAGGCGCGTGGGCTGCGGTGGCTTACACTCCACATCATCAGCCATCATAACTTCACCAGATGAGGGAAAAAACAAAGCGAAAATTTATGGACTGTGTCCTTTCGCTTGCTGACATTTGTATGTATCCTGGTGTAGGTGTACGCGATAAGTTGGTAGTGGGCCACAAAGCGCGAAGCTAAAGTACGCTATGACTGCGACTTTGTGTTTTTATAGTCAAGCAGGCAAACTGTTGAGCTCTGTGTGTGTGTGTGTGTGCTAAAGGGCAGCCAAAAATGTTGTAACCCAGCTTAAGCCTGGTCGAGGCGGCTGATGCTCGTAAACCAAAGGTGTGTGTAGTACTAAAATCTTACTCTTCTTTTTGTTTGGACACTGTCATGTCCAAGGGATTTTTAGTTGGGCTTGAGCAGGGGCTAAAACTTTATTGTAAGTACAGTTTAGATGACACTTAGTCCAGGCAATGAAAGTGGCAAACATAAAATAATTTGCACAAAAGTTGGGGCGAGGCTTTTTCTTTGTTCAGAACGTGGGGTCTGTGTGTGTGGGAGTCATTAGTAATAGAGCTTTAAACATTTTTAGTAGGCAACCCCAGAGTCGGAACCCTTTGTGTCTACTTAAGCCATACCAGGAACCGAACCTTATCATTAAATAAAATACCAAATCAGAGACCGAACCGACCCACCTAAACTCGAAAAAATGTTAATTACTCTAGTCTTCAAAAAATAAAAAAAATAAATGATCATTTCAACTAAAATATTATTTTAGTTTTTGAAATATGAATTTATTGATCATATCTCATTTCGCGGTAAAGTGGTTTCAGTTCAGCGACCAAGAATATTTAAAAATTTTCGATTTTCGATTCGATTTTCTTCCTGAAAATGCAAAAAATTTTATGTTTAAACAAATAGAAAAATATAAAATATAAAATGTTAGGTCACTGTTAAGTCACTGTTAGGTCACTGTTAACTCACTGGTAAGACACTGTTAAGACACTGTTAAGTCACTTAACTCACTGTTAAGTCATGTAAAGTCACTGTTAACTCACTGTTAAGTCACTGTAAAGTCACTGTTAAGTCAATGTTAAGTCACTGTTAACTCACTGTTAACTCACTGTTAAGTCACTGTTAAGTCAATGTTAAGTCACTGTTAAGTCACTGTTAAGTCACTGTTAAGTCCCTGTTAAGTCACTGTTAAGTCACTGTTAAGTCACTGTTATGACACTGTTATGTCACTGTTATGTCACGGTTATGATACTGTTAAGGCACTGTTAAACAAAGAACATTATAGTTTTCAGCACAGAATTCACAACTTGACCTTAATGCAGGCACTCTTAGCACCCCCACTCCCCGTAAATTCAAAAAAAATATTTTTAATATTTCTACTCAAAAATCGCACTTGTACGAAGAAGATAAGATATTTGTGATCATTTGTCGATATTTGTGTTGTCATTTGTGTGTGTCGTATAACACGTACTGTAGATGGATCAAATTGAGAAGAGGAACAAACATTAAAACTGAAGTATTTTGTGTGTTCACAAAAAATAAATTTGAAATTTGCTTCGTTTTTTGATCAACTTATAAATTAAACGAAAAGCCAGAACAAAAAATAATATTCTAGCACAAAACCAAAGTCGAAGCAAAAGAAAATTTATTTTTGAATAATCACGAAAATACCACATTTTTTTGCACTAAATTGCTCACAGCTCCTGTGTTTGCTCATAGATTTTAAACATCGTAATGTTAGGTTAGGTTGCGATGGCTGAGAGCGACAAGTCGCTCTCCCACTTAGGCCGCTATGGGCCCATTGTAATGTCATGTTTATTCCCTGTTGACCCTTTTTATCTAAGACTGAGGGGGTCCTCGGTGGTACTGAACCATTGTGTGGACAGAATAAATTGTAATAGAGCTGGGATCTCTAGATCGAATGTCTCCGAGAGGCTGAGTAGGAGATATTGACCAAGTGTCCTTAGTCTTCTTCTACTTAAAGCGGGTCTTCATGTTTACAACTTCTACAAAAGTCATGGTGAGCGACGCCTGGGCGTGCTGCGTGTCTGCCAATGAGGCAGTGCCCCGTTAGGGCTCCAATCAGAAGCGATATGTGCACAGAGAAAAAAAAAAGATCCCCGTAGAATGGATATTCAAAATATCCACTTAAGATCCATTTTTTTAAATATCCTTTTAACATTTTTCAGCTCCTTTGGATGGAGAAAAAAGATCAATGAAATATTTTTCTCTGATATATCCTTTTAAGCGAAAATAAATTGATTTCGAAAATATCCAATGGATCCCAAAAGGATAGTTAACTATCCATCCAAAGGATACCGAAAATATCCTGAGGATCATCAGAAACTATCCTTTTTTTTTCTCTGTGTGTTCTCTTCTGAGACGTAAAAGTGTGTTAGTTTTTGGTTGAACATAGGCCAGGTGAGTTTCGATACGGTACAGTAGGAAAGGGTTTCCCATCGATCCGTAGCGAGACGGATCCGTAATTTTTCCAATCGTGCTCTTCTCTGAAAGGAGCTCGATGGTGGTTCCTCTATGTTTTGGTGTCCAGCCGGGCATTGTTTGTATGTGAGTCAAGTGCTTTGAGGGTGGCTTGACTGTCAGAGTATATATTATATTATCTCTCTCTCGAATACAGAGTACAGAGAGTAAAGTAAGCAAAATTTTTTCAATCAACTTACTCGTCGTCCGTTGCCAGCAATAGCTATGCTTATCCTATTTCCTCGTATGATTTTATACGCTGCCCCACGATTTCTTTTCTTCTGTCCTAAGTGGTTTACTTTCATTAAAATCTAACCTTTTTCCTGGCCCTGATAATGTGCCATCGTGCATCTTAAAACTATGCGCAGACTTGCTTGCCTAGCCTATTTACATCTTGTTTTCTAAAGCACTTGAACAGTTTAAGTTTCCAGCTCCATGGAAAGAATTTTTCATCATTCTTTTCACGTTCTGACATTTCTAACTACAGGGGCATTGCGAAACTGTCTGCAATACCAAAACTCTGAGCAAATTTTAAAACCTCAATTACAACATTCCTGTTCCACTTTCATATCACCGAACCAGCATGGATTCGTTAAAAACAGATCCATTACTACAAACCTACTGGAATTTACTTCTTTAGTGATTCATGGTTTCACTCAAAGTAAACAAACAGGTGTAATTTTTACCGATTGTAGTAAGGCTTTCGACAGTGTATCTCATTGTCTTCTGATTCTGAAATTGCGTATTGAATCTGTCCAGAAACAGTTCCTTTTGTTTACTCTTCGTAACCTGGGTAACCAGTTGCTTTGCTACGAGGTCTAGTGGTAGAAGATAAAGTATAGTATTAAGCGCTTCCGTCGGTGTCGTTCAGAGAGCGCCACTAACACATATCTCCGCACTTCTCTTTACCTTGTGGAGGTTGTTCAGGACTGATTGCTTCCCGAGTGCTGGCCACCATACTAGTGATCCGTACAGTAGAAAACCCCCATTTGCGACCTTTGGCTATTTTGCACGAGTATAAAGCAATGGTTGACTTCTTTATACGTTCGTTAATATTGTCTATCCAAACTAATTTCTTATCCAGAATGCCACCCAAGTATTTGGCATTGTCACCAAATGCAATACTTACTCCGTTAATTTTAGGAGGAACCAGATGGATTTTTTTGAAATATTTTTGGGTATTGTGTTCAAGCTATTGAACCGTTATTAAAACAACGTTCTACGCGATTACTGACAGCTTGCTTGACTCTAATTTACAATTTTTTTATAAAAACAAGTGAGAAAGTCGGTCAAGCCCGACTATAACATACTCTGTACCTGGAGTAGAAGCTGAATGCAATGCTGGTGCTGGGCTCTCTCTCTTTTTCTCTCTCTCTCACACTCTTACTCTCTCTTTCTCTTTCTCTCTCTCTTTAAGATTGTGCGGTGTTAGTTGTAGGAGGTAGGGGGGTGGGGGGAGATTGATTTACTTTTTTGCTCATAACTTGAGAACCGCTTATCCGATCTTTATCATTTCTTCGGCAAATCGATACATTTTGTTGATTTCTAACTATCTTCAAAAGGTACAAATCGTCTATCTTCTAAACTGTAAGAGATATAACGTTTTTTCAAAATTGCGGGGGCGGGGTGGGGCGTGGCAAAAACTGAAAATAAACTTGATCTGCCTGCAAGTATAAGAAGCATTTGTCCCATACATGTCAAACCTCTATATCTTACCATCTCTGAGATCTGTTTGTTCATACGGACGGCGGCGACGGACATGGCTATATCGACCCGGCTGTTGATGCTGATCAAGAATATATATACTTTATATAGTCGGAAATGAATCCTTCTCCCTGTTATATACTTTTGCACATACTGAATATACTCTATGTACCTTCGGTACAGAGTATACAAATTTTTATATAAAAATTAATTGATATGAAAAATCGGTGTCGACTGAGCAAAGTTTCTCTCTGTTCGCCCTTTCCTGTTGATATTTAGCTCAACTGCCGTCAGCTTTGAGAAGTGAAAGGCTGCTTCTTATAAGCATAGTTTATTTTTTCATCAGTTGTAAGCCTAAGCCCCAAGAGCAGCTTTTTAAACGTGTTATCCAAATTAGGGTCCTTCATGCGGGTGAGCTGCCACCACAATCGGAAGGCAGGAGAGTGTTTAACGACCCTGCGGGTTCTTTTGGAAGCGCTTAAAAGGGAACTTTACAAAGCCTAATGTTTTCTTTTAATTTCTTGTACGTTTCACATAAAAGTGTAACTACCTTTTCTTTCACTTTCACAGTCAGTGCATTGCCTACTAAAGACCACAATTAGTTTACCCCTTTGGCAAGTGTATAAAAAGGTACAAAAAAAAAAGAACTCTCAAATCCTTGGACACTGGCCAAAAAACACTGCAAAGTATGCAACGCAATGCTGCACTTTGGCTAAATTACATTTTCCATTTGTCAGGAGGCGGAAACAGCGTGTAAGAAAATGCCGAGGCAAGCCTCAACAGTATCCCCCATTGGGCTAACGAATTAAGTTACTTGCGTTTTTTGCCAAATGTGTTTTTAATATTTTCAATGGTTTACGGATCTTGGCAGACTTTTGACACGTTTCCCCAGCAAAAGATGTTGAATATTTCATGAGTGTCATAAATTTTCTTTACAAACAGCAGGAGGAGAGGTCGAGCATTTACACGCGTTTCAGTTTTTTAATAACTTTCCATTGTGTCTGTCACTTTCAGGCCAACACCCACACACAAACACAAATACAATTTTGGCAAGATTCACGACATGTCAACGATTCGCTGCTGCTGCTGCTGCTCCAACGTGCTGCTTTATAATTTATGATCCTTGGCATCGACGACTCCTTTCTTGCCCTCAACAGGCGCATGTCGCAATCTTTTTTTTTATTATTTTTAAGCTGCGACAAAAGTGCATGAATATTAACTGCACTTTTTTCTTGGTTGTTTACTTTTTGTCAGGTTTTTACATACTTAATGAAAGTGTCCACTAATTTTGTGGAAAATTTGGACTAAATCTTACAAACAAAAACTAACAGGTAGTCCAGTCCAGGTACACGGGTAATTTGCTTAAGCTCAGCAAGCAGAAAATAACATTTTGCGCACAAGCAAACACGCACAATGCACGACCCTTTGGACCCAAAAACCAAACAAAAAAAGGATAAAGGGGAAAAGTTGTCTAGCTCCAGTTGTCGTCCCAGGGACACGGCAGCTGTGCAGTTTTAAACAAAGCCAAGTCCCAAAAAAATACAAGGAGAAAAAAACCCAAAATGACTAATAGTTTTGTAGAGAAAGGCAAAACAAAAGCCAGACAGAATGTCAGATAAAAGCTAAAGCGATGGCAAATGACAGGCAGACAGACAGACACACACACAACACCCGCACATATTCACACAGACAAACTGCATGTTAAATGTTGTCAATTAGTGGGGCAACTGAACGGACAAAATCGATGATGATGATGATTACCGAATGACAAGGCAACAAACTTTAATTGACTTTTTTCGCCTGGGTATGTCCCATAGATCCTCTAGAACCTAAGCCAGAAAACCCTAACCCCTCCAATTGGAAAAAGATTCGGGTTGGAAATGACATTAAATCACTGTTTTTAAAGCTTATATGCTGTTTAAAATATAGTTTAGAAGGGTCTACCTTTAAATACCGAAACCATGCAAAAGTAATGGTTGGAAACATCTTTTTCTCAACAACAAGCTTTTTCTCTCAATTTTGAGTATTGACAAATAAGTTAGATTTTTATTTTCTAAAACTGGTTTAGTTCTAATTTTAGACATTCTTAAAATTTCTCCGTTTTTTGTAACCTTATAGCGTAAAACTTGTTCTGAAAACCCATGAATAAAACCCATATATGGTGCAAGTGCCTAGCTCTGATACCTGGATTCCCAAGGCACTTGCACTTTTGAACATATTGCCGAGGGCGAAAAAATTGTTTTTATCATAATTTTTATCTCAAATAGTGAAATGTATTTTTATGGTGTATATTTCCATACATTATTTGTACTTTTCTTGCTTAGATTAAATTTCTATTCTTTAACGTTTTAATTTTTTAATTTTTCAACTTAATTCTTTCTCTTTTTCGGTTTTAAGAAGAAAGAGTATATTACTTAGTCTCTTAATCACACCATTTGGAGTTTACAACTCCATACCTCTGGTTCTCCCATTTAATGTGAAATATATTTCCAGAATTGTATCTAGCGACCATCTAGACACACCTTTACTATTCAATCAAACCGTATATCGTATATTGGTTCCCGTTCAGGTACCAACCGAAACTTATTTCGGTATTCGGTTCCGTACCGGTACCTAGATTTTTATTTCAGTATACCGGTATGAACCCTCAAAATATAAAAAAAGATAGTTTTGCGCCCATCCAATTCTAGCGATGACATAATATTACACTTTAACGCTTTCTACGCTTACTTGCCCTTCTCAAAGACAAGTGTGGAAACTTTGTCGAGTTTTCATCTTCCTTATTCTGGGAATGTTTTTTCAGGAAAAATGGTGATGTTAGTTCCACTAACTGATGGGGTCTGATCTATTTTAATTGTTCTGTTTCTTTTCATTCAAATACATGTAAGATTCCACTTGTCCTAAACCGAACCCGCAGAACCAGTTCGGTTCAGGTTTTTGTATCAGTTAAATTTTTAACTTTTGTTTGGCAAAGGTTCGGTTTAATGAATATACTTGGTCAGTTTTTTCAGAGCTTCTGAAACTATAACAATGACCATTTAAAAATTAATTTAAAGTGCTGAATTGGAGAATCATCATTTTAAAATTAAATCCAATCTGCAGGTTAAAACTTCGAGAAGGAAATAAAGTTAAGTTGTTAAATGGAAAATTTAATCTGTTTATTGATTTACATAGAAGGTGCGGCACGCTTTTCATTTAAAAGTCCAGGCATATGTGTAAGTCCGGGATAGACAACTAATAATTGATTCCTATAATGAATGAGGTCCATAAAGGTATTGATATACGTTTTTAATCGCTTTCATCTCAACTGAATAAAAATTCATGAACCAAGCTTCGAACCATAACCTTGGGTTCGAAAACTAATACAACCGGTAGGAGAAGCGAACCTAACACTTTCCAAGGGGTTTGAACCACTGGATCGAACCTTCAACAGAATTTTAGATTTCACTTGAAGTGAAATGGATAACACAACTACTTTATGGTTCTTAAGGTGAATGAGGATCTAAGAAGAAAGGATGGAATATTCAAAGAGACTGGTTTCGCATTTTTCTATGTCACTAAACAAACGATTTGCTGAGCCAGTCTCCTTCTCAGAAAACATACGATTTAATCAAATTACATAAAAGTCCCCCAAAACTAAGTGCCAGCTTTGTAATCTAGTTTTTGCTTACAACAGAAACAGTACTGGTACAACGTTTAGGATCCAGGAAAAGTATATAAAGCGTATAAATATTCTTGATCAGCATCAGCAGCCAAGTCGTCCGTCCGTCTGTCTGTATAAACTCGTAGATCCTACAGATTCTAAGAATAGAGATAGGCAAAATTTCCCCCTCTTCCCTCAAGCCGGAAAAACTGTTACAGCCACAATTTTCAAGTTACAGCTTTGTGGCTTAATATATATTATCATGGGACTTATATCTATCCATTCTGAAGAGCGCAACAAGATCCGAGCAAAAAAAAAAAAAACAAAGTTATGAAGGAAACAATTTTGCAACAATATATGTGTGTTGTATGTGTGTATCAATTGTACAGGGTATTTCGGAGTCGGACCACTTGACTGCAACGTTCTTACTTGTTTGAACTTGTGTTTGGATTAATCAAAGATGTTAGGTATTCCATATCTTCCACTATTTCATTCTGCTTTTTTCTATCAAACCCAATAAAAATGTTGAATTTTGTGACAGTTTGACTGCATTCATATTTCGGTTTGCAGGTCACTTGTGGATTTTTGTTCTCTCATGCCTTCGGGATTCCCTCCAGAGCATTAAATCCAATGTAGTAAAATTTGGATTTGCTTCCGAAGAAAACCATGTAAAAATTGTTTTCAAATAGACTTTTTAATCAATACAGAATTAGTTATTAAGCCCTTGTTTTAAGTCGATTTCCGCTCAGGGCGGCAGCTATTAATTCCGCTATCAAAAAATTTAGATAATCTTTTTTTTTTAGTTTCTAATTTGTTTTTAGTTATTTCTAGCATTTTTTTTAATGTTAAGTGGCAAAATAAATCAATTTAAATCCGTGTTTTTGTTTATTGTTGTGGTGTGGCATGAAAGGAAAAAAGTCAGTGCGAAAAAGCGAGTGCCATTTGCTGCATTAAAGTTTCTGTGGTCTGGGGCGTTTAGCGTCGGTTGCAGCAACAAAACCGAAAGTGATTTTTCTTCTCTCTCTTTTCATGTGACCGACTAAAACTTTAGTTGCCAGACATTTAGATTAAGCATTTTTACCCCCATATTTACAAACGTGTCTATACAAATTTAAGCATGTTTCATGTATGATTTTGCAGTTTCTGTTGGATAACAAGGAGTGGTCAGGACATGGCAAATGTGTGTATCTTGATCAGTTTGTGTGACCCGTAAAGTAGTTGTTATGGTAATTGTCTTGCTGGGTGTGGCAATCTAAGTATGCGCAGACTTAGCTTAATAACTCAATTCCCTAACTTATCTACGCTTGGGTGGTGCAAGAAAGTTGTCTTAATGTATGCATTTCATTACCATACATAAAACTTTTATACAGCTCGTCTGCATTTGGCTAATTAAAGCGATGGCAATTTGCACTCGAGCCAGGGAAAGTTGCAACGGATTTTGCCAATCAAAAATGCAGGATGGTTTTTTTTTAAGGATAAAACTTTTTCGCACAGATGTGGCTTGTTGTTGTTTTGCCCACCTTTGGGCCATATGTTTTTGCCAATTGGCTTTTGTGTCAGTTGGCCAATTGTCGCTTTTCATTTACATCGGTTTTGCCTTCAACCAAGTCAAGTGGCTGCAACTTACTTCTGCAGCTGCTTTTGTTTTTTTTTCCTCCTCCTGTAGAAACTTTCGCCTGTTCATCTTCTTCATTTTTGCTGCTCGGCTGCTAAAAGTTGTTAAATACAAAACTTTGCCACTTAATACCAGTTCGAGTAATGAAATACGAGTCAAACTACAGCGACGGTTTCACCCTTCCAGCAAATTGAAGTTGAAGCATGCGGTTTGGCAAACTTCTTCCTGCAACTGTAGTTGTAGCAACAATTGCGTGTTGGCTTTGCTCTTGCATTTGGCAATTGTTTGTTTTGCCATACACATGTTCCTGTCTCGCACCCACCTCTGCTACGCTTCAACCCTTCAACTGAGTCAAAAAAAAGTTTAGTTTGATTTCTTTTCGACCACGTTCGGTTGGGCCAAGCTTAATGAGAAAAGTCATTTGGGGTGTGGCTGTACACGCCCAAGTGCGGTTTTTCTCTCTTTAGACTGTGACTTTTCCTGCACTTTGGCTCGCTGTCAAAGTCATTTATCAAAAGATGACCAAAAATAAATACTTGACTTAAGCTGCTGCTTATTTATCGTTTGCCAGCAGGCTAATTTTTCAACCTGATGCAATTTGGGTTAAAGTTTCAATTGCAACAATTTATAACAAGTGCACAATCTTCGAAAGGAAACACAAAGGGAGCCAGGGCTACTTGGTAAGTTGCCCATTTGGTCGGTGCAGAAAATGTTTTGAATAAAAAGTAAAACAAATTTGTATATGTGCAATATTTTAAGTCCCTTTTCAAACTGCCCTCTTAAAATTCTTGTTTTTCACCATTATTTGTAAAATGTTCACGCATTTGATAAAAATTTCCAAAACAAAATAAAAAGTTTTCCCAAAAAGCAATTTTAGCCATGTCAAGTTGTTTTTGTCAAACAATTAGGCAGCCTTAACGTTTCCTTGCAAAAATGTCGACCGCAGCTTAAGCAATTTGCCCGACGCTGAAAAGTATGCTACAGAGAGAAACCAAATAGAAAAAGAAAATGGAGGGCAGCTGGCGGCCATTAAAACGCCAGCCACTTGCGAGTCGCCACATGCTGTTAATTTGATCAACATCGTACCCTGCTGCTGGGGCAGCAACGACGACTTCATCTTGGCAATTTAGTGGTCAACTCTGTTGCTCCGTCCCCGCCAGGACATTCTGCTAATGCTGGGGTTTTGCGTTGCAAGCGTGCACAACTAATTTCACGTTGTCGCCACGTTCATGTCCACCCAAAACTCGACACCATTGAGTGCTGGTCGGCTTGCACTGACGCTTCTGTTGAATGTAGCCCTATAGCTGGGAAGTTTTCTGCGTTGGTCGTTTCGTTCGCTGGTTTCTTTTTTCATAACAAAGTTCTTGCTCTCGACTTTCACCTGCTGGGGCAGACAATGAACAACGTTGGCTTCTGGCCCTTTTACCAAATAATTAGTTTAGCTAGTTTCGTTGACAGCATTTTTTTCGTTCTGGGGCATATTAATTCGTTGTCTTTGGCCACTTCGCACCAAAACACTTTTAAATTTGTAATTTGTTGGTACGCAGAGGGATAAAAAGAACGAAATAATCTCAAAATTCTTGAGAACAAATGTTCCAAAACTCCCTTAAATGAGTAAATTACATATTAAGATAAAATATCAGAAAACTGCTTTTTGACATAGAGAAATACAAGAGAGATAGCGAGTGAGAGAGTTCAACCAAGCACAAGTAGCCCTCTAGATGTGATTCTGCAACGGCTGCAAAAGGAACCGAACAACTTTAATCAAACGAGTTAGGTGGAGTAGGGTGGGGTCATTGAAGTTTGTTGTACAAAAGATGTCGCTAATCTTACCAGAATATATAGATCCCATCCATTCCAATGCCAAGAGGTATGTTCACACATTCCCTATTCCTCCCAAATGTAAAGAATCCGCTTGCACCTGGTAAATCATAAAATTTAAAAATGGTCTTAAAAGCGGACTAATATTTCCACAAAAATGAAGCTTCATATCTTGAAATTTCTTGTTATTTTTTGCTAAATATTCCATAACGTCCACGTGAGTTTGAAAGTGGCGCCTGTTATTTAAATCTAACTTTTCAGCTGTTTTTGACAACGTATCGTTGTGAATGTTAAATAAATGACAATTTGCCAATGGAAACGGCAAAGTTTTGAGAAATGAAAATGACAAGAAATGAAGCCAGTGGAAATAGGCTATTAGTTCTTAAAATTCAAACATTATCAGCTCAATTTGAGTTTTTGTACTCTGTACCAAAGGTACATAGAGTATATTAAGTATGTAACAGGGAGAAGGAATCATTTCCGACCATATAAAGTATATATATTCTTGATCAGCATCAACCGCCGAGTCGATATAGCCATGTCCTTCTGTCCGTCCGTCTGTCTGTCTGTCCGTCCGTACACTCAAAAAAATAATCAATCCATATGGGATCAAATCAATCCCAAGCGGTAATGAAAACAACGTAATCCCGGATATGATTGACCCGATCTGAAAAAGGATTGAGTTGATCCGACTTTTCAATCCTAAGAAGGATTACATATATCCCGGGTAACCTGAAGATTGAATTGTGCAAAAATTCGAGCACAATTTAATCCCAAATCTGGATCATTTTATGCCTATTCTAGATTAACTAAGCTCGATATGTAAGATTGACTTGATCTCGGATAGATTACTATTCTTCTTTCCTCCGCGCCATGCCATTTGCCATAGGACATCCTCGCACACTTCAAAGACCACTCACATCAATTTCGGTTAATTTAGATTTCTGAAAAACAAAGAAATAAATTTAAAAATGTTTGGCTCCACTGGGATTCGAACACACGACCATTCGCACTGAACAGTAATGGAACGGCATCTCATCGCACACCACCATACCCATTGGTTGTTTCAGCGTGTCTGAAAGGCTACTTATATTTCTTCGCTCTCGCTCTCTAATTTTGGGCTGTGATCTCAAAGGGATGTGTAAGCACATTTGGAATGATACAAACTCGAAGGAATGGACCAATCCTTAAAAGATTGAATTGTGTAGAATATCCCGGAAATCGAGATTGAATTTTCAAGCTCGTGCCGGGCTTACTCCAAGATTTAAAAGATTGAAAATATCTCGGCGTTTTTTTTTCTGTGTATGAACAAACAGATCTCAGAGATGGTAAGAGATAGAGTATTGACATGTATGGGACAAATGCTTTTTATAATTGCAATTTTTGCCACGCCCCCTCCCGCCCCCGCAATTTGGAAAAAACGTTATATCTCCTACAGTTTTGAAGATAGACGATTTGTACCTTCTGGAGATAGTTAGTAATTAGCAAAATGTACCGAAGAAATGATAAAGATCGGATGAGCGGTTCTAAAGTTATGAGCAAATAAGTAAACCATCCTCCCCACCCCCCCCTCCCACCCTTAGAGATAGAGAGAGAAACAGGGAGAAAGAAAAGGGAGAGAAAGAGAGAGAGAATTAGAGATGAGCGCAGCACCAGCATTGCATTCAGCTTCTTCTATAGTCGGGCTTGACCGACTCTCACTCACTTGTTTCGTTCTCAAAAAATAGTTCTTGAAGAACGAACATTTTTAATATTTCTGTTAACAATTAAATGAATTTGTTATTAATTGCCTCGTGAAAGTTTGTTATCCGACGATGACAAGGGAATGATAAGAGCTTAATGCTTGCAAAATATCGCGGAAAATTAACAATCCGAAAGCAAATTCATGTCGTCTACACAGACTTTAGTAAAGCTTTTGATTCGGTTAATCATGTTTTACTTCTACATAAATTATGCTCAGTTGGTCTCCCACCCAACTTCCTCCGCTGGGTCAAATCATACCTTTCCAATCGGTACCAACGTGTGCGTTTTAAATCTGCTGTATCTGAAATCGTTCACGTTTCCTCTGGAGTCCCACAGGGCAGTCATCTCGGCCCATTGTTATTCAACCTTTTCATTAACGACATTCCGCAAGTTCTTTCCCATTCAACAGCACTTATGTAAGCTGATGATCTCAAGCAATGTGCGTCGTTTGACGATGAAGAAGTGACTTAAATGCTCTGAGTGCTTGGTGCCGCCTGAATCGTCTTCCGTGCAATATTATGACCTTTTACAGAACTAAGCCGTATTTCTTCGAGTACACCATTCATGGAGAACCGTTAGATCGCATATACAAGGTCGATGATTTGGGCATATTATTTGAGCCCAATTTGAGCTTTAACAGTCACATCTCTGTGATTTGCAACAAGGCTAAGAGCGTCCTTGGATTTATTAAGAGATGGTCCAAAGAAATCGATGACCTCCACCCCACCAAACTCCTTTACACCTCACTGGGTTCTGGTCCCCGCATTTCCAACTGTACCAAATTCAAATCGAATAAGTTCAGAAACAGTTTTTGATTTTAGATTTTTTTTTTGTGTTTTTTAAGTTTTTCTTATTGTTATCGGAGGATATCCATGGTTCTTTTTTTTTACGAGTTTTAAAATATGCAGGTTTTAAAATTACAAAAAAAAATTTAAAGCTTTTCGTCAATGTCAAATAAATAATGAAAAAGTAAATTCTTAACTACTCAAATCAAAAATATATGGTAATTGGCTATTAAAGACTCCTCTTAGCTCAACCGATTCCTTTGATGGACTGTGAACTATGAAGAATTTACAAGCAATAAAGTTGCGGCGATTAGCCATGGATTCTTTTTAAATCTTTATCTTTAAAACCATATTTTCAAATAGTACCTATAAATAGTATATTGTTTGATGTCGGGCAGACTAAGAGATCGTAAAAAAATTTGATTCATTAAATAACTTTGAGTGACAAAGCGTTTTTCAAAAGCCCACTCAGAACATAGAAAGTATCTGACTTTAAGCTGTTGAAAAATTCAATATTTCAAAATTTGAACAAATTCTTTTTCAACAGCAAGTTTTTTTGAACACAGACCTTGGAATAAAAAAATTTTTATGGTACTTTATTATTTATGTGACATTTTATAAGAGGTATATACTTATTTTTTAATTTTTGAAAAAGAACCATATTCTTTATAATTCGCAAATTATTTTAAATAATAGTCTGAGTGACAGCAGTAATTGGTATTCTTTACTATTACCTTGTAGACCTATTTACTTTATTATTACAAACAAAACTAACAAAACTAGTCACGTTTTTTAGTATTTTTCGTTCCCTGTATTTTCGATTTTTCACCTCAATGACATATAAGTAGACACGAAGGTAGGTTTTCAATCTTTTTAGCAGAGAAAAGTCCGTTCAGCTGTTGACGAGGTGACGAGAATCGTTCGGGCAAAAATGATTATGTAAATTACTCTTAAAATTTATTGTTTAACTGAACATGGTTAAACTTACATCTAATAAACAAATAATACTTAAAGCTAGCAATTCGTTTGCTTCGTGCCAGTGGCGTAGATAGGAGGGTGATTAAGGTGAGCAATGTGTGGCAATTCGATCCTAACATACCGCCAGATCCACTTTATGTGAGGGTGTGAGTTTTTGAAAAACCCTTTATCACCGAAAATAATTTGATGAAGCATCTTTTTTTATGACCTCTCATTTTTTAGATGGTAAAAGGCATTTGTGCTCACCCTTGAATTTTGAAAATTTTCATTCTTTTTTATTTATTCGACATTGACGAAAAGCTAACACAAATTTTTGTATTATTTAAAACCATATGCATATTTTAAAATTTGATTCAAAAGAAACCATGGATGACCCCCGAAATATTTTTCAATAAAAATTCTTAATAATTCGTGGTCCAACGAAACACATTTATTTTTTAATTAGGACTATTACTGATTATAATAAATTAAACTTAAAAACGCAAAAAAGTCCTGAAATTTTCAGTTCATCTCCCCCCATTGCTAAAAGCTATCTCACTGCTTCGTGCTCCACACTAACCGCATGTTGCAGTATGGCTGTGTCACGGACGACTGTTTGGCGGACGCTGCAATCATCGGAGTGCATTGTCAGAGGAGTCTTAAAAAAGGTTCCGGTCTTAAAGCCTCACCACTAAACTAAGCAATTCTACTTGTGGAAAAAAACTAGGAGAGAAATTGTGCCTCAGTATAAAATTTTTTAACTTTTAACGCAATTTCGGACTGTATCCGCAATAGATAGAGAAGCCTTTCATGCGTCTGGAACGCATGAGCTTTACAAGCTCCAGGATGAACAGAGGGGAATACGAGAAAATATTGGAGGATTGTCTTCTGCCATTTTGGAAAAAAAAGTATGGGAAAAAATCTTGTTTTTATGCAAGATAATGCATCTATTCACAAGAGCGGAGACCAAAATTTACTTTTAAATTTAGTGAATTCAATGCATAAGAGACTTTTCGGGGTAGAAAATGCTGAAAATGTTTCTATTAATTATTAAATATAGTTTATATACCATTATTCATAATTCAACAGATCGGACTTTTGTGTTTTTTTTACCGCTACTTGAAAATGCCGGATGCAATCAGAGAGAAGAACTTTCAATTTCAAACAAAATTAGTTAAGCTTTCATTCTGCATACTTGATTTTGTTGTTTTATGCTTTCCCATTCTCCTACGAGGGTAAAAATTAAAATTTTCCCTCTATATAGAGAATGTCTACATTTCGTCCAAATTTCAAGCCGCTGTCCCAATGTGCAGAACGAAAATTGTTCACTGGAAGATTTTAATTTCCCCTTAGACCAACAGTCAGCAGGTGAATGACTTTATTTACTTACGTAAGCATTGGGGTGTCTGTACCGCTGATTAGATAAATACTTTCTAGTTTCTCACATTTTTTTGCCCTTCTTTCTGCTGCTGCCTGGCTATAAATTTGCATTAAAATGAAGTCTGTCAAGGGTTAAGCAAACTACCGTTTAAAAAGCTGCCACTTGACACAGCCAGTCAGCTCTTGCACCTGTCTTACCTAATTGAACTAATGAATTGAAACAGGAGACTGGCCAGCCGACTCCTTTCCAATCCTTTCTTCTCTGCTTGGTTCCACTTTGTGTGAGCATTTAAATTAAAATCCTCTTTGGTCGCTCTTTGTTTGGACAAAGGCTGTTGATAATAAATTAAGCTTGCTACATTTTGTCACCATGGAATTGCCCCAAATGGATATTTATGGTTGGCTCCTATCTCTCAGGTGTAATTCTCAGGGTGTGGGTGTGTGTGAGAGTTGCTGCCTTTATTGTCCTCGTGTTGGTGATTTGTTAAAGCGGCTTGTTATCATTGGCCAGCTCTTTATGTCTGACCTCGGTCATAATATCCTTCAGTCGCTTGCTCGACTAATTACATATTTATGCAATTAATACCCATATGCTCACATTTTAATTATGTATTGTACAATATGTGGTGTTGCTGGGTTATTGAATGTAGACATATACCAAACGAGGGAAGTTTAACTGGTATGAATAATGTAAGATGTTAATGCTAAAACGTGATTTCTGATCGATTAGTCGTAATGATGTTAATGATAGAGTTATCTGATATTGAGCAACCCTCTCGAAAATAATTAAGCTATTATACCAATCTATTAAAAGGTTGGTGAAGATCCAAGTCAGAGCCCTCTCTAGGCAAACAAACTAGATTTACACAAATATAAGCCAAGTAGTCAATTTTGTTTGCGTGTTTGCTCTTGCAAAGCGAATGTTAAGAGCAAATACGGCTTTGCGCAATTTGGTGTCCTTACGCTAAATCATTGGATCAATAAGATGCAACTGAAACTGTTGTAACATTTTTTATATAATAAAATGATTGCTGCGAAACATTTTTTCTAGCTCCAGGACCTTGGCCTAAACCACACTCCGCATCGAGCTTAGTTCTTTGTTGCTTTTTCTTGACCGATAGTCCATTAATATGCAGCTCTAAGGACTGCAGTCCGGTCCTAGGTCAAACTACTTCGGTATACTTATACTTATACTTAGGCCCGACTGAGAGACAGACTGATATACTGACAGACTGGCATATTATTAACACACAATCTAAACTGCATATCCAAGAGCTCTAAGATTTGGCGTATACCTTCGCTTAATTATACTGAAGCGCACTAAGAGAGAAAATATGGAAAAATTGTCAGCTAAGTGGGTGATAACGTCATGAAAAAGTTTGTATGGGGCAAATAAATGAGCTATTGCATTCAGGCAACATCCCAGTCAGACTTTGCAATATGTGTTTACCAAAATTAGTACATTTGGTGGCATGAAATTCCACTAAAATAGTCACTACATAATTTTTATACTCTGTACCAAAGGAACATAGAGTATAATAAGTTTGTGCAAAAGTAGTAACAGGGAGAAAGAATCATTTTCGATTATATCTATATATATAAATCTGTACGCCCGACTGATAGACTGACATATTATTAACGCACAGCCCAAACGGCTTATACTACAGGTTTGAGATTTGGCATAGACCTTCGTTTAGTTATGCAGGCGAACACTAAATAAGAAAATTTGGAAAATTACACCATGTCTGTCTGTCTGTCTGTCTGTCTGTCCGTCTGTCTGTCTGTCCGTCCGTATGAACAAACAGATCTCAGAAATGGTAAGAGATAGAGGTTTGACATGTATGGGACCAATGCTTCTTATGCTTTCAGGCAGATCAAGTTTATTTTCAATTTTTGCCACGCCCCTTCCCGCCCCAGCAATTTGGAAAAAGCGTTATATCTGCTACAGCTTGAAGTAAGACGATTTGTACCTTCTGGAGATTGTTAGTAATTAGCAAAATGTATCAACTTGCCGAAGAAATGATAAAGATCGCATGAGCGGTTTTCAAGTTAAGAGCAAATAAGTAAACAGAGAGAAAGAGAGAGAATTCGAGATAAGCGCAGCACCAGCATTGTATTCAGCTTCTACTCCAGGTACAGAGTATGTTATAGTTGGGCTTGGCCGACTTTCTCACTTGTTTCAACTCTAAGTTCTCACAAATCTCGTGCCACCTAAGAAATTCATTTGTCAGCTCGGTTTCGGTGCAATTATTTAATTCCCCTTCATAATTTTTTGCAGCTTCTACAATGTTTTAAACTGTGTGCTGTTCAGAAATTTTCGTTAAGTCTCAAACTCCAAAAAAGAAATCATGAAATCCACAAAAGGGTCTTAAATGGTGGCACTGTTGAATATGTCATTAAGAGCATGTACCATTAAAAGCCTATGTTATTGACAATGTGATAAAAATTACCGAAAGTATCTCAAATTCTCGGTGCGTATGTTTTGCTGCTCTTTTGTCTACCACATATAATCAAATCACGTTTCGACAGCAAGTTTCTTTGTTTTTTAAAACTTACGTGGAGAGATATTCAGCCCCTAAACTACTTAAAACTTGTGACTTTGACTGCTTTCGGGGTTAGAGAGAGAAGAAGGAGGAACCTGACAAATCTGAAGCAAACTTGATTTGGGTGCGGTATACACCTACATACATGCAAAAATTCGTAGTTCTACCTTTTATAGTGTGTGAGATCAACGCGTTTGTACTTCATAATATCAATCTTTTCAAAAATGTCAAAATCACAAGATCGGAAATCTATATCATATAGCTGACATGGGAATACCGAATTTGGTTGTGTCTAAAAACTCTGGTCACCCTAATCCAATACAAATATTACTTAATTATAGCATTTCTATGACAGCTATATGATATTAACGTCCGATCTGCGTAATGTTGACATTTTTGAAAAGCTTGATATATATGAAACTTAATTGCCAAGCTTCAACCATAGAGCTTTGAAAATGATTGCGAGGCAAAGCTTCTTTAAGGGCATATTTTTATTTGTTTACAACTTCATAAATTAATATCTTTCAAACTATAAAAGTCCCCATCTTTTTGAAAACACCATAACTTAAGTTATGTTTAGAGCAGTGGTGCCCAAACATACACTATCAAGCTTTGCGATTGTGTGTGTAACAGCGAAACACGAAGTAATCGTCATTATGTCAAACTTGGGCTACAAGCTATTTATGAAACACACGTATTCTCTCTCTCTCTATGTGTGTGTCGGCTGCGACACCTTCAGAATAATGACTTCCTATTACATGTGATAGGAAAATGACACTTTGGGCACCACTGGCTTAGAGCAATGAATTGTGTATACTAAGAAGCTTTGCAATAATTACATTATTGAAAAATCTATAAGCAATATTTTAAAATCAATATTTTTCCATTTTTTCGCTTTTGACGATTTTTGAAATTGTTTATAAAATAAACAAAAATATTTTTGTCCAAAACCGCAAATTACGTTTTGGTAGGCATGTCGAGATCTAGTTTCGGATTTTTATTTGTTGAAATCAAAAACTGTTTTTTAAAATCGTTCGGTTCATAATATATGAAGTGTCCCAAAAGAAAATTTTTTTAACCGATTTTGGGGAAAATTCGATTTGCGCGATTTCTAAACGTCTTTTAAAATGTCTGAAAAAATCTCAAAATACTTTACTTATAGAAAATGCAGGTGGAAATAAAGTTGTCTTTATTTAAAACCAGAATATTTTGAGTCTTAAAAACTCAAGCTTGATTTTATACTCCGTTTTACCCTACTTTTACATCAAACTGATTGGCTCGGAATTTTCTCTAAGGTACCTAACAAAGAATCAGTATGCCTAAAGGGGTTAAAATTCTGTCAACCATGAAGTGTAATTTATTCTACTTGACTCGTGGTGCTATTTATTCCACATATGTAAAAAGTTAGAGTCACAAATCTATTGTGTAAATAAAGTTTTAAAAATGTTGCATAAAATTTGGTGTATTTGTTATTTCATATTTACACTGAACTCTTTTGATTTCTTGTACAGAACTTATGTCTGTCAAGAATACCCTATTATAATTTGAGTGTGATACACAAACACACCCTACTGTATAAGACTGATTAAAAATTGAAACTTTGCTTCATGTACAATACAAACTATGTATAATATTTAAGTTTCACACTGCACTTTATCCCTTCTTTTATCCCTTTTTGCCTCGCAAATATTAATTAATTAAGTTGCTGCTAACTAAGAAAACTAACAACCACGCCACTTCCTTCCTGTTTGCTTTTAAATTTTTAATTAACTTTCACCATGTCCTGGCCGGGCAATATTGGCCAGGGATCCCTCAGCCAATGTCAGTTATTACAACTTAAATTCATTTAACTAGAAAAGAATTAGTTGACTGAACATTTTTCGTGTCATCTGCTGGTCGCCGTGGTGGAGGACACGGCAAGATAATCGACAAGGAATTCTCAGCAGCGGCACCTGGTGGCAAAAGCGCCCGTTCATCCCCTTCGGCTGTGGCATAAATTGTTTCGCCAGCAGCGAAAAATTTATGCTGGCAACAATGTAATTTATTTTAGTCTTGTCTGGTATTTTTTTTTTAACGCTGCAAAGCAAATTTAATTGGCAACAGTTGCTACGGTGAAACAACAATTTGAATTTATGCTAAATTCTAAGTTGGAAAATGTGCGTGTGCTGCGCTGTCCATGTAACCCCTTTTGGATATTTTTGGGGGTGTTGGTTTCCAAGAAGAATTAACATTTCAAATTGTGCAAATTATTTTTGTACAATCAGTTGTAATTAGCATATTTAATTTTGTTATGCATAAATATTCATAAGACGCAAATTGCATTTAACAGTTGTCAAAGTGTTGACACGTTAAGAGCTGTGCCAGATTTAAGCGCTTTAAACCTTAAATTTCATCCTTTTTTCCTAAAAGTAATCAGCTTTCAAATTGCACAGAGATAAACAAGTAAACAGGCATGTGATTGAACAAACATTATTAAAATGCAATTAATGTCATGTAAATGATATTTGCCTTCCCTGAAAATCGCTTAATTGACAGGAAAAAAGTATGGGCAATCAGTCATTGCACCGTGGTTCGCAGTGTGGTTTTTTTATAGCCATTGATGTGGATAAGATTTGAGAAAAAAGCTGGAGTTAGAGGCAGCTGCCAATAGCTGGTGAAGGAAAACGAATGAAAAGATTTTTCAAAACTTTCGATCGTTAAATTATGAAACACTGTGCTTCATTTGTACTAGCACGTTTTGAGTGGCAGTTTAAATCGATAAGCCATTATTAGCCACAGTCGTGCAACAGTTGACATTACTCATACGCCATGTTTGACAGGCGGGCCTCGGGGCACAAATGTATCTTCAATGGCAGTGACATTTATAATTTAAGGTAATTACTTGCATCGCCAGCAAGTACAACAGTCAACAGTTTGTGCCAAATTGAATTGCGCAATGTTGACAAAATACAAATTAATTTGTCATATCACCGATGTCAGCCCGAAAGTAGGCAAGACAAAATAATCTGACAGCCGTTGAAACTTTTTGCGGGGGTAAAAGTTTCGACCGGGTTAATTTACATTTTCATCTCTCCACAGAGAGACGTAGAAGGAAAGAGAGAGAGAGAGCCTGGCAAAGTTGGCATAATCGTTAGATGATGTTGCAACAGCAGCAGAGACGACAACAACAGCAGCAATCACTTAATAACTTGGCACAAGCGTTACAGCAATTACATGACAAGAGAGCAGCAACAACCAAGTCAGCCGAGGTGGCAGCAGCTTGTCCAGCAACAATGACACTTTGGGTTTTATGCTAAAAATGTTCCTCATCTTGATTGACAGCAACAAGGGCAACACAATTTGTTTGGTAACGGACCTGGCTAAGACCCCTCCTTAGTAGTGGCCACATAATTTATTAGCCTTTCGAGTAGCAGGAGTCTCGGGATCGTTAAGAAAATCGTTCGCATACGTAACGAACTCAAATCAAGTTGCTCAGAAGTGAATCAATTTGCATAGAGTTGAGCTTGTTGTTTTGGTTGAGCACTCATTAAGAACATTGTCTGCCCGCCTACGCCTCCCCCCCGCCCCGTCGGTAACACGCGACCCGCAGTAGAACTTTTGAAGTTCTCTTGTATAGCTTACCGAGTATGGAAATAATGTTCTTCGTAATTATACATGTAAATTGTGGTAAGTTCCGCTTTTAACGCGTCGGCTGCTAAATTTCAACTGTGTGCCAGTTGTCAGTCGTACGAATCACACACAAATTGTTTATAAACTTTCAAAGGGAGAGGGTTGCCTTTTAGATTTCTAGCCTGAGAGTTAAAGAACAATACCTATGCGGGTCAAAATTTAAATATAAACTTGATCTGCCTGCGAGTATAAGAAGAGATAAAAATTTTGTGGCGACACCAAGTCGAGGCTTATTACGTGCGGGCCCCAGGCAACATGTAGCCCAACATAGTAACCCAGCCGACCGAAAGGCTGAGACACTAACGTGTAATACGTAATCGCGAAGGAAAAACATAAAGTAAGAACAGTTACGGGCTAAATACGTTAAAATAGTTATTTTTAATGCAGGAAGATAAGCTTTACGGTTGATTACTCAGTAGAGTTTATTGACATCAGCAGAGAGTAATCTCGGCATGAGCTTAAATTCAATCTCGACTTCCAGGATATTCTACACAGTTCAATCTTCAAAGGATTGACCTTAAAGGTCTTTCGAACTTGAATCATTCCAAATGTTCTTACTTCAATCCCTTTCGAGATCACATGTCCATAAATAGGAGAGCGAGAACGAAGAAATATAAGTAGCCTTTTAGACATACTACGAAGGGAGCATGAAATAACGCCCAGGGAAATAACGCACGTGGGCGTTATTCACGCCCACGGGCGTTGTTTCACTTTGAGCACGTGGGCGTTATTTCACTTTTAAAAGTGAAACGCCCGTTGGCGCTATTGCTCTTTAAAAAGTGAAGTAAAAACAACGGACGTTGCTGTCATGAGTGCAATAACGTCCACATCATACGCGATTATTTCACCTTCCCTCCTCTCATCACACTTCAATATTATAGCAGTATGTAATGGAACAAAATATATTTAATATGAAATATTGTGAAATGGTCTTTAATTATTTGACTGCGATATGGGCAGAGCAATAAATATTTTTTTTTTTCGTTTTTTCTACTAATTTGTCATAACACTACGCCCCAATTTTAAAATGATGACTTGGCTTTAATGCCACATGCCTCGGGCTTTCCACAAATATTATGCAAGGACTTCAACCGTTTGATTTAATCTCAAATCAGTATCTTCATTATTATTATGATAATTATCATCACCAAAATCATTTGAAGAATTACATGCATAAGATCTTCAAGTGAAATTATACCTCTGTCTAAATTTTTGCTCAATTCCATAATTTTGTTTTCTATATTTCGCTGATTTTTGCGTTTCTGGGTAAGGGCACTCAAATCTCCTTCGGTTGCATTCGTAAATGTAACGGAAGCAGCAAAATCCTCATCCTGAATTGTAAATGTAATGTATAATTGGCTATACAGCTACAAAGGGCCAAACCAAGCTTGGCTCATCCCGAATTACTTCCAAGAATTTATAAAATCTGCCTTGCTTTTGAAACTTCCTTCCCAATAACGCGTTGAATGATTCCAATGAGCTTGTAGCCCTTATGATTTGACCGTAAACAGAAAATGCACGTGGTGTGGCTTTAAAACAAGTTAAGATAATTTGTTTTAAGCCTTAAACAAAATTTCCTTCACCACTTACAGCTTTTCTCGGGTTTCTTAAGGGAGATACAAAATAAAGAGGGGGGTTGAAATCAATATTATCAAGAAATTAAAGTGATGAAAGCGATATTTTTTTTTTGAAAATCGCGCTATTTCTAAAAAATTTTGCCGGCGGCACTGTTTTTCGTATGTCATCTTCCACAAACCTTTAACACAATCCTTTCAAATAGCGCCGCAATAACTTTCGTCTTCTTTGCTATTGGTATTGTAATATTATAAGAATATTAAAACATGTAACACTTGGAACGCCATGTGAAATTTGAGTATGATTGGATTTGGATTTGTCCGATGCACGGTCTTGGCCATGACTTTGCTCTAATTTTTCGTGCACAAGACATAAATTAAAATGATTACCTTTTAATTAACTTTTGTTATATCGAGCACAAAATGTTTTTGAAACATGAGAATCAAATTTTGAGAGTTTTTAGAAAAACGGGCCTCATTTCACTCCAAAAAGTGAAATAACGCCCGGGGGTGTTGTTTCTCTGTAATCAGTGGCGTTATTTCCCTGTGCGTTATTTCATGCTCCCACTACAACATTCCGATGGGGATGATAGTGTGCGATGAGATGCCATTCCATTCGTGGTTAGTACGCATTGTCGTGGGTTCGAGTCCCAGTGGAGCACAAAAATTTTTATATTTCTTTGTTTTTTTCAAAAGTTTTAAATAATTTTATTTTTTTGCTCTTTAATTTTTTGCTAATTTAATCTCTTTAGAGATTACCCCGGGATAAATGTAATCTTTCTTGGGATCAAAAAAGGCAAATAAACTCAATCATTTTTCTGATCGGTTTAAGCTTATATACCCATGAATACTTCTGGCCTTTTGTGCAATTACCACTTAAAATTTTGACATATTTTTAACAGCTGTATACTTTAAACTGTCTACAAGATAAAACAACACAATTTTTTAAAATCGTGGACGCTGACAAATTCGCGACGGGTTTAGCTAGTTAAGTACTCAACAGTCAAGTCGATATAGCCATGCCCGTTAGTACTTCCGTCCGTATATTTTAGTGGGTTCTAAGTTACTGATATCTTTTGGGTATAAAATGTATTTCCCATTTACGCTGAGTCTGCGCAGCGATAAAGCTTCGCAGTGTGCTAGTATATGTTCACAAAGAACTTATCGTTCTTTTCAAAATATCTGCACTGTTGGGAGTTTGTTCCGCAGTCTGTACTATACCATGAAGAGCCAAGAGCCAAGGGCATTATTTCCATGTTGGACTAGCTTCTGAAACCTTTTGAGGTTGATTTTCTCTATTAATGCTTCATGTACATAAATATTACAAACAACTAAATTGGGTGTCTTTTAAACCAGATTTGTAAAAAATCATCATTTTGATTTTTTATCTATAATCTTTTTGGCAACACTGGTTTGAACAGCTCACGCACGTTTCGTGTTTATTTTCGCTGTCAAACATCTTCAGTTTGGTCTATAATTTAACCATTAATCGTCTTACAAATGAACAACGCTTGCAAATTATTGAATGTTATTATCGAATTGCGTGCTCTACTTAGATAGTTTACGCGTTTCTTCCATTTTATGGTCAGTTTAATCGACCCACTGAAGCCGCTATTCTGCATGAAATAATCTTCAAATTTTATTGTGACTAAATTTTGCACCAAATTTTCATTGTTGGACATAAAACCACCAACACTCTTACGTAGACTGCGAACTGAAGAAATTATCGCAGCTGTATCGGCCAGTGTTAATGATGACCATCAATTATCGATTCGACGACGTTCGCAGCAATTGGTTGGGCTCTGTTACTCAACAACGTGGAAAATTTTGCTGAAGGATTTAGGTGTGAAGCCTTTCAAAATACAGCTGGTGCAAAAATTGAAGACGAACGACCTACCGCATGGGCTCTTGGAAAGTTGGCCGAAGATCCACTTTTTTACCGAAAAATTGTTTTTCATTTTTGGCTTAATGGGTACGTAAATAAGCAGAATTATCCATTTTGGAGTGAGTATCAGCCAGAAGCATTGCGAATGCTACCAATTCATCCAGAAAAAGTCACAGTTTGGTGCGGTTTATGGGCTGGTGGCATCATTGGACCGTACTTCTTCAAAGATGATGCGAATCGTAACGTAACCGTGAAAGATGATATCCAACAATTTTTTGCCAAAATGCAAGAGCTTGACTTGCATGACATGTGGTTTCAACAAGACGGTGCCACATGCCACACTGCACGCGCAACAACGGTCAATTTGCCGCCTAGATCGTGCGACTTAACGCCTTTAGACTATATTTTGTGGGGCTATGTTAAAGCTCATTTCTATACAGACAAGCCCGCTTCAATTGACGCATTGGAAGACAACATTGAAGCATTTATTTGTGAGATACCGGCCGAAATGTGGGAAAGAGTATGCCAAAATTGGACTAAGCGGATGGACCATTTGAGGCGCAGTCACGGTCAACATTTGCATGAAATAATCTTCAAACATTAAATTATATGGACTATACTATCGATTCAAAAAAAGATTTCATGCATTTTTCTTAATTTTGTGTGTATTGTTTTTGAAAATCTTTCCTATAGGTCTTAAAAAGTCAGCCAATACATATACAAAATAATTCAACATTTCAAGCACAATTACTCAATAAATACCCTTTAAAGTTACAATTATCTAAGTAATTGCACAAGTAATTAAATTTGGAATATTCACTGAATAATCCTAGCTCCAAGTTACAATTTCGATTATTAAAAAATAGTTATTTATTCATTACCAGAAAAAAATGCAAGTACAATACCGTATTTTTTCAAAATTCTGGATTGTGGTATCAATCATCAAATTTTATGCATTTTGCATGTCGTATGATTCAGTGTGCCTAAGTGGTAAGCAGACAGACTGTTAGGCTACATAATTCAAAATGTTGCCAGATATGAACAAAATTGTGAAGTATGAAAACTTCTAGCAGATTGGAAATAAGGTGGATCCCCAATTTCTATGGAAATTTGAGTGTTATCTTTCTTACCTTGAAAAATATGTTTGCCAATCAATCTTTCCCGGCTTTTTGCTTCAGAATGCGCGACTACATACCTTAACGAAGGTCTGTGTATACAATTAGATCTCTATTCACTATCAATTTAAATATGTAAATATCAGCATTATTTATCGACTCAGCAAGTTTGGAAACTATTTACAGCGCCACACATAAATTAAGCTGGTTAGCGCTAGACGCAACCATGATGAACAGTACTTCATACGGTTCGAATTATTTGAATTAGTAAAAGCTGTGTCAATAACACAGTGGAACAAAATTCAACTTTTTATTTTGCCTGGGACTGGGACCAATAAATTGTGCAACTAGAGGCATCAATTAGCAACACCTCATACCCAGTTTTTCTGGAGCACGTCAAGTTCGCGTTTAATGGGCACATTTATACTAGCAACACAAAGTTACAACCTCTGTTGCTGGTTACAAAAATATGAGTGCTAAAAATTTGGAAAATTCGCCAAAGTTAGAGGGAGTCACCACCATTGTTATACCAAATTCCCGCCTCCAATGGACAAGCGGTTAGTACCCCGCCCATAGAGGTCTAACTTAGAAAGTGGAATTAATGGAAATCAACTCGATAGAATTGTATAAGATTTTAACTATATTGAGATACGGACTTATAAAATGTGTACTTAAGAGATGGTAACAAGCATCGAAAAACCGCGATGGTGGGTACCACATTTGACAGCACCCATCATCGAGGCAATATAGGCCTATATTGACTATTAAGTCAACCCCTTCAAATTCTTCAAACAAAAGAAAGGTATTTACAATAGGTACAAAATGTAATCGGGCTAAGCCCACAATATTCTAAAGGAACTCCCTATTTGTTTTTGAAATGAGGTCTCTGTATTTAATCAAATAAGTCTGGGAAAATCCGAAGAAAATTAAATAACCAAAGACCAAGCTTATATTACTGTAGGTCAGAAGTCTACCTTCACTCCATAATCAAAGCGAAAAGTTTCGTTTTAAAAAAGTTCGCCAGTTTTGTGGCGTGTTTTTTTGGAACTTGCTTTTAAAGTCTTTTTTGTTCTCAGTCCAAGAATATTGAATTAAAAACGCATTTTCTAAAACTTTCCGGTTGACTGTAAGTGCAAAAACTTTTTGATTCAAAAAAGTTTATTCTCAAATTTAATTCATTAACAGCAGTTTTCCGGTACTAAAATGTTTCGGACTTAATTTAAGTACATTAAAGAACCCAACATATATACATTTTTAAGTACAACTCCTTTATCTTTACTTTAGAAATTTAAAATCCAACCCTCGTAGTAGTTGTCTTTTTTTTTGTAATTCACTTTGGGACACTTTCAAGAACAGAAAAAGATTCCACTCACAATCAGTTGTCATATGCTTAACCCACAAAAACTGAGTTTGTAAACAGATGTGGGCCAGCAATGGTACGGCATCAACAATGGCAACCATTGACAGCTGTTCAAATTATTCCGAGAGTCTAGACTCACTGATAATTAAGAAAAAAACAAAAATCTACTCACGTGAAAATGAAGAAAGTGGGGAAATTTTTAATTAGAACAATGCCAAGCCAAATATTAAATGGAATGACCATTCGTTAACCAGGAACGCTTATTTATAAGAAACAGGGGCAAAGTTGCTGCTTAATGAGTTGCTGGGAAAATATTTAAGCAAATATTATAAGACATCCGATTGCAACAAGTGTTTTTTCCAACGAACGCGTTAACTTATTTACCTGCGCCACTTTTTGTTATTTTGTAATATTTAGTTAAATGGAATTTCGCGCGCTTGACGACTCACAAATGTTTGCCAGACAATGAAATCATATAACCATTTAATCTCGCCTCATTTACGCCTAACCCGTCCACGTTGAGCTGTTATCACAGCTGCCGCATCCGCGTTCTTATCTGAATGACGTGCTCGCATTAATCATCTGTAAGAATTGTAGTGGCATTGAAGATGAAACTAATTGGCAGTGTTTTGCAATGAATCCCAACCAACTACTTTGAGTACTTTTGTTTCACTGCATTCGTCTCCATTTTCCATGATTAATTTCATTTGCATGAAATATGGCTGATGAAGCGGTTGAAGCACAAAAACGTACAGCATAATTTATGGTGCACAGTCGAGCACTTTGCAAAATAATGAGGCATAATTTTCATTTGCAACAAAAGTTCAAGTTCATATTTTTTGAAGTGAGCTGCTTTTGCTTTGGTTCATAAATTTTCATTTGGTTAAAATCATAAAAGCACCCAAGTATCCTGAGCTTAATATTTGCGGGCTGTATATTTTACATTTTTCACACCAAATTGGTAGCTTGGGTGGGTGGTGGTTGGCGAGCAATTGGCCAAAAGGTGCTTGGGGTGTGTGTGTGTGTGTGTGTGTATGTGTGTTTATGTTCCTATAAATATGCAAAATTTATGCAGAATACCTTTGTCGGTTGCGTCGGCTTAGCTGCAAAAACTTTCGCCTGTTTACATTTGAAATTAATTGAAATTTACGCTTTGCCAAAGGTTTTTGCATTCCGAAGCATTTCGTATTAAATATGAAAAGCTTCAGCTTTCTCGGCAACACGAAAACCAAAAATTGCAACAGATTTTCAGGCAAGGGCATAGTTGGGTCATGTGTTGTTATATAAGGTCAGCTAAGTGTTAGCACCTTGTTGAATA
Organism: Lordiphosa clarofinis; assembly: GCA_018904275.1. Classification (NCBI taxonomy): domain Eukaryota; kingdom Metazoa; phylum Arthropoda; class Insecta; order Diptera; family Drosophilidae; genus Lordiphosa; species Lordiphosa clarofinis. Next base: position 1,433,806 of record JAEIGQ010000058.1, read on the forward strand.
TGCCGAGGAAAAAAATCCAGTGTGTGCTAGTAATTCAAGCTTAGACTTTTTGGCGATATTCTAGTATGATAAGGACAACAAATTTGACATTTTTTTCTATCTTTGATGTACTTATAATAATAAACTCCAAAATAGCGGAAAGCCAACATTTGCAAGAGGTTTAAGAACCCTTTTAGAATTTATATTGCTTTTTTTTACGTCTATTTCAAAACCCTTGAACTGTGATTCATGAATCTGGGACTGCCTGCCTGCCATCGGAGCAAACTAAATTTTGTAAAAGTAAAAGTAAAAATTTCTTAATTTGACAGGGATTTCCTATGATATTATTTTACTTCTTAAGCTTAGTACTCAGACAAACTAAATCGTCCGCTAGCTAAATTGACCACTTTTTCCGATGGGTTACCCAGCGGACGATGCAGTGTGACTGTACAACGCCAAAATACCACCCCCTCATCAAAATACCACCCAATAAGAAACGGTCATACTGCGCTGATTTGTTGTTTAAATTTTTTTTTTTTTTTTTTTATTTTTTTTTTTTTTGGTGGTATTGGAATGTGAAGTCATGGGCATGCAAAATCTTACGGTTGGTTTCAAAATATGCGCAATCAATGATTTTCGTCGAACTTTTGCTGCTGACATTCCGACGGGTAGGTGTCGGAAAAATTACAAGCCATTTTTTCTTCTAGCACCCCATCGGAATTGTATCAGCTGTTTGTGTTTGTCAAGTTAGCGGCACTACGAGGTTTCCGACGCTGAGGCACGGAAATTTTAGTTTGTCTGAGTTCCACCGAGCGTAAGAGGCCGTAAGAGGCCTTTACGAAAGCTTTCCGACACCCTTTTTTTATGTTGACACCTAGCTAAAGCGATTTAGTTGGTCTGAGTACTAAGCTTTAATTTGTAATTCCATGGATAATATGGATATCAAAAATATTTTTTTGTGTGGTTGTTAATTTGTTGATCATTAATTCAAAGGTACATTTTTTCGATAGTACTATCGATGTTCAAACCATCGATGTTTTCACAACTCTTATGCGAGAGCATATAATATTAATAATTCTATCCGGTCGGTTCCGATATATTAGCAGAGTGCAGTAAAAGGACACTCTGTGTAAGGTTTCAGCTCCATAGCTTTAAAACTGTGAGACCAATTTGCGTAGAATCAGACAGACAGACGGATGGACAAAGCTCAATCGACTCACCTCGTCGTCCTGATCAAGACTCTTGCAAGGGTATAAAGAACTAGACAGTATATTTTATGGTAAATCGAAAATTAAAATTCAATCTTTGGGGTTTTCATTAACCGTGTTTTATAGGAGTTTCGCGTGCAATTTGTTCAGTCATATTTCTTTAAGAGCCTTGACATCATTTAATTTGACTTCAATATTTGAACACCGAACTCAGTTTCTTACGCTTATCACTGCGCCATTTAGCGTTGTTTGTGATTCTGGGACCCTAACCTACGCTACATTGCATTGCGCACGTTGAATTATGGCAACTGTAGCTTAGTCTGATTACCCGGTACTGTAATTAAATTTATTATTGGAATTAGTGCTTACTATGCACAGTGGCAATTTCGACCAATTTAGAGAGACGTAATTAATATCTTCCAAAGTAAACGAAATAATCGGAATATTTTTTTGATGTGAAACATCTTTAATTTCGGTCCAGACGATTTTAGTAGAAGTAATATTTGATTTCAGTGTCACGTGACGCTGACGGTCGATTTTAGTAGGAGTTAAATTTGATTTCAGTGTCACGTGATGCTGACGTCATATATTGTGTTGTTATAGCCGTTAGTCGTAGAATAAAAAGGGTATACTAAAGTCGTGCAAATGTATGTAACAGGCAGAAGGAATCATTTCCGACCATATAAAGTATATATATTAGGGGGGTCGTATAGGGGGAGCGTATAGCAAAAACGAAATCTACGGTCAATTCTAAGAAAATTTCACCAAGAAACCATGGCTCTAAAATGAATTCCTAGTCCTCTGACATGGTAAGAGATAGAGGTTTGACTTGTATGGGACAAATACTGCTTGTAGTTGCCGGCAGACAAATTTGTATATCACAGGTTGCCACGCCCCCTTCCGCCTCCGCAATTTGGAAAAAACCTCATATCTCCCACAGTTTTACAGATAGATGGTTTGTACCTGCTAGAGATATTTTGTAATCATGATTATTTATCGATTCGCCAAAGGAACTATGAAGATCGGATGAACGATAGCGGAGTTATACGGAAAACAAAAAATTTTGATGGGTAGCACCGCTTCAACGTTGATGGGTAGCACTGGGCTCACTTTTTGATACCTTTATCACTTTGTGTGGCTTCTATATCAAATTTATCAGATAAATGCAAGCTCAGGGGTATTCAGAACATGTTATAGTCGGACTTCACCGACTTTCTAACTTGATTTTTAGGAAAATGTAACATAAATATTTGAAGTCGATTTGCGCGGACTAGGAATTCATTTTAGAGCCATGGTTTCTTGGTGAAATTTTCTTAGAATTGACCGTAGATAACACAGGCCAACAAAATGACCATCTTTGTGAGGTGCAGCCGTGTTGATTTCAAAATATGATAAGTTTATGTTTACTGATTCCAAAACTGCTTTCGGTTTCGTTCCATCAGCTTTTGTTTCCAATATATAGCGGAAAAACGAAAATCTTGCATTTTTGGCACTCTAGGATTTATGCAGGCCACACTAGGCATAAATGTCTGAGTTCATGAGCTATTTACGATAAAGGACATATCATTGCAAATTAAAACGAGAGCGTAAGTTAAAGTCGGCTCTAACCGACTTCGATATACCCGTTACTCATGAAAAAGCATGTTTAACAGTGTTCCTGCGTTCCTTAGGGTGACCATCCGAAAAGTATGCAACATTTTTTATGGTGGGAGGGGGGGTATCGGGGGGGCCTGTATCACTTTTTTTCTCATAACTTGAAAACCAACCATCCGATCTTGATCATTTCTTCGGCAAATCGATTCATTTTACTAATTACTAACTATCTCTGGAAGGTACAAATCGTCTATCTTTAAAACTGTAGGAGATATAACGTTTTCTTTAAATTGCGGGGGCGGGAGGGGGCGTGGCCAAAATTTGAAATAAACTTGATCTGCGTGCAGATAAAAGAAGCATTTGTCCCATACATGTCAAACCTCTATCTCTTACCATCTCTGAGATCTAGGTGTTCATACAGACAGACGGACAGACGGACGGACGGACAGACGGACATGGCTATATCGACTCGGCTGTTGATGCTGATCAAGAATATATATACTTTATATGGTCGGAGATGATTCCTTCTGCCTGTTACATACATTTGCACGACTTTAGTATACCCTTTTTACTCTACGAGTAACGGGTATAAAAATCATAGGGACCATATAAGTCCAGCGGAAAGAGCGAAATTGTTCGATTTAAAGCATTTATATCAAAATAAATCATCCCGTTTAAGGAAGCGCGGTAATTGGATTAATACATTCGCCATCTGAGCATATAGCCAAACATATGAACTAATTTTGTGATTTTTATGGCATTTAAATAAGTTTATTTGGCAAAGATATGGCGTGTTTAAGACGAAAATACATATTTAAATTTATGGGAGGAAAACTAGATTGTTACTCTAAATCTGTATAGGAACTGTAAAGGGGCTACTTGGTTCGGCATAAATTGTTATATGTTTAAATGTTATATTTGGAAACAAGTAGCCTTTTCTCAGTTCCTATAAAAATTTGAGTTAGAAATCAAATTATAATTGGTGATGATTCTAGATGATTTTCGTATGCTTAACACCAATCTAAATATGATCAGAATGGATTTTTTTTCCAGAAATAATTGATACTTATATTGACTTCTCTAAGTAATTTGGCTAAAGTCCAATTACAGGTTTTTTTTCAATTATAGAAAATTAAGAATTTTTGAATCTTTGACATAGATTATGGTTTATCAATCATAATTATCGATATTTAATAAATAACGGGGATATACTTAAATTGTGGACAGAAAGCTCGACAAAGCTTCCATAATAGTTTTGAGAAGGGCCAATAAGCGTACAGCGTTTATTTTCCAGGTAAATTTATGATGTCTTCGTTAAGAAATGAACCAATGTCTGCTCTTTTTTCATATTTTATCGGTTCAAATTGGTACGTACCGGCATACCTGAATCAAGGTACCTGTTTGGAAACGATTACCGAAATAGTTTTAGAATCAAAACAGAACTTTTTACCGAACCAAACAATTGAATGCGTACCAACCGAAACCAAAACACGATCCGGTTAGATTCCCCGGTTCAAGTGCAACCCCTTTAAAAAATCAATGAATCGAATGCATAATGTTCATCACTATGGTCTTAGTCGTTTCATCTGGGCTTTGTAGTGTACATTAAACATTTATTGGTTAAAAAAATGTTTAAATAATATGAATTTTTCCTATTAAGTGTTTGTTTATTTATTGGTGTAATATTTACCTTTGTCAGCCCAAAGTAAACATTACAAAGCATTTTCCATTGTTTCAGATTTAAAATAAGTTAATTGAAAATCCATCAATATATATGTAGGGCAATTGTATCGCTCGTGTTTGTTTTATATTTAAATATTCTGCATTGAAATTGGATTAAAAAATTCATATGCTTGGCAAAATTATTCAATATAATTTTTTATGTTACAGAAACTAAAACAGGGTCTGTTCATTTTGGTCTAAGGTTTGCTACTTCTTTTTCTCTTAACCAATTTAAAGTAAAAATAAAATGAAATCAGTTAAAGGGATAGAAAATTCCACAACCACCTAAAATGTAAGCTACTTAGAATCACGTTTACTTTTGAAAAAACAAAAGCAGACCATTTCAAAGAGTATACAACAACTCTGAAATACCAAACTTAGCCAGTTCTTTTAGGATTTTTTTTGCAGCTTGCGCAAGCATTGTTATGCATAACTAGAGCTGAGAACGGACAGAGAAGGTGGGTGATGGGTGGCCAACATAAGCATGTCGAACATTTCTGCCAAACCACACAAATTAATTTGCAAAAGCGTTCATTGTGTGTATTGGAAATTTGTATAAACTGTTTTTGTTACAATAGTTTTGATGCGGTAATTTTTTTTTATACCATAATAACGATAACAACAATAACACAAAAATAACTAGTAAAGCTGGGATTTTCTCTTTGCTTTGGGTCAGCATTGTGGCATTTTTAGTTTTTGCCATTAAATGTTGTTCAATTGTAGGGAAAACGAGAGAACAATGCTAAAATCGAATGTTTAGATCTTTAAATACTCTTGCTAGTGCTCGTTAAAAAGTATAATTTTTTGATGGAAAGAGAGATAGGTATGTTGTAAGGTAGGTAGGGTTTAACTTCACAGATTAATCTATATATATAAAAAAGTTCAACCTGACTAATTGACTGACTGACTGACTGACTGACTGGTGACCGTCGCACAGCCTAAACCATAAAAGATAGGAAGATGAGATTTTCGCAGTAGTTTTATCATATGCTGAAAGTGAGTACTAAGAACGGATTTTAGAAAATTCTGTCGGCAAATGTGGAAAATTCGCGGAAAACTTTTGTATGAAACTTTTTTGTTTTTCATCCGATCAAGTTCAAACTCATTTTCACAGATCTATATGAAAATTCAACAACAACTGCATACCAATCTTCCTGAAAATTCACCCCGCTGGGTGGAAAGGTGGGTGGACAAGGTTGAATGGGAGAAACTTTAGTTGCCAGCGATTAGCGCCAAACTCATTTTTAAAATTACACATAACAAAACACAAGTTGTAAGCATAACATAATTTGAAACGTGTTTTCCCGATTTTGGAAAATCCGCACACGAGGAAATTGGCCGGAAAATTCTAAATCTAAAAAAGTATTTATCATACGATTAGCTTGAAACTCGGTTTGTAAGTATAGAATACGAAAGAGTTTAAAATGTTATATTCCGAAGTTGGAAAATTTGACCTGACGGTCGAAAAATTCCCGGAAAATTCTGCATAAAAAAACTATTTTTCATCCGATTGAAATGTGATTTTTCAATGTCGGAAAAGCCGCCCACGAGGAAAATGGCCGGAGAATTCTGCATGCAAAAAATATTTTTCATACAATTGCCGGATGCTCACTGGGAAGTAAATGGGAAGAGGGCGGAAAGTGTGTGGTATGTGGGTGGCAAGTGGGTGGAATGTGGGTGGAATGTAGGTGCAAAGTGGGCGGGATGTGGGCGGGAAGTGGGTGTGATGTAGGTGGGAAGTGGGTGGGATAGAAATGGGAAGTGGGTGGGATGTGGGTGGAATGTGGCGGTAAGTGGGAGGGATGTGGGTGGAATGTGGGAGGGATGTGGGTGGGATTTGGGAGAGAAGTGGACGGGAATAGGGCGGGAAGTGTTTGGTAGGTGGGTGTCAAGTGGGTGAAATGTGGGTGGGATGTAGGTGCAAAGTGGGCGTAAAGTGGGTGGGATGTGGGTTTGGATGTGGGTGGGATGTAAATGGGAAGTGGGTGGGATTTGGACGGTAAGTGGACGGAAAGAGGGCGGGAAGTGTGTGGTATGTGGTTGGCAAGTGGGTGGAATGTAGGTGCGAGGTGGAATGTGGGCCTGAAGTGAGTGGTAAGTGGGTGTGCGTTTGTTCTATACTGTTGAAGGCGCAGCGAAGCGTGACGGGCTATTTGCTAGTTAAGCTATAAACACACATGCTTATATTTGAGTTGTGTGTGTGTGTGCCGCGCGTAAACGCTCTCATTTAGCACTTGAATGTTTGTTGTTGCAGAAGAGCGCAGTAAAAGCTCGTAAACTGTCGGTGTGCTGTCGACACTGCCGCAGAGGGTTCTTGTATACACAGAAGATAGGAACGTGGACCATGACCTTGATGTCGCTGATTCTTAAAACAGTATCGCGGTCTTGGCTCATCTTAAGTATGTCATGTTAAATACTGACAATTCCTACTCTACCTTCTTTGCTTAACAAAGCCTCTGTGGAATGTTATTATACCCTGTAAAAGGGTAAGCATTTCTCACCATGAGGCGGTATGCCTAATTGCACAGGACAAAGGAATGTTATGGATGCCAGTTCGCTGTGGGTCATTAGAGTCGTGTTTCATTGCGTTTATTGTTTAACTGTTTTGCATTTCAAATGCATATTCATTAAACAGAATTGTTGGCACAAAACGTTTTACGCGAAAATAAATGCAGTATTTCAATATAATTAGCAACTAACGAGCAATTAAGCAAAATGCAGAACAATCCCCACACTCAGCGTCCAAGCAACCATTTACTATTCCACTAACTAGAGAAGCCGGCGTCAACGTTCTGGTGTTGACTAGTTAAATTATTTATCAAATGACATTACAAAATTAACACATGATTCTGTTACTGTTACAGAAAAGAACGGCAACACAACAACAACAATGAACAGAATCTCAGGCTTTAGTCTGCCTCTCTGCTTTGGTATTGCCGCTCGTCAGCACTAACCTTTAATTAAATGATTTATGCTAATTTTGTGCTACGTTGCCGTTAATTAAATTCCAGCGGTTGTGAAAGAATGAAGGTAGTGGGGGTGGTGATGGTGGGGCACGGGAGATGGTTGACTTAAGCTTTACTGGGACTGGCTTTGACTAATAGGCTCTGCTGTGATGTTGGCAGGTGACACTTTTCATTCATTCTTTACCAACTGCAGCTTTGCTTGGTTGTGACTTAATTGTTGCTTTTATTGCCATTTGCAATGTTTGTTAATTGCCGTCGTTAAGTTGTTTTTGACTAAGTTACTTGTCCTGCAGAGGGTTAATCCAAAATGAATAACTAAAAAACGAATTGAAGAATTTCAATAGAAATAATCATTTTGTTACCTAAGCTGAAAGCAATTAATTAAAAGTGGATGCCATATTAAACATCAATTAAACACTTTAGGCGGCATCGTTGCATTTAATTGAAATAAATCACAAAAGTCGCTGACTCTGACAATGGGACATGGCTGTCGATTTGGCAAAATAAACAAAAAACACAAGACTGGGAACAACACAAAAGCGAACAACTACATACATATGTATGTAGTTTCATTGAGTGGTGTTATCTTGTTCAAGCGTCAGCAGCCATTTGCGTGTTTCGGCGTGTTAAATGTAACACATATAAACTGCGATGTCTGCATTGACAGTCAAACCTAAACATGTAAACTTTGCATAACCAACATATATTTTTAGTGTACTCGCTGACATAGCCTGTCTTTAGCAGTTGCACTTGAATAAGATTAAAACTCTTTTTTTGTAAGAGAAAATTAACTTAAATTATAAATTCATTGAACTCACTTAAATTCAGCAGTAAGGTTTGGATATTAAGATTTTAGCTTTAAATTCGGAAACGCAAATGTTAAAATTTTTAATGTACCCTAAAGAAAAAACCAAGTGAGAAAGTCGGTCAAGCCCGACTATAACATACTCTGTACCTGGAGTAGAAGCTGAATGCAATGCTGGTGCTGCGCTCATCTCTAAGTCTCTCTCTCTCTCTTTCTCACTCTCTCACCCTCTCTCTCTCTCTCTCTCGCGCTTTCTCTAAGATTGTGCGGTGTTAGTTGTAAAAGGGGAGGGGGTGGTGGAGGGTGATTTACTTTTTTGCGCATAACTTGAGAACCACTCATCCGATCTTTATCATCGATACATTTTGCTAATTACTAACTATCTCTTGAAGAAACGAATCGTCTATCTTCAAAACTGTAGGAGATATAACGTTTTTTCCAAATTGCGGGGGCGGGAGGGGGCGTGGCAAAAATTAAAAATATACTTGATCTGCCTGCAAGTATAAAAAGCATTTGTCCATTACATGTCAAACCTCTATCTCTTACCATCTCTGAGATCTGTTTGTTCATACGGACGGACGGACGGACGGACGGACATGGCTATATCGACTCGGCTGTTGATGCTGATCAAAAATATATATACTTTATATAGTCGGAAATGATTCCTTCTCCCTGTTACATACTTTTGCACAAACTTAATATACTCTATGTATCTTTGGTACAGAGTATAATAAGGACGATTTTGTACGCCGTAAGAAGCCGTTGATGCGTTCGAAACCCGTGATTTGAAGGTGCCTTAATGGGAAGGGATGGAAAACATCTAAAAATTTTGTAAAATTTGTGTCAGTATTTGCTATTCTCCAAATTTAAATATAACCCCAAAGTATCCATACTCTGTGCATGTGTTTCTATCAGAGGTGTAGTGTAAATCTCTAGGGATTTTACAAGTAAACTTTGAACTAAGCTTGGAAAATTTTGATTACGAAGTGACGTTTTCATATTGCTCACCTTTCATCTTCTAATCTAGTAGCCGGGCATATTTGTGCCCCTTCACATTACACACGAATAAACTGGCTTTGCGATCAATGCTTCGAACTTGCATACACAACATGTTAGCTCTTGAGTTTAATTCAACTCAATTGTTGGCACTCTGAGTATAATCGTGCTTTCTTCATTCCACTCAGCTTGGGTGATTTGTTCGTTTAGCTCAACAACGCTTATTTTAAACGAGCGAAAATCATCTTATACGAACAAACTTATGCTAAGACGGCGCTGCTCACAGCGATGGAAAAAGAAAGAGATGGAAAGAGTGAAATGAACGAAAACAAGCAAAATAGGGTCAAATACCAAAAAATTTCAAGTTCCGATATTAATAGACTCTCGCTCAACCGCTCAATGCGTTGGCCCAAGTTGGCTGAGTTTTGTTCGATCGAACACACAAGTGTTACATCAAAAAATTCTAGCTCAACCGTTCGATGCGATTGCGGTATGAGTTGAGTTTGTTCGAGTGAAAATTTTTGTTCGATGAATAAATATGAACAAAAATGTGGGATCAAAAAACTCTGGCACAACTGCTCGATGCGATTGCGGTTTGAGTTGAATTAATTGAGTCTAGAGTTTTGTTATATGAATAAATGTGAGTAAAAAATTTTGTGTATGACGCAATCAAGAAAAAGGTGATTTTTTTTCGTTCTGTGCTTCACATCTAAAGCCAAACAATACAAAATGCTGTTTAAACGAAAAATTTAAAGATTTCTGGGACACACCCGTATAAGATACTTTGCTGGACTGAATCTGTCAAAAGTGTCTTTTGCGCCTGTATATGGGTCATTCTTTTATAAACCGAACAGCTAAAAATATTTTTATTTTTTCATTTTAAGAAAAAAAATCCGAAATTAGATCTCGACATGCCCACCAAAACGTAATTTGCGGTTTTGCACAAAAATTTTTTGTTAATTTTATAAACAATTTCAAAAATCGTCAAAAACGAAAAATTGGAAAAAAAGGGTTTTTTCAAAACGTGATATCTCAGGTTTGGTTTATCGGACAGGTCTCAAGTTAATATCGATGGAAAGAATTTTAATTTATCTACCCAAATTATAATTTTATAGATTTTAAAATTATTTAATAATATTATGTAAAAGTTGCTAAAAATTATAAATAATTTTTTCTCAGTGTTAACCACCATGTTATAGCTTCTGAGGATATACAATTAGTTGCTCTAAATATAACTTAAATTTTGGTGTTTTCAAAAAGATGGAGACTTTTATAGTTTAAGAGTTATGAATTTTTGAAGTTATAAACAAATTAAAAGATGCCCTTGAAAAAAGCTTCGCCATGCAGTCAGTTTCAAAGTTTTTTGATTGAAACTTGGCACGTGTGCTTTATATTTATCAAGCTTTTAAAAAATGTTAACATCAGGCGGATCGGATGAGTATATCATATAGCTGCCATACAAATGCTGAATTTAGTAGTGTTATAAATTACTTTGCAAGCCTTGGCCACCCTAATCCACAACAAAATTCAATTAATCATAGCATTCGTATGGCAGCTATATGATATACCCTTTTAGATATGTGGGTTCTACATCCATTCGTTTAAGTATCTGGGTTTCCAGACAGAAAAGCCCAGGTATCAAAACGAAACCGAAAGACCATCTTCGGAACAGACATATTCAGAAAATATAAGCTAAATTTAAGCTCAAAACTATATAAATCGAAAAAATTTCGATGCATTCGGTTCCTGAATCGAAATTTTTCAAATCGGTAGTCCCCCCTTCAAAAAAACTATTTATTGAAAAACCTTTCAAAAGGTTCAACTTTGCAGTTCCTACTGTAATCCCATTGTATTTGTGTCTATTTGATAAAACAAAAACCAAATGATAATAGCAAATGGAAAAACTTATCATGTGAATTCACCTGCCGTTGACATCTCAATAGAATGTCGTGTCTCATTCATTCAAAACAAGTGGGTAAATAAGTTCGAGTCATTTAATTTGCCTTAATTGCAAAGATCGTTCACTTTGTTTACTGATTCGAAAATATGAACACTTCAATTGGAAATGCACAACACGAAATTCGATGGCTGATAATAACCCTTAGAAGGGTTTTCCCAGAAGAGTACTTATTTTGATCGCTCCATTTTATAGAAAGTTCAATGCAATTTTCTAAAATGAAGTAAAGAGTAAGGGCGTTCCGCTTATATTACTTCTTTTTTTTGTTTTGTTATCAACAAATTGATTTCTTGTGTTTGACAATAAGTGTGTGTGTATGCGGAATGCTGTCAAAAGCGGCAAGCATGGCCGAGCGATACACTCTGTTCGTCAGACAGCACGCAAACCACTTGCAGAATTCAGTGCCACTGCCAATGCAATGACCACGAATCCAATCCCTGTGTGGGGGCTAACGAAGTGCGGCCAGCCGCATTTGTTTTGGTGGAGAGGCGGGTGTGGAGGACTGCACTTGAGTGATTTTTATTGTGACACGCGCATGCTGTGCAGCAAATTAAATGCTTCAGCCGGAATAACAACAAAAGCAAGAGCCAACCGACCAACAGCTGCGGGAGCTATGCGTCGCTGTGACAAGCAATTAAAATGCGTTGCAAATGTGGCCACGAGCAGGAGATGGTATCGGGAGTATCGGCTAAGGGGAAATCAATTGGTAATTGCTGCAAAAATTTAATTGGGGCTCAAGCCGGGAACACACTCTGCCGCTTTCAATTTACCAACTCTATGAAATTGTATTTTGCCGTTCATAATTAATTATTTTTAATGGTCCCATATTGGGCGAGAGATTCCAGTGATAAATGCGACGCACAACGCCTTTAATGATTCAATTAAAATTGCTTGGTTTTTTTGTTTTTTTGTTTTGACTCTTCTTAAAAGGTTTGTATGGTCTATGCAAATTATAATGCTACAATTAAAATGTGTTTTTAAATATTAACGAGGGCAGTATAATAAGTCTGCAATATAAGGAGTTAAAGTTTAAATTTTTAATGATGATTTGGTCAAAATTGGAAACGAAAATTTCAACAGAGAATTTCTAACCCATTAAATGATAATAAGTTTTTTGTGTAAAGCTTACTTTTTACATAAAGAAACGCCATCCGATCTTTATCATTTCTTCGGCAAATCGATATATTTTGCTAATTACTAACTAATCGTCTATCTATAAAACTGTAGGAGATATAACGTTTTTCCAAATTGCGAGGGCGGGAGGGGGCGTGGCAAAAATTGAAAATAAACTTGATCTGCCTGCAAGTATAAAAAGCATTTGTCCCATAAATGTCAAACCTCTATCTCTTACCATCTCTGAGATCTGTTTGTTCATACGGACGGACGGACGGACGGACAGAAGGACATGGCTTTTGCACAGACTTAATATACTCTATGTACCTTCGGTAAAGCACAAGCAGTTTTAGAGTTTCAGATTGTTTCCAAAAACCCATATCTCCCTATAAATTTCAACCATTCCACAATGGTTAATGAGGTGAAGCCGAGCGAAAAGTACTCTGCTTGTAGGTCCACCTTGTTAATTTCACCATGGACTTCTCCTTTGCTCAATGCTTTCAAACAGGGAATCGAAACGGAATTAGAACCCAAACCGTATACCGAAAAGAACCAATCAAATCTCAAACCCGAACCAGAAGCCATATTTTTAATATTTTGTGAACCGATATCCAAAGACCGAACAGACTGCAAAGCTGGCTCTTAGTTTTCGAAGATTTTAATGCAATTTGGTTCACTAATTAGCTTTCAGAAAAAGAATCAAGCTTAGCAAAACTTATGTAGTCTCTTTTAAAATATTGCTATAATCTCAGAACCTTTGAAAGGTAAAAAACATGTTTTATCCATTTCTGTTTCAGTGAAATTTAATAAGAAATGCAGTTTTAACACAAATCGTTGATTCAAATACATTTTAACATTTTTTGATCATAAAAATATCAGAGATTCAAACGAAAGCCAATAAAGGTTAGGCTTACGGTTGTTGCTTCGGTAACGGTTATATTATAATTGTAGCATATAGGTTACAGTACGAGTTACTTTTATTAACCATGTTTTATTTCTGGTTTTGTGTACCATGTTTTACCATGTTATACCATGTATTAAAGATCTGACAAAAAGTTTCTAGGCACCCTGTATACATAAACTACATACTCTAGCTGAACCCACAGCGACTCCGACCGGGCTGCGCACTTACTCATCAGATCCCCCACTCACAAAGACGTACTTCCGTATATGTTGTTGTGCCTCTTCCTTATGAGAACAGAAATGACGAGAGAACAATTGAGAGCGCAAGTGTTATTTTTTGATAGCTGTTACTGTTAATGTATATAGATGTTAGTGTTTGTACTCCCTGTTAGAGTTTCTTCTATTGACAAACTGCAATTGCTCCTTTACCCTATATAAACTATTTTTTTGGCATTTTCACCCACTGCGCGGTCAAATTTATTTTTAAAATTTTCTCTCATAGTACGCGACTACATGACAAAACGAAGGGCAATGCCAGATCTTATATCTTTAATATATAATCAGTCAGTCGGGCGTAGAGATTTATATACGCACTCAGAAAAAAAAGAACCCGCAGAGTTCTAGATCGATCAGGATAGAATTTATTCCGTGTTGTACTTGAAATTTCAAGTATGTTTTGTTCTTGGGTGTAGTTAAATTAAGTACGAAACATTCTAGAACAGACAGCCGACTTTTAAAATTTTTTAAATGAGAACAGACGTTCTTGAATCGAACGGCTAGCCCAACAATTTAAAAAAAATATCCTACTTAGTTCGAGTACAAAATTTCTAGGATTAAGTACAGAATAGATTTACAATGCAAGCTCCAAAAAGAGTGCAACGTAAAATGAGAATTACTTTAAGTTGAATCTGTTCCTGGTTCTAACACTTTGGTTATAGATTCAAGGTAGATTTTTTACCTACAGTATAAACATCTCCTCCATTTTTTCAAGTATTATTTTGGTTTAAAAATGGTTTGGGGTCGTTAAGAATTTATTAGAACCTTTTTGCACTTATTTTGAGAGTAAATCGGACAGTACTTAAAACCATAACAAATTAATAGTATGACCAAAAAGATTTTATAGTAGTTCGAAATTTACTTTAAATACTCCGAATCAGTTTTAAAACAAGTATTTCGGGATTGAAAAAATTGTACTTGATATAAGGATTTTGTACTTGAATTAAGTAATTTCGTATTAAACGTACCATTGACACCGTTCATACTTGATTCAAGTTCAAAATTCTTGGTAAGCATGATAAAGGCTTTCGTTTTCATGCACATTCAGAGGTAGAGAGAAACTTGAAAAAGGCGATCACGTGCTACTACCTACGTTTTCATACAAAGAAATTGGCTTTATAAACAAAGGGAAAAACGATCAAGAAAAAAACAACGCAGCTAACTAAAATGTTTTTATTGTTTGTTCAACAAATAAATTTATGTAGGTTGAAATATTAAATAGTGGGAGAAATCCCGAAAATAACCCATATATTTGTTTCTGTTCCGGTACATATACATACAAATATAATCAAATACTTATTTTTACCTTGATAAAGTAATCAAAATATTCAGATTTCAATTTACAATAATTAATTGCCTACATTCTGTATTTTCAAAAAACAGTTTAATGGCATTAGTCATTATCAATTTTCCTGATTCCTAAATGTTAACAAAACAAAAAAAATGTGCCTAAATGATGGTCAAGAAGCTCAAGAAAGCTTCCACAGTTGCATTTATGCCTTTGAGAAGGGCACAAAGAAGTATAATAACGTTAACTCTCCGTCTTCGCTAAGAAATCATATGGACCCAAAATCAATACCTGAAAAATCCGGGTACCAATACGGAACCGAATACCGAAATAATGGAACCAGAACCTGCTTTAACCTTTTATCGAAAAATTAAATTATGTTTTCAAAAAAGTCACCGATTAATAAAACTGCCCTTGTGCTTATTTATTCAAATGGAAATTGAAGCAAACATTGACAGAGTTCATTCAAATGAAAACATTGTATGATGGATTTAATTTTACTTTTAATATTTTTGTTTACCAATTTTGGTAACTCCCCCTGCAGTGGCAGCTGTCTTAATATTTAGTTGAAGTGGCTTACAAAATCTTCAAATATTTGCATTAACAACAAGGAAACAACTTGATCACGTGATCAGACTGTTGTCACTGTCGCAGAACTCATGACATAATTTCGGAACTGAACCTTGAAAGCGGCTTTAAAAGTTCACATTGTGCAAATATGACATACAAAAATCACTTAACGCTTGACAGGAATTATGGCCATATTAAGAATTTAATTTATTTTTATCATTAATATGCGAAAAAAAAATTAAACGCAAATACAGAGAATGGAGAATTTAAAAAATTATACAGATGCATTTTCAGGCCTATAAATAATTAAATATAAATAACGTTGTGCAACAATGCAAAGTGCCTTAACCAGGATGGGGGCGGGTTTGTTGCTGTTGCACACCCGCCCATTATTTATATTGTACGCGGCCCACTGCTGGCTCAGGATATATATATATGGTAGCCCAAGCAGGTCGTTGAGACCAAACGAGGCGCAGACAGGGTTTGACATAAATAAAATGGACAACCCTTGCCTCTGGCTGGATGATCTAGGAGCACGAAAACAATTTAAACTTGGCGTAAACATTGCAAGAAAGAAGAGCTGCATACTCTAACAGCTGGATTTAAAAATTGTATGCAAAAGCGTCCACTAAGCTTAAGTTGTTGAAGAGTGATGAGGACGGCAAACTAATTTGAGTGCACTCCTTCTACTTTTATTTAGAATGCAAATTGGTAACGTTTTATGAGGCTAAACGTTCTGGAAAATTCCAGGTAAAGGCAAGTTATTGTCAAAGACTGATGTGGAAATTCTTTTCTTATCAAAATATTTAAATAGACTCTCACCAACACCGAACTCAAAAGTATAATAAGTTGGGTTGAGTTGGGTGGGGTTAGGTTGTTGCCGTTCCAGCACACTGAGGCAATAAGGCTGCTTGGGTTCGAGTTGCTGTACACACAAACTTCCATCGGTTGATAAAACCTAATATATGTTATTAACCGAGGAACTTTTGTCTTTGGCGACCCGGTACTGGGCAAGAACAGAACAGTTGTGAGACAAATTACACCTTCTCATTGCGTTAGCTTTAGTAGAAGTCGTTGCAGCGAACACCTTGACAAGCAGCATGGGTTCACATTCGATTTGTCGATAATTAACAATATATCTAAAATTAATATTCACAAAATCGTTATTTCATAAGTCGAACCCGAATATAGTGATATATCATTAAATCGTTATTTCCTAATGCCCTTGAAAATCATTCATATGATTTTCATGAACCATTAGAAGTGCCCGTTGTAATCGGTCATAAAGGTGCTAAGAACATTAGTTGCGAAGGTGATATATGAGACCTTTAAAAAGGCATTGTTTGTTTAGGGTTTGCTGAAAACAAGTAATTAACTCAATTTTATTGAACGGACTCGATGATATTTTTGATTTTTGTTCAGTCTTAAGAAGTAATTTTTCAAAAATATACCATTTAAAATATCAATTATAAAACTGTATCAGAGAGGAATATCGCATATAGTCTCTCAATAACATCGGTACGAATATAACAATATAGGTTTTGACGTTACACCCTATGTCTTTCCCTGAAAAAAGCCTTAAGGTAAACTTATTGCAATATATTGTTTTTGTTTTGTTTACTAGAAGAACTAAATTCGGTTCGAGCGGGTTCAAAAAATTATAGTTTAATAATAAACTTTTGTTCAAAAAGGTAAAAAAAAGTTATAAAAATGAACTATAATAGTTCATAAAAAAATTAACTTAGAAATTAGGTCATTTAAATAAACAAAATTTCCAACTCTAGTCGACAGGACCATCATATGAGCACAATTTTTATACCCGTTACTCGTAGAGTACAAAGGGTATACTAAAGTTGTGCAAATGTATGTAACAGGCAGAAGGAATCATTTCCGACCATATAAAGTATATATATTCTTGATCAGCATCAACAGCCGAGTCGATATAGACATGTCCGTCTGTCCGTCTGTCCGTCTGTCCGTCCGTCCGTCCGTCCGTCCGTCCGTCTGTATGAACACCTAGATCTCAGAGATGGTACACTCATAAAAATCTAGAACGAATAATTTGAGTACGAACGCTCTTGAAAAAAAAATCTAGTCGCACTTGAATTTTCAAGAATTTCGCTCTTGGAATCGAGAATAATTCATTCTCAATGTGGTTCTATAGGCAAGGGGAGTGAGGAAACGCAAACTTTGAGAGAATAACGTTGGCCGCGCTCTTTCAAAGAGAGACAGCGCATGCGCAGTTTGTCATTGTCATTTGACCGTGCCGCGCAGATAATTATGTTCAAGTTGAACATTAAGATTGGGCAAAAGTAAGCGATTAAACGTCTGTATAATATAATAAAAATGTTTAAAACAACACATTAAAAAATAAAATGAAATAAAAATAAAAAAAAAAGGAAAAAAAAAAAAAAAATAATTGCTGCTACGGGGACTTGATCCACGGTCGAGCTGTTGCGGCTGGCCAAATACCAACCGCGCTGGCTTATAAATATGCTTTCGCCGCTGCTTGTAGTTTATCGACAATAGTCGAGTCGGTTAAGCTGCTCGTCCAACTGTGTATGTTTCAGTCTTCGAGGTACCGAGTTCAAGTCCCAGTAAAGTAAGTAAAATAAAAAATTTTTATCTGTTATGTGAATAACTCAAAATCAATCACATCTTAGGAAAAAGTGGGTGGGGTGGCTGAAGGGGGTGAGTGGCAAGCAGCGCGGGACAAACAACACCACGTCGGTCGGGACGGGTTGTCCCGGGGTCTCGGTCAAATGTCTCTCACACCCAAACCCCCACCCCCTTCAATTATTATTTTTAGTCTTTTATTTTGAGAATTATTCGTACTTGGATCAAGAACTGAAACTCTTGAGTCAAGAATGTCGGGATCAAAAATTCACTCTTGGATCAAGAATATTGCTCCTGGATCAAGAATTTTCACTCTTACCCTACTTTTGAGAACGAATGCTCTTGAGTCAAGAGTGAAATTCTCTATTTTTTCTCTGAGTGTAAGAGATAGAGGTTTGACATGTATGGGACAAATGCTTCTTTTATCTGCACGCAGATCAAGTTTGTTTAAAATTTTGGCCACGCCCCCTCCCGCCCCCGCAATTTGGAAAAAACGTTATATCTCCTACAGTTTTGAAGATAGACGATTTGTACTTTCTAAAGATAGTTAGTAATTAGCAAAATGAATCGATTTGCCAAAGAAATGATAAAGATCGGATGAACGGTTCTCAAGTTATGAGCAAAAAAGTGAACCAAGCCCCTCCTCTACCCCTCCTCCCACCCTAAAAAAATGTTGCATACTGTTTAGATGGTCACCCTAAGGAATGCAGGAACACTGTTAAACATGTTTTTTCATGAGTAACGGGTATATCGAAGTCGGTCAGAGCCGACTTTAACTTACGCTCTCGTTTTTTTAAATTTTATATCTCAGTGTTTGCTTATCGGAAGTATGTCGTACTTTTGGTTTTGTCTACTAAAACTATAAAAAAAATCAATAATTTTTTTGCTTAATATAATTCAATATTTGGTGCTAAGTTTTATGTATAATTATTTCTTAGTGGTACCCACTAGGAGCGAACGACTCCAAATTGTTTGGGCGCACAAAAAAGTCATATATTGCGCGAGTGGATCCTAAAAATAAATCTGTGCGCAGAGTTAGCCAAAAATGCTAAATTTGGGACTTTAAAGTTAATCTGACAGGGTTTCCCGACGTGTTATGTTTATAAAAATTGATGAGGATTTAAAACATTAATTATAAATATGTAGAATATGAAAGTGTGTAGCCAGGCGGCACCTCTACCGCACAAATCGTGTTAGAAGAGGAGGAAGAAACGAGAGATGAGGATGCGGCAAAGGGGATATAGGGGAGGATATGCTAGCGTTATGAGTGTTCTGATAATACGAAGACACATTGTGGGATCTAATTTACTTTCACACATAATGGTCCACTGTACGCAGTGAAAAGTGCACACGAACCAATGAGCCTCTCTGGTGGCTTCCAACTAGCGCCCTTAGAAGTCCGGAGTCTCCCAGATAACCATTTGAAAAGTAATCTGTCGAACATGATAATTCCGGTTGATATAGAACTCCACTTGGAATGGGGTAGGCATAGTTATCAATCCCTTTCGTAACGTACTTTCCCACAATAATTCGAGACAAAACATGCCAAACTTCCATCTGGTCTGGTGCAAGATCAATAAAAAAGATATAAACATAAAATTTTTTAATCGTTTTTATTTCAAAAAACATTTCAAAAAACTTAATATTACTGTGGTTGCTTTTGGCCCGAACATGCTTGTTGCAGATCTTTCTGGACTGCTGCTGGAGACTCTCCATGTCAACTGCATTAAAACTATTTTTATTGGAAAGGTACCAAGTACCTGTTATTGCCTCTACGGTATTAATTAA
The DNA here is from genome assembly GCA_018904275.1 of Lordiphosa clarofinis. NCBI lineage: Eukaryota > Metazoa > Arthropoda > Insecta > Diptera > Drosophilidae > Lordiphosa > Lordiphosa clarofinis. The sequence continues at coordinate 1,453,586 of JAEIGQ010000058.1, forward strand.
GGCAAGTTATTCTTCCTCATGAAATCCCTTCAAATGATTTTAACGCTCACCCTTCTTTTCGGACAATTTTTGGTTTGTTTCTGACCGTTAAAATAAATAAATCCAATTACTTTGGGGGCCCAACAAAGCTCGCCATCCAGAAATTCAAAGTTCGATGTTCAAATTCGAAGTTCGGGTTCCTGCAATTTTTGGAGACTTACACAGTTTTTTAGTTAACTTGATAAGCTTGCTTAAAATAAATTTATCAAGCAAAACCAAAACGCTCCCTTAGGAATGATATTGTTAATTGTATTTTGCTGAGATTGTAATCGCTATTAGTTTTCAAATAAATCTTACTCCATAATGATTATTTTCTTATGACTTTATCACCAAATTTAATTGCTTTTTTGTTTCTAAATATAAGCATTTTGTGCCAAAAATTTATAACAAACTTTATTTGCTTGCCCCAATCTTTTTAATTTTTGATTCTAGGTTTTTATACAGACAGACGGACGAAGGGACGGACGCACAGGCGGACAACTAAAACCATAAAGAATCACTGGGAACCATTTAAACTTAAATTGGGTACCTAACGAAATAATTTTTCCAATATTTTAAATTATTTGCCACATTTCTGTAACATTTTACAGACAGGAACAGACTACAGTGGTCAGGTAGTTAAATGAAATTCTATTTTAAAAGAGTTTAGATTTCTTGACAGACCTTGAACGGGAAATATTCTTTAGAAGATAGAAAAAACTGTAATATCTGAGAATAATTTGCTCATTTCAAAGCGACTTAAGAGGTACCAAAACTCAGAATTGTTGTTCTTTGATAAATAAATTTCGTAAAAATTAATAAGACCGTTTCTTCTTCTTCTAAGTCCAAAAATCGGGATTTGTTCTCTGAGTTTATGAGATTAACATAAAAATATATATTATATTTGCACTTATAAACAAAAGACATCTTTACATTACATTGACTTAACCGTAATACCCTTTGCTAGTGTAAGAATAATAATACGTTTTACGTTTGTGACCGGCCAAAAGGGTAAGTGTAAGTGTGGATAGGACAGAACAGGGACCAAACTCAGCGAAAGCAAAATGAAATCCGAAAACAAAATTTATCTGTTGCGATTTATGGGAGCATGTTTTTGCGGAGCATGTCGAGTGCATACACATGCACACAAGGCAAGCGAAGACGTCCTCGTGAAGTTCATAAATAGCAATGTTGCATGCAACATGCACTTGAGGTTCGAACCAGCTCAGGCTCTAATTTTTATGAGAATGTAGCATGCGAAATAAGAAGGATCGAAAGGAAAGCAAAGCATAATTTAAGGCGTTGTTTGGGTTGACTTGATGACAGGATTCATGGGCGTAGGCAAGGGAAGGTGGAAAACTGCTCTGTAAATTTGGAAATTATTTATTTTACTAGATTTGGTAGAATATTTAAATTAAAGAAATATTTTGATAGGATATATAAGGGCCTAGAGATTTTAAGACAGGGGTCGGCAAAGAGAGCCGAGAAGTTGCAATTGGCAAGCTTTTATAGAAAATTGCCAACGCAGCAAGTATAGGCAGGGAATAGAATGCTGATTAAAGATTTTTATTGCAGAGACTTAAATTCCGCAGGCTTCTGCTCTAAAAAGTCCTTCGTTGGGGAGGAACTTAGGAAACTTATTGTACCACTCATGTAAAACACAACACAAAAAGTTTTCAATTTGATTTTTTGTGTTTGTATTCAATAATTGCAACAACAACAACAACAAAAGGACATCTGCAATCATCGGCCCAGTCGAATTGAGCAAAGCAAATCTAAGCCTGATAACTAGAGCAGACTTTTGGGTTGAATAAGTTTTTTCAGCAAAACTTTCAGCCACAGCACCGGAGGATGTTGTTGTTGTTGTTATTGGTTTTGGCGAAGTGCACTCACTGCATAAGAAAACCCCACAGAGAGTCTCTAATGGCGGAAAGGATTTAGATGGGGAGAATAGCAATGCTGTCCCCATTGCTTGTGGGACTTCCTTGAAGTTCCTTGGTTGGTTAGCTGTCTGCTTGCCATGTTGGCCAACAAAATTTTGAAGCCACAAGAACTTAGTTACTGCTTTCTTTCCTCATACGTCTCAGGCCACAGCCACAGCTATCATTGATTACTTTGTTATGGATGTTGTATGCGACTGATTTGCAACACAAGCAAGGAGAACGACATCCTTTGATTGCGGCAATCAAAGCTAACGAAATGTTGCCAAAAAATAAAAGTGGGTGTAACTTAATATTCAATATGCGCACTCGAGTTGATATTGTAAAATGATATGCAATTCCAGGGGAAATACATATCTCCTAATTTAAAATCAAACTTTAAAGACCTATAAATTCGAGAAATTATAGTTACACATAAAACACAAAAAGTTTTCTTTAATTTAAAATAAAATGGCAGTGAAAAGAAGATAAATATCAGCCGTGTTCTCAATTCCACTTCCACAAAAATTGTATAATAAATGGCGACACTTTTGTGACCATTTAAAACCTGACATATAGGATGTCGACACTGCTGTGACCATGTGGTGGTTCCAGGTCCAGTTCATCGTATAACAGTTCACACATAACATTCAACTATCGACGCTCGATTCTCCGACCTTTTTATACTCTGTACCAAAGGTACGTGCAAAAGTATGTAACAGGGAGAAGGAATCATTTCCGACCATATAAAGTATATATATTCTTGATCAGCATCAAAGCCGAGTCGATATAGCCATGTCCGTCTGTCCGTCCGTCCGTCTGTCTGTCCGTCTGTCCGTCCGTCTGTCTGTCCGTCCGTCCGTCCGTATGAACAAACAGATCTCAGAGATGGTAAGAGATAGAGGTTTGACATGTATGGGACAAATGATTCTTATACTTGCAGGCAGATCAAGTTTATTTTCTATTTTTGAAGATAGACGATTTGTATCTTTCGGAGAAAGTTAGCAATTAGCAAAATGTATCGATTTGCCGAAGGAATGATAAAGATCAGATAAGCGGTTCTCAAGTTAAGAGAAAGAGAGAGAATTAGAGATGAGCATTGCATTCAGCTTTTACTCCAGGTACAGAGTATCTTATAATCGGGCTTGACCGACTTTCTCACTTGTTATATCTTACATCTCTAACTCACACACCCGCACACTTATCTTTCCCCTATTCTGGGACACTCATTCTTACCGGCAACACCCCCGTCTCCAATAAACCGAACTTAAACCTATTCTGTGTTTTAAACTAATAGTTATAGTGGCCTTGGATTGGAACAGACTTTTGGTCCTAACTTGAGTATCGTATCGATAGGATTGATACGAAGTCTTGATTTATCCAAGAATAATCGATATTAACGTTCTTCTTAACATCAAAATTCCTTTGATATCAATCACGATCGGCTGGGTTTTTTCTTTGAGTGTAGACAGCCTTTTTAATTGGTTTTTATTAAAGGAGTCAGACCATCACAGAAGGCATTTAATCCAATATAGCACAAGAAAGCAAAGTTTTGTCTTGTTGTACGATATTTCGATTCTTGCCTTAAATGCCAAACATGCTAAAATTTATTGCTTAGAGTGGGAGAGAGAAAGGGGAAATACTTTAAGGCACGTATCACCACTTAAGCGAATTCAGCTAGTGTCGCTTAAGCGTAAAGCTAAAATGCGTGACGAGACAAGAACTTCAAGATGGTCAGTCGTCTGCAAAGCGTTGCATTCGGCCTGCACTTAAGCGAAAATGACTGCAGCTCAACTTTGGCCAAATGGAATTGAAATGACTGGCAGGGGGTAAAAGGGATGCATTGGACTGGGACGGATGCCCAGCTGGATGCCGCTTGGCCTGTTGTTGTCACATTTATCATGGCTGTCTGCGTGCGGGCAGCTGTGGGGCGTTGTCGTTCACACAGCGTTTGCTGCAGGTCAGGTTACTTGGCAGCCAAGAATCGCGAGTCGTTCTGTGAGTTTCTTAATTTGCTTTTGGTGTTGTTGGTTTTTTTTTTTTTTGTGAAATGGAACAGGTAAAATAAATGGTAAATGGAGTTCAATGCCCTCCCCACAAAAAAAGAAGCCAATGCAAAATGCTATTTCTTTGAATCGAATTTCATTGATAAATGTCTGCAACATGCATATGCCTCGTTTGGTTGTTTGTTCGATTGTACTTCGATTTCTGTTTGCATGCCAAAGCATGTAAGTCTAGAGTTATATTTTTGTATTTTTTTATTTTGGGCCATTTGCAATCAAAGGTAATCGAACTCTTTGGAAGTCATTCAACTTTTGAGCTTTGCACTATGGGACAAAAGTCGAATTAAACAAAAAATTTAAGTCAGGAACCAGACATGGCAATTACGGAAAATATACACGTTTCTATCAAAAATAATCATCCCAGATAATAATAGTTTACGAATATTTATTATCCGAAAATTATAATTTATTATTTTCAACATTAAAAAGGCAAAATACATTATTCAATCTTCCATTGATTAACTCTCCTACCAAAAAAGTGGGGATGTCGAAACATCGATTTCGAATACTTTGTTTTTTAAATCAATTTTTGGTGTCCACAAAAATAGAGTTTTTTGAAGGCATTCTCTTGTACAATACTAATATCCAAGAACCTTCCTTTTGTCCACAAACCAAAAAAAGTTTTTGGTTCCACCAATTTTCTTATTGCTCACTTCTTATTCGTACAGTTTATGTACGATCAAAAATTTAATTTTTATCTATTTTTTTGTTTTCTGCAAAATTGTTTCATTATATAAATAAAAGAGCATACAACTTTTATTTTTTTTTTTTTTGTGAAAAAATAAAATGCAGACTCCCTTAAGAAGTAGTTACAAAAGTCGAAACGCGTGGGAGAAAAATGGGAATAAAATAATGTTTTTATTTTCATGAACCACAACTGCCAGAACAACCCATATAAAATAACTTAAAAAAATTAGCACAAATATTCCTGGCATTTATTTTGTTTTGGATGCTTGCATTTTTACTACTCTAAGTTATCTTTGGTCGTTTTAAGAAGATATCGTTTAGGAAGAGCGATGCCAAAAAGTGGGAGTGTATTGGCTGACTTAAAAGTTGAATATGCTCTTGGCACAAGTCTTGGTATGCGTTCGACTCGTGTCGGTGTAGCAAAATGCGGTCCCTGCGGGCCAGTCGTGGTCTTTTCTGATTTAAAGTCTTATCAGACTTTTGAAACATTCTTAATGCACTCTGCAAGATTTTTATCAGTCGGTCATCCATGGTTTAGTATAAGCAAATTCAAAGTTTTGGTGTGAATTACTGTTTATCAGTATTAACCGGTTTAATGGGAATCCTTCAGCTAGGATTACCCTGAGATTTAATGATTGCCTTGCGATAATACCAACCCCTGGTAGATTTGATATGCAGAGTTTGTCCGGAAAATAATAGGACTGATTATCTTCGCCGCGACTGTACTTCGGAGCGTGCGCGCACCGACTGGATTCGGTAGAGGGCGTTCCTAGCTAACGAACAAGCGGCTGGTCAGTTGTCCCCGAGCACCTGAAGAGTCAGACCAGACATTTCCGAGCGACGTGTTTCTGTGAGTGGTGCCTGGAGTGGTGGTGGAGCTAAAGACTTTGAAGTCCATAGTTTGAACCAACCAAGCTGAGAATTAATTGCTAAGACATATTTTACTTCTAGACTATTTTTTGGCATTGGAATTTCTGACACCAGAACTTAAAGCAAAATTTAATAATATCGCAAGAGATAATTGTATTCGTTTTGACTGGATATCAGACGAATTTAGTCTTTCAATAAAATCTTGAGACTAATAGTAGGTATTAATACTTATTCATAAAACTATATACACAACTGAGCCCTTCGCGCCCACAAATTAAGGTGGCCCAAATGAAATTTTACTCTGCAGCAACTTTGTAACTCTTAAGGCCTACAAAACATAAATTAACATTTTACAGTGTCTTGTTTTAAATGCCTTTTATATTCTTGAAGAAAAAGGTACAATAAAAGGCAATCATTGCACCCGTATGTAAATACGGCCTGCAAGTATTCGGAATTGCAGCTGCCACTCCAAAGTACTGCGCAGACTAGGATTGAATGGGAACTAAATGTTCCAATGATAGGCGACGAGAGACTTAGAGGATACCCACAATTCGCAAGAGTGGCAACTACTTCGCAAAAAAAGTTTTTATACCCTTGCAAATGTTCTGAAATCTCAAAGTTTAAGAACGCAAAAATTCTTCTAACTGTGGTTCCTATGGCCGCTATAAGATGTATTTTTCACATTTTTACCAAAACTTGCCATTCGTGGCGACGTAGAAGTTTTCAGTTAATACAGATTTAGTTAAGTTATGGAGTATTCATATCCATTGAATTTTGTTGCTTATGTTTTTGGATTTTTCCATTTCTACTTCTTTGTAAGATGTCATCTTGCCATCTTTTCTAATACTGAAAAACTAGAATGAACACATTTCTCATTTGGATAACAGGTTTCAATAAATTATTAAATACTTTTTATTTACTTTGATTTTTCCTTAACAGCACAATGCAAATGTCGTAAATTTTTTTAACCACTTGCCCTCAAGATCAGCAGAAAACAATGTAACGTTCAATTAGTTGACTTTAACAGCGTGACAACAATAAACTTTTACTATCTAGCTTTATGTTCGGCTCATTTATATTTTTGCAAAAAAACAAAGCACCCATTTCTGCCCATAGTGCATGTCTTGATTAGCCCAAATGTGTGTAGCATTGAGCAGGGAAACTTGTTTTCGATTTTATGACGTATTAAGTCAAATATTAAATATTAGTTAGTTCACATCAGGTGATTAAAGTAATTAATTGCCAAACAGACTTGGATTCATCAGCAGAGTAAACAAATTGACTTAATGCAATTTAAGGTTTTATGATATGGCATTTTTTTTTAGCGCCTCGACGGCAGCCAACGTTGCGGAACGTGTTAATAGATTTCTACTGGATGACTCATGGGCTCTGGGCTGTGGGCTCTGGGCTGGTATGTTCGTTTCAGTTGTTTGCTGATTGCAGTAGGCAAAAAATTAAAAGCAAATATAACACTTGACCAATATCCCGAGCACTTGAAAGGTGTCAATGTTAATTGTTTTTATTTTTTTCGTTTGCATCTTAATTTGCCAAGTGCCTGAAACCAAAATGCGAAAAAAACGTCGTATTCGAATGACTTGTCACGCGATAGTCGAGCACGTGCTTTTGGCTTTGTTGTTGGTTGGTTGGTTGATTGGTGACCGCTGACATTCTTAATCGCTGATCCGAGTGCCAGGCAAATTGACTATTTAGTGGAATTGTAGTAATTATAAACAATACGCGTCACAGCAGCAAAACTTGTATTCCCTTTGAAAGCCATTTGGAGGTTAACATCGAAAGTAAAAGTTACACATGGAGTTGTATTATTTTTCGCAAAATCTCTACCGGCATAATGCAATGAAAATCAGCTTGGAAATCTGTCGAAGAATTACTTTTGCAAACCAATACTACTACAGGCTCAGTGGGGTGTTAAAAAGCATAGGCGTCTCTCGAAAAACAAAAGAAGAGTGGTTCAAGTCCCAAGATAGAAAGAGAGAAAAATGCTTCGGAGGTTTTATGGAGGATTACAAGCTATCGATGATTTTCGCCTTCGAATGAATCGCCTACTTTATGAGCTGTAGAGGGATACTAATTTGATCTAGCGCGTGTGAACAACTGGTGTCGGATTCCACGGAACAGAAGCGACTGGGCATTTATAGACGGGCCGAGACCGTCAAGCTGTTGTGAAACAAATATCCGACCAAAAAAGAAGAAAAAGTGTTCTTGATGGGTAAATCCGAAAAGTATGCAACATTTAATTAGTTACTTCCGATCTTTCTGAAATTTTAAAGGATTATAGATATTGCGAATACCATTAATAACAGAGGCTGCGTATTCAGCTCGCACCAGCCCCGACACTCCAGGTGCTCCGAGACAACTGAACAGCCGTTCGTTCGTTAGCTAGGAACGCCCGGTTCCACGTCTTTTCAACACAAAACAACTTCAACATGTCCATTCAACACACGTCAATTTAACACAAAACCAATTTAACATGAAGAAATTCAACACAGCACAATTATAACACAAGATATTTCAACACATATACAATTTCAACATAATCAATTTCATCACATAGCAATTGAACATCGCCAAATTTCAACACAGTACAATTTTAACCCTGGAAAATAGAACACAACAAATAAAGAAAAATTATATTTTCACTCCATCAAGTAGCAAAGTCAATCGAACTTGACTTTAATATCCTCCGAAAGTGTATGCACATTTGAAAGCAACAGCAATAACATTATTTTGTTCACAACTTGCATAACTTTCATCCGAATGCAGGCGTTGTAAATATCGTACAATTTTTCACTGCCCCTTGTGTCACCCTTCGTCCCCAGGATGAATTTGATTGTGTTTAATTTGTAATGTGATGAAATGATGTATGTATGTTCAATTGACTTTTTTGCAGTTGGTTTTGCGTTAATTATGTCGGGAGTTTGTTTTTTTTTTTGAATCGGCGGGGGATGGCAGCTGCGTATAAAAATCCATTCTACCCCTGATGTTGATACTTAACGATTCCACTTCTATTCAACACAAAACAATTTAAATACGTCAATTTAACACACGCCAATTCAACACAAAACAAATTAATTAATTTATTAATTTTTTATTAAATTCAAATTTGTTAAATTGTGTTACAGTGTTACATTGTTGTGTTGGGTGAAATGACTTATAGACGTGTGTTGACTTTTTTTGTTGTTGAATTTGATCGTGTTTTATTTCATTTGTGTTAAATTAACGTATGTTGAATTGTTGTGTTGGGTAAAATGATTACGTTTCCAGGCGTTGAATAGTTGGATTTGGTGCATTTCGAAATACAAAGATGCAAAAACAGCAACATGAGAAAACGGCCCTTAGTGATGTATTGACGTGTGCTGAAATTGTTTTGTAAAGACTTTGCTTGTGTTGAATTGACGAGTTGTTGAATTGTTGTGTTGGGTGATATGTCTATGTCTACCGAATCCAGTCGGTACAGTAGCGGCGGAAGAAAATCAGTCATATTATTTTCCGAACTAACCCTGTATGTTTAACTCCTGACTGATAACCTTACCAACTATCTGTGTGCCAAGTTTCAACCGAATCCTTACAGCTATTTGTGCTCAAAAGCGCTTTCATAAATACTCTTATAATAATTTTGCACATTTCGCTTGTTTTTGGACTATTCTTATATGGAAATTTCGTAAAGACGCCTAAAAGAACAAAATATACAAACATACAAATATACTTTCACTTTTATATTCAAGCATAGAATATTATTTTTTGAGAGCCCGTAGCACCGATTTAGCTTATTCTGATATCTACACGATCTCCTTAGATGATCACTTTCTTTTCCAAAATTCTTTCGGCTGAAAGAAATCCAGTTACTATTTTCCCCCTTCCAAAATGTTCTTTTGTTACATTCTATTGACCCTTCTGTTTCACTTTTTGCTTTTTTATTATTCTCTTCACACTTTCTCAAGGTTAGAAGAGTGGAACGCGAAACGTTTCTACTTGCTCCTCATTTATTTATAGTAATAATGTCTGCCAAACAATGATTAAATATTCATAAATTATGATGCGGTTAAGTATTTGACTTCATTTGGGTTTGTCCGTAGACGGGGCTTGTGGTTTCCCTTTGTTGTTGCTGCTGTCATATTTACAAAATGTTAATGCCACTTTGACAATGTGTCAGCTGTGGTCCCGCGTTTAACTAGTCAATGTTGCAAAAATTGTGCATATCAGTTAAAGTTCCAATGGCTCACTTTGAGCATATTTCACGCCAATCATTGTGCGAATATTTATCGGATCCACTAACCATCGCAACGATAAGCGTCGTCTTTCGTGGAAAGAATAAAAAAAAAAATGGTTAAAATGTAGATTTATGCAAATGGGACGGGTAGAAAACTCGCTTTTCGCATCCTGTCGCTTCTTGCATTCTCTGTATGCCAATGTGTTAGTAGTCCGCCGCGAGGCGTTCCACTATCCAATCCCATTCTATGCAATGTCTCCGCTGCTTGCCAGTTGGCTGTTGTCTGTCTAGGTATTGAGTGTATTGCATTTAATATTTATTTGCTTTGCTGCTGCTCCTACTGCTGCCGCTATTGTGCGCATATTTCTTTTCGAGAGAAGCAACAGAAGAAATAAGAACAGAGCGTTCCCGCCGTCAGGTGGAAGAGGAAAATTAAAAATGCAATTGCGATTAAAATTGCATGACAAACGCGTTGGCAAAAGTGTTGCCAGGGGCAGGTTGTATGTTTAGCGCCCTTTTCCAACCCCTTTTTTTTTTGTTTCTTTAGCAAATATATCAAGCTGATAAATAGTTAAATAAAAGATACACACGCAGCACTTGAACTGCAACCAATTTAGTTGCCGCCAAAATGCATTTTTTACTTAAAATAGATTTCGTTTTTAAAATATATGGAACTTAGCCTTTCTTTCTGTTGTTCGTACCATTTTTGTCAACACCGTGCGCAGAAGGTCAAAATCGACTTTCAAATCTTTTTCAAATAGTTTCATTTATTCACTTATCAAATTCAATACTACTTAATACTGAATTTGTTTATGTAATTCTACTTCTTTGACACCAAATTAAAACTTAGAAGTGAATTTACAACGCGTGCTGTTGATGCTTGAACTTTTTGCGTTTGTCACGTGCTTCTTTTTACAACTTGTCTTTTGCTTTAAATAATCTAGTCGCTTTGTGCGTTTGATTTTAAGTGCCAGCGCGTGTCGTTCCACAACAATAATCATTTTTATTATTCGATTCAGGTAATAAGTGTTAAGTCAAGTGAACTATTTAAATAATTAAATAATTTGCCAAAATCATTAGAGTGAAAGAGCTCGCAAAATTTTTTTCTATGCTGTCTGCTCACCGAAATGACGGGGTCAAATTAAACTAACTCAACAGAACATTTGATTTGGTTTATCTCGTGTTTTCTGTTTTAAAGTTTTTGATGAGGAAAACACACGAAGCTGTCTTACGATAATAGAATGATGGGAATAATTTTGTTCGGTTCTCGTTAGTTGAGCTTAAACTAGTGAGCAAATCGAGCCAAGTTCCACAGCAATGTGTCCTTTCTGTTATTGTTGGGCAAGTTTTGTAGTTGCGTTAAAAATTTTAAGACGGATAAAGACGGTATACAAACTTGCAGTTTACTGCGTCACAAGTGGACATACATACGCAAAAGACACTTTCGGCAGTTTCTGCCCAGCAAAGTGTCTCATAAAAACAAATACTCAAAGGGGCCGACAGACAAACTTTCGTAGATTAAGCAAAGAGCAAGTTGAGAAAAGACAGAGGTGAATTTTCAGTTCGTTACTTCTTTTCATCTTGTCCGTGGCATGGTGTTAGAATATAAAGTAAAGCCGTCAGCAAGATGCAAGGTGAATTTACCATTAAGGTGTCATACTCTATTATGGAAGGGGGTCAATTCTTTTTTCAATTCTCTATCTCAGCTCTCTGAGACAGATGACAGTTGCTCTAAGAGGCAAATGCTAGGCACTCTTTGATCGTTATTCTGTTAGCTAAGAGCCAGTTGAAGGATTACTAGAATTACAATAAAATATTATAATAACATTTTTAAAAATCTTTTTATTTGACCAATAATTTTTTGCTTTTGCCTTTTTAATTTTTTGCCTAAATTTTTAATAAATCTATGTTTTATTGCATTTTGGGATGAAAAAAAATAAGTCTGACACCTTGAAATTGTTAGCACAAATTTAGCTCGGACTCATTAACACAACGCCTGTGCTCCTTGAACTCTATTAAAGTTTCTATATTAAATTAATTCTAAATATATATATATATATTCTTTTCATTGTTTTTCTGTTTATAAGTTTTCCGTAAAGAAATTAGTCAGCTGTTTGCTCTTATTTGCGCTCTCTAGATGTTCGCTGTCACTTACGCTCTCTAAATACATTTGGGAATATTGTAGTCTCGCTCTAACCACAGTGATGGATTTTTGGGCACTATCGTTTAGCATTAGTAAAACGTCATATTAATATGTAGTAAACTGGACCTTTGGCCCTACCAACAGAGAGAGCTCTGTCTCGCTCTGTATCACCTTATATAATTACACAAGACTGTTTTTTTTCCGATAGCCTTTTAAAAGTGACTCAATTTTTTGCAAGCTCTGTTAGGGTATCATGGGTGAAGCTGGCCTAAACAAATTAAGTCGAAATTAATTTTAATTTATAAATAAAACACCCGCTCGCTTCGCTGCTTACTAAATGAATTTAGTACTTTCGTATATTGTTCAAATAATTAGACTGAGGTGTCAATCCATTAAATAATGTGCTCAATGGTTGTGGTGGCAATTTTACTTTACCACTCGCACAGCACATCCCAACTGCTTTAACTTAAAATTTGTATGCCTGACAATGGCTACAACGTAGGTTCATTGGACCAAATATGAAAAGCGAAAACGGCAATACCTTGTAGATTTTGTATTTCACGACGTTCATTTGCAGTTGTTGTTGCATCAATGATCTGCATTAATCTATTTTCTTGGCAATGTGTAATGTCTTTGCTACTTTCGCGGCTCCTCTAAGCCAAAGCTTGTGGTGCATTTCGCATTCGCCGGTCCAAATTTGATCGTCTCGGTATTTAAATTTAAAAACCACACAGGTTGGCAACAAGTATACAATAATAAATATACACAAATTGCAAGATGAAATGAAACAGGCATTTAAACTCACATTTTTTTTTACCAAATTTGAGATTTTTTTTGACTCATTTTAAAATTTTTAAGGATTCTATTCATAGAAATCAAAATAGAAAATTTTTATAAAAACCACGGCAAACCAGAATAGGCTCTGGCTTTTATTTAAAGAAACCGCATGCAATTTGGATCACGCGTTGCGGAGACGGTGCTTTACACGTACATTTTTTCTACAAGTTTCTAGTATAGATCAGTGGTGCCCAAACCCTCATGATCATGGTTTACGCTTGTGTGCGTAGCAGCGAAAAACGAAATAAAAGTCATGACGACAAACAAGCAAACGAACAAATGCCTCGAGATAGAAGAAAATGACGAAAGAAGCGAAGTATTCTCTGTGTAAATTCATTTTGGCATTTTGGGCACCACTGGTATTACCTATTGTTCAATTTCCAATGACTTAAAGTAAAAATGTAATGTAAATGTAGAAATAAATCATGACCGCTTCAACTAAGATGATATCGCTCACTAAAAGAAGTTCATCGATAATTATCGATTATATTTCACCAATTTAAATAATAGAAACATTGATAATGGCTTTTTGATTCATCGTTGATGAGTACTTAAAGGCAGAGAAAAGTTGTGAACTCTCAGTTCTCTGCCAAAGCTTGCTAAAGCTTAGTATACACCTGAAGTATAAGCTAAATGTAAGTTTTCTGCAAATTAATTTATTGTCAGTAACAAGTTCTCTTTCGTTTCCGACCCATGGCCTAAGGTAATTTAGTAATTTTAGGGATTGTTAAGTTAAGCGTAAAGTTGTAAAAAGTGTAAATTTTGACCATGTTCTACAAACATCTAACTACCCAAATCCAACCCAGCCCTAGTTGGACTCTATGATTCGAAACCGCGAAAACTTAAGAGTTCAGAGAAAATAGCTTTATTTTTTTTTTTTCAACCGAAAGCTTGTAAGTTTCTTTGTGCTTAGGTTCAGGATCGGGCTCTTAAAATAAATTTTCTCTGGTTCAGTTTCAGTTCGGACTTTGAGAATAAATTACCTGTTTTATAAGTTATTATTTAAGAGTTTTTACAGAAATGTGTAACTAAACTATTTTAGTTTACTTTTCAAGTTTAAGTTGTTATTATAGGAGAAAATATAGAGCTTTGGAGCAAGATCTCTTTGCGCTTTTGAGAAAACCAACTACAGAGAAGTAGCCTACGCTTCATCTGAAACTAAGAGGGAAATTCTTGCTAGTCGGCAATCGTCATAAATATTCTTTTAGATAAAACTGAGATTGAATGATTTTTATTAATTTATAGTTTAAATTAAGCCTAGAATTTGGTTAAAAACTACAAAAACTTCAAGCCAACATTATTTAATTTATTTCAGCAGGCAACGCATCTCTGCATCAAATTATGTTGCCCATTTAGTCTCATTGATTCATCTGTTCAACTTCTTGACCTGTACAAAAAACTTTCTGAACCCACTCCAGTATAGTATGTTCCCTCTATTTTCAATTGACACTTACCTTGTATCAGTTCCTTAGTGAAAAGTGTCACTTTTGTTTATTAACACCAATCGGTTGCGTTGCGTTCAGTTTTGATACACGTCGTTGTCTTCTCTGGCTACAAGAAGAAGTTTGATTGACTAATTAGCACCACACAAAATATTTGTATTGATTTAGTATTTTTAGCTTTAATCCGAAAATAAATTGGATACGTGCGCGAGGTGAAATTTCTCCAAAATTCTCGTTTGATTGATAATTTCAATGTATTTCTTTTTTCCTTTTTATTTAAGTGTTTTGTTATCTGTGTTCTTGGCTGGCGACCTGCCCGAGTATAGTCTGTATATAGAAAATGATTTCTTGTGCCAACGGCCGCCACACGCGACACTCTTCTCCTTCTTTGTCATTTGAATTTTATGCCGATGAAACAAAGAGGAGAACCAAAAACAAGGAAAAATTTTGCAATGACCGCAGATGTAAATAAGAGAGACAAGATGGGAGAGTCAACCCACCCACAGGCAAACTATTGTCAGATCACGTGACCAACATGTGATTTGATAATTTCAATGGATTTTTGTTTTGATTCGCGATTCTGTATTCGTCACTCTGGCGCGTCTGAATGTCAAATGATTTGGTTTTCGAATGTTTATGCTTTATTTATAACGGCACTAATTAATTTCACTCTTTTTGCTTTTGCCGGGGTTGAAATGAAAATGATGTGGGATAAGCTTCTATTATAATTTGCGGAAATTGTGACACAGCGGCAGCAGCAGCAGCAGCAGCAGTGCCAATAGAGCTCTCATATAATTGCTACAGGGGCTGCTGCCCAGTTGCTAGTTATTATTTAAGTATATTTTATGATCAGATGTTGTTATTTGTTTTGGTACTCTGTACCAGAGATGCACAGAGTATAATAAGTTTGTACTAAAGTGGATAACAGAAAGATTAAATGTTCACTCTCTCTCTCGCGCTCTTAGAAAAACAGTTTAGCCCACAATATAATTATATTATGCTAGCTTAGTGAAATTCCAACTTCTTTATTTTAAAATTCTGTTAATATATTTTTAAAGCATAAGATATCATTTAATTGAAAGTTGTTTTTGTTCAAAAAAAAAAAACACACACACAGCACATAATGTCGTTCACTCTCTCTCGCGTTCTTAGGAAATCAATTTATCATGTTAAGTGCTCCATACAAATTTTTCTTTGTTTTTTTGACTAACTTTGCGGACAGATTTTCCAAATTTTCTTTCATAGAGTGCCCTTGCATAACTAAATGAAGGTCTACGCAAAATCTTAGATCTGTAGAATAAGCAGTTTCGGCTGTGGGTTGATTATATGTCAGTCAGATAGTCGGGCCTATCTATATATATAAAAAAG
Source organism: Lordiphosa clarofinis (assembly GCA_018904275.1). NCBI lineage: Eukaryota > Metazoa > Arthropoda > Insecta > Diptera > Drosophilidae > Lordiphosa > Lordiphosa clarofinis. The sequence goes on from JAEIGQ010000058.1 coordinate 1,469,161, forward strand.
TTCAACCTGACTAATTGACTGACTGACTGACTGACTGACTGACTGACTGACTGGTGACCGTCGCACAGCCTAAACCATAAAAGATAGGAAGATGAGATTTTCGCAGTAGTTTTATCATATGCTGAAAGTGAGTACTAAGAACGGATTTTGGAAAATTCTGTCGGCAAATGTGGAAAATTCGCGGAAAACTTTTGTATGAAACTTTTTGTTTTTCATCCGATCAAGTTCAAACTCATTTTCAAAGATCTATATGAAAATTCAACAACAACTGCATACCAATCTTCCTGAAAATTCACCCCGCTGGGTGGAAAGGTGGGTGGTCAAGGTTGAATGGGAGAAACTTTAGTTGCCAGCGATTAGCGCCAAACTCATTTTTAAAATTACACAAACCAAAACACAAGTTGTAAGCATAACATAATTTGACACGTGTTTTCCCGATTTTGGAAAATCCGCACACTAGGAAATTGGCCGGAAAATTCTAAATCCAAAAAAGTATTTATCATACGATTGGCTTGATACTCGGTTTGTAAGTATAGAATACGAAATAGTTTAAAATGGTATATTCCGAAGTTGGAAAATTTGACCTGACGGTCGAAAAATTCCCGGAAAATTCTGCATGAAAAAAAATATTTTTCATCCGATTGGCTTGAAACTCGGTTTGTAAGGACAAAATACGAAATAATTTGAAATGTGATTTTTCAATGTCGGAAAAGCCGCCCACGAGGAAAATGGCCGGAGAATTCTGCATGCAAAAAATATTTTTCATACGATTGCCGGATGCTCACTGGGAAGTAAATGGGATGTGGGTGGAAAGTTGTTTTGGAAGTGGGTGGAAAGTGGGTGGTAAGTGGATGTAAAGTGGGTGGAATGTATCGGGAAGTGGGACGAATGTGGGTGGGATGTTAATGGGAAGTGGGCGGGAAGTCGACGGGAAGAGGGCGGAAAGTGTGTGGTATGTGGGTGGCAAGTGGGTGGAATGTGGGTGGAATGTAGGTGCAAAGTGGGCGGGATCTGGGCGGGAAGTGGGTGTGATGTAGGTGGGAAGTGGGTGGGATAGAAATGGGAAGTGGGTGGGATGTGGGTGGAATGTGTCTGTAAATGGGAGGGATGTGAGTGGGATGTAAATGGGAAGTGGGTGGGATGTGGGTGGAATGTGGCGGTAAGTGGGAGGGATGTGTGTGGAATGTGGGAGGGATGTGGGTGGGATATAAATGGGAAGTGGGTGGGATTTGGGCGCGAAGTGGACGGGAAAAGGGCGGGAAGAGGGCGGGAAGTGTGTGGTATGTGGGTGTCAAGTGGGTGGAATGTGGGTGGGATGTTGGTGCAAAGTGGGCGTAAAGTGGGTGGGATGTGGGAGGGATGTGGGTTTGGATGTGGGTGGGATGTAAATTGGAAGTGGGTGGGATTTGGGCGGTAAGTGGACGGGAAGAGGGCGGGAAGTGTGTGGTATGTGGTTGGCAAGTGGGTGGAATGTAGGTGCCTGAAGTGAGTGGTAAGTGGGTGTGCGTTTGTTCTATACTGTTGAAGGCGCAGCGAAGCGTGACGGGCTATTTGCTAGTAGATTTATAAGTATAGAAGTTAAGATCTGATCAACACTTTTAGTATTTTAAAGTTGGTTTAATTGAGAATACAATTGAGGTAAAAAATAATGACAATTTATAAGTCCTCCTTTACATTAAACAATTTAACAATAAGCCCTAAAAAATAGATTTAAATTACTAAAAATTTATTACAAATTAACTATTTAATTATTTTCTCAATTCTTCTTTAACGTAGACTTTAGTGTGTAATCAAAATAATAAGAACTTTTTAACTTCAAACTGATTCGAAACTATGGTTTTATTTTGAGGAAATATTTGTCCTTGTGTCTTGAAAAAATTATAATTTTATTTTAAGTTTTGGAAAGGGACTACCCCTTGGCATCATTTTTATAATTTTTATTTGTATAAGATTATGAGCTTATTTTGTTGACATCGACACTGACACGTTGACAAACACAGCTGGCGCCAACTTTGCCCTCAACAGTTTGGAGAGCACTTTCGCTGGGCAAACTCATTGACATCGCCTTACAACACCACTAAGTTACATTGCGGAAAGCTAACTATGCAAACTTTAAACTAATTTAAATTGAAATTTTAAAACCAAAATTGAGCGTACTTGTTAAATTTAAATCAACAGATTATTGGGTTATTCGAATTCGTTTGAGGCGAATGTCATCGTTTAAAAAATTTTAGAAATGAAAAGCACAACGAAATAGCAAAGTGTCTGGAAGAAATGAAATCATTTATTTTTTATTAGATGTATTTTTTTCTCTCAGTGTACCAGAGTTGGTTCCACGCCATGTCCTTGTTTTTGTAAGCCACAGCACACACCAATGACCGATTTTTTCCATCTCTGTCGTTTGCTTGTTGTTTGACAAATGATTGTTTTTATATGCATTGGTGACTGCCCCGCCGTAAGCATACCTTGGGGACTCCTGTCGTTGTTGCATGTCCAACTCAAAAATCTATGTTCTTTGGTGCAGCAGAATTTTAAGCCATTGCCCTTGTTTTATAAAAGCTCAATTACTGATTCTGTGTGGGAGCGACTGTGGAAGGCACAAGTTTCGTTTCTTGGCTTGAGAACCATTATGATTCTGAAGCAGTCTTAATATATAAAATAGTTCTGCTACTTCTCAGTTACAATACAAATACAATAAACTCCTGGAATAGACCTAATCAGAAATAAAAGGCAAGCTCTAAAAATAAAATAAAATTTTAAGTACGAGTCGTACTTTAATGCACTTTAAGGACTGGAACAATCTCATGTTCACTAAGGATCCTACTTAAAAATCCTACTTAAAAATATGATCTTGACCTGAGATTTAAGTAAATACGGAATTCCATTGTTAAAGAGTAATGAAACCGGGTGCATGTTTCAAAGAGAACAAAAATCTTACTAGTGCAGTTAGGCCAAATGGGTACACACACATACAAACATTTTCTTTGTTTCCCAGCAAAAATGTTGTATCGCGGAACATCAGAATGCGATTCGTCTAGTAGATATTGCTTTTCTCCAGCGAAATCGCATTTCTATTACATTCTTCAGTAAAAAATGTGCCACTCTGCGTGCAAGTAAAAGTCTTCTTTCTGGGAGATATGAAAAAGTCTCTTCTCAGGGATAACACAGCGTTTCACACAAAAACAAAAATACAAAACAATTTTGAGCGCTCTGCATTGCTAGGCTGGTAGCCTCTATTATATTACTATTCCGAAGAAGAAAAAATTCAACAAACTGATATTTTTAACATGCTGTTGCTAACTCTGTGGGGATTCGAACTCGGTTCCCTTTGACTGAAAAACTCGACAAGACCGATGTTTTAGACAACAGTGCTACGCATCATGTCAGGAAATTTAAGGATTACTTTCATTAAACCTTTTCGAAACAAATAACCTTATTGTTTGTAATTCTCAAGTTTTTAGTTATCATTTTGCCAATATGAATAGCGCAATTGATATTGATACCGTATATCTCTAGGTTTATTTATTGAATGTTCAAACTGCGATACCATATGTCTACTCTCAACTCAAACTATTGCCATTTTTTGACGAGAGATTCCGGATTTACAGGGTGAAGTTTGCTTCATGAAGCTTTTTTCGATTTTATTTTGAAGCATTCACTGCAACTGCAACCCTTTTTTTGGCATGTCATCGATAGAAAGTAATCGACAGCGTGGTTTTTTATACTCTGTACCAAAGGTACAAAGAGTATATTAAGTTTGTGCAAAAGTTCCGACTATACAAAGTATATATACTCTTGATCAGCATCAACAGCCGAGTCGATATAGCCATGTCCGTCTGTCCGTCCGTCCGTATGAACAAACAGATCTCAGAGATGGTAAGAGATAGAGGCTCGACATGTATGGAGCAAATGCTTCTTTTACTTGCAGGCAGAGCAAGCTTATATGGAACGTTATATCTCTTACAGTTTTGAAGATAGACGATTTGTTTTTTCTAGAGATAGTTAGTAATTAGAAAACTGAATGAATTTGCTGAGGAAATGATAAAGATTGGATGAACGGTTTCAAGTTAGGAACAAAAAAGTAAATTACCCTCTCCCACCCCGTTCCACCCATTTACAACTAACACCGCACAATCTTAATGAGAGCGCGAGAGAGAAAGGGTGATAGAGTGAAAAAGAGAGAGAGAGAGAGAGAGAGACTTAGAGATGAGCGCAGCACCATCTTATGGAATCACAGGCTTCGAGGCAGTGGATGAAGTGCAAATCATTTAAAATTTTTTGAGCTGCTGTGAGACAATTCAAAAATTGCCGCGCTTGTTCGATCTGCTGATGTTATCGATCGACCAAAAACTCAACCCTGGCAAAGAGAAACTATCGAAATATTTGTTTGTCAGTAGAAGCCAGCAGACGCTTTGCCTATGACTGACTTCGACATAAGGAGGTAGTTTCTAAATAACAGTCGATAGGCCAAGACAGCGACCAGCCCAAGTGTCCTGCTTTAAAAGTTGCATTTAAAAAACAAATGACCTCGAGTCGGCTAGAGCTTGCTAGCTTAAAATTAATAAATAGAGGCAAGCTATCTTTTGTATGGGAGCTATACTATATAGTTGTCCGATTTTGACAAGTTTTGGTGAAACTATGTGAAATCATTAAAAACTTATAAATACGAGCGTTGGGAGCGATAGCACTAAAAACAAAAAAGGTTTTCTCACTAAAACTAGTTCTTCAACCGATCGTTTCGATCCGGCCGGTTCCGACAAATGTGCAGCGTATTTTTGCGAAAAGACTTCGTGCAATGTATGGTTACGATAGCTTTAAGACTAACGGAGGAGATAGCAAAGAAACAGACGGACAGATGGACATGGCTACATCAACTCAGCTCGTCATGCTGATCAAGAATATATATACTTTATGCGGTCGGAGATGCTTCCTTCTCTGCGTTACAAACATCCGGACAATTTCAATATACCCTCTCCTAGGGTATAAAAAGGTGGTTAAAACAGTGGCATGGTGAACCTGTGAAATGTTTTCTTTGGATGCAAAGAGAATTTTAATATCGAGCTCAAGTCAAACTCAGGATATCTTGCAGTAATCTTTAAAGTTGAATATCGAACTCGACTTAATCTGAGTTATTCTTGCAACTAGCGGAGCTTAAGACATGAAGTTCTGTATTGTATAAATCTGTATTAAAGTCAATCCTCTCGTTCTTGGAATAAAAAAATTCAGGACTGACCGACTGCTGGCATCGTTGGGATGCCCACATATTCGATTTTTTTTTTTGGAAAAATTAGGATCTTAACTAGGATCTTAGCTGAACTTCAGCAGTGTAAGCAAATAGTAATTCCGATATAATTAGCGGACGGAGGCTGAACTCTAGGATATTATTTTTAGTTCATTAAAGTTGTGGGAAATTGTATCACAAGCCTTTTTTTCTCGTCAATAGCGATTTTATATATATTAAGGCATTAATCAAAGACGTGGATGTTTTTTGTCTACACATCTTAAATATTGTTCCAAAACATTGTTCTCTCACACAATTGAAATAAAACGTATGACTTAAGAACAAAAGCAAACGGGATTTAAACAGAAGAGGATAAGGCTGCACCTGCGTTTGTTTCAATCAGACCCTTGATTAGAAGTACCTTTTTTCAAAATTTCGATGCTTCAGCTGATGTCAGATTCTCGTTAAACATATTTTTAGTATATGCAAAATTGAAGCAACTCTGTAACTAAAAAAACAAAACAAAGCACTCAGCACTCCCGACACGTGGGAAAACACTTGACATTGTGTAATCAAAGCTAACAGTACATTACATTCTGATTTAAGCAAAAAATAATTTATTTAAAAATAATTTATGATTGCTTGTTAAATAATTTAAGTACAAAAAGTAAAAAACAAAACCTATGACCTACCTCATACTTTGTAATACTGTTCAAATTTGTTACAAATTTGAATTAAAACCACTTGGTGCCTGAATTTTGGGGGTCAACCTTTAACATGTTCCTAAGACCGGAACCACAAACATGTTGCCTTGTAAAACTTGAGATGTTTACATCGAATATTCATAAATCAGAAATGAAATCTCCGCCTTAAAATAACACAATCCATTAATAAACATTAGGCGTGTGTCTTGTAAACCATTTAAAAAGTCATCAGCGTAATGAAACCTGAATTTTACCAACTAAAAATATACCTTTAAACAAAATATGAAACTAGTTTGCATTGCTAATTAGCCAGCACTAAAGAATGTTGTATATTTTTGTGAAAAGCATGTTGAATTAGTTTATATCTTTGTTTTCCACTTTACACAATTTAACGAAACACTTTTCCAACGGCCTTCAAAATGTCCGAAATTAGTATCACGTCTCTAACCCTAAGGGCTAAGAGCTTATATAAGCCGATTGAATTTTCATGCCGCTTCCGAGTGCTGTTTGATCGCGTGATTGCAAGTCTCTGATAATGTTCAACTTGTACAATCAGTTTTCCGTTAATCGTCGAGTTTGTTTTCCTTAATAATAATACTAAATACACGCTAATGGCGTTAGCAAATAATTTCAATTACATTTGTTTTTGCTGTCGTTGCAGTTGTTGTGGTTCTCACTTCTTCTCGATTTTCGATTTTTGAATTGAGTTTTTGTATTTTCACTTCTGCGCGGTTTGGTGCGACGTCTTATGTCTGCGAATGCCACGACGGGTTTGTTTTCATCGCCAGTTGCGTTTGCCTCTTGGGCGGCGTTTTTGTTGGCTCGATCTTGTTCGCCTCTGAGGCTACGTCGCGGAGGGTTCGTGTGACGCTGTGACGCTCTCAGACGACTCACCGTTGTCGCATTTTATTGTACAATTAATGGATGAACATCTCTTTTGGCCGCAAAGGCAAATATTATAGATTTGTTTATGAATTGACCGCAGAGCCGGTTTTTCCTTTTTCCTCTTCATTTCGGGCGCACAATCAACAATTCTGAAAATTAACACAGTGCACAGTGGTTTGATTTTGTGAAATAGTTAACAGAATTATGTCACTTGAGAAAGATAGAAGGAAAAGGTCCGCTTTTTTTTAAGCCCTTGCATTGAATGTTAAGTTATCAATATATTCACATCCATTAAAAAGTATCGTGTTTTTTTCAAGAGAATTTAAGTACTCAGTATATATTTTGTGACCTTGAAAAGAATGCCTCTTAAATATAATAACTTGTTTTGCTTCTCCTTCGAAGCCGTCATTATTGGGTACTAAGAAAACGCACAGGCCGCTATGTGGGGAGAATACGATATGTGCGGCATTTTTAAACTGTTGTTTCGCGCACAAGCAACTATTTCATTTTTGAGAATAACCAAATTTCGAAGTTGAGCACAAACATGTGCAAGCAAATCAGCTGGCAAAAATTAAGTGAGCATTTAAAGTGTCCGGCCTTGACTTAACGCCACCAAGAAATCGAAAATCGGATAGGCGTAGCCCGCCTAAATTCTAAATTCGAGATGCATTTTTAAATGTGTGTAAAATTTATAATCTCAGCTTGCTCTGCTCCGCTCTACTTTCTATGTGCTGGGAGCCTTAGTGAGAAAAACTTTTTATACCCTTGCTGAGGATTTACTGAAATTAGGAGAAACATATTCGATCACATAAACTATATATATTATTGAGTTACCTTGTGTGGGCTATTCTGGCCGTAGTGGTTCACGAAAATACAAAATTATTTAATTCTCATTTTTCTCCTACGCGTTTCGAAGTTTATAACGTCTTTTTCAGGGAGTAAACATAACTTAATTAATAGACCAAAGTGAAAACAATGCTCATTGTCTTTTGTGACATCATAGACATCGTCCACCATGATTTTGATCCTTCTGGACAATCCGTCAACAACAAGTTTTACGTGGAAGTACTCAAGAGACTCGTTTTCACTTTGGACTTGATAATTTTGCTTTCGGCTTGCACCACTCACAGAAACACATCGTGCGAAAATGCCTGTCCTGACTTTCCATGCTCGGAGACGTTAGTTAGAAGCGCCCTCTACCGAATCCAGTCGGTGCGCGCACTCTCCAAAGTACAGTCGCGGCGGAAGAAAAACAGTCCTATTACCTTTTGGACAAACCCTGTATAAATTGTGTTTTCTACACCGCTCTGCAGTATCGTCGTCTGCGGGCAACTCCGTTAGTCAGTCGAACTGAGAAAAAAAATGAAAGTTTTTGATGATCCTCAGGATAAAGGATATATCAGAAATAAAATATTTTATTGATCAAAGGAGCTGAAAAATGTGAAAGGATATTTTCCTTTTATATAAATACTAGCTTATATACCGTCGCACTTCGCTGTTCCTTCAACAGTATAGAGCAAATATCACTTCCCGACTACATACCATCCACATCCCACCCGTTTCCAACATGGGAAAATGGAAACATGAATGAGTTCTCATGTTGATCCTACAAACCGAGTTTCAAGTCATTCGGTTGAAAAATAGTTTATTTATGCATAATATTTATTTACATATTTTTTTAGTAATACATATCGCTCACTTACTTCAATACTGGCATAACTCAAAAAATACGATTTTTGACTTAATGATGCAGAAATATTCGCTGAAATGTGTTCTATTTTGTGGAAAAATTTTCGTACTGATATCTCTTCTACTTTCCATGTGACATAAGAATATGTCGCAATATAATTTTGCAGGTTCATTTTCATGTTACTGCAAGAACGTCATATCTGAGTTGGCCTTCAGTCGATTTTGATCAAACATACTTCGGCTTTCAGTTAAAACATTATATTTTTAAGTTTTATTAATAAGCATTCTTAGTTTATAATATTTTACTAAATCAATTTGAAACTAAAAGAACAATTTTTGATGTGTTAAGTCCATTGAGAACTTCAAACGTGTTTTTCTCAAAATGGATTATTTTGAGTTATGCCAGTATTGAAGTAAGTGAGCGATATGTACATTTATGGACTAATTTTTTACAATTTTGTTGCTGTAGTAGATTGGGGCGATTTCAAAAAGTGTCTTTTATTAAACCGATTTTCGCCATTGCCCATTGATGTATTAGTCCCTCAAGCACTAGAATAGACAGGCATGTTCTGAATTTCGAAAAGTGGAATTGATTCATGTTCTCGAAACACCGAAACAAAAAAAGTTATTCGTTTTGAAAATGATTGCTTGTTAGTTGGCTACCAAGTTCACGGAAAACCGTGGCACACAAACAGCAGATTCCAACAGCCCGTCAAGAAAACAGTGTTGCCAGTAAGTTTGAATTTGTTATTTTTTATCTAATAGTAAAATATGAAAATATTAAAAAACCAATTAAAATTTTAAATGTGCAAAATCTTTTAAATGACAAATAATATTAAACAAAATTTTTAAATAAAAATAATAAAAACAGTGTGGATCGTTCGTTTGTTTTCAATGAAAATGTCTCAAAACTTCTTATTTATTAGATTAATCAGCTTTTTCGAAAGTTCTCAAAGTTTGATGAAAATCGAACTTCTATGTTATATAGCTGTCATAGAAAAGATATGTCTTGTTTTAGACAAGTTTTGGACAATATCCAAAACTTAAATGACCTAGAGCCTGCTTAAAAAGTTCTATGATTTTCAATCAAAAAGGTCACTAAAACAATCACTTTGATATGTCTTAATAATACTGTAATATATGCTTTCACATAGTTCTCCTAAGTCTGATACAAATTGATAGCATATCGGTCCGAAAAGTAATATGATAAAAAAAACCGATTTTGTTTTTGTGGTACATTTGCTGTATTTTTTAAACAGACTGTGTATTTTGTTGTTACTCCTGTTGCTGCCAAAGCATCCACCTTAGTGACGTTAAACGTTAAAAAAAAATATTTACAATGTAATTTTAGTCACTTGTTTCGTCAAAAAAGCCATTGTGCAGCGTACAATGTGCAAAACAGTTAAAACAACCAATTGACGATTGCCCTTTGCTTAATTAAGCAGTGCCCTTCGATTCAAGTGCACGGTATGTGCACTTAAAGTTTGATTATTCAGAAAACAAACACACAAAATAAAAAAAACTGTCCGTTTTCATCCCCTGCTTCGCTGAAGAGGGTGATTTCCCTAGACGTTTTGACTCATTGCTCTAAGCCTGGCTAATTAGCCACCAAACTTGAGTAGTCTTGCTATGTATGCATTATCAGGACTGACGGCAGGCTTAAGGAGTCACAGGCACTACCACAAATAGTTGCGATTAATCGCTTCGTTGGCTGCATGTTGCAAACTTGGCAACTTTTGTAAACTTCCGGCAACAATTTCCACACCACAGAGCTCAGGAGAGAGAGAGAGAGAGCGAACGAGTGGCGAGCAATCGAAAAGTTTTTGCATTAAATGCAAAATAGTGTTAAATAATTTCTGCTATTTTACGATCATTTTTCTTGGCCTCTGTGTCTGTGTTTCTATGCCACATAATCATCAGCGGAAGTGCCGCCTCCCCCTTGTTTGTGTGCTTGCCACAGAGCGTTTACTTTATGGCCGCTAAGCAGGATGGTGGTCGGCTGGGAGCGAGTGAATTAGCACAAAACCGCATGTTAGATTTGTGGATAACAGGCCGCACCCGCACAGTAACTGCTGTTGTCTTGTGGGCCCAGTCTCGTCCTTTTAGCCATGCAGTTACGTAGATGCTGTCAGGTTGAGAATTTTATGCGAAATGTTTAGTAATTAGTTGCATCCGCAGAGGGAAATTACTTAGCACAGCCAACCGCCAAGAGCTCCGCCCGGTTAGGGTAAAGTTCAAGCGTTGGCAAAATGTTGACAGCTTGAAGAAAGTCACATTGTATGCGGGTGTGCGTCTGTGTGTGAGCTCATTACTCATACGCAGCGTGCAACGGGGGCTCCTGTTGGCGCCAAGCGTTAAATTAACTAATTAAAACTTGCACAACTCATCCACCTGTCTCTGTTGCTCACTATTCCTACCCAGACTTATGACACGTTTACGTGGGAACTTTTTTAATATTACTAAAAATAATGTTTGCAACGGCTCCTGGTTTCGGGTTAGGTGCTAATACGGTTGATAAACTGTGCCAGCGACAATTGAAACAATTAACACACTGCCTGGTATTTGTATGCTGCCAGCAGTTTTTACTTTTGGCCTTTGGTGGCATGCCACAATGTCACTGTGTGTGGTGCAGTAAACATTTTCAACTCTGTAGCTCAATTTGTTTGTTTTGGTCTGAATCGATTAAAATATATAAAAAGAATCGGCTTGAATAAAAGAAATTTGTTTTCGGGAATTGGTGCAAATATGCTTAAAAGGAATTATCACTATGTTTTCGTACCTAATTGGCATATTAGAGTGTATTTAGGCATTAACAACTCGAGTTCTATACACGAACAAGCACTTCTATATTGAGTTGAACAACAAAGAATAGAACCATTTACTGATCACATTTAATTTAAATATCGTAAACTTGCCTTTTCACATTTGGATTTGTTTATCAAATCTACTGTGCTCACTGAAATTTAGTAACTTTCACGCTTGAAATTATTTACTCTACTGTTTTCTCTTGCAACTTGAGTCATACGGGAAAGCTAAGGACAACCTTCCCTTGTAGGTTTTTGAACAATATATTAATTATTTTATTGAATTTAATAATTGCTTAAAATTTATTTCACAACTCTTTCAAATTTGCATACTAATCATAAATACAAAAACGAGGGGTTGTCTTGGTACAAACGATACGCTAGAAGCTCGATATTTAGAGCTCGATACTTACTCTATTCGAAACTCAGTACTCTATACTTAGTACCCGGGAATCACTGTTTTACACGCAGTAATCGATACTCAGTACTCGGTTCTCAATGCTCGATACTCAGTACCCAGTACTCAGTGTTTGATATTCACTCGACACTCAGTACTAAGTACTCAGTACTTCATAAGTACTCGATACTCAGTACTGGATACTCCGAACTCAATACTCCATACTTGGCACTAAATACTCAGAGCTTGATACGCAGCAATCAGTACTCAGTACTCTATATTCAATACTAGATACTTAGTACTAGATACACAGTACTTGAATGTCAGTACTTTATTCTCACCACCCGATAAAAGATACTCAGTACTTGACACTTGGTACTTAGTACTTCACACTTAGCTCGTTACACAGATCTAGATACCCACACAGAAAAAGAAGATCACCATATTTAGTATCATACGGGTATTTTCAGTATCAAATCGGCCTTCATCTGAAATAAATATCAAGATGATATTATAGCGTCCATATGTTTTGGTAGGAAATACGTATCACATCGATCTGAAATATTGATATTTTTTCGATATTATTAAAGATAGAGCTGAACTCTTTGATCTTTTTTTATTCTGTGCAGTACGCTCCGACAACTCAGTACTTGATACCCAGCACTTCTTGCGTCAGTAATTGGATACACAGAAAGGAACTACAGTTAACGCCGGATCTGAACCTCAAGGAAATCTTTCATGTACTAAATACTCACAGTGGCGGCATGTGAAGGTGACCGTATGAAGCTATTTTCTAAAGAAAGAAAAACTTTGATAGTCAGATGTTCAGAGGCGGGATCGAACCCACGACCTCCCGCCCAGTAAACCAACACTTTTTTGGTTGCCTACACTAAAATTCTTACTCCATCAACAAAACTCAGCGTTGAATGTATTCATACTCATACCGCAATCGCCTCGAACGGTTGAACCAGAGTTTTTGGATCCAAGATTAATGTTCATTAGACCGGACTTTTCTCCATACGATTTTCAACATGTGAAGGTCTTTGCACAACATGGCTCAAAAAATTGACTATATTTTATAGAAAATTGATCAAAAATCCAAAATCAGATATGGCCGACCTGGCGGAACTTTTAAAGCCTTGGCGAGGCCATCACATCTCAGTATATCTGATTTTAGATTATTGATAGATTCTCTACAAAATATACAGAACTTTTTCAGCCATGCTGTGCTTAGAACTATACAAAAAATTACTTTTCATATAAGGCTGGTACGGTCTAATGTTCATATATATTCATAAAGCAAAACTTAGCGTTAAATATATTCAGCTCATAACTTTAATTTTTCCATCGAACCAAAACTCAGCGTAAAGTTCAAAATCTTTCCCTTTTCTCTCTCTTTTTCCATAGCTCACAGCAGCGAAGTTTCAGCCTATGTGTCTTTGCAAGAGTTTGAAACACCCGAACAGATTGAAATAGATACGAACATTAAGAGTGCCCAACATAGGATTAAATAAAACTCAACGGCGAACATGTAGTGTATGCAAATATGATGCATTGAGCGCTTCGAAAAGCCCTTAGCAGTGAAAGAATTTACGAACGAAGAGCTCTGAAATATGTGTAAAAAATTACCAACGATCGTCAAACATATGTTGAGAAGATTTTCGTATCCACGACAGGTTTTGAATTTGACGCAAAAAAAATCACGAAAGAGTAAGCAGCAGTTGAATTTTCTGGCATCCAATACGAAGTCCAAACACCGATATGTAAACACAAGAACCTCTGACGTTCTAAGCCCATTTATTTAGGCGTCCATTAAGTTTAAGTAAAGGAAGCTTCTTCAATGACTAATTTTTACACACACGATGCTAATAAACGCAGATTTTGCAAGTTATAGCCGATTTCCACTTACGCGCGTTCTGTCATCTATTCCACGATTTTTCGATAAATCCCAAAAGGCATGTCTAACGCGCTCGGAATCCACTTCCGCGTCCACAAAAGCTGATCTGGTCTGTTTTCTTACCTTCGCGCATTAATAAAAAAGCATTTATGTAACAATTTTTTGCTAAATGCAATTGAAAAGCAACAATTGCAGCTTATGCAGTTAAATACAAATGTTTTGCATGTGATGAATGAGTGTGCTGTTACTAGCGTTGCGGTCAAAGAGTCCCACCCACGTAGCACTTGTGAGTTTGTAAGTCCCAAGCCATTTACTAATTAGAGTATTAAAATATCCCATAGAATGAAGTCCCCAACTCGTTATAAGAAATTTTGTGGTCGTTTGAATGTGAATATGCAATACAAAGTCCGCTGATGATAAGTTGTGGTTATCTTTGAAACAGCGATCGTTTTATGCTTACCAATTGCTATTCCAATTTTGTAATTAATCTCTGTTGATTTGTGTTGATAACATTCACTCGCCACCAAATGCAAAACTTTATTAAAATGGTTTAATTGTTATTTATTCCTAGAGTCGATATGGTTGTTTTTGGGAGACCGAAGTGCCTAAAAATACAGATTTTAAGATTTTAGTGTGGAGAAGCAAACATTTGTAAGAAGCAAATGTAAGTTCAACTTCCTGGGCCTGGGCTTTTCGGCATGCAGTCCCACTGGACAAGCCCACGTTCCTTATGTTTATAGCCATGGACTGAATACTGGAGTAAGGCTAACAATTTGAGGTTGCTCCGCCAGATGGCCCAATTTAGGTTTGCTCCTTTCTACAACGAAAATGTATGACATTATGAATAATTAACACTTTGAACCATGATACAATTATATAAGGTATGGCATTCAGAGTTTATCGAGTACTGACAGCTTTTGCTAATATCGAGAGAGAGAGAGAGAATAAAACAAAAAGCAAAGCACCCTCAGAATTACAAACACATAGTTTATACAAGACTTAATTTTATTGGTATTCGCTTGGGACTTTTCAAATGGCTCCTATGTTAGGGCAACTGTTTGCTTTTTTAAATTAGTGCCCGCTTTTGCTAGTGAAGATTTGAATTTGTAGTGATTATTCGCCATGCGGTGTTGGGTTAAGAACTCGCCCTGAAATGACTTGGTAGCCGGTGTCAGCCCAAAATGCACTGCCGTAACAATATGGCTAGAGAAAGACACAGCCACAGATTCGCGCTCTCTTTAAGGGCAACCCTGTTTTACTTCATTGCCGGCCATGAGAGCTCTCTTCAGACCAGAGGCGGCGATCCACAGCTCACACGAGCCGGTGTTAGTCGTGTTTTTAAGCAAACGCGTACCGAACTTATGGTTGTGTGAATCGGTGAAGATTTCATTGCAACTTAAACCACATCGGAAATTGGTGCAGTCTGGAGAAGGTTCTCTTGTTCACCAACATAAGCGCACTTTTCTGTCCTCTCCATTTGGCCGCCTCTGCTCCAGTCCACAGGCGTCAGTGAACGTTTGCATAAATCTAGGACTGACTTCAATTCCTGGTAGCTATAGGCCGGCATTGCTTTACATCAACATAAGCAACAGTATTGGGTCGACATATTTACAAACTCCAAATAAAATAGAAATCCCGTCGACAAACCAAAACAAATTCGTGCGCACACAACTTTCAATCAAATGACAGCAACACAATGAAAATTTTGGAGTCCCGAAAAGAGGGCTCTCTCAGAGAGCACCTTACCTTATATAGTTGTATCATGCATTGAACAAATTATTTGTAACTGAACCTGTACTTTTTGATCATGTTGCCTATCTCATTTTTCACCAATTGTCAATTGTTGTGTCATTTCCTTTTATATGGGCGTGTTTTTCCTGGCCCACGAAACCCGTTGAGGTTCTCCTCACATAAGTCCAACAAATTAACAAAATAAAAACATCTTGCCTTCCATTTCTTTTACCGCCAATTGTTGTGCCAGCTGATTTTGTTGTCAGAAGTCTTATCGAGGTTTGACATGTATGGGACAAATGCTTCTTTTATCTGCACGCAGATCAAGTTTGTTTCAAATTTTGGCCACGCCCCCTCCTACAGTTTTTCAGATAAACGATTCGTACCCTCTAGAGATAGTTGCCGTAGAAATGATAAAGATCAGAATGACGGTTCTCAAGTTATGAGCAAAAAAGTGAACCTAGCACCCCGTTAAAAAAAATATTGCATACCTTTCGGATATACACCCTATGGAACGCAGGAACACTGTTAAACATGTTTTTTCATGAGTAACGGGTATATCGAAGTCGGTTAAAGCCGATTTTAACTTACGCTCTCGTTTTGTATAGAGTTGAACGCAAGTTCTTCGATAAATGGACGCGAACTCTAACTCGGTTGTAGTAGAAACGCACATTTTCTGAAATGCAGTATTACTTTATTGGAGCATTACAAACGTTGTAAAATGAAATTGAATGAATGAAAATAATTGAATTTTTACTTAAAACATATTTGTTTGGCATGTTTAAAAAAACCAAGGGAATAGCTGACGAAGTCGGATTACGCCTTTTTTGGGATACTTGACTTTTAGAAAGATTTACCGAGATTAGCCGTGTTTGCTTCTAACTTTCGTTTATTCGGCTAATATATGCTATTCAGAAGCATTTCCCCCATTTGAAAGTTACTTATAATAAAATTCTTATTTAAGAACTAATTATTTAATTTTAAGCTCGGACTACCTGTCCAACTTTAATTTATTTACTTAAATGCCAAAAACTTAAATGTTATTCGATAGATTTTAATAAAATATTGCTCTAACTAGTCGTTAGAATA
Organism: Lordiphosa clarofinis; assembly: GCA_018904275.1. Taxonomy (NCBI): domain Eukaryota; kingdom Metazoa; phylum Arthropoda; class Insecta; order Diptera; family Drosophilidae; genus Lordiphosa; species Lordiphosa clarofinis. The sequence continues at coordinate 1,485,578 of JAEIGQ010000058.1, forward strand.
TTTGTCCTAATTTAATATATAATGGCAATGTTGACTGCTTATAAGAAATAATTATTTCTGAAGTATATTTTAGTCTTAGTTTCACATTATTTTTATTTCTCAAAACTCAAATTTTCAGAACCTGAGGACTTTAAAAGAGGTTTATTGCGGTTTTGTAACTGTTAAATGATTATGATAATAAAGGTGAAGGGGTTACGATTATAGACAACAATTCTTTTGGTACGTTAATAAATTTTAAATTGTTAAAGTTTACGCTTTTGGATACTGTTTGGATACTAAAAAATAAGAAAATAAAAAATACGATGCTGTTCAGATCGTTCGGTGTTTGTTGCACTATAAAACAAGTGAGAAAGTCGGTCAAGCTCGACTATAACATACTCTTTACCTGGAGAAGAAGCTGACTATCTCTAGAAGAAACGAATCATCTATCTACAAAACTGTAGCAGATATAACGACGGACGGACAGACGAACAGACGGACAGACGGAGACGGACATGGCTATATCGACTCGGCTGTTGATGCTGATCAAGAATATATATACTTTATATGGTCGGAAATGATTCCTTCTCCCTGTTACATACTTTTGCACAAACTTATAGTTCTCTATGTACCTTTGGTACAGAGTATAAAAAGCAGCTTCAATTTAAGATGAAGAGCCCCAAAAGTATGCAATAAAAGTCTAAATAAATATTGCCCTAAAAGGGTGCAGCTGTTTTTTGTTAAGTTAACTAAGTGAGCCGAGAAGTATGCTATAATTTGGTTAATCTATATTTAATGACTTATCTATTGCAGCCGAAGAATCGGCTATTCATTTCAAATAGTTCGTTTTGCTGATGCAATCCCAAAAGTATTCACTTACCTTTTTTTACCCAACCAACTCAAATTTAAATATTGCGCCGTGTTGACAACTCTGCCAGCACTACCAACGATAGCAAATGCTGTATGTCGTTCGCCTTGAATCTTAGAAAAATCAATAACCTGCCCAGACTCACCAAACGTTTCCTTTTCTTTTTTGGCTTAGCGGCGTCTGCGCATATTGCGTACATTGGATATCATAAAAACACATTTTATTTGCCATAACACGTCACTCACTTCCCGCATCGGAGACAGGTTGAATAACAAATTAATCCGTATTTGATAGTTTTGCTGACACCTTTTGTCCTTTTGTCTCACCGCTGACATTGACATTCAACTTGGAATGGTTAACTGCGCATTCAGCAGGGTTGCCGCCCAACTTAAATTGGTAAAAAAAACGCAATTACATTTAAAGAATTTAGGAATACTTTTCAGTAATTTTTTATTATTAATTTGTTATTATATTTGGATTGGTTTTTGCATTTTGTTGCTGTTGTTTTTGTGTCACTTAACGAGAATAGTTTTTAAAAGGATTTTTTTTTGTGTTATTTATTTAATATTTAATGAGTTCGGATTAAGCCTTATGGTATTCGTTTTCAGGGGGCTGCTTATTTGTGTATTTTAGTATAATTTTATAGAGATTTTATTGTCCGTTTTGAGTGGACATATCGAATTATTTCGCTTAGCTAATATAGTTTTAGTTTCGTCCGCTCTATGATGCTGGACGCTTTGTATAGCTTAAGGTCTAACACAGATTCTTAGGTTACAAGATGTTAGGAAAACAAATTTCACATGCTCAAACTCAACTGGTGTCTTGAATATTTTTGATTATTTCTTTTTTGATAACAACAAAACTCAAAGTTCATAAATGCTTGTTTGTTCTGGAAATTTACAAATAGATGTCCGTTGAGTAGAGTGAGTAAGGAGCTACATTTTAGTTGAACTATGATATATGATTGCCTAAATGCTAAAAGTTTTAAACTATTTGTGGCTTACGCTTTTTTCAATTGGTTATCTGCTTACAATTAATGGATTAAGTACTTAAATTTCTGTTCGACTTACATGCAACAATTCAATTCTTTGGTGGCTTCAATTTGCAAATTTGGATTTTGCACAATTTACAGTTGATGATTACAAATGACAACATTTAATGAATCGAGCGTAATTATTACATTTTTTTATTTGTGTATTTACATGATTGCGCTCGGCTTATAGTAGTAAATTTTGGAGTTTTGATTTCATTTGTGCTTTTATGGCATTTTATGTGAGTAGATCAGAGACGGGCATCCTTTTAAAATTATATCATAAAAGCTAACATAAGCACCGAGGTAGACTAACAAAGACAAAGTGTAGGGTGTGACATTTAATTTCATAGATTTTTTATAAGGCTGTTAACTTGAGTTTGTAAGCCGTTAAATTATGGTTCCTTTTTAAGGAAAATTCCCATAAAGAGAAGTTGGTCAAGTTTGAGGCTTAAAATAGTAAGATGTAATTGAAAGGTTTTGTGCTAAAGATGTATTGAAATGTTATTAAGAAGGTGATTGGTGATTCCAAATAAGTCCCGTACTTTTAGCACTATGAAGAAATATCAAATAAACGTGTATAAATATAAAGGGTTAATGGTGAAGGTGGTCAATTTCCTGAGATAAAGAAGAAGAAGCTATTACTATTCGATTACATTTGCAGACATTTGCAGCTTGGAAACTTGTCTCCTTCAAAAAGGTAAAGAAAGCGACACAGGCTTATATATCAAAATTCTGTTTCAAAGAATTAAAGAATTGGTGAATTATTAGGTTTGAACCTGTGTTTCGCTTACGTTTAAAGTTCAAGTTCCGGTTTTGCGCTTGTTTTTATTTTGTTCAATCGGATATAAACACGGTTTATAAATTTCGATCACAATTTTGAAATATAACTCAAAACGTTATTGGCTAGCGAGCTCTCTAATTGAAGAATGTAACGCTTATCGGCTCGAAGTTCTCGAGACCTAAATCTCAAAACATTTTTGGGGGTTGTGTCCGGACATAAAGGCGATGGGCGTTAAGTCCGTATTTGAGTGATTGCCATGTAGTGATATTCCATCTTATGTTAAAAAAAAACGGCGAATACCTAACCGTGGACAAAATTTTTATAAAAGTATCCATCGTCTAAAAATAGGGCGAATTGGAGAAGCATGGATGGCGCTTTTACGTATATAAATAAAACTAAACTTCGAGGAAAAGTTCTTAAATATTCCTATGGCTGTAGGGCAGGGGTGCCCAAGCCCATTCCGCAGACCACGCATTGGTTGTTGCTTCACACAAAAAACAGCTGCTGTGTATAAAATTCACGAGCGACATAAGTCTACTTAAAAGCCTCATGCAGAGAACGATAGAAAATTCCTTTCGTCACAGTCAGTGTTGTGCATTAATCAATAAAATTTTCAATCAATTAGTCAATTAATTCAATTGCAATTAAAATATAATATTAGTTGCAGCTTGCAATTAATTTAGTTGAATTAATTTAAATTAATTGAAACTTACAACTAAATCAATTGCAATTGAATTTTTCAATTGTTCCACACAGAAAAAAAAATTCAATCTAAAATCTAGATTGAAAACTTATTTTCGAGAATCTTCCAATTTTGTAAAAACATGATTGATAAACCTTGAAATGAGGTTAAAAATCTTAAAAACAAGATTTATCATCTCGCAATTTATCAACCGTCCTACAGTTTCCTGTAAAGCTTTAGTTAAACAACTTCATGACATATATAAATAGATTTATTTTGTTAAAAAATAAAAATAAAAAAAAAATTGAGGCAAGCTAACTTCGGCTCGACCGAAGTTTATATACCCTTGGAGCATGATATCTGCCTGCCAGTTTGTTATATGGCACCACAATTTTGACAAAATTTTGAAAACAAAAAAGTTTTTCTCACTAGAACTACTTCCGGCCGGTTCCGACAAATGTACAGTGTATTTTTACCAAAAGACTTCGTGCAAAGTTTGGTTACGATAGCTTTAAAAATGACGGAGGAGATAGCATAGAAAGAGACGGCAGACGGACATGGCTATATCAACTTAGCTCGTCATGCTGATCAAGAATATAAATACTTTATGTGGTCGGAGATGCTTCCTTCTATGCGTTACAATCATCTGAACAGTTTTAATATACCCTCTCCAAGGGTATAAAAAATGAAAACAACTCGGCTCTCCTGGGACTTCTCGTTCCAATGAAGCTTTTGGCCTCCTCTTTACCGACTCGGCTATTGCAGGAAATTTTTTTGCGCAACCAGTTGCAGTATAAGAACTCAGCTGGCATTGTCATGCTGAGTTCTTATACTACGAGAGGGCTGAGTGGCGATGCAGTGTGGTCAATCACCCCGAGGTACTCAGTTCAAGTCCCAGTACAGGTAGATTAATAATTAACATTTATGTAAGACTTTCAGAAAGAAAAAATTGTTAGTAACTGAATCAAACACAACACAAAAAAACAAAACAAAAAAACATAAAAATAATAACAGCTTAATATAATTTTTATTTGGTTTTTTCTTTTCATATTTAAAAGTGAGATTGTTTCATCTTAAAGTCGAGAATAAACGATTTTTATCCAAAATTTAATCCATCAATTTTGGAGATTTAAATTGAGAAAATTGGGTTAAGATTATCTGGTCTTAGTCGAATTCAGACACCGTTTTTCTTTGATTCAAGATTATAATCTTGCTTTTAGATTGATTTTTTTCTCAGTGTGGGTACTGCAGAAAAACAAGTTGCGCCAGTCGCGGAAGCTCTCGATATTATGCAGAGTGAAACCAACACTTATTACGTGATAGTGCTGCCATGCCTTCTGGCTTTAAGAAGAAAACTGCGGAAAATAGAAAGGAACAACAATTTTATTTGTTGCAAACATAAATAGAAGCACTTTCTAACAGCACATGAGCATCAAAGCAAAGCCATGGGGTTTCTAATCAAATGAAATACTGTGACATAAGGAATTTTCGGACTAAAGCAACAACAAATTCATATGCGTGCTCTTCTCTCCTTTTTTCCAGCAACAACATCATATGTGACTTTTTTCTCTCTGTCTCTGGCAAATTACAAAGCAACCAAAATGTTTCTCTTTCTATTTCTTGTAGTTGTTTTTTTTTTCGCTTGGAGATACATTTTGTGCATTTTTATTTGTTTTTACGCGACTGGAAGTTTATTCTGGGCACACTTGCTGTGGGGCAAAACAACCTAACAATTACACCCATCGTCATTAGTATCCCAAACACAATATATTTTCGATAAGGGTTCTGTCCATTGTGATTCTGAAATTCTTATATTTTGAATGATAAGATTTCACATTTATAAAACTATATTTCTTGTGAGGAGATCCACAAATCCAATTAGTCCACATGCAAGCCTTTGGACTTGTCTGAGTTATATATAAATGTCACCACACATGATATCTAAGCCACTTCGTTATGTTCTCTGTTTCTTTATTAAATTCACAAAATAAACAAATATTTGAAATCAAGCAATTCATTGAACTAAATGTTTCGCTTGAGTATTTTTGAAGGAACATCAGTTTGGAAAGGTATTTGGGACGCAAATCAGTTCATAAGCGGTTTGTATCTCAACAAAATCATTAAGATGGATGATAAATAAGTTATAAGAGAGAGAGTTAATGCAGTACGCTTATTGGAGTTGTAAAGATGTGTTGTCATGCAGAGAAACCTTAAATTTTGATTTGTAAGCGATAGCTATCCGTATTGGTTAAGATATCCAAGAGTAGTATCGTCTTAGGTCGCTGGTCGAAAATGATCCGAGCTGTATTGGCAATTGATGGTAAGTCGACTGAATAGCCCTGACCTTGCCCCATCAGATAACCATTTGATTTACTCTCCTTAGGTAGTAAAACATTTTACTCTCATCTAAGCTGCCTAAAACCACTTGATCCAATTTTTATCACTTTAACACAAGTCGATTCTCGTGTCCCTACATTATCCTTCGATTAAAAAATCTTTAAAATTAATTGACAAACCCTACACCTCTCAATGACTGTCCCATGCACAATTGTTATTCAACTGACCAAATGCCCGTCTCTGACTAAGATGATTTATGGAAATGACAAAAACTAACTAAAAAAGTAATGTCTGGTGGTGCGCTACTTGCAACCAAAGACGTTAAAAGGGGCTCGGATTTTAACGTTTTGACCACCATGCGATAAATTTGATTGATCTGATCTAAACTCAAAATGAAACGCATTCTATATATGTAACTCATAGCACCATGTTACTTCGTTGTTAGCTAATTTAAAAATACATTTATCTTTCAGATGAGATTCTCATGCAACATAATTAGTATGGAAAATGCGAGTTCAGATTTCGGTTAACTACGTTTGAATGATCCTCTTTTACTTAAATATTTAAAAATTACTACATTCATTGCTGCAATTTTGTGCAGCTTCAAGTTGTCTTTATATATATATGTAATTAAATTATCGCTTGTGTTTTTGGTTTAGCGGGGGTAAGAAACCTTTTGAAATACACATAGATACACACACATATACAATTTGGTACTAAATATACATATACACACAAAAAAAAAACAGTTTTTTTATTTTTCTGAGAACGCAAATACAATGCAAAATCGAGCGCGTAATTGTAGTGGAAGACTTCCGCTTAAAATGTAGATAGTTTAAGTATTTATTTAAACAATTTTCAAAATTGATTTTCATTTATATACACATGTGGTTGGGGTTGTTGCATTATTTGATTAGCTTTTGACATACAATAATATAACAGACATAGATGTTTAAAATTTTGCTATGTTATATAATTAAACACTTCTACATTTAATGTATTAACTATGTAAGCTTACTGATTCTCTATATATAATTTCTTTATTAGCAAAAAGTTTAAGTTATCAATATATTGAAATACAGTTTAAGTTTATTTTTAATTTTTTATAATGAAACAATTTCATTTAAGTATTTCAGTCAATTCTTGGTTTTTGGTTTTCTTTTGCTTGAATTCATTAGTCCTTTCCCCAGGACAGGCATTGGATTTGCTTAGTTTTGGCGGCACTTGAAACGAAATCAACAGGAAGAAGGACCCGTCGAACCGAACTTTTTCCTTTTTTTCACAACTTTTCCAATTAATCAACTGGGCGCATTTTAATGCCAGCGTCGTCGTCGGCCTCGTCTTCGGTTCATAAATATTCATGCTGTCAATGCGCATAAATTCCTAAGTGCATATTTATGACCGGAGAAGCATCGGTTGTTATGAGTTTTACATTTATGGCTTTTTATTAATTACGCAAAAACAGAACACAAAACAAATACTCCGACTCGGCCGCAGGAATTTCGTGATTAATGCTCGTGCAATTTAATGACCGTATTAATTGCTTGTCGAGCATCCTTGTGCCAAGTCGCTCTATAAATAGTCGGCAGCAATTAAACAAAAAAATATATTTACAATGACCTTGAGCTACTCTGAAAGTTTTATTGAAAATTAACAGCTGGACAATGCAATCAGCAGTCAGTGGCGTAACCAGATCCAGTTCTGTTGTTCCTGACAGTTGTTAACTGCAGATTTAAACTGGTGGTCAATAAATGCCAAAATCGATTTGTTTGTACTACTTGATGTCATGGGTTATGTGTCGAACAGTGTGAAGGCAGCCTAAAAGTCAGCACTGAGATACTCACGCTTACTCTCAATTTTAATACTCTTTGAATAGTATACCGAAAGCAATGTTGCTTCGGATTAGTATTCGTGTTCTCAGTTCTCTCCAAATGAAATTGTTCTCCTTTTTCTATTGCAAACCATCGGTCCAAGCCAATTATTAAATCGCGAAAAAATACCAGCGAGGATACAAAGCATCAATAATGAAAAACTGTAATGCCAATCAAGTGGGAAATCTTGCCAGGATCAATGCATAAGCTTGGAACTGCTTTTCAAGTCCACAAACGACCCCACATAACTACAGAACCATTAGATTATGACACTTGCTATCTTGTATCCTCTTTGGTTTCTTTTTTTGGCGTATTTATAAGTCGCCAGCCGAGGGCCAGCTGCTGGCTCCTGATGTGTGTTTCCCAGCTTAGAGTCGAAAGCCGTTTGATGGAATCCAGCTCATGAAGGTATTACAAACCCTGCGTCAGACATTACTTTGTAAACATTTCGAAGAACAAATCGTTTAGAGCTTGTGAGCCGTTGAGCTGTTTTATTTTGAACAAGTCAAATATTTAAATCATAATCAAGAAAGGCAGGTGCTGAACTATTGGATTCGGAAACATTTCCTGAGCTGATTTATTCGAACTGTTGTTTTCTTAAGGGGATTCGAAGGGCACTACGAGAAGACTCGTGCAGGGCTGTGTTATCTAAATATTCAGAAAACTCGATTGGTTTCAAAATTCTAAAAATCCATTAAATATTAAATATATGAAATAAATGTGTTTAATTTTGGGTACCTACTTTAAGCTTACACACCCGACCAAAAGTTCGCCCGCCAATTCGCGCGCGAATCTCAAAGCGAATAAAAATCGAACATAACCTTCGTTTACGAATTCGCCAATTGTTCGTTTATGATACTTTTGTCGCTCGTGGGTTTATTTTATCGTTCTCTTTTTTAACTCGTTGTGTTTATAACTGTCAGCAGAGGGTTGTTTTTTTTAAAATAATTTTTTCTCGCTCCCTTCCACGCTTTTCTTAGTGAGTTTTTTGTTGTTGTTAAACACTAAAATTTATACCCCCACACAACTTAAAATCCAACCCAAAATAAAATAGTTTTTTCGTTCTGACCTCTTTCGGTTTTCTATTCGTTTTCATAACTTTCCAATATCTTATCTCGCTGAAAACATTTAACATATCACTTTTATGCCTACTGTCACTATATACCTTTCTTCTTAACTACCAAAAAACTGCCATCTGTACTTAACCTATCCAATTGTCCCCGCTGCACTTTTTGGTTTGACTGCTTTGCGAACATTAGAACAAGAAGAAAGTCCGTCTGTACTTGTCCGTCTGTCCGTCCGTCTGTTTCTATGCTATCTCCTCCGTCAGTTTTAAAGCTATCTTAACCAAACTTTGCACGAAGTCTTTTGGTACAAATACGCTGCATATTTGTCGGAACCGGCCGGATCGGATGACTATAACATATAGCTGCCATGGAAACGGTCGGATGAAAAACTAGATTTAGTAAGAAAAACTTTTTTGTTTTCAAAGCTATCGCTCCCAACGCTCGTATTTATAAGTTTTTAATGATTTTACATAATTTCACCAAGATTTGTCGAAATCAGACTACTATATAGTTCCCATACATAGCTCCCATACAAAAGATAGGTCTGAAAAAAAATCTTTGTGAGAAAAACTTTTTTGTTTTTGGTATTTTGAGGAAGATGTCTCAATTGATTTACTGGCCAGAAGCAGTTAAACTGACAAAAAAATTTAATTATTTTAGGTGTGACCGCATATTTTGAAGAAAAAAATCTCAAAATGACAAGATACATTTTTTGTCTATACTTTGAATAATTTTACAACACTTTACTCTTTTTACACTTTTACGCTGATTTTTTAAACATACCCCAGGGCAGCAAAAAGTGCGTAATTTTTATACCCGATACTCGTAGAGTAAAAAGGGTATACTAAAGTCATGGAAATGTATGTAACAGGCAGAAGGAATCATTTCCGACCATATAAAGTATATATATTCTTGATCAGCATCAACAGCCGAGTCGATATAGACATGTTCGTCTGACCGTCCGTCCGTCCGTCTGTATGAACACCTAGATCTCAGAGATGGTAACAGATAGAGGTTTGACATGTATGGGACAAATGCTTCTTTTATCTGCACGCAGATCAAGTTTGTTTCAAATTTTGGCCACGCCCTCTCCCGCCCCCGCAATTTGGAAAAAACGTTTTATCTCCTACAGTTTTGAAGATAGACTAGTTAGTAATAGTAATAAGAGATAGTTAGTAATTAGCAAAATGAATGAATCTGCCAAAAAAAATGATAAAGATCGGATGAGCGGTTCTCAAGTTATGAGCAGAAAAGTGAAAAATAGCCGAGTTAAAAAATGTTGCATACTTTTCAGAAGTTTTTTCATGAGTAACGGGTATATCGAAATCGGTTAGAGCCGACTTTAACTTACGCTCTCGTTTTCTTATGACTTTTGTTGTTGTGGCGTAAACTTTTGGAGTTTACGCTTTTTGCCTTGCACTTTTGCCCGGGCTGTTGAACACCCTTATTGCTTTATTTCTCTGTCGGATTAGATATTTAGAAAAAGATTTTCATTCATGGAAAATATAGAACTAAGATTTCTTAAAAATGAGAGGTTTGTTCTTGAATTTTAAGATTTTTCTCCCGATTTTAGATGATTAAATGTAAGAACTTCCAAATAATGCAATATAAGAAAAATACGTTAATTAGCGAATTCTTTGATGGAGTTATCGTCAGCTTTATTTCTATAAAATGATAAAAACTTTCCCTTCAAGAAAAAAATAAATAAAAAATCAAGTAAGAGCGTTGCAGTTGAGTGACCCGACTCCGAAATACTCTATGAGACACACATACACAAATGCACCACCACTTATAAGGGCGCACAAACTGACTTATACTCTCCAGCTGCTAGACGAATAACAAAGAGATTGATCCCAGAGAAATTAAGTTTAATAAATGTCTTAGGGACACAAAATGGAGGAGCAAAGTAAAGCAAGCAGTGACTTCAGAAGGAAGGCAAGTCATCAACGGCAAAACGGCTATAACGGATCTGTGGCCAGATTTGAATGTTTATTTCTATTGATCAGTAGTCAAGGGTTATTTTTTTGCTAAACGACAAATTGATTAAAAAATATTTTTAATTTCAGGCTCCTTTATGCACAGATTCGGCATTGCTTGCTTTATTATAATTTATTTGGAATTCAAGTACGATTTTGTGGTGTAACGCCACTCAGGCATTAAAAATTTACGCATAACTGAATCATTATTTAAAATTTTCAACCATTGGCTTACTAAAACGTAATCAAATATTTATCTAAACACATTTATCGACTTTGTCAAAAGCCTGCAACCGCGAAACGAAATTTCAATTAAAAAGCGCTTCCCCTCGTTCGCTGTAATTTGCCAAGTTAATCAGGCATTAAATTAGCTTAGAGCATAATGCACGGCTCTAAAATTTATGTTGACAGAAATGCAAATTCTAATTTTCGCACTTGCCACCGCGTTCAATAATTCAATTAGACAAGCAAAATTTATGGTTAGCAAAAAATATAAAATGAAATAAATATATTTCACTTAATTTAATGATAAAATCGTCAATAGTTCGATAAAACAATGGGCAAACAAAACCGAAAGCAAATAATTGAATTATGAATGTTAATGCAAATAGCGTTGCATTATTTATAAAAAGAAAAAAATAAACAAAAAACAAAATGTTATTAAATCAATTGCCATTTAGTCAGGCATTTAATTTATGTAGATTACAAATTGTGACATTAATGGCAATTTTATGAGATCTCAAACCACATTTGCAGCTAAGTGGAGAATTTAAAGAACTTAAATGAGGGGCTAACATATTCAGAGAATTAAGGTTGGCAACGCAACATATGAATCATATGAACTGACTATCTAAAAGTAAATACGAATAAGCTAAAATAAGGCCAAGTGTTTTTTATGGACATTGTTGATATAAAAAAGAAAACTCACATTGTGTGTGTGTTTATACAACTTGTAATTTCATACCTCAACTGACATGCATATGTAATTCAAGACTTGTTGGGTAAACACACTAAAATAATATCCCCGAAATACAAATATCTTCCTCAAACGGTTTAGTCAGAAAAAATTTGCATTGTTGAAAGAATTATTGATTATTTTTCTATTCCATTTGAAACATATTTGGGGAACAAATTTAATTTTTTGCACAAAAATATATGGATGAATGAATTTTTAGGGGTGTGAGCGATGGCAAATTGCGTTGAGGCCGCATTCCAAGGGCACTGAGTTCAAGTCCCAGTAAGTAAAAAGTTTTAAATAAAAATTAATTTGATAATTTTCTAAACCGGTGTTTCTCTTGAGCAATTAAAATCAAATGAGATTCTGCTCTGGAATCATAACAAAATAATTAAGTAAATATTATACAATAAAAAAAGAAGTAAGACCGTTGCAGTCGAGGAGCTCGACTTCGAAATACCCTGTACAATTGACAAACACACACATATGTACATGCAAAAATTTGTATCTCTATCTCTTATAGTCTCTGAGATCTACGCGTTCATACAGACAGACGGACGGGCGGACAGACGGACATGGCTAAATCGACTCGGCTGTTGATGCTGATCAAGAATATATATACTTTATAGGGTCGGAAATGCTTCCTTCTCCCTGTTACATACATTTGCACAACTTCATGATCCCCTTTTACCCATTTTCAATAGGTACAGGGTATAAAAAGGAGGAAAAGTCGTTCTATTTTAAATTGTAAATCTAAGTATTTACACTTTTAGTTTGTCAATCTCATATTTTTCATATATTTCTCAAAATCAATGGCAAAATCCAAGTGTATATTAAATCCAGAGCAATTTTCAGTGCACTGAATTGCAGTACGTACGACAAAACTTGTTCCTGCGTTTTCAGTAATCAGAAGAGGGAACACGTAACGGATCACGCAAAGCATAAGAAACATTTCGCTCATTCAGAAAGCAAGTATGTAAAAAAAGTTTAGAAGGCTAGAAGTACTAATAATCCGTTTGCCGCTACATCTTGGGGACATGAGCAAATAGAACGAACTCTTTTCTCAAAACATAAAAATTTTATACTTTATATGAAATCTTAGAGTTCTGCTGGGTTAGTGAACTGGTATTCCGTTTTAATATTTTTCCGTTTTTCATTGTTTTTTAGCTATTTTGAAAAATTTTCCTTTTAATTTTGATGGTAAAGCTGCCTTTATACTTGTCATATGTCTCTAAAGAGACTATCTGACGATACCAAATAGAAAATCAAATATCTCTAAGTATTTAGAGAATTAAGAATTCTTTAGTGAAGGTAAGATAAGGTTCTTGGCACAAGTATTGGCAAGAATTTGGAACTTGTCGGCGCGAATAGTGAAATGCGTGGCAGGTCTAATGCATAGAATTTAGCTGTGGGTTCTACACAGAAGACGCAAAAATCGATCCCCCTTTACCTGTGTCAGAAAACAACCGGTTTTGGGCGTCCACATTGAATAGAGGTACCAAAACAACCTTTAACTACGCTTTCTGCCTTTTTTTTGGTTGCCAGAGGAGAGAAACACACTTTTCTTATCATTTTTCTCCTTGGTCTGTGTCGGACCTTTTGATAAAATTCACGCATTCAAAAGGTCATCTTATGTATGCATCGGTTTGTAAGCTTACAACCCAGGCTCGCCTAGCCATATGAATGTATGAGTCAAACTATAAACTCTCTCTCTCTGCTTAACTCTGGAGCTCTCTTGAGTCTGCAACCTTTTCATGATAATAAAACCGAAATTTACTGGAATAGTATTGAAAATTCTATTCAAGTCCACAAATAAAATCCAACGATAACCTGCATAACATTGTAATAATACTGAATTAAATACCAAACAAAAACCAATGAGGACAAAACCAAGTAAAAATTAAAAGAAACTGATAATAGCATGCGAGAGAAATGCATTGCCGTTGTTCTGTCTTAGAATCAATGCGCCATAAAATTCTCGGTGGACTCAGAGCAGAAGAAATTGCAATTGGTTCGCTTTGAAGTGAGTAAAAAAAACTAATAATAACAAGTCCAGTGTGGGCGCTTTAGTTATCTGCTTGTGTAAGTGTATTTGGAGACCGTGTATTTTGGCCTATAATCTTGGTGTTACATAGAAGTTAATGTTTATTTGATTTTTAAGTACTTAAAAAGGCAATTTGAATCTGGCGACAAAAAAAGAAAAGAGCACTCTTAAAAAAATATACCAGATTGTCGATGTGTACACTGTACAGAAATACTTCTTCAAATGGTAGGCAAATTTATTGGAACAGCATTTTTTGTACGGAGAATTAAACGCGCTTTTATAATAAACTATAAGGAAAAATTCGCCTACAATAAAATTAAGTTAATAGTTAGAGACCTTTCTTAATCGTAGAATTTGAGTATTGTAGGCTCGAGGTTAAGTAAAATACACAATTGTGAATGCAGTTTATCCCACTATTTCGATTGATTTTCAGCAACCATCTTCAGGGACAATACAAAACATTTTTATATACATTACTTTGCAGGTCTATTCCGTACGGCGTAGAGTTGGATACTGACCTATTGTTTGGTCAGTAAGTGTCTGTATAGGTACCGTGTCCATTTTGTAGTTAAGTCTCTTGTAAGTTTGAGTGTCTCGTGAGGGAAGCGTTTTCTGTAGTGGTTTTTTTGCTGTAGTATCAGAACTGCTTGTTGTGCGGTCACTCTGTCTGCTAACATAATGCTAATATGTTAACATTAATGTTAATGCTCTGTTAATTAACATAAGTTCAGTCCATTTATGATTTCGTTTTCTGATCAAGGGGTATATCTAATGTTCCTTTTTTTTTTACTTTCTTCAGATTCTCGAAACACCCAACTGTTCTCCCCTTAACTATATGCCTTTTGCTCTAAATTATTTCTGTGTTTGGTCTTTTCGTGCTGCCTAAACATAACAGCAAATGCATTTTTGTACGCTTTTACTTCAAGTGCAAATGTCTTTGTAACCATACAATGGCGTTTGGCATGCACCTGGCAGTCGCATCTACTCGTAAGTGCAGCTAAGTGCTAAGTGTAGTGTGTGTGTGTGTGTGTCGCGCATTTTAATGTGTCTGAAACTCCTGCCACCCACTTACTCGTACAACAGCCAGGCCGTCGATTTCAATTGTTTTCGATTTCGCTTTGTTTGGCCATTTTTATCTTTTCCCTTTGCTTTTCTGTTCGGGTTGTTTGGGCGATCTGTCGTTCTTCAAATTGTCATTTAAGTGCAGTTGTGGTACACACATTGCTGACAGTGCCAGACATTCACACCCACACTCTTAGAATGGCAGTCATGACAAATGCCTGCAGCAAGAGTTTTTAGTTCATTCTAGTTCCTGCTCTCCATTTGTTCCAATTCAGTTTATGCGCTTTTAAACAATTTAAAAGAAAGACTAGACAAATGACAAGAGTAATAAATTCTGATACATCTTCGCTAACTGCGACTGGCATGTGCTGAAAGGATAGATTCAAAATCTCACACTCTCTGGTTGTTTCTTGGCTAAAAGCTGCCATAAATTTGTGTCATTTTTGGAACAAGCAGTTAACAGAATGTTGATGGAAGATTACAAATTCCAAATTTTGTTACACCTTGCCACAAAGTATCTAAAAATATGAGACACAAAGGCATATTTGTTTTGCTTTTGCTTTTGCCGGGGGTTGTGGGTTGGTACGGATTTTTGTTGGGCTTTGGCTGGGGTAAAAAGCAAAAATCGTCCAAACGAAATGGGCTGCCTGCCAACAAAATTGTCTTTGACTAACTGACTGACGGAATGACGGGCCGTCCATAGTGATGCACTTGCTGATGCAGCATATGAAGTGTCTCTGTGTTTGAGTGTGTGTGTGTACAAGGGCGTAGCCAGAGAGGGATATAAGTTGAGTTGAAATTCATGGAAAAGTAATGTTGTATGAAATGGTGCATTATCGTGGAGAAAAGAAAAAATCATCAATCTTTCTTTTCTTTTTAAGCAAACTTTGCAAGGCACACAAGCAATTTTTTTTGTTGACTCAAAGTGAACAAAACTGCACCGAATTATTTAAAGTCCCTCTCTGAGGTGGCATCTTTACCCAGCTTATAAACAGCAGGGCTTCAGAGCAGAATGGAGCTTAATATCAAACACAGAGGTGTGTTTGGTTTTCACTGTCTGTCGGTACACCTCAAAAAGCACCTGAGGCATGCACAATGACATCATTGCCATATGGTCCCAGCCATAAGTAAGACCCAGCTTTGTAGTCTCCCACGGGTTGCCACATGACACTTTTACTCCATCAAGCCGAAATATTGCCGGTGACATTGAAATTTTTTTAAGGTTGGCAACTTGACTCCCATTTAAACCATTTCCTGAAGCCGCAATCCAATGTAGTAGGTCAACGTGTATAGTTTGCCTTCATTTGACCACATCAAAAAAGAAGTCAAAGCCAAAAAGGCAGCCACTGTTCCTTGATGCCACTGTTCTTACACCTTTAAAATCAAAATAGGAGAAATAAAGTATATACCTTACCTTTTTCCTTAGTTTAGTATATACTACAAAATAATCGCTAAATTGTTTTAGGAATCAACTCATTGTAATAGTTGGTTGTCTGCAAAACTTAGGAAAAAGGTAGAACCCTGAAATGGCCTTACAGCAGCGATGCCCTCACCTGAACCGCAGGGGCCGAACAAATTTCGCTTTTCACACCGATACGATCCGAAAGCATGTCGAAGCTTGTGCCAAGAGAGAAATCAGGTTGGTTTGTTTTTATTCTCAGTGTATGGAAAGTTTACTATCTTCTGTGGAATTACTGGAACTGTTCTAAGAATAATAACAATTATAAGAGAAGTTTGCAATTAACTGCTACAATGTCCTCGAATCGTTGAAAAGATTAACCAATTAGGCGATCCAATTAGATTTATTTGAAGCTAGCTTAATAACCGGCCCGGGTCCTACAAATTTTTAGATTTAGAAAATTTAGAATTTATAAAACTTTGATTTCGCACTTAAAAACTGCTTTTTTAAACCCATGACTTCATCACAGAATATTTTACCAGCTGACACCGAGTTTCAACAGGAAAACTACCCTCATATACACCCGAATAAATGTAAATGCTTGCTTAAATACGATGTCTTAGTTTTCTTATTGATAGTGTAAATATATAAGTTGTTTTGTGTTCCAACTATGAAGCAAGCTACATATAATTGTCCATGAGAAATGCAGGGATTTCCAAGCTGAGACCAGCTACTTTAAGCGACTGTCCTTGGGCTTTATTGCTAGTTATTGCAAATGCAAGTCGAACAGGGAAATGCAATTGTAGTCTCAGAAGGAATTAATGGAGTCCGTGGAATTAAAACGTCATTTCCTTTAAATTTCCCACCGATGATGGTGGCTTTGATGACATTCAATTCCTTATAATGATTTTTGGAATTGGAAAATTTTTCACGGTTTTGGTCTACACTTCTTAATATATGCGGCCATTTATAATAATCGTAGTTTTATGAAATTTTGCATAGAGTTTTTTTTACCATTGGCTCTACACCCTATATTAACCAACACCTGTATTGGTTTTACAGCCGCAAAGGGCCAAGCCAAGCTATTTTCAATCTCTTCAGTATGCTTATTGTTTTTCGCACATGAGAAAGCGACCTACAGTTTAACGCCGAAGCCGAACGGCAAAGTTGAGAAGCTTTTCATGAATAGTGACTTCACAGCTTGCGCCAATAGCTGGTAAAGGTGAGCTGATGTGTAAAAGTTATAATTAAAAATGAAATTAATTTTTTTATTTTTATACAAACATTAATTAATAAAACGGAAGACACGGAAATGAAAAATATTTTACCGTTTTCTTTCTATGATTTAAAAAAGAAAAAACAGCGAAACAACGCTATCTAATCTACAGGGTTTTTCGTGCGACTCTGTACTTCGGTGCATGCGCGCACCGACTGGATTCGGTAGGGGGCGTTCATAGTTAACGAACGCGCGGCTGGTCAGTTGTCTCCGAGCCATCCGACGTGTTTCTGTGTGTGGTGCCAGCCAAAATTGCAGCGTTCGTTAGAGCAGAGGTACGCGATTAAATTCTTTGTGAAACTCGGTAAATCTGCTACAAAGGCATTTGATATCAAAGAGGCTTACTCAGATGTTGCTTTAACGTCTCCTCGCCCAAAAAAAGGGAAGAATAAGCAAATCCAAAGTTAAAACGATGTTCATTTTTTTTTTTTTTTACATCAAAGGCATCGTCCACCATGGACAAACTTTCGACGCCAAGTCTTACTTCGAAGTGCTCAAGAGGCTCAAACGAAAGGTTAATCGGGCAGCCGACTAGAACTTGCATCCCGGCAACGCCCCGACTGTCACCGTCTTTCTTGTGAACAGCAACCTTTCTGAGGCCGGCATCCAACGCTTCCGCAGCCGCCTTACTTTTTGGGTCATGGCGCCCTGGACTTTTCTGGTTTCCTTGCCTAAAAAAGCCGATGGAAGGTAAGCATTTTGAGACGGCAAAGCTATTCCGAAGAATTCCTTCCGTGATGCTTCAGTGCACTGGCACTGGCAGCGCTGCATCGACGCAGAAGGGCCCATTTTGAAAGTTGTTAAAGAATTGTAACGACTGGCTCAACACACTTTTTTTAATCGACTCAGTCCTAGTACTTTCCGGACAAACCCTGTACTTCAAATATTTCTTTAACTGATAAAGAAAAACCAACGTATTGAAACGTATGCGGTTATATACTTTTTCACAACCTTTTTATACACTTGAAAAGTGTATTATAATATTGCCCAGAAGTTTGCAACGCATAGAAGGAATCATCTCCGACCACATAAAGTATATATATTCTTGATCAGCGTGACGAGCTGAGTCGATTAAGCTTTGTCCGTCCGTCTGTCCGTCTGTCCGTCTGTCCGTCCGTCTGTCCGTCTGTTCGTCTGTCCGTCCGTCCGTATGTCTGTTTCTACGCGAACTAGTCCCTCAGTTTTGAAGCTATCGAGCTGCAATTTTGCACAGAGCCTTCTTTTCTCTGATCGGTCGAAAAATGGGTTTTAATGAGAAAAACTGGGTTTTCCTCAATACTACCGCTCTCAATCACGGCCATGGGTAATATTAAATGTTTTTAAGCTGATCTGCGAAGTTTGGTCGAAGTCGCTTACCGTTGAGACAAGCGTTTTCAAGTGTTTTAAAACTTCGGCACGGACAAAGTTAGCCTCTCCTTTCTCGTTTTAAAATGGGTTTACTTTAAGCACCAAATTACAACAAATATTCTGAACAAAATATGGCCACACTGTTTGTGCACAATAAAAATAACACCCTGAGCTTCGCTAATCCATTAAAAAAAAAAATTTATAAAGCCCTTAAAGTGTGCTGTTTATTTTACTGCATGCTTGGTTTTGTTTGTGACAAAATTTTATCCAACTTTGCTTTAAAAAATTCTAAATTTGATTTAAGCAATTAAATCAAAAAATGAAAAATATTACCCAAAGCTGGCACGCCCCTGCATCTGAGTGAGCCCATTAGTTTTGAGATTCTTTTCTTCTATAGAACGAGCATTTGTTGTGTTGTGTCGCTGAGTGAAATATCTTTGTGCATCCCATTTTGTTGTTGCGAGCTGCTCTATTTTTGGGCGAGCGTACACTTTGTTACATTAAATTGCGGCTGGATTGGACCTGCTTTTATTCAACTGGCCGACAGCCAAAACAATATCAAACAGACAACAAAATAAGAAAAAAAATCTTACAAAGTTGCCAACAAAGGCTTTAAGTAGAAATTGAATTTGGTGCCTAGATACCACGTCACCAGTTTATTCGTACTTGTTGACCTACCCTCTTAGTGGCCAGGCGTATGGGTTGCCACCCGCCTGTTGACACATTTAAGCACTGCATTTAACTGCGTTCTGTTTGCCAATGGCCAAGACCTTGGGAGAGCAATTTTTAGCCACAAATGGAAATTTGCGAAATTATTTCAAGTTGAATGGCCATAGACTCTGTGGGGGCACAGTGGGTGGTGCAGAAATCACCGATTTCTAATTTTTTTCTCTTTAAACCAAAAGAGGTTATCAATTCCTTGAAATTTGTTTGCACAAATTTCATTTTGATTCATAATTTTGGAAAAATGTAGCCCACTGTGTCCCGTCGGTGTCAATTGTGGGGTCGCCTGATGGATGTTTGCTTAACTGGAATTCTTGTTTGTGCAGCTCGTGCATTCGTAAGAGCCATAGGGAGTCGTGTGGGAGGGGTTCGGGGGTCCTATGGGATTTTTGTGTCCCTCTTTAAAATGAAACCAAAATGCATAAATTGAAACTTGAGAGATTCCATCAAATTCACAGCCGTTCATTGCTTTTGAAATGAGCTACAATGTTCGTTACTTTTTGAAATCAAAGTAAAAGTAGGTGGGGTGGGGGGTTGGGACCAAACCGAAGCAAATCTAACGCCTGTAATGCTGATACATGCCATGCCCATAGCCCATGGGTGTGCTGCCCATGGCACGTTCGGTAGCCTTCTCGATGCTCGCATAAACGCACCTGTAACAGCACACGTAGGCCAAACATCACTTGAACAGGATGCGGCGAAACGCACGCCGGAAGTCCTTGTTGAAAATGGTATAGATGGCCGGATTGAGGGCCGAGTTCATGTACCCCAGCCAGAAGGCAATCGCAAAGGCCGACTCGGGTATGTTGCAGTGACTGCTACAGGCCGGCACCAGGATGTACAGGAAGAAGAACGGCAGCCAGCAGGCAATGAAGCTGCCCATGATCAGACCCAAGATGAGTGTAGCCCGCTTCTCCTTTTTCCGTGCTATTCGCCGCTTCTCCTTCTCCGGATCCCGCGGCTTGGGTGTCTTGGGTATGGCCGGCTCTAGCTCCGCCTTGACCACCTGCTGCTGCTGCTGTTGCTGCTCTCTCTTGGCCGCCGTTGTGGCTGCTGCTGCATTGGCCTTGGCGGCCTTGGACTCGTTGCGTCGCTGATGGTTGGATTTGCGTCCAAAGATGGGCTGGCAAAGGCGAAACTTGAGCGGCTTCACGACAGCACAGCGACTGACCACGCCCGAGTCCGAGCTGGAAGGATCGAATTCACTCACCATGTCCGCGTCAACGCCCACGGAGAGAGCTCGACAACGTCCGGCGATAGGCGACACTCTCAACTCGTTGCCAGCGGCGCCAGTTGCTCCTGCTGTTCCAGCTCCGGCCGTGGCCCCGGCAGCATCGGAGGTTAGGCTGCCATTGTTGTTGTTCAGCACATTTATGGAGTTGTTGCTGCCCATGGACGGCGGCACTGGCACATTGAGTCCCACACGACCTGTCGCTATGGTGCTCACCTGTAATGTCTCCTTGGGTGAGGTCGGCGAGCATGGACTGCTTGCCCCTGCCGTCACCGCATTGGAATTCCCATTGGGATTGGCATAGGCCAGCACAGTTTGTGCTGCCACCGCCTCTAGTTCACCCGCCTCGGATGTGGATATATCCGAGGCCAGGTCCATGGTCACAGTTGGTATTTGCATGGGCATTGTGGCATTGTTCGGTGGCGTCTCAATGGTGGCTATCTGGCGTTGCTGATGCAGCTGCAATGCAGCTGATCCGCTGGAGGAGGGCATCGGTATTGTTCCTTTTTTGTTGGCGGTGGTGAAGCTCGTTACCTAAAATGAGGTGCGAGAAATATAAAATTTAATTTTAATTAGGTTGGTTTTGAGGTAGTTAATTATTTTTTGCAAACAAAAAAAAAAAAACAGCCACAAAAATGATGAAACCAAACCAACGCAGGTAATTTAGAATTTTTTGTCGTTCTTCTCATTATATTGCTCTTGAATGACAAAAAAAGTCAACAGTTACTAAAATTAGTCACACCTACTAGTGACCGGGGTTAGCTCAGCGGTTAGTGTACTGGCCTGTTGTGCGGGAGTGAACAAAAAGGCCAAGCTATTTTCGTCTGTGCAGAAATTTTTATACCCAAAGTATTTTTTAACTAAAACCCATTTTCCTACTGTTGGTTCCCCTTGTCGCTCTTCCTGCGCTCTCTACTCTTTTTCACGTCCCCCTCATTCCTGTCCCGCATTACTCTCCTGCTTTCTCTTGTTACTGACACAGGTCTCTCATATGTAGCAGCTATCATCTGTCTCAGAGAGCCAAGACAAATACATACAATACATACCTAACTTGTGTGAGTGTGAGTCGTTCCCTCCTGCCTAAGCGCCTCAGTTCATTTTATGTTGCCCATACTATCTTTTCTTTGTCGACTTCGCGAACAAATTTTTAAAATTTTAAAATCTAAACGAAGCTTACCAGTAAGATAAGTAT
This sequence comes from Lordiphosa clarofinis, assembly GCA_018904275.1. Classification (NCBI taxonomy): domain Eukaryota; kingdom Metazoa; phylum Arthropoda; class Insecta; order Diptera; family Drosophilidae; genus Lordiphosa; species Lordiphosa clarofinis. The sequence continues at coordinate 1,507,401 of JAEIGQ010000058.1, forward strand.
TTTCAAGTTTTTAAAGTTAGCTGTACTTTTTCGTTTTCAAATAATAAATAAATGAAAAAAATAGAGGCAAGCTAACTTCGGCTCGACCGAAGTTTATATACCCTTGGAGATTTATATATGCCTGCTAGTTGGTTCTATGGCAGATATACAAGATATTCATGACTGAAAAGTGTAAAGTGTTTAAAAAAAAATTGTTTTTCTCACTAAAACTACTTGTTGGAATGATCGTTCCTATGGCAGCTATATGCTATAGTCATCCGATTTAGATCAAACTTGACAGAATTGTGTGGTGACATATAGTATTGATCAATAACAATTTTGGGAGCGATACCATTAAAAACAAAGAAGTTTTTTTACTAAGATTTTATTTAGAATTTTTTTTTGTATGGGAGCTATACTATATAGTTGTCCGATTTCGACAAGTCTTGTTGAAATTATGTGAAATCATTGAAAACTTATAAATACAAGCGATTAGACTGAAAACAAAAAAAGTTTTTTTCACTAAAACTAGTTTTTCGACCGATCGTTGCTATATGCTATAGTCATCCGATCCGGCCGGTTCCGACAAATGTGCAGCGTATTTGTACCAAAACAAAACAAACAAACATCCGGACAATTTCAATATACCCTCTCCTCTTATTGATCTGCCTGATCGTATAAGAAGCATTTGTCCCATACATGTCAAACCTCCATCTCTTACCATCTCTGAGATCTGTTTGTTCATACAGACGGACGGACAGACAGGCGGACATGGCTATATCGACTCGGCTGTTGATGCTGATCAAGAATATACATCTATATATATATTAATCTGTACGCCCGACTGACAAACTGACATATTATCAACGCACAGCCTAAACGGCTTGTACTACAGGTTTGAGATTTGGCATATACCTTCGTAAGAAAGAAAATTTGGAAAATTACACCCGTAAAATTCGGAAAAGCGTCGGAAAAGTTTGTATGGGAAAAATTTTATTTTTCATCCGATTGAATTGAAACTTGGTTTGTAAGCATAGTACGCGAATAATTCGACACGTGTTTTCCCGATTTCGGAAAATCCGGCATCGAGGAAAATGGCCGGAAAATTCTGCATGAAAAAAAACTATTTTTCATCCGATTGGCTTGAAACTCGGTTTGTATGGGAAGAATACGAAATAATTTAGAATGTGATTGTTTAATGTCGGAAAATCCGCCCCCATGCCTAAAACTCCCGAAAAATTCTGCATGAAAAATACTATTTTTCATCCGAGTGACTTGAAACTCGGTTTGTAAGGTCAAAACGAGAATTCATTTGTGTTTTCATTTTTCGATGTTGAAAATACCGCCGCGATGCCCACTGGGAAGTGGATGAGATGTAGGTAGGATGTGAGTGGGATGTGGGTAGTAAGTGATTTTGGAAGTGGGCGGGAAGTGGGTGGAGAGTGGGTGGAGAGTGGGTGGGATGTGGGTACTGTTTAAGGCGCAGCGAAGCGCGACGAGTTATTTGCTAATGAAACATGCTTCTTTCATGCTTGTCTATAACAAACAATGATTTGTAATGTACACACATTACGCTTCACAATTTCAACCCAAATTTATACAACTGACACGCGGACGAAGTCGCGGCGGGTTTTGCTAGTACTTTATATAGTCGGAAATGATTCCTTCTCCCTGTTACATACTTTTGCAAAAACTTAATATACTCTATGTACCTTTGGTGCAGAGTATAAAAAAAAAATACATGTTCCAAACTGGGACTTGAACCTAGGTCTTGCTGCCTTCCACGACCAGATGAAATTGGCAGCTAAATGTGCATTATGAAATCAGGCAATACTTTTTATAGTGTTTTGGCAACACTCAAAGTTCTCATTTAAACCAGGGAAATAGTGCTTAGTTAGTAAGTGGGAATGGCTGCTTAATTGTGGAATTTCTGGCTAGTGTTTTTTGTTTTTTTAAAGACTGTCAACAAATTCTCAACACAACAATTCCGTAACTTAACTGGAGGTCGTGAATACCGATATGTTTTTCGAAGATAAATTAATGTGAGTTTATATAACATACATATGCACTACATTTTAATTTCAGCTCTCTCTAAAAGTTACAGAGAATAAATCACAAGAGTATTCGAAGGAATTTATAATATCATTTAGTGATTTTATATTTTACTTTTGTTAATTGCTTTCACAAATTTCACTTCTTCGCAATCAGATGTTAAGTCAATTACAGTGGAATTTTTATTGAATTATATTTTATTTTCTTAAATTACTTTTAACAATAGCCCACTTTCGCTCTTTTGGGTCGTAGATGCACAAAATTGATGGTTTTTCGTTTAGTTGTGCCAGAGTGGCAAAAGCATATTACGCTGATGTTTGTTATAAATTGGCAAAAGGCGTTTTTTCAAGCACTCTTTCATGTAAATATCGGCATTTATGGTGCACTTTGTATGAAAGCTACATGTTTCTGTATGTCTTTAGGTAGTTTTGGATTATGTAAATTTTATTTAAGCACTTGATTGGTGTATTATAATATAATTTTGCGCTGAAGTTTGTTACGCAAGGAAGGAATCATCTTTTAAACATCGACAAGTCGTTAGTGAACATGTCTCTACGAACTTTGTTAAAATGATTTTAACTCTATTTGTACTAATTTTAAAGTTTTAAGCTAATCTTATAGCCTATTTCCACTGGCTTCATTTCTTGTCATTTTCATTTCTAAAAATTTTGCCGTTTCCATTGACAAATTGTCATTTGTTTAACATTCACAACGATACGTTGTGAAAAACAGCTGAAAAGTTTGATTTAAATAACAGGCGCCACTTTCAAACCCACGTGGAATATTTAGCAAAATATAACATACCCGTCGTGACAGCAATTTTCAGGGGCAAACGCATTGTTATCATCCTGAACAGAAAGCTAAATACACAACTTTTATTGACTAATTTATATTTTAAACACTACTACCTACTATTTAAATTCAATTTAACAAATTATTGGTGATGACACTTTCCGATTCCAGAGAGTAGCGAGTAATGCCAGAGAGTAGCTAGTATTTTTAAAAAAAATACCAGATTCCTTCGTGGGGAATGTCATCATTTTTCATCATTATTCAGAAATGAAAGGCAAAATGAAGTGACAATTCGTATGGAAGAAATGATATCATTTTCTTCATTTCTTGTCATTTCATGAAATGAAGCTTCATTTGTTCAGTGGAAATAGGCTATTACTTGTTGTACATGTTCTTCGGTTCGAGAGATCGTAAAAACTTGAAGTGAATAGAGCCATCGAAAGATTCGAAGGTTCTTCAGAATCCATAAAGCTTTTCAACGGCACATGGCATGGCGCAGTTTCTTTTCGGTACATTTAATTTCAAAAAAGAACCCCATCATAATTTCCTCGTAATTTATTTTTGCTTCAGTTCATTTAGCTCGTAATTTTCGTATAAAAAAAACTATTTGGATTATTTTTTTTCCTGTGAACTATATAGATGTGAACAAACCAAGCATGGAATCAGCCCTTGATGACTTTTCCTAGAATGCCCAAAATCACTTTAATTCTATGCAAAATTTTACCAAATTAGGAGTAATTCCGACCAGCGTGTCTGGGAAAACAGTAGGTTTGCAATTACATCGAATGTGTAAACAGTTGCAACAACAGTTTTGCATTTCGAAAGCCCCTTTAAGCCAGCTGGCAGGGGCGTCCGAGCGCGCGGATTACACCAACATCAGTCGAGGGGGGAGTGGAAGGCGTGGTGCATGCCTTGCATATTGAGTGAACGAAAGCAGCAGCAATTATCCAGGGCAATTAACAGGAACGAGGACCCGAAAAATGCAACCTAGCGGAAGGGGAAGCTCCTTCTCGTTCGCGCTTTTGCTCTCTTTCCCTCGTGTTCGATAATCGCCGGCCTTTGTTTGCAGAAAATGATGGCCGAGTGTCGTTAATGTTGACAGCACTGGCCAATGGTGTTGAAACGGTGTCTTCTGCCTCGGTTAATTGAAAATGCAAACTGTGAATGGCTGTGCTACAAATGTGTTTGGCTAGGCCAGCAATTTCGGGTAATTGGCGCCATGTTCGAAGCTCATTAGAGTTTGTGCACTCAATCAGTGTGCCAGGTCAGGTTTCGATTAACTTTTGTAACAAAATCAACATCAAAAGGCCATTCCATTGAACGTTGCTGCATTATGGGCGCCACAGCTGCCAATGAACAAACGTGGCTAACTGCAGTGGCCAAAAATTGCTGCGTTGCAACGAAAAGTCAACACGTCCGCGTACTTGGTGAGAAATTGAGAAAGCGCGTGCCAATTCGCTTAAATTGAAGCCCTTTGATTTCGACCCAACGCTTTAAGCCAGTGCGAAGCTTTAAACCAAATCTGCGCCAGCGGGACTGAGAGGCTTCACCTTTGTGTGCAACATGTTCACTCGAATGTAAAAAATTCCATTTACAATGCCAACAGCAGATACTACTTCGCTCCTTGATTCAACTGAATGGGCATAAATCTTTGGGCCAACCACAGAAGTGCTAAGAGATGGCCTCGACGTGCCTTTGAGGCTTAATTGGTACGCTTTCATCAAAGTTCATTAGGCACACACGACAATCTCCACCAATATGCAGAAATAAACACGGCCCCAACATTTGTACTTCCCACTGATTCACTCACTCACTCACTTACTCATTTACTCACCTGTTCGTTGTTTGTTTTGCGCGGATGCTTTTTAATGCCTCGCCTCGCCCGCGCTTTGGCGGCAAAGTAAATTCGTATGTACACAAAGACCATAATGCAGCTGGGTATATAAAAGGAACCCAGTGCCGAGTACAGCACGTAGCCAATGTCTTCGCTTAGCTGTAATGGGATAGAGAGAGAGAGAGAGAGTTAGAAGGGACCATCAAAAAAATGATTAGTTTTTAATTTAAAAATATTTCAAAACTGTTGATTATTATTGAGAAAAGAAGGGTGGTGTCAGGTCATTGGAGTGAACCAAAAAAGAGAAGGAGGCTAACTTCGGCTCGACAGAAGTAAATAAAAATTATTGAATGATTTTCATAGGAAATTCTATGAGGATCAGTGCAGGGATGCTCCAACGGTTTCTTGACAGGAGCAGCAATTTGTAGCAGAACAACTATTTCTTTCTGTGATGAGTCGTTGGAGTTGTAGTTACAGTAAGTCAAGAAAGTGTTTTGACACAGGAAAAAAATTCACATTTTGCACTTTTATTGCAAAAAAGGGACTTTCTATAGATAGTAAAATGTTGTTCTTATTTTATTCAGATTCTGTACCGTCCCTAGACCATGTATGCAAAAAGAAACAGCCAAATCCATCTAGTTTTAACATTAAAAAAAATAAAAAACAAATAAAAGCTAAATTTTGAAGTGTCAAGAAAGTGTTTTGACAAAAGTCAAAACACTTATATCTTCAGTATCGGAGCTCAAATGGAAATATAAATTAATGATTCTGGACAAGTTTGACACTCTGAACCCGAATCTGGTTATATTCGGATAGACGACAAATCGTCTATCTTTAAAAATGTAGGAGATATAACGTTTTTTCCAAATTGCGGGGGCGGGAGGGGGCGTGGCCAAAATTTGAAACAAACTTGATCTGCGTGCAGAAAAAAGAAGCATTTGTCCCATACATGTCAAACCTCTATCTCTTACCATCTCTGAGATCTAGGTGTTCATACAGACAGACGGACAGACGGACGGACGGACAGACGGACATAGCTATATCGACTCGGCTGTTGATGCTGATCAAGAATATATATACTTTATATGGTCGGAAATGATTCCTTCTGCCTGTTACATACATTTGCACGACTTTAGTATACCCTTTTTACTCTACGAGTAACGGGTATAAAAATAATTTCCATACATATTTTCTGAATTTTAGTAAAGATGTCAAAAAGAACATTTGGAAAAAAATGACTTAAATATAGAAATTGTTTCTAAATTCTAGGGCAATTTTAAAACTTAACAAATTTTTTTTAAATTTAAAAAAAAATTTCAGAATGTACTTCATTTAAGTAAAAACTAATTCTTAAAATTCGAGTGGACGTCTTTTTCGCTTAGAAATCGTGGAGACAGTGTGTCAAGCCCCAGTAGAAGCATAATTTGTATACTCTGTACCAAAGGTACATAGAGTATATTAAGTTTGTGCAAAAGTATGTAACGGGGAGAAGGAGTCATTTCCGACCATATAAAGTTTATATATTCTTGATAAAGCCATGTCCGTCTGTCTGTCCGTCCGTATGAACCAACAGATCTCAGACATGGTAAGAGATTGAGGTTTGACATGCATGGGACAAATGATTCTTATATTTGCAGGCAGATCAAGTATATTTTAAATTTTTGGCACGCCTCCTCCCGCCCTCGAAAAACGGTATATCTCCTACAGTTTTAAAGATAGACGATTTGTACCTTCTAGAGATAATTAGTAATTAGCAAAATGTATAAAGATCGGATGAGCGGTTCTCAAGTTATGAGCAAAAAAGTAAATAACCCTCCCCCCACCCCCTCCCACCATATTACAACTAACACCGCATAATCTTAAAGAGAGAGAGAGAAAGAGTGAGAGAGAGAAAGAGAGAGAGAATTAGAGATGAGCGCAGCACTAGCATTGCATTCAGCTTCTACTCCAGGTACAGAGTATGTTATAGTTGGGATTGACCGACTTTCTCACTTGTTTTTTTTTTTATTCTTGAAAATATAGAGCGAACAAAATTTTTTGTCAATAGCGTTCAAACTCATATAATTCGTCCTTGTTTGCTCAAACTGTATGTAGTTACATTCTAAGAAATATTTATAAACTCAGATAGCACACTAAAATCTGGGATGAAACAGACAAGTAATAGACTTAAATGTCAACCACCCATCGCATCGCACAATCAGATGAAAAAAACTAGTAGAAAAGGGTTCTGGATGAGCGTAGTCTGCTTGGTTGAAGAACAAACACTAGCAATCATTATGCCAAAATACTAGAGCATTTAAATGATGAAATGTAGGAAAAACTGCCGCAATTATCGTATGGGCAAAGGGTATATTGAATTGATAACAGGAGCTTCGATTCGCAGTTTCAAACTAAAATATTCCAATGGTAAATGTTTAAAACTTTAAGGTATGTATTTAGGAAAAGGTTTTAGTTCTCTGCTCACTTTTAAATAATTTAAAAACTATATTAAATCTTCTCATATCGAAATGCCTGTCAACTCAGATTTGATTGATGAACGATTGGTGAGCGTCAACATTTTAGAAATAGCATTATAAATCGTCATCTTTAGAAAGCGAGATTAAGGTAACTTTAAGCTTTGTAGCCTATGAAAAATATTGGTTTTGAGAATCATTTAGTAAACTGTAATCAAGGACTCTAAAACTTAACGTAAAGAGGGTTCCCACCTTACAAACTTATATATAATGGATATTTTGGGACTCTGTTGCCCTATATCGACCAGATAGGAAAATTAAAAGCTGGCTCAAGGTCAGTGGCTTATTTAAATACAATCAACACAATTCAACAGAGATGGCACTTAGCATTTATTGGAATGGCAATAGTCATCAGCAGACTTTATTGCTTTTCACAATATAAATACTTGCATATTTTGCTATTTATTGGCTAACCTTGGCGAAACAAGAATTGGGAATTACACAAGTGTGAAATTTAAGCCCTGAATTTTTGTTATGAAATTTTAGCCTGGAATTATGGAATGGTTTTGAAGGTGTATCCAATATATGTTGTGAGTTGAAACTTATTGTATAACTATTTACAAGAACAGGTTCAGAATGAATTGTTTTGCCGCCACACTTGGTTCAGTTTAAGGTTCGGTTCAATGTGATATATTCTAGGGAATTGCAGGTTGGAGCCGGTTTGGTTCAAAACCTGATTGATGCAGATAAACCTTTCATTCATATCAGCAGCAGAATAGAACGCTCTAATCTTAGAGATGTTAACAGCAAGAGGTTCCAACTTTGATATTTCTTCTTTTTTCTTATATCTGCATTCTTAACCCAATACTACAAACAACTTTGTAGATAGATTATTTGGAGATTTAAATTGTAATCTAATCTGCTTCCAAATCTCTGACATCTTGGAAGGGGTAAAATACAGCTTAACGAGGACTTGCGTTGAAAGTCCATGGAGGTCTAATCCAAAGCCCCTAATTGCAACTTTTGGCACAGCCATCAAGGCAACAATTCTTCCTACAGACACCCACCTAACATCCATTTTCCACAATTTTCCCCAGAATTGCAAGAAAACCACATTTTCCTTTCGCTCTTTGCCGAAAATTCAATTATCAGCCATTGAAGCCTTGCAGTGCTTAGTTAGAAGCTACCATAAAAGGTACCTTTACCAAGAGATTAAATGCGATGCAAAAATCTATTCTTACTCGCTCCTTTGCCTGCCTTTTATCCACTTACCTATTTATCCTCGCCTGTTGCTTCGGGCCTCTTTTGGTGCATCAGGGCCAAAGCCATTGAGTGCATTAGGCTGATTTGCCATAAAGTGCATTTAGTATTCTACCTGAAGTAAAAAGCTTTGTCTGCATAAAGATAAATGCAAAGTGTGGGATTTGCACATAAATTGAATAACTCTAAATTGAAAAGGCTTCTGCTACACATTTCGTTCGTCTTAGTTTTTGCCATATTTTCGTGGCAATTGCATTTCATTTATTTAAAGCTGGCGGAATGTAATTGCGCCGTAGTGCAGCGCTGTTGCCACGCCACCGCAGACTCTTCACAAAATTATGCAAATTAAGTGTTTTGATGAAAAGCATACTTCAGCGCGAAGAGCTGCGTTTTTGCCCTTTTAGTCATTGTAGTTGATCGTGTTGTTGGCAGCGAGTGGAGGGCATGATGAAAGGACCTTATGCTGTGGCTGCCACCGCATACATTACAGATGGATTGTAGTGGTGAAACCGTGTCGTAAATCTTAAGCTTGTGCGGTTGCTGACCAGGACTTGCATATAAGTATTTATTTGTATGGTTTTTTCGACCGTCCACAAGGGAAAGGCAAATGCAATTTATTTATCTTTTAAGCTACTTACATGCCAGCGACGCATGCGGCGCACAAAATTGAATTTTCAGTTAAAGTACCAGTAAATACACAAGTACATAGTTGCACTCGCATGCAAGGCAGCTTAAATACAGCCCAGTTTATCATACGCCAGCAGCAGAGGCAGACGCTGAAGCAACCAAACTTTATCCTTCAGAAAATAAATTGTGTAGCCTTATATTTCCTTGGCCCCTCTGCACAGTGGACCAGCAATCCGATTTGTTGGACAATTTGAATACCAGTCTGAGAACTGCAACGAGCTGGCCCGTGTGACTATTTAAAAACTCAATGATCTCGTATAAAAGGTATTTATAAAAGAAAAATGAAAAAATATTCGTGTAATTGCGGACCTTAATATAATACCACAAGTCACTACGAGCTCTTTTTGGCAAAATCAAAGATTTGCTGCGGGTTGTTATGGTTCATAGCTTGTGCACGAGTAACCCAAGCAAGCAAAAACATCAACATGTGAGAGACAAAGAGATAGAACAATATCATTTGTATATGTTTGTGTGTGAAAGCTCGCTTTTTCAAGCGTGATTCAGTAAGATGGCTCGCTCAGCCACAAGCTATGACAAGCATGTGCTATTAGTACTCGTGCAAAAAAAGAGCTGGCACGTTCTGATCTATTGTGCTAGCGATCATTTCCAGTCTATCGAAGCAAGGCGACGAGCACAAACGAGAATGAGGTCAGAATGCTTAATTTTGACCCTTATAAGTGCGCTTTTATTAGATCTCCCAGGAATTAAATCGTTGGATATAGTGAATTTCTTTTCAAACTTGCGTTTTCCTCACAGAGGGGAAAAAACCGAGAACATTGGACTCAAAACGGGACCAAAAACAGTTTAATGTTCTCACATCATAAACAATTTTTTGAGAACGCAAAAACTTAATTTGAGCTGATATCGTTCCATTTTTGGGAACATTTCAAACTCAAAGGGGAAAAAATTTGATTGATTTTAAATCAAGTGTGAGCGGATTCCTCTCATTTTTGGGTATAATGAGAAACGGGAAAGGGAAATGCAAGACTCTTGGATTTGCGCGATGCTCCCTACACCCATATATTCCATAGGAAGCAAGAACATCGCTCCAACGACCCACTTACAATTGACTAGTCTTATTTAAGTTTTTCAGAAAAACGACAAAAAATTTGTTCGCCCTTGTCTGGAAATGGAAATGGGTACCTTATGCTCATAACTCCTGGAATGACGCGCCAGCACATTCAGCCGTTCCACACTTTTGCAGCTTCTCATCTAGTGGGCCACTTGAGAACAACTGTACTCATTACTGGAAGATTTGGAACATTTGTTCTCCGGAATTTTGAAACCATCTGGTTCTTATATCAAAATGAACGCAACTCATTTGAACAGGGGTTTCCCCTCTGTGTACTTATGACAATAAATTATCAACCGATCCACTTATTGATGATATCCTCAGAGTTTGTTTTGTAATGCCTGCCTAAACCGTTATATAGTACGAAGAACCGCGAAATTTGCAAAAGATCACATGGTCAAAAAAATCGTGAAATTTTTAAAATTTGTATAGGACCTAGGTTATAGTGAAGATTGTATAAATGGAAATTTTACATATTTTCATTTGAATTTTTACGAAAACGCATACGTGGGTGAAGAAGAAGTGTATATTGAACATTCCAAAATATATTGCGAAATTTGCTTGGTTCACTTTTTTGCTCATAACTTGAGAACAGCTCAAACGATCTTTATCGTATGATAAATTGCTAACTATCTCTAGAAGGTACGAATCGTCTATCTTCAAAACTGTAGGAGATATAACGTTTTTTCCAAATAGCGGGGGCGGGAGGGGGCGTGGCAAAAATTGAAAATAAACTTGATCTGCCTGCAAGTATAAGAAGCATTTGTCCCATAAATGTTAAACCTCTATCTCTTACCATCTCTGAGATCTAGGTGTTCATACAGACAGACGGACGGACGGACGGACAGACGGACATGTCTATATCGACTCGTCTGTTGATGCTGATCAAGAATATGTATACCATATATATACTATAGTCGGAAATGATGCCTTCTGCCTGTTACATACATTTGCACGACTTTAGTATACCCTTTTTACTCTACGAGTAACGGGTATAAAAAGTATAAAGGATTCGACAAATTTTCTAGAATTTCATGAACCTTCAAAAGTGGTTCTTGCTGTTCCGTAGAATAACTATTGTCCGGTCTGAAGTTGATCATGTCTCTGCTAAGAAAACAGATGGACGAAAATACATTGACCGCTGTTATGCTTCTAAGGAGTAATCATTAAAATAAGGAATATTAGCTAACTAAGGTATAAATCATTATACACTTGAAAAGTGTATTATAATTTTGCCCAGAAGTTTGCAACGCATAGAAGGAATCATCTCCGACCACATAAAGTATATACATTCTTGATCAGCGTGACGAGCGGAGTCGATTAAGCTTTGTCCGTCCGTCTGTCCGTCCGTCCGTCTGCCCGTCTGTCTGTTTCTACGCGAACTGGTCCCTCAGTTTTGAAGCTAGCGAGCTGAAAATTTGCACAGAGTCCTCTTTTGTCTGCACGCTGCTAATATGTCGGAACCGACCGGTCGGTCGAAAAATGGATTTTAATGAGAAAAACTGTTTTTTTCTCAATATTACCGCTCTCAATCACGGTCATAGGTAATATTAAATGTTTGGTCGAAGTCGCTAACCGTTGAGACAAGCGATTTCAAGTGTATAAAAACTTCGGCACGGACGAAGTTAGCCTTGCCTTTCTCGTTTTCTTTAATTTTAATCGTCTTATCAATATAAACTTGTGCATTTTGTATTTCAAACACACGCAAATAAACTTATAATTTATGTACACATACATGTGTATAGCTTGCTTACCCACTTTGTTTGGACTATCGTTTAAAATTTTCTGTTCGTTTTACCGGGCCATACCGGTACGTACCGGTATACCGATATGAAAATTTGGTACCGGAACCGGATATCGAAATAAAATAGAACCGAAACATAACCTTTTACCGAAACGGCAGTTTCGGTACGTACCAGAACCGGAACCAGAACTGAAATTCGATTCGGTTTGTTACCCTGGTTTTGATTGATATGAAGGCGGGTAAGTGGGTGTTGGTAGTCTTGATAGAACGGAACACAAAATTGCAAAATTTTCAAAATTCCCGAAAAAATTGATTATAACCCGTTATTTTTTCTATCTCTTGAAAATAAAAAAGAGGTTAGTGACTTCAAGTCGAGGCTTGAAACCAATTTTTCAATTCTTTTAGACACCTTCTCATACAATATAAAGCTTGATTAGTACATGTCTGTTAGACTCCTTAAGCTCATCTTAAGGTCAGACAAGATTTTATAAATTCATCAAATATATTCGAAATGAACATTTTGATTCAAAATTTACCTTGACTAAAGTAATTGATGTTCTTTTCTTTTTTATACTTATGGTTTTAATGTTAAATTGGTTTTCCAGTAATCTGCTTAAGAATTCAATTTTATCTTTAACTGTAGTAAACTTATTTTTGTGTGATTATCTTGATTCCTGTTTTTTTTCTAAAAAAAGCTTTTTCCCAGTTCGTATAAAAATGTTTACTGACAATCTAGTTTTCCTCCAATAAATTTAAATAAGTATTTTCGTCATAAACACGCCATAGCTTTGCCAACTAAACTGTATGTGTACGTGAATTCTTCATAAATGGAGGCCCATCGATGACATTTTTTTTCTCAATGTGTTAGTGGAATCAGGTTATAAGACCAATTCTCTGAAAGTAAAAATGTGATTTTTGTCAAAAATATTGTGCTGCTGGCCCACTATGCTCCGGTGCAAGTTGTGGCAACAAAATACGTATAAAGTATTAAGCGTTGAGTATAATGTTGCCAAAATATGCATTGTATGTACATTGTAAGATATGCACATCAAGTGTCAGACTGAGACGAGAGGCTTGCTTCGCGATATGAAGGCAACCAGCTCCTGCTACTTAGGCAGGCATCGCATGCCATTTCGGCTTATTGCCTGCAGCTTCTCCTGCCGTTGCTGCATTATAAATCGTTCCTTTACTTACGGGCGACCGTTGATTTATCGACAGCATTTGTCAGCATATAGGTAGCCAACTATTTTGCCTAAATTTAAGCAAAAGACTTAAAGTGTAATTTGTCTTTCTGGGTGTAAAAGTTTTTGCCCCACCCCCCTGAACTTAAGCGTTGGCAAACTTTCGTGTAGGCCCAAAAGTTACTCCACATCACGTAAACGGGGCACACCTGTGGAAATATCAAGGATGAAGTTTCCCAGCTTGCTGTGTTAATGATGAGAATCCAGCCATTTTTTACAATTTTTATTAACGCATTTGGACAAAGCTCAGGGGCCACACTAGACAAACAATAAATTGTCAAACTGTGCGTGCCGACAACTTTTGCGGGCGGATTTAATGTAATTGAAAACTTTGCTTTCTTATTCCTTTCCCTGCTCTCACAGCAGCTGCATTTGTGCTAATTTGCAGATTTTTACAAACTCCAGAGCTTGCTTTTGTTTATGGAAAAGTTTTGCACGCTGCATGCTCGTCCGAGACGAAAAGAAAGATGCGCGAAGGAAAAATAATTATTCTGCAATTTTTAATTAAATGGCAATGGCAATTGTGACTGCTACTGCAATGCAGAGCTTAAGCAGCTGGAAACAAAAAGTCATTACGCGCAGCGAAAATCGTTAGCGGAGCAGCAAAGCCAACAGCTCAGATGATGACAAATACCAAAAACAAGCAAGACGGAGGGAAATTTATTAAAATGTAAACATGGAAAGGCAAACAGAAATGAGTGTAATTACAAAAAAAAAGTGATGCCATGGCGTATGAGTGATGCTTTAAGACTGAAATTTAAGGCAAATCAAATGCTCGCCTTCCTTCGGGGTTTATGGCTTCCAATAGCTCAGAGCAAACAGTAAAATACAAGAAGAACGCACAAAAATGAAATAAAAACGAAATTCCGTTGTAAACACAAAAGAATTTCAATCCAAATTGCTGCAAGAAGTTTGCACAAAAACGTTGAACAAAAAAAAAATTCATAAAGACAAGCGCACAGAAATATTCGAAAAGAGTGCTGTAAGCTTGTGTACATACATATACTTTAAAAAATTAGAGGAAAGCCAACTTTGGGGCAGCCAAGTCTAAATACACTTGCAGCAGCGAGGAATTCAGCTCAGAACATAACATTTGACACATTTTAGAAATATTATTCACGATGTTGAGAATATATTTTGATATTATATACAGCTTCCGGTTGTGTCAATCCCAATAGATATCCAAATTTTATTATCAAATGTACTAAATGTGATGTACTTTTTAAAGGTATTTGTACCAAAAGCCTTTGTGCACAATTGGGTTAAGATATCTAAGCATAGAAAGAGGCGGACATGGCTGTATCAGGGTTGATCCTGAATATATGTACTGTATGCGGTCGGAGATGATTCCTTCAATACGCTGGAAACATTCGGACAACTTTAAAATACCCTCTCCAAGGGTATAAAAATGTCTATAAGAGATTAATTAAAGTACAGACACTGAAACTGAAAAAAAATCAAGTAAGAGTGTTGCGGTCGAGTGCCCCGACAGCAAAATACCCTGTCCCAAATAATGTGGTTCCTATTGCATTGAATTCCTTTTATTTTAAAACTTATTTCAATAAATGGGCAGGCGCTTTTGCATATCTTCGGTGTTTTTGCTCGGATCTCTTAGAATAGATAGATGTTGGGCCTAACTGAATATATATTAAGTCACTAGGTTCAAACTAGAGGTGGGCGCGGGCCGGGCTTTTTTTCGTGGCCCGCGGGCTTACACAGGCCCGGAGCGGGCCCGGGCCTTAAAATTAAGATTCGTGCGGGCTTCGTGCGGGCCCGGGCCTTAGCAAAAAGGCCCGGCCCGTAAAAGCCCGAAATAGGCCCGTACAAGCCCGAAATAGGCCCGAAAACAATTTTGATTTGTTCGCGCTATTTTTGTTTATGCTCGAATTAGAACCGCCATTTATCGCATTTTAATTGTTTATCGATACTACTATCGATTTGCTTATACTATTTTACTTGTTTGCTCACCACTAATTCAAAATTGGCGACCTATTGTGAAATTGATAAAACTTTACAATATTTGCAAATATTTGCATTGTGGTCAGAAAAATTATGTAAACTTTGCAGAACTAGCACACTTGATTCCCAAATAATAACTGAGTTTAAAACAATGACCCTAAGCGCATTAGAAAAAAGGTTTCTTCCGGCAATCGCTCATTTGGTTGGGCTTTTCTTGAACCCTCCTTATAGAGAGATGAATTTCCTCTCAGAGGAAAACAGAGATAATGTGTTAGCTACGGTAAAAGCAATGCTCTCCGAATTTATAGGGGATCATGAATATAGTAGCGTTGATGATATAACAAATAACATAAACCCAAATAATTCTGAAAATGGAATGTTTGCTGAATTTTTAGACTTAAGTTATATAAAAAAACGAAAAGTTGAGAAAAACGCTATCGACATAGAGCTTGACAAATATTTGGCCTATCCAGCCGCTCCTGGCACACATATTTTAGAATTCTGGAAAAATGCAAGGGACTTAAAATACCTTCCCAAATTAGCTCGGACCATTCTGGCTATTCCCGCCAGTTCATCTACGAGCGAAAGGCTTTTTTCAACATCGGGCCATGTTTTAAATGAAAAACAGCCTAGTGCGTTCAGCTCAAATTTAGAAAAAATTAAGTTTCGTGCCGGGCCGGGCCGGGCCCGGGCCTTGGTGAAAAAGTTTCGTGTTGGGCCGGGCCGGGCCTCTCAAAAAAGAGTTCGTTTTCGTGCGGGCCCGGGCCTCAAAATACAGGCCCGCGCCCACCTCTAGTTCAAACTTTAAACTTGTAGCTCTGACAGTTTTAAGCGGTTAGAAGAAGATGCAGGAGGAATTTGCCAAACCTGGAGCAAACTAGATCTGGGTACGATGTACACCAACATACATGCCAAAATTTGTGGCTTCATCAATTACAGTCTCTGAGATCGACGCGTTCATAAATTTTTCCCATTTTCAAAAGTTTTTCCATTTAAACTCAACTTTTTTGTTAAAAACAAAACAAGCACACATTTATATAAAATATGTTGGTTCCTTTGTGAACTAGCCCTATATTAATTAGAAAATTAAAAACGGGAAACTAAAATTAGCCAATATTATTAAGAAAGTCAAGTCATAGGAAAATAAAAACCAGTGGGAGATCCCAAATAAAGAAATCAATATTTAGGAAAAGAAAAACTGAAAGATCCAACCCTCGTAACCGAAAATGTAGGAACCCTAAAACTAGGAACCTTAAAAAATATGTGAAATATTAATTTTCTTACGTTTTCCAACTACATATAGATATTTTCATATATTCATATTTTTTTTATCAAGTGTTTTGGCAAAGACTTTATTATAAACCTTGTAGTGAACTCGATTATTGATCTAGATCTGAGTGAATACATTTTTTGAAAATGACAGAATTCACAAAGATTTCCAGTTTCCTAGATTTAGGTCAACAGCCCTTTTGGTCTAGCCTTCTCGATGCAAAATTTTAGTTCAGTTTTGTGCACTGATTCCAAAAACTGGTCTTGGTTTTTCTTTATCAGGTCTTGTTTTCTAGAAATCGAGAATAATCCATTTTGCGGTTATTTTTGGCTTCTAAAAAATTACGGAGGTTACACCAAGCAATAGAATCTGTATTTATTTATTATGCGATAGTCTGCACATTAAAAAAATCAGCAAACTCAAAAAAATCTAAGGGGTCTGTTCCGAGTTCCGACTCGATTTTCGTGTAAACATGTGAATTTCCAATGCAATTTATATTAATTTAAACGTAAGTGTCAAGTTAATTTGAGGCTACTAGATCCCGTCGCAATTTTCTCTCGATTTAAATTCATTCGGGATTAAGCAATCGGTTTTAGCTGCTGCCACAATTCCGAGTTTTGTTATACCTGATCTAGTAGCCGCAGGTATATTTGTCGACTTCTATACAACGTTTTCAAATTTGACTGCAAAATACTAAAGTTTACATGAAAATCGATAAGAAATTCGGAACAGGCCCGTAAATTTTCATACTTAATCGTCGTGCACAAGCCATTGAAGAGATTGGATTTCAATTAAAACCACTTTAGCATGTAGCCTAATGGCTGTTCTATTTCCACAAATTTTTGTCATCACCTGGATGGACAAAGAAACAGCCGGCTAATCCCGACAAAATGAAATGAAGGACAACTAGCTTGATACATAAAACGTTTATAGAAAATGTTAAAAGACTACGTGATCTTACTTAGACTCTCCATCAATTGTCAAGCCAATATACAATAAGATTCAGGCAGAACTAGATTCAAACGATTTCTACCAAAATTCATATTTATACCCGTTACTCGTAGAATAATAAGGCTATACTAAAGAAGGAATCATTTCCGACCATATAAAGTATACATATTCTTGATCAGCATCAATAGCCGTGTCGATATAGACATGTCCGTCTGTCTGTCCGTCCGTCTGTCTGTATGAACACCTAGATTTCAGAGATGGTTGGAGATAGAGGATTGACATGTATGGGACATATGCTACTTGCAGGCAGATCAAGTTTATTTCTATTTTTTGCCAAGCCCCCTCCCGCCCCCGCAATTGGGAAAAAATGTTATATCTCCTGCAGTTTTAAAGATAGGCGATACGTACCTTCTGGAGATAGTTAGAAATGAATCGATTTGCCGAAGAAATGATAAAGATCGGATAAGCGGTTCTCAAGTTATGCGCAAAAAAGTGAACTAAGCAATCCTTGTTTAAAATCTATTCAAATTAATAATTATTTTATCGAAATCATTTCGACAATGTTAACCTTTAACGCTTTTGTTCTAGAAAACAAAGTTATTTAAATTGCCGATCTTGATGATGTTGGGCTTAATGGACGCAGAATTACCGTGGCTATGGCCCAAGCCTAGATCATCGGACTATCTTTTTCTACAGTGGACTATAAAATAATTGTCAATTTGATTCTGCTTAGGGTAGTAAAGGCATTCACCCTACCCATTTTTCCGTTTTCTGTTTTGCTTATAGATATTGGTGACCCCCGGAAAACTGCGAACAATCTACACACCTTTTGTTGGAACATCTAACAAGGGAAGTCGAGAAATTATTGAACACCCAAGGACACATTTTTAATTTTGAAATTATTTTAATGATTTCTGTGATTTTAAATAACTTTTGTTCTATTGAAATTGGTAAAATAAACATGAAAAATGATTAAATCAAAAATTTTTAACCACAAACGAAATACGGAAAACGGTTGGATTTTTGTTTGTGGACGACTTTATTAACTAATATCTTTTCAACTATGAAAGTCTACAACTCTTTGAAAGCTTTTTAAATTCAGCTAAATCATGGTGGGAAAAATGACAAAAAACTGTTTGATAATATAATAATTTCAGATGGTATTTAATTATGATTTAAGTAGAAACAGTAAAATACAAAACGAAAACTTAAGATATCCAACTTTTTAAAAACACTTTGTTCAATTTTTTGGGTTTTTTCCCGATTTTTGAAATTGTTTTCAAAATTAGCAATAATTTTTTGCGAAAAGCCGCAATTTACGTTCTCGTGGGCATGTGGATATCTAATTTCGGATTTCGTTTCTTAAAATCAAAAATGGTGAGTGTGAAAATCGTTCAGTTTGTAAAGAAATAAGCCACATGCATGACCTTTTGTAATTCTTAAGTTCGATTTCCATGCTCAACGTAAATAAGGGCAACTGAAATTTGCTATGCTGAATTTAAAAGTATTTGTCAAAGGCACGCTCAGTTGTAGGGTAAAGTAAGTTCTGCAACATTTAACATTTAAACTTTCGTTAGGGTGTATTAAATTTCGTTGTGTAGCTAGCGCTGTCATCAGCTGGAATGTTGTAGCTGCAACTTTTCCAACAGCAATAAGCAAAGACTTACAGTTGACTTTGGAGACTGCAGGACAAGAATGTGTTGAGACAATCAATAAATCTAAAGTGGGACTGAAGCAGAAAGAAATGTTATATTTTCTTAGTTTTTTTTTTTTATTTTCAATTTCTCTCTCTCTCTCTCGCTTTTATTGCAAGGAAAGTCTCATGGCCTTAAGGAAGTTCTCTGTGATTTTCTTCTTGTTTGTCGCTGTTCACTGAAGCAGCCATTTTGCAGTTTGCATAGCCAATTTGCCTGGCAGTGGTCCCCCTTCCGTTGTGCTTCTTGGACTGTGCAATTCAATTGACTTGCACTCTTTGGTCTCTCATTTTCATGCACTTTGAGTTGTCACCCATTGACTTTATTTGCTTTGGCTTGACGTCTTTGCGCACAAGCCATAAAGCTTAAATCAAGTCGCGTTTATTGTGCAACAATTATAAACTTATCAGCCAAAAAATAGCAAAACCAAATCGCACCATAGTGGAGTGCGGTGGGGGCCGCCTTATTGTCGCTTAATTGCGGGTAACGGCAAGCTTCATTAAATTGCAATTTTTCAGTGAGAACGCGGCCATGCGATAAGCCCCCTGGAAATGCATTAACGCCCGGCTCGAAAAAGTAGGCAACACAATGCGGCAGAATAATGCTGGGGACTTTTTTTTTTAATTGTTGTGGCGAGTTTTATGGTTTTATTATTTGATTTGGCTGGCAACCTCAGTTCTGCGTTCACATCGTTTCTCTTCCTGCTTGACACTTCCGTTGCGAAACGGCGTTTTTATTATGCGGCCTGATATTTTTAATGGCCAGCACTTTATGCTGATTGCCTGCCTACCCCCAATCCCATCCGCCCATCCGACGGTTCAAGTTAATATTATCGTAAAAAAAATAATATAACAACAAAACGGCGGTCGACAAACTGTTGCTGTCTTGTTGCTGTTGTTTCTGTATTTGCCTATTGCAACAAAGTTGTGCTTTGTGTGAGGAAATTGCTTGTTGACACGCAAAAGGCCCAGTCCATGGAATTGCTATGTGTAGGTGGGCATACGCCTGACCTACTCCACGGCAATTTGTTTTATCACCTGCCTGCCTCGGTCTGGTATAAGCCATTTTCCACATTTAGTTACTAAAATTGTGATTGATGCTTGTTGTTGTTAGACAAGTATAATTATACCACACGATTTGTTTTGTGTTTAATTTGATTACGGGTTGCGGGCTCATTGTTTGCCCCCTAGATAACTCTATTGGGTAAAGTGAAGGGGCAGGAGAATAGAAAGCTGATCCTGGCAGGTTATTGATTTTGTGTCATATTTGGGCTGGTTAATTAATACGGGCCTTTGACATTTTCCTAAAATAACAAAAATTCAATTTTAATATAGATAAACGAGGGCAGTTTAATTAATGACCTTTTCTTAAACTGAAATACACAGAGCATTTATTAATGGCAACAAAATTGAACAATAGATAGAATTATTGTTTCGCAGATCACTTTGTTTGTATTTAGTTGTGAATAGCGTTTTACGGATGCAATCACTGACTTATACGCTTAGAATAACCATTAGTACTACCCTTTCTTAGGACAAGCCAAAGCTCAACTATTATATAAGCTGCTCGTAGTTTTGAAAATGCTCTATAAAGGGCATAACAGAATAAGCACTCGTAGCAGCACCAAAACTATATATGTGATAACCATAAATGAGAAACTCACTCTTCTAAATTTTTAGTCTCCTAGTCGAAATTGGAGTAGAGTTATGAGTTATCTTAAAAACCGCTTAACCGACTTAGATGGGTCGCTAGTGTTCAAAATTTCTGGCCGTGTTTACACAGAGGGAAAAAACGTGTTTAGAAAATAAGTTGCCATCAACTTAAAATGAGAACAGAACTTTTTCAAAACTTTTGAGAACAAATGTTCTAAATGTTCTTGGAATGAGTAAAGTTGTTCTCAATGGAATAATATTTGCCTTAAACAACAACAAACCCGGTTTTTAACAAAGAGATATACAAGAGAAAGAGCGAGTGCGAGCAAGTGGCTCTCTTTTAGATCTCTCTCACTCTTGTCAGCTCAGCAAAGCATAAGTAGTTTTCTAGACGTGCATTTGCAAAACTGTTCAACGGCTGAATTGACTAACACGTCAATCCATGCGTTGAGTGTGTAAGGTACCGGGCTCAAATCGCAGTCAAGCCCGAATAAATTTTTCTGTGTTTATCTGAATAACTTAAATCAAACGAATCAGGTGAAGTGATTCTGATTCCTATGGTGGAGGGAGTAGCAGCAGCGCGCATTGAGAGTAGCCTTGCCTTCCTTTACTTCCAATCAGAAGCGGTATGTCCTCGTTTCCTATTCCACCCAAATGTTAGGAATCTGCCCACACCTGGTCCCAAGTACAATTTTTTTTAGGTGAGTTTAAAATGAGCTCAAAAATGGAACAATATCAACTTAATTTGAGTTTTTGCGTTCCCAATAATTGTTTCTGAAGTTAGAACATTGTACTACAAATGAGAAAACCCGTTCATGCATACTTTTTGGTAACGATTGTGCTCGTTTCATGTGCCATGTGATGGTGCGGTGGTACCATCGGTTTTTGAGACCTATCCAGTTTAAGATACCAATTATCTACTCTGTGAACGATGGAGTCAAGAAATGGTAACTGGCTATCCTTTTCCAACTCAAGGGTATACTTAATGTCCTTATGATATGAGCTTAATATTGTCAGGGTATGCTCTATTTGGTCCTACTTTACTCTGGAAACTAGGTCGTCAACATATTTACTTAATAACACTAGTTTACAGCCAAAAAGACCCCTTTCTACTGAACATTTTTTTTAGTGTAGTTTGGAATGGTGATCTCAAAAATCAATTTCAAAAATTTTTTCATGGCTCCGTTTTTGAAATATAATTTTTTTTTATTTTTTGGTAAGGGCACTTACATTTTAAGCCATATCTCACTTTATAATTGTCAGATAGAGTCAAGCAAGATAAGAATCGAAAGGTTATTTCGCTGCCGGTAATCGAGTAAAACATTGTTTTTAAATCGGTTCATTAGTTTGACTAGAATATCCAAAAATATTTCGAAAAAATCGATTTTTTGCTCGAAAATTAATTTTTGGTCGCCTGGAAAAAATATAAAAAAATCCAAAAAAACTATTTTTATTTTTTCTACATAAGAACCGCACTTCTACGAAGAAAAACAGATATCGATCATCAAAATCTGTGAACAAACACAGGAGCTGTAAGCAATTTAGTGCAAAAAAATGTGATATTTTCCTGAATATTTTAAAATAAATTTTCGTTTGCTTCGACTTTTGTTCCGTTTTTAATTTTTATTTTTGTACTGGCTTTTCGTTCACTTCATAATTTGACCAAAAAACGAAGAAAAGTACAATGTTAATTTTTGAAACACACAATATACTCAAATTTGACTGTTAGTTCCTCTACTTAATTTGATCCATCTATGGTACGTGTTACACGATTTTCCTCACAAATACCGTATTTTCTTCGTGAAAGTGCGATTCTTAAGTAGAAAAAATAAAAATAATTTTTTTGTATTTTTTTTATATTTTTTCTAGTCGTTTAAAAATGAAATTTTTTGGATTTTCGAGCAAAAATCGATTTTTTTTGAAATATTCTTGGTTGTTGAATTCAAACTACTGAACCGATTTAAAAACAATGCTCCACGCAATTATTGGCAGCTCCATTACCTTTCGATTTATTTCTTACTTGACTCTATCTGACAATTAAGAACTGAGATATGGCTTAAAATGCAAGAGTACCTACCAAAAAAATTTAAAAAATTAATATTTCAAAAACGGAGCCATGAAAAAAATTTTGAAATCGATTTTTTAGATCACCATTCCAAACTATACTAAGAAAAAATTTCAGCTGAAATGGGTCATTTTTTTTTTTTATTTTTGTAAACTAGTGTAATCTAGTGTCAGGTACTTGTCTCAATAACTATGACATTGGCCCATTTCCAGTTTTTCAAAACTTCGGCACAGACCAAGTTAGCTTTGCTTTTTCGTTTTTATTTTTTATTCTTCGTACCGAAGAGTATATTAAGTTTGTGCAAAAGTATGTAACAGGGAGAAGGAATAATTTCCGACCCTATAAAGTATATATATTCTTGATCAGCATTAACAGCCGAGTCAATATAGCCATGTTCGTCTGTCCGTCTGTCGATCGCAGAGATGGTAAGAGATAGATGTTTGACATGTATGGGACAAATGTTTCTTATACTTGCGACAGATAAAGTTCAGTTTCAATTTTTGTCAAGCCCCCTCCCGCCCCCTCAATTTTGAAAAAACGCTATATCTTCCACAGTTTTGAAGATAGATGGTTTGTTCCTTCTAGAGATAGTTAGAACTTAACGAAATGTATTGCTTTGGTGAAGAAATAATTAAGATTAGATGAGCGGGTTTCAAGTTATGAGCAAAAATGTGAACCAAGCGCACTTCGCCCCACCCCCTCCCACCCTTTCACACCAACACCGACAATCTTAGAGAGAAAAAGAGAGAGAGAGAGAGAGCGAGAGAGAGAGATAGAGATAGAGATAGAGAGAGAGATAGAGATAGAGAGAGAGACACAACAGCAGCACTGCATTCAGCTCCTACTCCACAGAGTATGTTATAGTCGGGCTTGACCGACTTTCTCACTTGTTTCAAATTAAATCGATCGATAACATTGAACTTGTTATGGGAATATCTTTCAACCAAATTCCAACTGAAATCCAGGGAACCAAACCGGAATCAGAATACCGTATACCGAAAAGAACCGGTTTAAACTCAACCGAATAACGGAACCGATATTTTTATTTGTTTTGCAGCTTACCAGCTTAAACCACAATGAGTGAACAATAAGAATTGCTTTTGAACAATATCAGATAAGATATAGGATATAAAATCTTGCTCGGTCATAAAGAAATCGTTGAATTTCTTCGACCAAATACATATTAACAAAATTTAACAAAGCCTTAATAACATAAATCAATTTAAATTTTCCAGAGCTTTAAAACGTTTTCAAAATAAGAAATATTTACAATGTACATTGTACACTCAGGGAAATCGTATAGTAAAAACTATACCATGCTTTATTTGTATTAAAATCAACTAATTTGCTCTTGGATTTAACTATAAACTATTTTATAACCAAATCACAAAAATTTTACCGGTACGTAATCAAAAACCAGGCAACAATACGGAACCGAATACCAAAAATAAAGCGAAAAAAACGGTACTGGAGCTGAAAGACGATTCGGTATAATTTCCTGCCCAAAACAAATTCTTGGTGTCCCAGAAATTTCTATCGGTTGGCTTTAAATCTCTCAAGTTTTTTAAGAAATTTTAGCAAAAATTACTTACTAATCAGTTTTGATAAGCAAAACTAATATGGGAATCATAAATAGAGTATTTTTTCTGGATAGGTTTTAATATTAAAATTTTCCGTTTTAATTATTGCTCGCGAAAACAACTGAAAGCCACTCAACCGCAACTGTCGACAAGCGAGACAGGCAAGTAATACTTCAAAAGTGGTGCGAAAATATTTTTAAATTTTACTTTTTATTTTCGAAGACCATGACTTAAATTTGAACTAGAATTTTCCAAATCATCTTAAAATATCTAAAGTCGTGCAAATGTATGTAACAGGCAGAAGGAATCATTTCCGACCATATAAAGTTATATATTCTTGATCAGCCGAGTCGATATAGACGTGTCCGTCTGTCCGTCTGTCCGTCCGTCCGTCCGTCCGTCCGTCTGTATGAACACCTAGATCTCAGAGATGGTAAGAGATAGAGGTTTGACATGTATGGGAAAAATGCTTCTTTTATCTGCACGCAGATCAAGTTTATTTCAAATTTTGGCCACGCCCCCTCCCGCCCCCGCAATTTGGAAAAAACGTTATATCTCCTACAGTTTTAAAGATAGACGGTTCGTACAGATAATTAGTAATTAGCAAAATGAATCAATTTGCCGAAGAGAGGACAAAGATCGGATTAATGGTTCTCAAGTTATGAGCAAAAAAGTGAACCAAGCACACAACCCCCTCCCACCCTAAAAATGTTGCCCATTTTTTGGATGGTCACCCTAGGGAACGCAGGAACACTGTTAAGCATGTTTTCCTCATGAGTAACGGGTATATCGAAGTCGGTTAGAGCCGACTTTAACTTACGCACTCGTTTTTTTTTAATTCGATCAATTTTCAAAAATTTTTTTCCTTAGAATTTTTAAACTGGTAGGAAACCAAAAAAGTTATGATATCTCGATTATTTACTAGTACTACTTAATCGGTATTCCGTAGTACTTCCATTTGATGATGACTTGCTCATTTCGAACTGCCCTCGTGGGCTTACATTATTTTGCCCCTAGTGGCTAAGTCGTATGCATTGTTAATCATTTGCAGTCACCATTTGCTACAAAATGGTTTGCCAAATTGTTGTTTTGGCTTGCCACACCAAGCTGAGGGCGGCACAAAATGACTGGCTATGGGCTCGTTAATTTTAACAGTAAATTAAATACGGGCATCCTTGAATTGAGCCGAAAACAAAACAACAAGCTTAAACTGGGGCCAGCTTTGGGTCCGGACAGGCAGTTAACAAGGCATGGCTGCAATCCAACTGGCCAAAGGCAACAAGCATGTGTTGGTTGGTATGCCAAGCCAATTGGAAATTTTAAATGATGTACTACACCAACTTGGTTAGACCCTTGATATGTTGATACCATGAATCAAAGTGTGCTTCATTTGTATTTTGTTGACCAAATTTGCCTTCGGCCCAAAAGGTACAGAAGGTAGCATAAAATAATTACTGTGTTTTCTGTGCAGGAATGTGCATACAGCCACAGCAACAACAACGTTACGCAAATTGTAACGCTTAATGGTTATTGGAGCACACACAAACCAGCAAGTCGACGCCCTACTAAAGAGCGTGACACTCGTTGCACCGGGCTGCCCGTCCTGGCCGTGTACAAGTTGCCATGGGGACTTTACCCGGATGGTCAAGCAGATGGAACCGCAAGCCGACAGCAATGACGATAACAACCAAAACTGCTGCAACGCATTGCTGTTGAATTCCCAGCCCCAACACTCGGCAAGCAACACTTTATTTGTTTGCAATTGTTGTTGTTGTTGTTGATGTTTCTCCCCCCCCACTTATGCTAGTTATTTATGGTTTTCAATAGGCAACAAAAACAGACACACGCCGCACAATTCCAATTCAATTTACAGGAATTACAGGCAACCCACCAGGCGTATACTTAATCATATTTCGAAAAGCATTTTAATTAAACCAATAATTGCACAAGGAATTTAATGCTTTAAATGGTGGGGACAACATTTTCGGAAGATAAAAAAGAATCAGCATATCAATGTTAGCAAGCACGCAACATTTCCTCTTTTGATGTCGAGTTAATGGTAAATGGTTATCACCCAATGATTACTTTTTATTCATGCTAATAAAATTAAATTACATGGTCAATGCTTAACAATGTCCGGTTGATTGGCTGATGCGTTTTAAATGGATTTTTTAAGGCATTTAAACTGAATTGGAAAAAGCTTTAAAATTGGCTTAAATGTTTGTTTAAGGTGTTTTTTTAGGGGGATGGAATATTTCTTTAAGTGAAAATTTAAAGAGATATTTTCTTAAAAATAAGTACAGGGCACTTGCCATATCACCAAGCGTTTTGGTGGACTCCATAGGAGAAACTTTGGCTCATCACTTAGACTATCTTGAAGAGTTAATTCTGAATTGTACCTAAATCTAATGGTAATTTTACGCTTTCATAAAAGAGAACTAGTTTTTCATAATATATCTAATCCTTCTTAAGCAGCTATATAATGAGTCATCCGATAAAATATCGTCGTTCATTCACATAAGTTTGGCCGTTTTTGTGGACCTCCCGAATTCAAAAGAGATTTATATGTAATCGGTAAAGTGGGCATATTACTAAGGATTTAGATGACTACCTTTTATACCATTTGATTATGCGTTCAGTTTACACGACGCTGAACAATTCGAGGCTACACACACACGAAACGCCAAAATGAGCAAATGTGTTTTGTCGGCCCCTGGTATAATACCCACATTAGACATATTAAACGAGAAATAAATTTAACACGCAACTCAGTTTACCAGAGTTCGGAACCTCCCTATCTTCTGGGTATTCAATCTCAATGCTCTACGGCAGCGACGTCGACACACCGACAGTATACGAGCTTATGCTGCTCTCATTTGTAACAACAACAGAGTGTTAAATGAGAGTAGCTAATCACAAACACGTAACGCCAATGGCCGGCGCCTGCAGTATACAAATCTAAGCAAGAATGTTTGATACATACCAGGAGTTTTCAGTTTACCTTTTCGTTGCTTGAACTTTGAAAAACTTTGTATTATTTTTTTTCAATTTCACATGTGTGTGCGTTAAAGCCCTTTATGATAATCAAACCAACAATATGAAGCTGGCTCAAGGTCTAGTTATGCTTGCGCATAACTCAAATTTCTTAGAATTTGGCGCAAAAATTGAGAGTACAAATGCCGAAGAGAGATGACATAAAGGAAGCCATTCCGCCAATCGGGCTGCAGGTACGGTTTCGCACTGAAACTATTTAGTACTGCGAAGTCTAAGGTAAACGAAAAGGTAAGTTTACTTGAATATTTTATTAGTATTATTTTTATTTTGATTGTTCAAATTTAATTTAATTTTTAATTTGTTTCGGCATCTTCAAAGATCTTCAAAGTGTATACATCTGTATGTAATATACGTTAAACTATCCGCAAAATGGTTCTTGGTATTATTATATGTAAAATCCTTAGTATTTTCAATTCAAATAAATTTTATTAAATATAAGTGGGATTTCTGAAAGTTGATTTGCTTTTGATTTGCTTTCGTGAAAGCAAAAGCAAAGCAGTTGGTGGAACGACCCTGATTTCATTTTGATTTGCTTTCATACAATTTATCCAAAGAGGAAGGGTAGAATAAAATTGTGGAAGAATTTGTAACTTTGAACTTTCTAGGGGAGCTGTGCAGATAAGTAACCATGAACATTTTTGACCAAGTCAAGCAGTTCTCTAAGAAAACTGTCACACTAAGGCTGCCTTCACACTGTTCGACACATGACCAATGACATCTAGTAGGCCCGCATTTCCCCATGAAATTCTATGAATTTGACAAGCTATTCAAATTTGAAATAGAACAAAAAGCAGGACTACTAGATTATCATGTGTCATGTGTCGAACAGGTGGAAGGCAGCCTAAAACAAACGCAAATCGAAATCAGCTTCGAAGCTGATTTTACGAAATCAATTAGTATGACCTTTATTTCCTTACACTTTCTGGGCACACTGCTCATTTTGTATGGAACAGTTGTCATCATCCCACTATACTTTAAAAATCAGGATATATCACTTCAATCCAAGAAGATCTATTTCTAAAGTCGAGACATTTTATACTACTGTTGTAAGCAGATTTATGCTTAATATCGAGTCTATTCATGCTTAATTTCAAGCAGATTTATTCTTGAATTCGGAACTTTTTATGCTTACAACCAAGATGATCTTCTTTGATATGAAGCCGATTTAATTCAAAATCAAGAACTTCAGTTTTAAAACTTCAAGCTTGATTGATGAGTATTTTCGGCTTCGATCCGAGAACATTTTGTCATACCGTACTTTTAACATCAAAACTGCTTGATATCAAGCACGATCGGTTTGGTTTTTTCTCAAAGAGTAGTTGTATGCCTTACATACCAGGGACCTCACATAGAAGACTATAGTTTCTGGACGGCAATGGTATCCTCCAGATCCACCGCTACAAGGCTTCAAAAGTCAATGAAGCTCCCATGACTTAGCTGCCCGAGTCACATGGACTCTTCATGTCAAGCGGTGGTGCAAACATACGCCAAGGTATTTAACCATTATAGCCGTATAGAGGACTCCTGATCCTAGATGCATCACACTAGCAACTTTTTCGGGTCTCAGAGCGATCGTGTTGACTCTTTGAAGGATGAACGGCTATGTTTCCGTGGTTCGCCCATCGACCAAAGCCACTGAATTAACCCAATCCTTAAAATAAATGCGAATGTTTATTAAGCAATCTTGTATCCGACGATGAGAGACTTCATTTGATTGGCGACCAACCAAGAAGTCATAGTCCTTTAGAGCTGAACGCATCTGTCTGCCAGATTCTGGTCCACACTTTAAAGTGTCATAGCTTTATCATCCCCTAGTATAAAGTATTACCTATTCCGTCCAACATGCTTCCTCAGGGAATTATTATTTATTTTCTAAATTTATTTAAATTCAAATAATTAACAGTGCTTGAAAGCTGACTGATTAGAGTGACCATGCACACTTTAGATGCATGGTCACCCTGTTTTAGTTATGTTCCTCGCAGGAATTTTCGGCAGTGCTGGATACAGGCCTTTAAATTAAAATTTCTGCCTCACAACTTTAGTATGCCATTATAATTTACCAAAGTTCGCCAGTCTCCATTAAACAAATGGATTTAAAGCCATTGTTTTTGAGTTATTGATAAATCCCGCGCATTTTGGTCAACATTTACGACCACTAACAACATCAGCAATGGCAATTTTCATTACCCAACCGCACATGTGCATGCAATACACATACTTACATACAAACATACGAGTGCATGCAAGTTGCGGTAACCATCAATATGTGTAAAATGCAAAGGCTAATTAATAGCAACTTTATTCCGTGGTCACAACCTTTTCCATGGGAACAAAATGAGCCGGATGCACGCGAGACCTGCCCCCCGTTTTGTTATGTAAAATTCCAGTAATAACTTTATTTTAATTTGCATTAATTTTTAAGCGTCTCTCTTTTGCACGTGAGTGCAGAAGGAAGCAGGAAGCAACGGTTGCAGTAAACTGTGGGTCAAAATGAACTCTCTCCGCTGGCCGTTGGCTCTGTAAGAGCCACTTAAAAATAAGCGATTTCACACAAACATAAGAGTATAAATAGGTATTGTGTGTGTGTGTGTAATCCTGTGAGCCTTATGCGTGTTTTAAAAACGTTAAGCATGTGCACCCTGAAGGCGAAGGCGAACTAAAGCTACAACTAATTAGAACGCTAATTAGCGTTATTAAAATAAGGCAACGATGTCATCAACGATGCCGTTATAGCAATAGAACCGACACCCACCCCAACCCCCAAAAAATGGAGGCGGACAGGAACAAGTGTAACGTCTGTCTGTGTGTCTGTCTTTCTGGGGGGAAACTGCTCATTAAAAGCACATTTAAGATGTTTACAAACGTGTTCTAAGACGCTACACACACACATAGAAACACGCATTTGCTGTCAGTTTTTGAGCAGGCGAAACTAGAACACCGCGGAAGCAGCCACTACGCCATAACGGAACCGGATGTGTGCCAGTATGGGGGAATGGGTTTATACACGCGAAAAAATATTCAAGTATTTGGTATTTGAACTGGTTTCAAACTCATTGAAATGAACAAAATTGAATTCATTTGCAGCAGAGGTGCTCAGGCCCTATGCGCGCTTTGCGCATTCGTTGTTGTTCCCGCATTGAGAGAGCCGCACGTGAGACTAAGCATAGTGCAACAACAACTTCATAAGTGTTATCTCTTTTCTTTTTCTCTCGGACGTAACAACTTTGTTGTTGGGGGGGACGAATAATTTCGAATGTATTTATTTTTTGTTTACGCGGCCGTAAGCTGGCTCTAGGGCACCTCTGCTATACAGGGTGCTATGACTCGGTTCTTTAACACTGGTTCTAAAAATTTTCAAAATATCGATTCGGTTTGGTGTTCCTGAAGTAAGCATGCGTTTTCTAGAACGCGTGGCCTTACTTTAGAACAAAACTCTATCAACTTTATCCGAATCATTTATTCCCAGTGTAGTCGTACTTACTAAAGTGGCCTGAAATTGGAACCAGAAAAGACTCTACTTTACAGCCAACATTACCACAAAAATCTCAACCTCAACTGTGCGAGGAGCTTCACGCTTTTGATTGGCCCTAAATGAGGGCAACAGCCGAGCGAAAACTTTACTTTAATTGACAGCAAAAAGCAATTTGCCTCATTACAAGCAACACGAGCGCAATTAAATTCTGCCCCGAGGGCGTGGCAAATGGGGCTTATTCATATCATTCAGTGGGGCGCACGCTTTAAATTTCGAACGATTTGGCCAAAATAGCACAAAAGGGTCTGGTCAGTGGACGACAGTGCGATTTAGTTTCTTATTTGACACTTTTATTTTTTTTCCCTCACACACACACACACATTTCGGCAACTGCTGCAGTCCCGAGTTCTGGGTAAATGTCATTTAAAGGACAATAATGGCGGTCGTTGCTTTTTTTTCATTTGTAGCTTCAGTCGAGCGCAAACTTTTTTCGCTTGTCGCATTTAAAGTCAAAGTTAAAGTTCAAGTTGCTGTGGAAATGTGCGTCAGCTGTGAAACCCAGTCCCGGTTTTTGTATCGATTTACCCCAAATGTGACATAATTATTGCTCTGTTAACACACACCCTTAGCCAAGGAGTGGGGGCCCAGAACATGAGACTCAAGTATAAGTATGTGTGCAATGGAAGGCGGCTCCATGGTGCTGGCTGGACAAGTGCTAGGGGCGTCATCATGTTCTTCTGCAGTCTGGTTTATGGCTGTCGTATGGCTGTGATTGTCCCCTTTGGGCCAGGCCCGGCGATTTATGGGAAGTGCGGAAAGTTTTCATTAATTGTACTCGCATGTCAGCACAAAAAATTCTGTGTTTTCATTTTCTTTGAGCGGGTATATTATTTTTGATACGCATTTTGGTAACGTATACAATATTTTCTTAATAATGGAATAATTATCTGGCATTCAAAAAAAGATTACTCCTAGAACTATATAGGAGTTAATTTTGCTTGCAGCGTCCCGTGACGCTGATGTCTGTATATTTTGTGCTGTTGTTTTAGCGGAGTGTCCCAGAGGGAAAGGAGTGAAAATAGGCGGAAAGAGGAGGAAAACTGGGGCAAAGTGGAGGTGACTAAGCAGCGACTTGTCAGTTACTCATCACTGACTTGACAGTAACTAAACAGTGACTTGACAGTAACTAAACAGTGACTTTACAGTAACTTAACAGTGTATTGGCAGTGACTAAACAGTGGCTTGACAGTAACTTGACAAATAATAAACTGTGACTAAATATTGACCTGTTTCTGACTTAACAGTGACTTGACAGTGATTAAACAGTTACTTGACAGTGGCTTAACAGTGACTTGACAGTGACTAAACAGATAAACAGTAACTTTACTGTTACTCTACAGTGAACAAACAGTGACTTGACCTTTTTGTCAAGGGACAGGGACTTGACAATGTCTAAACAGTGACTTGACAGTTACTCAACAGTGACTTCACAGTGACTTGTCAGTACCTTAACAGTAAGTTAACAGTGACTTGGCAGTGACTAAACAGTGACTTGACAGTTTCTTAACAGTGATTAAACAGTCCTTAAACAGCTCTTAAACATCTCTTAAACATCTATTAAGTTAAGCATCATGTTTCACATCAAAGCCTCGTAAGAGTTCAGGGCGCTCACTCCTATTTTTTCTTCTTTGTATTCGGTCACTCAATAGCTCCAGATCGTAAAACAACTTATTCAAAATTGTAGCCTTGTGCCTTCGAGCAACGCCAAAGTCTCTCTGGTCATAAATCAACGCCGTCATTGTTGTAGCCTTCATCAGCATACAACAAATATCAGAACTATTTTAAAGTCAATCGAGAGAGTCAAATACGACGAATTGTTATATTTTTCGAATTTAAAAACATTATTTCAATTTGTGTCCCCCGGAAAAGCCAATCTTACATACATCGACTTATCGTTTGCTGCTGCATTTTCCTAAATTGGAGCATATTTTTACATTAATTTGACCTAAAGAGATTACCAACGAAGTTGTTTTCAAATCGACTAAAAAACATAGATTGGCCACACAATCTCGCAGTTCATTTTCCGACTTTGCTAAAAGGTTTTCCTAAATTGCAGTATTTTTTCCATTTATTTGTCCAAAAAGATTACATATGGAATTTTATTCCGATCTTCTAGAAAGCAACTATTGGCCTTAAACCCTTCTGGACTTTTTCTCGCAAAAACTCCCAACAAATTTGAAAGAAGCTACCACCAACCAGATATTTACATTACGTCAAATCCTGGAGAAGACCTTTGGGAGAAACATCAAAACTCCCCATCTTTTTATCGATTACAAAGCCGCGTTCGACACACCGATAAGGACAAGGTTTTTCGAAGCCCTGTGTACCTTTAGTATTCCAGCAAATTTCGTTCGGCTTTGCATGATGACGCTAAGATTCGTCAAAATAGAAACAAACCTTTCCGAGCCCTTATCGTATATCTTTTTTAATCTGCTGATAGAGAATATACTGCGCCAGTGTATAAATGCCAACAGATCGGACAACATCTACATTAAAAATGTAATGCTACTCGCATAAGCCGAAGATATTAAAGTTAATTAAAAACGAGAGCGTAAGTTAATGTCGGTTGCTCAGTCAGCCAGTTACTCATAAAAAGAAATGTTTAACAGCGTTCCTGCGTTCCTGAGGGTGAACATCCGAAAGTAAAAAGTATGTAACTTTTTTTAACTCGTTTTATTAGCTGTGCTAGATTTCAAGGATTATCCGTTAGTCTTGATATAAGATCTTCGGTATTCCCGCTAGCTTGCTAATGCAGCGCGTAGTTCTAGTTGTATTCGTCGCATCGGTATAGCTTTTTGGAAAGCTCTTTTCACGCGCTAACACGTGTTTGATTTGTTGTTGTTTGTTTTTAGTCGTTCGTGAGTTATAGCGTCGCAAACATGGAACAAAATAAAGAGAAAATACGGCATATTTTACAGTACTACTACGATAAAGGCAAAAATGCATCTCATGCTGCCAATAAAATTTGTGCAGTTTATGGACCCGATACAGTTTCCATTTCCACCGCACAACGATGGTTTCAACGTTTTCGTTCTGATGCAGAGGTGATCGAAGATGCGCCACGGTCCGGAAGGCCTGTCGTCGAAAATTGCGATAAAATCGCTAAATTGATCGAAAGAGACCGGCATAGTAGGGGCCGTAGCATCGGCCAAGAGCTGGGCATGAGTCATCAAACCGTTATAAACCATTGAAGAAGCTTGGATTCAAAAAGAAGCTCGATGTATGGGACGCAAAAAAACATTTTTGCCCGTATGGATGCATGCGAATCGCTTCTGAATCGCAACAAAATCGACCCGATTTTGAAGCGGATGGTGACTGGCGACGAAAAGTGGGTCACTTACGACAACGAGAAGCGCAAACGGTCGTGGTCGAAAAGCGGTGAAGCTGCCCAGACGGTGGCCAAGCCTGGATTGACGGCCAGGAAGGTTCTTCTGAGTGTTTGGTGGGATTGGCAGGGAATCATCCACTATGAGCTGCTCCCCTATGGCCAAACGCTCAATTCGGCATGAATGCAGCACTCATGCAGAATAGGCCATCTTTGATCAACAGAGGCCGAATTGTCTTCCATTAGGACAACGCCAGGCCACACACATCTTTGGTGACGCGCCAGAAGCTCCGGGAGCTAGGATCTCGCACCAAGTGATTACCACCTATTTCTGTCCATGGCGAACGAGCTTGGTAGTCGGAAGTTGGCCACAAGAGAGTCCTGTGAAAATTGGCTCTCCGAGTTCTTTGCCAATAGGGAAGCGTGCCTTATACAGGGGCATTATAAGTTGGCATCTCGTTGGGAACTCGTCATCGAACAAAACGGCGCACTTAAATCGAATTATTATAACCAATTTGATGAACAATTGAAAATTCAATAAAAAATATCGCAAGACTTTTTTGACACCCTTATATAAATTTAAGTAATAAATTTGAACTCAATATCTTAAACAAGAGAGAAAGTCGGTCAAGCCCGACAATAACATATACTCTGTACCTGGAGTAGGAGCTGAATGCAGTGCTGCTGTTGTGTCTCTCTCTATCTCTATCTCTCTCTCTCTCTCTCTCACTCTTTGTCCCGCCTCGGTGCTCTCTCTTTCTCGCTTCATTTTGTTTTTTCTGAGATTGTCGGTGTTGTGTGAAGCCCCCCTTCTACGGTTGGTGTGAAGGGGTGGGAGGGGGTGAACCGAGGGTGCTTGGTTCACTTTTTTGCTCATAACTTGAAACCCGCTCATCTGATCATTATTATTTCTTCATCAAATTAACACATTTTGTTAATTTCTAACTATCTCTAGAAGGTACAGACCATCAATCTTCAAAACTGTGGAAGATATGACGTTCTTTCCAAATCGGGGGGGGGGGGGAATACAATAGTGATCTGCCTGAATATAACAAGCATTTGTCCCAAAGTCAAAGCTCTACGCTTTTCCAGTCTCTGAGATCTATGAGTTCATACTGACAGACGAACAAGGCTATATCGACTCGGCTGTTGATGCTGATCAAGAATATATATACATTATATGATTAAAAATGATTCCTTCTGCCTGTTACATACATTCGCACTCTACAAGTAACAGGTATAAAAGCACGAACTGGCGGTGAGCATGGTGTTTCCAGAGATTGAAAGGCAGTCCAGACTAATGGGATTAGCGGTAAACGAGGACAATCTTGTTGTAGAGAATTTTGTCTACCTCAGAACGATTTATTATCATAACCAGCGACAACAAAATCAGCCTGGAAGACCGCTTTTAGATTCAGAATGAGTAGTAGAGAGAAACTTTGCCAGTCGACATCGCATCTGTCAGAAATTAATCAGCTGTTTGCTCTCACTTACACTCTACAGATACTTTTGGGTTAACTGTTCGCTGGCTTTTACGCTCTTTGGATATATTTAACCTGAATTGATAAAGGTCTTATCGTTATGGCCGCGACCCCCAAATTTCGAGAAAACGGTTTAACTTGTTGCTTCAATCCAATGTGAAATATTAACTTATTTTAAATTTCACAGAGACTATCCTAGAAAACAATAACCATGGCTACACCTCACAGGCGAACAAATTCGTTTAGATTGTAATTATTAATTATCTCCAAACATCACACTGTTTCGGCATTTGCGCACCCAACGCGATGATAATTTATTTATGTGTGATTTAACCAGATTTAAGTTGTCAATCAATGTTTGTTATGGAAAAGCTATTCAAGCTTCAATATGCGGGTTTGTCTGCTCTTGGCGAGGCTACCTACACCCTTCCTCTTGCTTCTATAATTCTTGAAAGGGTTTTTATTGGTCACAATGTAAACAGTCGTTATAGTATTTTCCGTAGAATTAAAGTTTGTCTTTTATAAGTAATAACTACCCACATGAAAAGCCAACGCTAAACAATAGCCCTAAATGATGAAAATACTATTTTTGAAAAGTAAGCCAATGTGTAACGTCCGCAACGGCAGAAAGTACTCAAATTTTTTTAATATGAGGGGAAATAGGTGTTTATAATGGTTAGCCGCGAGTCTGAACGGCTCTAAATTGCTCTAGGTTGTCGAGAATCCGAAAACATAACCTCAGTAACAAAACGTGTGTTTAAAAATATTAATATTAAAATTAATAAATATCGATAAAATCGGAGTCCACATCGGAACAAACACTGTTTCAAGCCAATCGGATGATAATTTTTGCAAGCAGAATTTACGCAATTTTCCTCGTGGGCGGATTTTCGAAATCGGGAAACACGTGTCGACTATTTCGCGTACTAGCTTACAAACCCAGTCAAGTCATGGGATGAAAATTTTTGTTATACAATTTGGGTCATGGAAAAGGAACGTCCGCAACGAACGTCCGCAACGCACAAAAATTAAGTTATTTTAATAACGGGACCACTATCATTCTTTTGAAAGCTGGGTTGATTGGTCTATATTCTACTAAATTTTTGTAATGAGACTTTTTTGTTTATTATGCAAAATTCGCTAAAAAGTGTGGAAGCAAAAAGCCCAGTCGACTTCCATTTTGTAACGTCCGCAGCGGAACTTTAAACAAGCATAACTTTTTTTCAAAAACAGATAAACTATTATCTTAAATTAGGTTTGAAAGTACTCCCAAAGAACTGCACTTTGCACCAAAGGTATTTCAAATATACCAAAGGGACGCCAGGGCAATTTTAAAAAGCAAATTTGCGTACAAATGTAACGTCCGCAACGCAGGATTAGCCCATATAACCTTCGACCACCTCACAAATTTTCAGTATTCGATTGTCCAAAATCATTTGAAGGATTTTTTTTTCGATTTTTCACTTGCTGCTAAGGCTAAAACGGAGCTGAGTACCATTGACTTTGATGTGGTTGCTTCGAAAGTTCTTTTAGCTTGCTGACAAAGTCTATTAAGATATCATATTATTGGATATGTAAGTGTATTCAAGCTGCGACTCCGCCCAAGTTAGCTCTTCGACTTTTGTAGTTTTAATTTAATCAAGAAACGAATCCCCCGCAAACTTTAAGCTATCTTTAAGCAGGCTCAGCAGAAAGTTTTTGTGGGTATTTTATGTGAGCTGCCAAAATAAATATGGGAATATACAACCTCTAACCCGCATGGCATCAAGAACAGCAACAACAACAAAAGCAACAAGAGCCACCACCAGGATAACAATGGCCCGCATACAAATTTGTGGGCGTTACTGAAGAGATTTGTAAACAATATTTTGTGGCATATATTTTGGGGGGCAGCCAGCCGACTGATGTTATTTGGCATCCGTCTCCGTTGGCCGCCTTTGGTTTGTCTTTGTCTCGTCTTGATTTTGGTTTCGGTTACAACATTTTTAGATGATGTCTATTTCAGTGCTGTTTCTTTATTGCGCCTGCTGAAGTTGCTCCATTGCGGCTCGCTTGTTTTTCATTTGGTGACAGAAGGTTTACCAGATTATAGAATTTTTTATGAAGCGTAATGTGATGTTATGAACAAATGAGACTGAATGTTTTCATTAAGGAAAGTTTTGCTTATTTCCCAACAGCCTTGACACTGTCACTTTAGAGATGCAATCAAGTGAATTCATAAATATTTATGGCTGACATTTTGGGTCCAATCAATTTGGCATTAAAAAACATATTTACACACCGAAAAAAGAAGAAGAATCTTTCGGCATAATTTAACATACACAAAGGGCAACCAAGAACAAAAATTTATTACAACAGTCAAATGTTTGGGCCGAAAAAAAAGATACTGACAGCGAGCCTCTTGTACTGTGGGAATTTTACACATTTTCCTGGACAAAATCATTGAGAGATTATTTCGGCAACAGAAACTTTCTTAAATTACTTGGCAAGGTTTCTTTCAATGTTTTGCCCATATCTAAGTTTTACCCTCACCCGACCCAAACCTTGTAGCTGCCGTCCGCTGTCGCCGTCGCTGTCCGCTGTCCGCTGTCTGTCCGTCTGTCTGTTCTACGCAAACTAGCTCCAGTTAAAGCTACGAGCGAACTTGCACAGAGTCTCTACGCACCGCTAAGCGGACCGACCGGCGGTGACATATCTAAGCGCCAGGAACATCGGTCGAAAAGTGGGTTTTGTGAGAAAACTTTTTGTTTTAAGTAAACGCCTTCCGCTTCGACATTATTAGTAACGCTTTTACACGATTTGGGCAAAACGGAGACACAAGCGCCAGACCGGCGGTAACGCCCCGCCGACATTTTAGTTTTATACGTCCAGTTAGTTGTCAAAACGGGCTTTTATACAAAGGCTTTTATCGAAAATGGTTTGTTTTAAGCGACGTTCGTAAACTCGTTGTATTAAAACATTTGCAAGGGTATTAAAACCGCAAAGACGAGTTAGGGCCTTCTCGTTTTTAGGGACTTTTTATACCCTGTTCCCATTAAAAATGGGAAAAAGGGGATCATGAAGTTGTGCAAATGTATGTTACAGGGAGAAGGAAGCACCTCCGACCCCATAAAGTATATATAGTCTTGATCAGCATCAACAGCCGATTCGATTTTGCCATGTCCGTCTGTCTGTCTGTATAAACCCGTCGATCTCAGAGACTAATAGATTGAGCCACAAATTTTGGCATGTATGTAGGTGTATACCGTACCCAGATCGAGTTTGTATCAGATTTCGAAAATTCCTCCTCCTCCATCATTAAACAGCGAAAATCTGTCATTTTATCTGTATAAACGCGTAAATCTTACAGACTATAAGAGGTAGAGCCTCAAATTTTTGCATGTATGTAGATGTACACCGTAACCAGATAAAGTTTGCTCCAGGTTTGGCAAACTCCTCCTCCATCTTCTTCTAACCACGAAAAACTGTCCGAGCTACAATTTTTAAGTTTGAACCTAGTGACTTAATATATATTCAGTGAGGCCCAACATCTATCTATTCTGTGTACCACAATGAGATCAGAGCAAAAACACCGAAAATATGTACATAAGTGCGCCTGCCCATTTATTGAAATAAATTTTAAAATAAATGGAATTCAAAGCTATAGGAACCACATTACTTGGGACTGGGTATTTTGCTGTCGGGGCACTCGACCGCAACACTCTTACTTGTTTATGTAGTGTATTTGTTACTCAGAGTATATTATTTTATTCTGCGCGTCGCACAGATTTCCATTTTTGTGATCTGCTAACGGTCTGCCTCAGTTTATATTCGGCTCCTTATCCCACATCTCAGCACCGAGAAAAACATTGATACAAAATGATAGTCATGTCCACTATATTTTATATCAATTTAACTCCGATTCAACTAAGATCAAATTGAAATGCCCGAAAATATCACTACGGTATTTTCGAACATTTCGTTAGGATATTTTGAAGATCTATACATGTTAAATGATTTAAGTTGATAATATCGTCTTAAGGTATCATTTAGATATTATACAAATATCATTTTTTTTAATCCAAAATAAATCTTTTCCAAAGTGAAATAATAATAAATAAACTGTTGTTCTATATATTTGGCTGGTGTACTACAGGTTCTTAATTATATTTCATAACGCTAGGTAATTTGGGTGCCCCTCTGCAGAACATGTTTTTCAATTGACGACGCAGCAGGCTGCTCATCTGTGTAACTCTCTGTTTTATTATTGTGAAAATATTGTAAATTACCAAACCATTAATTCATATCAGAAATATTTTCAATTTGGCCTATCTGTGTGTGTGTGTTTAGTATACAATGCCAGCAACACATAGGGGTAGCTATTTGGGCTGTAAAACGAATACAGTAACAGAAATGCGAAATGTTGGGGTTGCAAGAACAGATCAGCAATAATAAGAAATAAATGAAATTACGCCCGTCAGAATTTAGCAACTGTGTTTTTAATCACAAGAGACACTAGTTTTCCGAAGTCAACAACAACTGGAGCAGAGACAAGCACGCCGGACAGTATTAAAGCATCCAGAACAACAATCTCTTACCATCTTTGAGATCTAGGTGCTCATAAAGACGGACGGACAGAAGGACATGTCTATATCGACTCGGCTGTTGATGCCGATCAAGAATATATATGCTTTATATGGTCGGAAATGATTCCTTCTGCCTGTTACATATATTTGCTTGACTTTTGTATACCCCTTTTACTCTACGAGTAACGGGTATAAAAATGATGACGAGATGTGTTGCGCATTAGAAAAAGAGGATCTACCATAAATTGAGATGGTACCAGAACTGTAGAACGGCTTGCTCATGGGCGCGGTTCCAAACTTAAACCTTTTTCTGAAGTTCAAGAGCAATAGAAATAATGCACAATACAGCGGCAAAATCAAAGGCTAAGTTGGCTCATTGCTGCCAATGCCAAACGATATTTAGTATGTATACATAAATTTTTACAAGTCAATCGTGTGGATGCAAGTTGCGGCTACAATAACCTCAACTCGCCTAACGCCATTCGTTTCGCCGGCCAGCTGGACTCCCTTTCAAATGAGCACAATGAATTATTAAAACTCTTTAAGTCACACATAAATCAAATCGTCGTGTAGAAGAAACCGCTTTTTAAAAGGAACGTTGACCTCATAACAATTAATTTTTGTCCCAAAAACTAGTCCATTTCCCATAGTGTTTAGGCACGCACACCGAACGAGGGCATCGACAGGCTGCGATTGCTCGCTTTTATTTTCTTTTCTCGCCCAACAGTTTGGCCTTGCTCTCTGGCATCGACACACTCGTGATTGCTTTGCAGTTTTTGAAATGTATCTCGCCAAGGCTCGCCGCCCCACCCGGAATTCTCGTCTAGTCCTGTGCGTAGTTATTTCTGATCATAAAATCAATATGCGCATACTAAAATTTTATTTCTTTACAATTTGTGTACGAATTTGTGCGCTGCTTCCACTTTAATCTCTCTCTTGCTCTCTCACTCTCTCTCTCCGGATTTACGATTTGCCAGTTGCCGCATTGTTTTTTGTGTTCCTTTGTAGTCCATTTAATTCATGCCATCAAGGACCTAGCCGGCACATGTTTTGTTCATTTCGGGGAAATGGGAAATGTAGCTTTGACATATTTTTTTTTCCCCCTTTTTTTTTTTTTGTTCGTCGCTTATTGGCGTTTCCTTTGTCAATGCGCAGTCCCACACGTCGTATGCTTTATAATTACTATGTCAGGGCAACGCCTTTGACACGGTTAATGACTTGCGAGTATTTGCCCGCCTGGCCCGCTAACAGTGTTTACCCAAACGGAGCAAAATCGTTGAATAGCCAAGTACAAACAGCCGCCACTCCATTATGCCGTGCGAGGTAAGTATTGCCAACAAATTGGTAATATTTCATTTATTCCCGTTTCAGTGGTGCTTGGCTTATTTGGTTTGTTATTGAATTGATGCGTGTGTTTCTGACACACTCCGTACGTGCTGCTGGCCAGAGCAAATAATCCGGGGCAGACAGACAGTCACGACCCGTGCGGGACTGACCAAATGTCAAATAAATACAACAGTGTACACTTATTTCATTTCCAGATTTATGGTTGGCAAGTGTCCTCCTTTGAGCAATTTGGAACGCTGGCTCCTTTCTCGCTCTCTGCACAATGACAGCAATTTCCGTTGACAGTCGTTGAAACCATACGCCAGTGTTGTGTATTCTTCTCTCCTCCTTCATGTTTGTTATTTTTTTTAGCATATGATGCCAAGCCCCAGCTGTGCTTCATCTCCTGCTTCAGTGT
Source organism: Lordiphosa clarofinis (assembly GCA_018904275.1). Lineage (NCBI taxonomy): Eukaryota > Metazoa > Arthropoda > Insecta > Diptera > Drosophilidae > Lordiphosa > Lordiphosa clarofinis. The sequence continues at coordinate 1,549,387 of JAEIGQ010000058.1, forward strand.
CAGCTACACAGCCCCTTCACTTGCACTCGCGCTTCGTGTCAGCCAAGTGACTGAGAGGTGAGGATTGCTGCTGCATTTTCCATGTGATTGCTTACCCTTGGCCACACTACAGGAAAATCAGTCAAACAACAATAGTAATACGATTGTCTGTGGTGTTATGTGACTGAGATGATGTCAGCGACATATCCTTTTTGGTTCCATCTATTCCAAGACATAAGCCAGTCATCTGGCTTCCAATTACAATGTTCGGATGGATTCCGTGCACGTAATACTCGTTCGCTGTTTATGTCGGTGTAAAGAGTTTAACATGTGCTTGTGTGCTTCGATAGCAACTGGGACTATTGTCCCAGTACTGTCACGTTATTTCATGCGACCACATCGCATATTTCGCTAGCCGCAACAGCACGTACAGAATTCAGTTATAATGTGTAACTGCAAATGGAATTTATCTTTAGTTTTGGTTCGAATTACACTATACAACAAGCAGGAGGAGAAGAGTTTTGATTGCTGAGCAATAACTTTAACTCTGGATGGCATCGGAAACCTGGCTTATTACTTGAGGGATGATATACGAATCAATGGTATACAAGAGATACAAATACACTGAGAAAAAAAGTATTTGTCGAGAATCTTGCAATCTTATACAGAGCTGTCCTGGAAGTCTCTAGAGATTTTCGTATAAGCGATTCCACTTCGAACTAAACTGAGACTTTATTTGGGAAGTGGCAAAAAATAGTTTACAAAATAATAAAAATTTCGCGATCCCGAACATTTGGTAGAATTCTTTGTTAATTCCGCTGAGTCGAAAAATCCAATCCGCAAATTTTTTTATGGGTTAAACTTGAATTTCGGAGTCGAAAATAAGAAATGCCCACAAATAATCCAAGATCATTCTTGCATTCAATTTGACGTCTTGCACTCATTTTTCAACCTAAGTCAATCACAAAAAAACTTAACCAGGTACAAAATAAATTTGTTAGGTCATAGTAGCTCTTAAATAGAATTGTTTGAATTTTAACTATGCCTCCTGTGACGAACATAAAACAGTCAAACCAAGTCAATTTGGTTGAAGTTGAAACCTTCCATTTTTTACTAAAATGCCAATAACTTCTTTATTCTTGATCGGATTTTAATGAGTTATGTGGCGTTGTATTTTTAATAGATAAATCTTTAGTGACCAGCAATAAAATAAATTTTACACAATTTTTTTCGTTGTGAAAATCGCACTTAAAATCTAGCTTTTTTTAAAAAGTGATAAATTTAATGCAAAGTTGCCGATAAAAGCCTTTATAACGCCGAAGTCCAGCACCGGATGAGGAAGTGGTCTATCAACGAATGATAGGGCGTTCAATTACCTTCCAAGTAAGCATTACCTTTTTATAATGAAAGAACCGGTACTGAAGATATACGCATTTTTCTAAAGGTACTTTTTTTACATATCAGAAATCTAGCTTTTCCGCGATTTCTCGAAAACGGCCCCATAAAAAATTTTGCGGATTGGATTTTTAAACACAGCAAATGGATTTACATACGAAATGACTGCCAGATGGTCGGGATCGGAAATGCTGAAAACTAGTGTAATCAAACCACCTGGACGAAAAACCGTACGCATCCAATCTACTTGGCTTTAATCAGGCGGTTTCAAATCGCTCTACTTTTGCCATTTAATCTAGTAGCCGGGCATCTTTGAGCCTCTTAACATATAAGTTAATATGAAATGCTAACGTTTATACGAAAACCTCTAGAGATTTCTGTGGCACACCCGATAAAAACAAAGTGGAAAAACCTTAAAATGAGCTAAAAAGTCTTTAATACAAGAAATATCACCTCTCAATTTCTTGACCATTTTCCAGAAAAACTATTTGATATATATGTAGATTTATTCTGTAAAAAAAAAATAAAAATAATAATTTTCTTTATCGATAGGCTTTTTAGGTGCAATAAGCGTTAAAAGAACTCAGCTGGCAGAAATCTCTTCTTTGTCAGAAGAAAATTTTACACCTGATGGCAAAGCGAACTAAGAAACCTCGCTAAGTTTTCAGTCCCACTAACTTAAACAAAGGCAAAACCCCCTCCTCCCCCCCTTCCTCATACTCACCTAAAAATTATGAATTTTTGCTCTTGTTTTCAAGATATCTCGAAAAATCCATTTAGCAGTATTAATGGCTTTTTAAAAATTATGGAGGCTACACCGCAGAAATATCTGTATTTATGAACTCTATGCGACAGTATACATATTAATGCAGCCTAAAAAATCATGGGAGCAAATTCAAAATCAATAGCAAATTTTTTAAACTTAATCGTCGGGTACCAGCCATTTAGGGTGATTGCATTTTAATTTCAACCACTTTAGCATGTAGCCCAATGGTTCTTCCAATTTCTCAAGTTTTGTTACATTTAAATTTTCTCGATGGACAAAGTTACAGACGCTTAGTCCCGAATTAATGAATAACGAGAAGGCCAAGCTAACTTCGTCTTTGCCGAAGTTTTAATACCCTTGCAAATGTTTTAATACAACAGAGTTTACGAACGTCAGCATTAAAACAAACCATTTTTCTGATAAAACCCATTTTTCGACCGATAGTTTCTATGGCAGCTATAAGATATAGTCATCCGATTTTGACCAAAACTTCCAAATCTGTGTAAAAGCGTATAAAACTAACAATTGTCGATGTGGAGGGCGTTTACATTAAAAACAAAAAAGTTTTCTCACAAAGACCCACTTTTCGACCGATAGTTCCTATGGCAGCTATAAGATATAGTCATCCGATTTTGACCAAAACTTCCAAATCTGTGTAAAAGCGTATAAAACTAATAATTGTCGATGTGGAGGGCGTTTACATTAAAAACAAAAAAGTTTTCTCACAAAGACCCACTTTTCGACCGATAGTTCCTATGGCAGCTATAAGATATAGTCATCCGATCCGGTCGGTTCCGACATATTAGCAGTGTGCAGTAAAAAGAAGACTCTGTGCAAAGTTTCAGCTCGATAGCTTTAAAAGTGAGAGACTAGTTTGCGTAGAAACAGACAGACGGACAGACGGACAGACAGACGGACAGACAGACGGACGGACAAAGCTGAATCGACTCAGCTCGTCGCCCTGATCAAGAATATATATAGTTTATAGGGTCAGAAATTGATATTATCTATGCGTTGCAAATCGGAAATTATAATACCCTTTGCAAGGGTATAAAAATGTATGGTAGGATAACTAAATTGATACACAAAATGTGTATAGGAAATATGGAAAGACTACGTGATCTAACATAGACCTTACATTAATTGTCAAGTAAATGTACAATAACATTTAATCAGTACTAGATTTAAACATTTTTTTAAAAGAAGATGAATTTAAAAATTTTTAAAAAAATTTTTTAAAGAATTTTTTCTAAATTTTGGTCAAAAATATTGATATATATACCTTTGAAATCCGACAACTCTACTTTCTTCCAACCTGAAGACCAAAAGTAGGTTCGACAAGCATACAAACCTGTCCGCTAACCGAACCTTACACTCATAAAAATCTAGAACGAATAATTTTAATATGAACGCTCTTGAAAAAAATATCTATTCGCACTTGAATTTTTAAGAATTTCGCTCTTGGAATCGAGAAAAATTCATTCTTAATGGCAAAAGGAGTGAGGAAACGCGAACTTTGAGAGAATTACGTTGGACGCGCTCTTTCAAAGAGAGACAGCGCATGCGCAGTTTGTCGTTGTCATATATGACAGTAGCCGGCCGTTAATTCTGTAAATGTAGAACATTAAGATTAGGTAAAATTAATTAATTAAACAACTGTAAAATGTAATAACTATTTTTAAAACAACACATTAAAAAAAAAAACAAATGAAAATTAAAACAAAAAAGATAAAATAAACAAGTGAGAAAGTCGGTCAAGCCCGACTATAACATACTCTGTACCCGGAGTAGAAGCTGAATGCAATGTTGGTGCTGCGCTCATCTCTAAGTCTCTCTCTTTTTTTTTCTCTCTCTCTCTCTCACTCTCTCTCTCTCTAAGATTGTGTGGTGTTAGTTGTGCATGGGTGGGAGGGGGTGGGGCGAGTGAGATGTACTTTTTTGCTCATAACTTGAGAACCACTGATCGGATCTTTATCATTTCTTCGGCAAATCGATACATTTTGCTAATTACTAACTATCTCTAGAAGGAACTAAACGTCTATCTTTAAAACTGTAGGAGATATAATTCCAAGGAGATATTTTTTCCAAATTGCGGGGGCGGGAGGGGGCGTGGCAAAAATTGAAAATATACTTGATCTGCCTGCATCTATAAGAAACATTTTTCCCATACATGTCAAACCTCTATCTCTTACCATCTCCGAGATCTGTTTGTTCATACGGACGGACAGACAGACGGACGGACAGACGGACGGACAGACGGACAGACGGACATGGCTATATCGACTCGGCTGTTGATGCTGATCAAGAATATATATACTTTATATAGTCGGAAATGATTCCTTCTCCCTGTTACATACTTTTGCACAAACTTAATATACTCTGTGTACCTTTGGTACAGAGTATAAAAAGAAATGCTCCCACGGGGACTTGATCTACGGTCGAGCTCTTGCGGCCGGCCAAATACCAACCGCGCTGGTTCATAAATATACTTTCGCCGCGACTTGTAGCTTATGAAGAATAGTCGTGTCGGTTAAACTGCTCGTCCAACTGTGTATGTTACAGTCTTCGAGGTACCGAGTTCAAGTCCCAGTAAAGTAAGTAAAACAAGTGAGAATGTCGTTCAAGCCCTACTATAACATACTCTGTACCTGGAGTAGAAGCTGAATGCAATGCTGGTGCTGCGCTCATCTCTAACTCTCTCTCTCTCTCTTTCTATCTCTCTCCCTCTCTATCTTTCTCTCTCTAAGATTGGGCGGTGTTAGTTGTAAAAGGATGGGAGGGGGTGGGGGGAGGGTGATTTATTTTTTGCTCATAACTTGAGAACCGCTTATCCGATCTTTAACATTTTTTTGGCAAATCGATACATTTTGCTAATTACTGACTATCTCTAGGAGGTACAAAACGTCTATCTCCAAAACTGTAGGAGATAAACCGTTTTTTCTAAATTCCGGGGGCGGGAGGAGGCGTGGCAAAAATTTAAAATAAACATAATCTACCTGCAAGTATAAGAGGCATTTGTCCCATACATGTCAAACCTCTATATTTTACCATCTCTGAGATCTGTTTGTTCATGCGGACGGAGGGACGGACAGACATACAGACAGACGGACACGGCTATATCGACTCGGCTGTTGATGCTGATCAAGAATATATATACTTTATCTATATATATAAAAAAGTTCAACCTGACTGACTGACTGGTGACCGTCGTACAGCCTAAGCCATAAAAGATAGGAAGGTGAGATTTTCACAGTAGTTTTATCTTATGCTAAAAGTGAGTACTAAGAACGGATTTTGGAAAATTCTGTCGGCAAATGTGGAAAATTCGCGGAAAACGGTTGTATGAAACTTTTTTGTTTTTCATCCGATCAAGTTCAAACTCATTTTCAAAGATCTATATGAAAATTCGACAACAACTGCATACCAATCTTCCGGAAAATTCACCCCGCTGGGTGGAAAGTGGGTGGTCAAGGTTGTATGGGCGAAACTTTAGTTGCCAGCGATTGGCGCCAAAATTATTTTCAAAATTACACATAACAAAACATAAGTTGTAAGCATAGTACGCGAAATAGAGATTTTGGAAAATCCGCACAAGAGGAAATTTGCCGGAAAATTCTAAGTCCAAAAAAGTTTTTATCATACGATTGGCCTGAAACTCGGTTTGTAAGTATAGAACACGAAATAGTTTAAAATGTTATATTCCGAAGTTGGAAAATTTGACCTGACGGTCGAAAAATTCCCGGAAAATTCTGTATAAAAAAAACTATTTTCCATCCGACTGGCTTGAAACTCTGTTTGTAAGGACAAAATACGAAATAATTTGTAATGTGATTTTTCAATGTCGGAAAAGCCGCCCAAGAGGAAAATGGCCGGAAAATTCTGCATGCAAAAACTATTTTTCATACGATTAGCTTAAAACTCGGATTGTAAGGTCAAAATGAGAATTTATTTTGTTTTTAATTTTCCGATGTTGGAACTATCGCCGTGATGCTCACTGTGAAGTGAATGGGATGTGGGTGGAAAGTTGTTTTGGAAGTGGGTGGTAAGTGGATGTAAAGTGGGTGAAATGTGGCAGGAAGTGGGAGGGATGTGGGTGGGATGCGGGAGGGATGTGGGTGGGATGTTAATGGGAAGTGGTCGGGAAATGGACGGGAAGACGGCAGGAGGTGTGTGGTATGTGGGTGGGAAGTGGGCGGGATGTGGGTAAGTGGTGGGATGTTGGGTGGGATGTAGGTGGGAAGTGGATGGGTGGAATGTGGGTGGCAAGTGGGTGGAATGTGGGTGGGATGTGGGCGGATAGTGGGTGGGATTGAAATGGGATGTGGGTGGAATGTGGCGGTAAGTGGGAGGGATGTGGGTGGGATGTAAATGGTAAGTGATCGGGATTTGGGCGGGAAGAGGTCGGGAAGTTTGCGGTATGTTGGTGGCAAGTGGGTGGGATGTAGGTGCGAAGTGGGCGGAAAGTGGGTGGGATGTGGGCGGGAAGTGGTTGGGATGTGGGTGGGAAGTGGGTGGGATGGAATTGGGAAGTGGATGGAATGTGGGTGGGAAGTGGGCGGAAAGTGGGTGGGATGTGGGCGGAAAGTGGGAGGGATGTGGGTGGGATGTAAATGGTAAGTGATCGGGATTTGGGCGGGAAAAGGGCGGGAAGTGTGCGGTATGTTGGTGGCAAGTGGGTGGGATGTAGGTGCGAAGTGGGCGGAAAGTGGGTGGGATGTGGGCGGGAAGTGGTTGGGATGTGGGTGGGATGGAAATGGGAAGTGGATGGGATGTGGGTGGAATGTGGGTGGGAAGTGGGCGGAAAGTGTGTGCGAAGTGGGCGGAAAGTGGGTGGAATGTGGGCCTGAAGTGGGTGGTAAGTGGGTGTGCGTTGGTTAAATACTGTTGAAGGCGCAGCGAAGCGTGACGGGCTATTTGCTAGTATAGTATAAAAATAAAAAATTGTGACTAACTCAAAATAAATCACATCTTAGAATAAAATGGGTGGGGTGGCAGATGGTGGTGAGTGGCGATCAGCGCGAAACAACCAACACCAAGTCGGTCGGACGGGTTGTTCCGGGGTCTCGGTCGTGTGTCTCACAACCAAACAGCCATCCCCTTCAATTATTATTTTTAGTCTTTTATTTTGAGAATTATTTGTACTTGGATCAAGTACTGAATCTCTTGAGTCAAGAAAGTTGGGATATAAAATGTACACTTGGATCTAGAATAATTGCTCTTACCGTACTTTTGAGAACGAATGCTTTTGATTCGAGAGTGAAATTCTCTCTTTTTTCTTTGAGTGTAGACTTTATAACGGTTACAAATCACCGAATCGATTCTACATAGGCCATTTTGCCTTGTTGAGAATGCATATTGCATATTACATATTGTCCCTCATGTCGATTTTGCCCAACTTGTCGGCACAAGGAAACTTATGTCAAGCATTTAAACAAATAAGCGCTAATTCTCTTGCCAAGAACCCTAGCTTCTCATTCGAGATGGCAGATGATAAGGAAGTTGGCCCAGAACTAAGTGATTCAATTATGAACGACAGCGAATCCGTATGTCGAACGGATGAGCTGCACAACTTTTCAATGATCGGACTTGGGACTTCTTTGTCACCGCAAGTCATGGACAACATCTTCTAATCTATGCCATAACATCGAGAAACCATGGCCCAAAGAGCACCAATTGATCTGCCTCCTATGGGTTCAAGACCAAAGATATCAGAGTTTAGGTATAACCATGACCATGCAATGATTTTATTCTCTTATCAGTATCCAGCAGAAAGTTTTCTGTCTCGTTACAAATGAAATTCATTTTCGTTTCATGGAATATTCGATCTGAAGACGAAGCTCTGTCCAGCTGTCGAACTAAATTAAATTGGTCAAAGGTTATATATTACCATACTAAGAAACTCTCTTGGCAGGCTGACCCATTGCCATTTTTCTAGGAACGTTCACGAATACTGCTTAAAGTTTCATTTTGTTGCATAGTGTTGTTCGAGTATTTGCCTTTGCCGCAGCTTCGTTTTACTGCGAAATGGCCCAAATGCAGTTCTGTAATTGCCTTTTCGCACTAATTTGGCCGACACGTGACTCCCAATTTTGCGTCTCCACGAATCCCTATATATTCCGCCGCATCACTGACAAAAGCCCAAGGACGTGTTTGAAATGTTGACAAATAGTTTAGTTTCGTTAAATCCTTTTTGGCCAGTGCCAGCTCCCGCTTAATATGTCATAAAATGTGTCCATAAATAAACTCGACTGGCCTAGCTGACTGCTCGTCATTAAACGCGTGCGTGCTAGCGGCTTATTACTAAACGGCTTACTTGGCCTCGCCGGCTTTATTGTACTTGTGTATGTAAAGAACTTAATTTCCTGGCCAGATGAGCTGGCCCTGCCGCATGGTCTGATTAAAGTGGTTTTACTGAGCGCTGAGCGGACATAAATAAATAAATGAAATAAATAACAAAAAGCAAAAAAGGCGCAGGGCTGGGGCTGTGGGCAAAAGTCAAATTGAAACTTGGTTTGCCAGCGAAAACAACGAACAGAAGCAACCATAAATTATGATCACAGCTAAACTTTGTGGCACGGCTGGCTGACACGCATTGGGGCACATGTGGGCCAGTTTAATATTTTATGCTAAACCACAAGACCAACTCAACTCAAATCTCATGAAGTGAACATAAAACATGCAAATTAAAAGGTCCAAACACGTCGTCCGAGTCCGAGTGGTGGCACTCACACACACACACGCACGCACACAGTTGCACACAAAGTGAACTAATTTACACAAAAACAATACAATTTGCGAACCCTTGTTTCATGTGGCACCCCCTTGTTCCAGGCCTGCGGCTCTAGCATTGCCTTAACCCTATTACCAGTTTGCTTAGCTCACAGCCAAATGGCGCCACCTATCCATTTATAACCTGTCTCCCTCACACACATGCGTGCATGTGGTCACATTGTAAATCTTACTGTCAGGACATTCAGGATTCATTTGGACTGAGAGGGAGCCACCACACTCAGAGAGTCTCGCTTTGTCTCTACGAGTGTGAATATCCAAGTAGTTGGCGTATTTTTCGCGCGCACAAACACACATACACAGGCAATCAATGCACGAAATTTATGCCAAAAGTCATCCTACGAGGTATGCCTTAAAAGTTCTAGTTATGCTGACAAATGGAAGTCTTTTTCGAACCTCAACACAATCTAAGTCAATAGAGACCGAGTTCACTCAATTGTTTTAGTAGCTGGGTTTATTTTTGGACCTTATTTTGCACTTGTGTTTGTTTTTATTTATTTATTTTTAGCGCAAAGTTTTTGAAATTATTGGAATTTTTGTAGATTTAACTATACGGAACCATGTACTTGATGATGGTTTATGAAATGTCATCTTACTTTTTAAGCTCACAAGTTTAAGGTTTTTGAGAACAAATCAGAATAAAATCGTTTTTCTACATAAATTACTTCCCCGATTTATACCAATAAGAGCCCAGCACAAGTGCACACTAATCAAGTAAAAGCCGAGTGCCCCGACTGCAAAATGAATTTTTCCATATCTAAAGCAACCTCGATCAGGGTATGGTAGAACCCGACAAACATAAAACAAAAAATTTTGGTTCTATCTATTATAGTCCGTGAGATCGACGCGTTCATACAGACAAACAGACGGACATGGCTACACCGATTCGGCTATTGATGCTGATTATTGATCTTTATATACTCTATACAGGCGCGGATCTAGGAATGGGCTAAGGAACTCAAGTACAGGGCTGTAAACCTCATAAAAATCGACAGTGGTTCACTCCGGGGTTCAAACCCGGGATTCGGGTTCACGGAGCGGGTTCAGAAGGTCGCTGAACCGAGGTTCAGGTTCCTACCGGGTTTCAGAAAACATGTTTGTAAATTGAAACAATTTTAAATTGAGTTTAGGCTTAGCTCATCGGACGTTTTTGCAGGCTCCAGGTCTATAAGTCACGGAGAAATAAGTAAAAGAGATCAAATTTACGCTGCTCAACTTTGAGCGGTGTTAAGCGATAGTCCGCACTGAGATTCCTCCATAAGAAGATTCCGCATGGGAATTCACAGTGGTTAGGGCGAGCCAGACATAGTCCCAAATGCACTCTGTGAACATAAGAAGTGAGTGCAAACAGCTGACAAATTTCTAACAGAATCGGAGTCGACTAAGCCACCGTTCAATTAATATTTTCTAAATTTATGTTTGTTCATAACTTTTAAAACAAGACACCATTTTGGAGGATGGTCGACTGTACAGCTGTTTTAAGAACCTCGCGATTGCCTATCTATTGCAAGTTATCAGCATTGTCTGTTTGGGGATTCCAAAGGCAGCACAAGTGCAATGCTATAAATTGACAGCAGCCGTTATGTAGATGTGTGCCCCATAGTGGCATTAGTGCAATCTTTCATTATTATCGACTTTATCGCTAGATGAAAAAAATATGTGAGTAGACAAAGTGCGCTAGATTGATACTTGTGTTGCAGGAACTGCTATTACAACAAATGCGGCATTGTTAAGTACTTTAAAGCATAAAGATTGCCTTTCCTCATCATCAAAAGATAAAAATGGTAAAGAAACATAAGTTTTTTTTTTACCATTCTAAAAGCTTTTACTTATTAGTTTCATTATAATATTGTTAAATGCTTCTTTACAAGTTGTTTTTATTCCCAGACTTAAAAATTGTGGGAAATGACAAACTTGACATTAATATTATAAACTTCGAAATACACGTTACTCATGAAAAAACTTGTTTAACAGTGTTCCTGCGTTCCCTAGGGTGACCATCCGAAAAGTATGCAACATTTTTTATTTAGCTCATAACTTGAGAACCGTTCATCCGATCTTTATCATTTCTTCGGCCAATCGATTCATTTTTCTAATTACTAACTATCTCTAGAAGGTACCGTCTATCTTCAAAACTGTAAGAGTTATAACTTTGTTTTCCGAATTGCGGGGGCGGGAGGGTGCTTGGCCAAAATTTGAAACTTGATCTGCGTGCGGTTAAAAGAAGCATTTGTCCCATACATGTCAAACCTGTATCTCTTACCATCTTTGAGATCTAGGTGTTTATACAGACAGACGGACGGACAGACGGACATGTCTATATCGACTCGGTTGTTGATGCTGATCAAGAATATATATACTTTATATGGTCGGAAATGATTCGTTCTGCCTGTTACATACATTTGCACGACTTTAGTATTCCCTTTGTACTCTACGAGTAACGGGTATAAAAATATTTGTACAACGAAAAATGTTAATATATTTGCGTAATTTAATTATTTTCATCAGTTCATTGAAAGAAAATGTGTTCTAGTTCGCATTATAGTCAAATTTCACAGATGTATAAATATAATATTTGAAATCAAGGCTGCAAACCTTAAAAATTTTGCAGAATAATATTCTTTTTATTAATTAGCCGCTTTGCACTGGCATCATTTCTTATCATTTTTATTTCTTAAAGTTTTGTCTCTTCCATTGAAAAATCGTTATAATTCTAATCAACAAATTATTGCTAATGAATCTTTCTTCTTCCAGAGAGCAGCGAGTACTTTTCTAAAAAATGCCAAATTTCAAAACAAAAAAGTTTTTCTCACAAAGACCCAATTTACGACCGATAGTTCCTATGGCAGCTATAAGATATAGTCATCCGATCCGGTCGGTTCCGCCATATTAGCTGTAAGCAGTAAAAAGAAGACACTAAGCAAAGTTTTAGCTAGATAGCCTTAAAACTGAGAGACCAGTTTGCGTAGAAACAGACAGACAAACGGATGGATAAAGCTCAATCGACTCAGCTCGTCGCCCTTATCAAGAATATATATAGTTTATAAAGTCGGAAATGAATATTTCTATGCATTGCAAAATTTTGGGTTAAATTATAATACCCTTTGCAAGGGTATCAAAAAGCAGGACTATTAGACTATCAAGGCTCATGTGTCGAACAGGCAACAGTTTGGAAGCAGAAAGCAAAAACAGTTACAAAATGCAGAGCCAGTTGGTAAATTCATTTTCTGACAGTTTTCGATAAAGTTTCGCACTGCAGTAGGAAATTGAAGTCAACCATGTACAGCAGGAAATTGAAGTCAACCATGTCAATTTAATGCACCGAATTACAACTTTGTGTCATTAAAATTTTCTTGGGCAACAGTATCAATGTTCAAACTGTTAGACAACCACTTTGATTAAATAACTAGTGTCTGATTTGGAGTTGATGATCAACTTCGACATGGTAAGCTGCTCTTACGCTTGTCTTCGGCACATCTGTATCTTCTGTAATCTATACACAGATGTCAAATGCTAAATGATGCTCTAAGGCAGCGTCCGGCAAAACACACATGCTTATTTTGCCTTTGAATGTGTGCGTTCAGACACTCGAGAGCGCTCTCAGTTAGCACATGTTTGTTAGTGCAAAAGAGTGCAGTGTACGCTCGTATTGTGTCTGTGTATCGACGCCGCTGCTACAGAGGATAGACGTCGCTACTTCTATACACAGAACATTGAACGGTGCCGGACACTGGTTCAATTCGAACAAATTTCTCTGTGTTCTTATGAAAAACTTAAATTAATCAAGCTAGGTAGAGTGGATCGTTGCAGCTTGTTGTCTTTGATCCTACGAAAAATTTATATGGTTGGATTTATGTGTATTCCCCTTATGTCCCAGTGTGAGGAACCCGCTTAGACCTATTCCCAAATCAATATAATCAAGGCAAGGAAACAAAATTTATAAAACATAAAGATAAAACTCTCTATCTATAGCAAATTATTGAAAGAAAATAATGGCTTTTGAGTATGTGCGAAAACTTATTCGATTCTCTAGTTGTATTGCTACCACCCTCGCTTAAACCTTTTATTTCCCTAGCTTTGCCATAGACTTGGGCCGCATTTATTAAGTTTTACCATACTAATTTGTTAGACAGTTGTAGTTGTGTATTGGTAGAGGGGGAAGGGGGTGTATTTGTAGCTCTTAATTACAGTGCCTTTTTGTGTCCTCTGACTTTGGCTTTTACTCCTGAGCTACACTAAGAAATGAAGATGAAAATGTTGTGGAAAAGGATGAACAAAGTAAGAAGTTAAGTGGAAATTATTTAATCAAATAAGGCAAAAGTTGGCTGGCAACCACAGCAAAACACACACACACACACACACACTCACATCCAATGAGTGTCGCCTTTTTGCCTTTGACTCTGGCTTCAAAATTGCCAAACTAATTTATTTGATTCATTTGAATGCAGATTGTGTTTTCTGATTACCACACACATCTTTCCTTCTCTGCTGCTGGCCGCTCGGCTTATCTGCCAACTTAAGAGCATTTGCCAGTTTTGCATGTTGGCTTTTCATTTTGTTTCCCCAAGTTATTAGTAAATTTATACTCCTCTGGCATTTTCATGCATCATGAGCAAATCCATTTCATTTCATTTAACGAAGCACATTTATATGTTTTGTTTACTTTTTTTCTCAGCCTATCAAACGGCCTTAATGGCCTAAGTTCAACCGACTAAACCGAAGCCAGCCGCCCATTGCAGGCATCAAAAATGGTTCACTTCAAAATCCTTTGAGAGTGCCTCTCAAAATGAAATTAATGACTTAAAAGCTTTTTTGCGGTACCCGTCACTCAAAATACAATCAATGCGCGTAACGACAACGGCAGGAAGCGGCAACAGCAGCAGCAGCAATAAAACCAGGCGAAAATGCCAAAAATGCTGCGTTGTAATTTTCCAGCGCCATTTAAAGTCATTTTCAAAAGTTTTGAGCGATCAAAATGCTTTTTCACCACCTGAATCGCTCCAGTGACACGCAGGTCCCCAGCACTTACCTGCAACGAGAGGAGAGGAAAGGAGGGTTGAAAGGTGAGCAATTATTATTGTTATTTTGTGGCAAGTTCATGCAAAAGAATTAAGTAACTGTAAACGGAATAAACGACTCGCCCCTCCCCCCCACTCAGCATCGGAGTCACCGTCGAAGTTTTTATGGGTTGACAGTCAACCCCGCCGCCGCCCAGCAATAAATTGTGAAACGAACGCTTAACGTGCAACATATTCCAGCAGTGAACCCTCCCCCCTCCCCCATCGGACGGTGTCCGTCTCCCTTTTCAGAATAAATGAGCATTTTGCACCGTGAGGTTTTGTGGCATCATTTTTTCTCGCAACAGCAACACCTTCCATAACAATGCCAAATTGTTACACCATTAGCTGCTCCTGGAAAATTGGCAAACGCAACAAATCGAACCACTGGCAGAAGGGAAATGGAAATAACTCTAAGAGGGAGCCGGCGCAGCGTCTCTGCCTGTGGCCGACATTAAATCAACTGCAAAATGTCTGCGAAATGCGAAATGTGATGCGATGTGATGTTCTCCTGCCGGGTGATAAAGTGCGGGTTGTCGGCTGGGGGAGCTTTTCCGGAAATTGTGTGGAGCACAGCAGCAGCAACACGTAGCGTTTCAATTCATTTCGCTGTCTGAGTTTGTCTTCAGGCGTTGCCTGCATTGTGCGAATAAATCATTTTTGCAAATATAATAACTTGTACTCCACTTTCAGGGAGATCGGGCGGGGGAAATGTGTGTGTGTGTGTGTAATAAGCAAACTTAGGAAAAGTTGCAAATGTTCGTTATCAAAATTATTTCTTCTATTGATCAAAATCGTATAGATAGAACCATGATGGTCATTGCCGGAAGCAGTAATATGTGAAGGGAAATTAAACTTACTATAAACTACGTTTTGGTATTTTGTTCAAACAAAAACTTGCATTCTTAAAGCAAACATCAAGACGTTATTGAAAAAGTTTTTGGTTTATAGGAAACGCGGTGTGGTGGGAAAAGTTTCTACACTCAGAAAAATACAACCGGCAAAGTTATAGATCGACAACCCTTTTTTGTACTTCATATATCAAGTATGTTTTGTTCTTGGACATTCATTAATTAAGTATGAAACATTCTAGAATAGATATAATACGACTGTTAATACTTTCGTACGACAGAACTTTTGTACTTACAAAACTACGCTTTGGTAAATGTGATTAATTTTAAGCCGAATCTGTTCTTAATTTCCCTCCTAGTTCTATGGAGTGAGGTTAGATTTTTGACCTACTGTGTAAAGATCTTGATCTTTGGTAAATTCATTTCCTCTGGAAAACACTTACGGAATGTCGCACGGCATTTCAGTATACACCTTATAATGCTGTCTGGGCATCGCAACACCTTACTTCAGTGCCATTGACCCGCCTTGAGTAGAACCTCTTGCCTACTTAACCTCTCGTAGGCATCCGGGCTAGAGATACCACCTATACTCAAATTTATTCTGTCCACAACGAGAATCCCCCTCACTATTAAAAACTTAAAAAAAAACGAGAGCATAAGTTAAAGTCGGCTCTAACCGACTTCGATATACCGTTACTCATGAAAAACATGTTTAACAGTGTTCCTGCGTTCCTTAGGGTAACCATCAGAAAAGTATGCAACATTTTTTTAGGGTGGGTAGCGGGGGGGCTCGGTTCACTTTTTTGCTTATAACTTGAGAACCGTTCATCCGATCTTCATCATTTCTTTGGCATCGATTCATTTTGCTAATTACTAACTATCTCTAGAAGAAACAAATCGTCTATCTTTAAAAATGTAGGAGATATAACGTTTTTTCCAAATTGCGGGGGCGGGAGGGGGCGTGGCCAAAATTTGAAACAAACTTGATCTGCGTGCAGAAAAAAGAAGCATTTGTTCCATACATGTCAAACCTCTATCTCTTACCATCTCTGAGATCTAGGTGTTCATACAGACAGACGGACAGACGGACGGACGGACAGACGGACATAGCTATATCGACTCGGCTGTTGATGCTGATCAAGAATATATATACTTTATATGGTCGGAAATGATTCCTTCTGCCTATTACATAGATTTGCACGACTTTAGTATACCCTTTTTTCTCTACGAGTAACGGGTATAAAAAAGTGTTAATAGGGAATAAATATGGCATCGCAATGGGCCCAAAGTGGCCTAAGTAGGAGACTGACTTGTCGCTCTCAGCTTTCGCAAGCAAACCTTACCATAATGGATTATTACCATAAACGCTGCATTTTCGGCTTGCACCACTCACAGAAACAAGTCGCGCGAAAATGCCTGTCCTGACTCACCAGTTGCTTGGAAACAACGTTAGCTAGGAACGACCTCTACCGAATCCAGTCGGTGTGCGCACGCTCCAAAATACTGTCGTGGAGGAAGAAAATCAGTTCTATTGCTTTCCGGACAATATATATATTATAGGTACCATCAAAAAAAGGTCTGTAAAATCTGTTTTGGCTGATCAAAAGTGCAGAAATTCTAAATTTTTGTACCGGATTAAGGTTCGAACCAAAGACTTTCACAAGAAACCTAAAATCTCCGAACTTAACAATTGGCCAATTTTGGCTCGGAGCCTCGATAAAAATTATTGGGCTTGCAGCCCAGGCAAACGTGGGATCCCATTTATATGTCGGAAACTGGTAACACTTATGTCAAAAGTTTAAGTCTGCTAATACCAAAATAAAGATTAAAATTATTTATTATAAATGTCTTTTCCACGTTTTAATGTACTAGCGCTATTTGTGTTGTTTACAGCAGGGTTTTCAAAGTACCGTACAAAGTTCCGTACCTATGTTTAGTACACAAAAAGAACTCTATTCAGCAAGCGGATGCTAACCGGTTCTGAACCGAACTGAAGGTATTGAGTTACTTGCCAATAGTAAGCGACATCAGCAATTAAAAATATTATTGAATATAAAATATTGCGAAAATACTTGGAAAAGCAAAGTTTTTCTTAAAAAGCTAAGAACATCAACCTTATTAAATTTGCTAAGCACCCAAAATTTTAATAAGCCAAGTCCCGATTGTTTCATCCGTTGGAGGTCAACTTAAAACTCAATCGTTAACGTTTGATCTTTAATTGATATTGGCTTGAAATAGAAAATGAGTATGAGTATTTCTTTGGCTGGCAGGCCAGCAAAATTCATGTTGAAAAAAAGGGAGGACGACATAGCTCAGTAATTGTCAACTCTTTGGAAAAAAGAGCTTCGCCTGTTTTTGAATTCGATTTCTTAGATTCCTGGAATCAAACTTACTATCAAAAGAACGAAAAAAGGTAGCTAAATCTCATTTAATGTTAATAACATACACAACAAAACTCAAAACGTTGATGAAAACATAACGGATAATTCTTTGAATTCGATAAGTAAAGACGAGTTGGAAATGCTTGCCAAACAGCTCAATAATAGGGATTCAATTCCATGAAAAAGTAAAATAACGATTGTTAGCGTTTACCTAAAGATTAATAAATTTTGGAATATTTGTCAGGAAAATTGACTTAAGCATAGCTCGAAAAGTTTTAGGAGTTCCACCCACACAAGTGTCAGTAGAATGAACATTTTCCGCATTGGAGTTTGTTTTGTCAGACGCTCTTAAGTCTTTCAATATCGATGAAAAAATATTAGGAAATATATTATTTTATTAAGTCTTAACTAAAATTCCATCATATTGAAGATAATTTAAGTTTTTTAAAATCTATATTATTCCCTGTTGTTTTGAAAATCTTATATACAAGTATACTAAAACTATTTAAATGTTTTTATGAAATGAACAATGTCTTCTATTTAACCTTAGCATTTATTAAAACTTATATGTTTATTGTATATTAGGGTGTGTTTCACATATCGAAGTCGGTTTTCGAATGAACTTATGAATTTGGAATTAAAATTGCTTAAGTTTATATGTGAAGTGCCAAATATGTCAGAGATTACTTGATCAGGTCAAAAAAAATTGTAATTATTGGACGATTTTGATCTGCTTGGCTGTCAGTAGGCAATTTCAAACCGTCAAAGTTTCTAGAATTTCAAAACGAAATGAGAACGTTCATACGGAAATTGCCGTCGAAAATTTGAACAAACCCGATTATCTGAAAACCTAAGTCTTTGTTAATAAAGAAACCGAATACTTGTATCAAAAAATATGTTTTTTTCAACGAACCGTAACCGCGGTTCAGCAAGCCCCAAAAACCATGCAATGAACCGAACCGGCGGTTCAAAAACTGTGTGAACCACTGAACCGAATCCCTGCAGAAGAGTACGGTACATTTTTCGTTTCGTACTGTACGAATTCACAAGTAGGGTAAATAATTTGTAAAGGACCGACCGAATAAATTAAGTACCGAGCTTTTTGTGTTCAGCACTCGTGCGTACCAAAAAATTTAAGTTAAGTACAATGAAGTAAAAAATGGTTTTTAGTTAAGTACAAGAAGTGTAAAACAATTTTAGTTACAGACTATGTGATAAATAGGTGAAGAATTTAAACCATTTGCCAAGACTGAAGACTTATTAAAACGCGAAAAAAAACTAAATAACATAAAAAATAGTAATTATGAAAAACGCTAATGGCAACTAAGTGAAAAAACATGTCAGGATCAGTGATAAGAGCAATTCGCAGATAAGGGATCTCCATGGTAACAAAACCCCGAAATGCTTAAGAAACTGCTTCACAAAACCACAAATGATAACACACAACTGAATTGCCCTGCTTATGAAAATTCTGAACCCCGAGCTAAATTAATTAGTACAAAAGTCTGCCAGATTTAATGTATAAGCGTAATTCAAAAATAGTTCCAATTGTAATGAGAGTTTATTTATGCAATGATTATGTCTTTGAGCAATTTAGAGTTATGTTTTACAATTAATATATTCTATATATAATATGATGCACTAGCACTAAGTCTATTACGCAATTTTGTGCAAACATTCGGTAAGGATCTGAATGCGCGTTCCACAGACAGGTGGGTGGCCGGCATAGCCAAAACTACATCAGCTACTTTCGCCAACTGTGGCTCTTTGTATTGCAGGTACTTCCAGTACATATTGAAAGTCTTGCAATTTGTCTTCTTTTTAGAATCTAAGGCAGTCAATCGTGAGAGTCAAATATTTATCAAATTTTAAAACATTCTATAAATTTGTAAATAGGCTTGAAATCAACGTTTTACTACTTTGCTTTTTCACCGTTACGACTTTGCTGCTGCGTTCTTACCACCCCCCATCCCACCTACACCCCACCCACTCCCAATCTACTTCTTACACAACTTCTACCCGTTTCCCACCTACTTTCCACCCACTTCCAGCCTACATCCCAACCACTTATCACCCAATTCCCGCCCACTTTCCACCCACATCCCGCCCACCTCCCACCTCACTTCCCGCCCACACCCCGCCCAAATCCCACCCACCTCCCACCCACATCCCTCCCACTTCCCATCCAGTTTCCACCCATCTCCCACCCACATCCCAAACACCTCCCACCCACCTCCCACCCACACCCCGCCCAAATCCCACCCACCTCCCACCCACATCCCCCCCCACCCCACCCAACTCCCACCCACATCCCACCCACCTCCCGCCCACCTCCCACCCACTTCCCGCCAACAATCCCACCCACCTCCCACCCACATCCCTCCCACTTCCCATCCAGTTTCCACCCATCTCACCCTCATCCCACCCACTTGTCGCCCAATTCCCACTCACATCGCTCCCACTTCCCACCCACCCACACATTATTTCATGTTGCTGTTATTTTAATTGTGGCTGGAGTTTTTGTATTTGCGTTTGTTTTTGTTTTATTTGCAACTATAGTTTTTTAACTTGTACTCTGTCTTGTTGTTGTTGCCGAGGCAACGGAACAAAACGTATTCCTCTGCCTTGATTCATTGTGTTACAAATTTTGTTTCATTTTCTTACGCTCCTGATCGGTAACTCAATTCAACTGCTCCCACGCACACATTGAAATCGTTTCTCTTCGATTTATGCTCTCTGGGCTTTGGTTTTGCGTGCGCTCTCTGCTCTCGCAACTGTAAAGAAAAGTTTGCCTTTCGAAATGAATTGGGAGCAAATGGCTGGCAACCTTGACCACCATCTTTCCACCCAGAGGTGGTTGATTTTCCGGAAGATTGGTATGCAGTTAATGTTGAATTATTTTTATTGATTTTTGAAAATAAGTTTGAACTTGATCGGATGAAAAACGAAAAAGTTTCATACAAAAGTTTTCCGCGAATTTTCCACATTTCCCGACAGAATTTTCCAAAATCCGTTCTTAGTACTCACTTTCAGCATAAGATAAAACTACTGTGAAAATCTCATCTTCCTATCTTTTATGGTTTAGGCTGTGCGACGGTCACCAGTCAGTGAGTCAGTGAGTCAGTCAGGTTGAACTCTTTTATATATATACTAGCAAATAACCCGTCGCGCTTCGCTGCGCCTTCAACAGTATAGAATCAACGCACACTCACTTCAAGTCCACAACCCACACACTTCCCGTCCACTTCCCGACCACTTCAAGCCAATTTTCCGCCCACATCCCACCCACATTCCGCCCACATCCCGCCCACATACCACCCACTTCCCACCCTCTTCTCACCCCTCTCCCGTCCACTTCCCGTCCACTTCCCGCCCACATCCCACCCACATCCCGTCCACATACCACCCACTTCATGTGAGGGGAACATACCACCCACTTCCCACCCTCTTCCCGTCCACTTCCCGCTAACATCCCACCCACATTCCACCCACTTCCCGCCCACATACCCACTTCCCGCCCTCCTCCCTTCCACTTCCAGCCAATTTTCCGCCCTCATCCCGCCCACTTCCCGCCCACAACCACCCACCCCACCCCCTCACCCTCCCCCGCCCACATCCCGTCCCTCCCGCCCACACCCACCCTTTCCGCCCACATACCACCCTCTTTCCGCCCTCTTCCCGTCCAAAACCCACCCACATCCCGCCCACATCCCAGCCCCTTCCCGCCCACATACCACCCACTTCCCCTCCAATTTTCCGCCCACATCCCGCCCACATCCCACCCACATCCCACCCACATCCCTCCAACTTCCCGCCACATTCCACACACTTTACATCCACTTACCACCCACTTCCTAAGCAAATTACCACCCACATCCCATTTACTTCCCAACCACTTCCCAGTGGGCATCCCGGCGGTATTTCTATCATCGGAAAATAAAAACAAAAATTAATTCCGATTTTGACCTTTCAAACCGAGTTTCAAGCCAATCGGATGAAAAATAGTTTTTTGCATGCAGAATTTTCCGACCATTTTCCTCGTGGGCGGACTTTCCGTTATTGAAAAATCACATATCAATTTATTTCGTATTTTGTCCTTACAAACCGAATTTCAAGCCAATCGGATGAAAAGTAGTTTTTTTTCATCCAGAATTTTGCGGGAATTTTCCGACCGTCATGGCAAATTTTCCAACTTCGAAAAATCTCATTTCAATTTAATTCACCTACTTTAATTTCAAACCGAATTTCAAGCCAATCGGATGAAAAATAGTTGTTTGCATGCGGAATTTTTCGGGAATTTTCCGACCGTTGGTCAAATTTTCCAACTTCGGAAAGTCACATTTCAATTCATTTCACCTACTTTCCTTTCAAACCGAGTTTCAAGCCAATCGGATAAAAAGTAGAATTTTTCATGCAGAATTTTCCGGGAATTTTCCGGCCGTTGGGTCAAATTTTCCAACTTCGGAAAATCACATTTCAATTCATTTCACCTACTTTCCTTTCAAACCGAGTTTCAAGCCAATCGGATGAAAAAAAAATTTTTTCATGCAGAATTTTCCGGCCGTTGGGTCAAATTTTCCAACTTCGGAAAAACACATTTCAATTCATTTCACCTACTTTCCTTTCAAACCGAGTTTCAAGCCAATCGGATGAAAAATAGATTTTTTCTTGCAGAATTTTCCGGGAATTTTCCGACCGTTGGGTCAAATTTTTCAATTTCGGAAAATAACATTTCAATTCATTTCACCTACTTTCCTTTTAAACCGAGTTTGAAGCCAATCGGATGAAAACTAATTTTTTCATGCAGAATTTTCCGGCCGTTGGGTCAAATTTTCCAACTTCGGAAAAAACACATTCATTTCACCTACTTTCCTGTCAAACCGAGTTTCAAGCCAATCGGATGAAAAAATAGATTTTTTCATGCAGAATTTTCCGGGAATTTTCCGACCGTTGGGTCAACTTTTCCAACTTCGGAATATCACATTTCAAACTATTTCGAATTCTTTCCTTTCAACCCGAATTTCAAGCCAATCGGAAGAAAAATAGTTTTTTGCATGCAGAATTTTCCGACCATTTTCCTCGTGGGCGGATTTTCCGACATTGAAAAATCACATTTCAAATTATTTCGTATTTTGTCCTTACAAACCGAGTTTCAAGCCAACCGGATGAAAAATAGTTGTTTTCATGCACATTTTTCCGGGAATTTTCCGACCGTTGTGTCAAATTTCCCAACTTCGGAAATCGCATTTCAAACTATATCGTATTCCATCCTTTCAAACCGAGTTTCAAGCCAATCGGATGCAAAATAATTATTTTTATGCAGAATTTTCCGGCAATTTTCCGACCGTTGGGTCAAATTTTCTAACTTCGGAATATCACATATCAAACTATTTCGTATTCTGTCCTTTCAAACCGAATTTCAAGCCAATCGGATGAAAAATAGTTTTTTGCAAGCAGAATTTCCCGACCATTTTCCTCGTGGGCGGATTTTCCGAAATTGAAAAATCACATTTCATTTTATTTCGTATTTTGTCCTTACAAACCGAGTTTCAAGCCAATCGGATGAAAAATAGTTTTTTTCATGCAGAATTTTCCGGGAATTTTCCGACCGTTGTGTCAAATTTTCCAACTTCAGAAAATCACATTTCAATTTATTTCACCTACTTTCCTTTCAAACCGAATTTCAAGCCAATCAGATGAAAAATAGTTATTTGCATGCAGAATTTTCCGACCATTTTCCTCGTGGGCGGATTTTCCAAAATCGGGAAAAAACGTGTCGAATTATTTCGCGTACTAAGCTTACAAACCAAGTTTCAAGTCAATCGGGTGAAAAATAACATTTTTCCCATACAAACTTTTCCGACGCTTTTCCGACTTTTCCGGGTGGAATTTTCCAAAACCCCGTCTTAGTACGCACTTTCACCACCAACGGAAACTCCTGTGAAAATTACAGCCCTCTATCTCTTACCGTTTGGGCTCTGCGATGATTGCCAATCAGTCAGTCAGTCAGTCAGTCAGTGAATCAGTGAATCAGTCAGGACACTCTCTTTTATATTTATAGAGATAGACTAGCAAATAACCCGTCGCGCTTCGCTGCGCCTTCAATAGTACAACAACGCACACTCACTTACCACCCATTTCCCACCCACATCCCACCCACTTCCCACCCACTTCCCACCCACTTCTCGCCCACATACCACCCACATCCCACCCACTTCCCGCCCTTTCCCGCCCACATCCCACCCACATACCACCCACATCCAACCCACATACTACGCACTCCCACCCTCTTTTCGCCGTCCACTTCCCGCCCATATCCCACCCACTTCCCGCCAATTTCCCGCCCACTTACCGCCCTCAACCCACCCACATCCCACCCACATCTCACCCAATTCCCGCCAATTTCCCGCCCACTTACCGCCCACATCCCGCTCACATTCCACTCACATCCCAACCCATCCCCCCACTTCCCGCTAATTTCCCGCCCACATACCACCCGCTTACCGCCCATTTCCCGTCCACATCTCACCCACATACCACCCACATCCCATCCATGTACCACCCACATCCCACCCACATACCACCCACTTCCCACCCACATCCCGCCCACTTCCCACCCACTTCCCACCCACTTCTCGCCCACAACCCGCCCACTTACCGCCCACATCCCACCCACATCTCACCCACTTCCCGCCAATTTCCCGCCCACTTACCGTCCACATCCCGCTCACATTCCACTCACAACCCACCCTCCCCCCCCCCCCCACCTTCCCCCAACCTCCCGACCACATCCCACCCACATCGCTCCCCTATTCCCGCTACATTCCACACACTTAACATCCACTTACCACCCACTTTCCATCCACATCCCAGTGGGCTTCCCGGCGGTATTTCAAACATCGGAATATAAAAACAAAAATTAATTCCGATTTTGACCTTTCAAACCGAGTTTCAAGCCAATCGGATAAAAAATAGTTTATTTTCATGCAGAGTTTTCCGGGAATTTTCCGACCGTTGGGTCAACTTTTCCAACTTCGGAAAATCACATTTCAATTTATTTCATCTACCTTCCTTTCAAACCGAATTTCAAGCTAATAGATGTTTCCATGCAGAATTTTCCGGGAATTTTCCTCGTGGGCGGATTTTCCGACATTAAAAAATCACATTTTAAACTATTTCGTTTTTTGTCCTTACAAACCGAAATTCAAGCCAATCGGATGAAAAATAGTTTTCTCATGCAAAATTTTCCGGGAATTTTCCGACCGTTGGGTCAAATTTTCCTACTTCGGAATATCACCTTTCAAACTATTTCGTATTCTGTCCTTTCAAACCGAATTTCAAGCCAATCGGACGAAAAATAGTTTTTTGCATGCAGAATTTTCCGACCATTTACGTCGTGGGCGAATTTTCCGTTATTGAAAAATCACATTTCAAATTATTTCGTATTTTGTCCTTACAAACCGAGTTTCAAGCCAATCGGATGAAAAATAGTTTTTTTCAGCAGAAATTTCCGGGAATTTTCCGACCGTCAGAGCAAATTTCCAACTTCGAACAATCACATTTCAAATTATTTCACCTACTTTCCTTTCAAACCGAATTTCAAACCAATCGGATTAAAAATAGTGTTTTGCATGCAGAATTTTCCGGCCATTTTCCTCGTGGGCGAATTTACCGACATTGAAAAATCTTATTTCAAATTATTTCGTCCTTACAAACCGAGTTTCAAGCCAATCGGATGAAAAATACTTTATTTTCATGCAGAATTTTCCGGGAATTTTCCGACCGTCAGAGCAAATTTCCAACTTCGAACAATCACATTTCAAATTATTTCACCTACTTTCCTTTCAAACCGAATTTCAAACCAATCGGATGAAAAATAGTGTTTTGCATGCAGAATTTTCCGGCCATTTTCCTCGTGGGCAGATTTTCCGACATTAAAAATCACATTTCAAATTATTTCGTATTTCGTCCTTACAAACCGAGTTTCAAGCCAATCAGATGAAAAATAGTTTATTTTCATGCAGAGTTTTCCGGGAATTTTCCGACCGTTGGGTCAAATTTTCCATCTTCGGAAAATCACATTTCAATTTATTTCACCTACCTTCCTTTGAAACCGAATTTCAAGCTAATAGGATGAAAAATAGTTGTTTTCATGCAGAATTTTCCGGGAATTTTCCTCGTGGGCAGATTTTCCGACATTAAAAAATCACATTTCAAATTATTTCGTATTTTGTCCTTACAAACCGAGTTTTAAGCCAATCGGATAAAAAATAGTTTTTTTCATGCAGAATTTTCCGGGAATTTTCCGACCGTCAGAGCAAATTTTCCAACTTCGGAATATCACATTCAATTTATTTCACCGCTTTCCTTTCAAACCGAATTTCAAGCCAATCAGATGAAAAATAGTTATTTGCATGCAGAATTTTCCGACCATTTTCCTCGTGGGCGGATTTTCCAAAATCGGAAAAACACGTGTCGAATTATTTCGCGTACTAAGCTTACAAACAAGTTTCAAGTCAATCGGATGAAAAATAACATTTTTCCCATACAAACTTTTCCCACGCTTTTCCGACTTTTCCGGGTGGAATTTTCCAAAACCCAGTCTTAGTACGCACTTTCACCACCAACAGAAACTCCGTGAAAATTTCAGCTTTCTATCTCTTTCCGTTTGGGCTGTGCGATGATTGCCAATCAGTCAGTCAGTCAGTCAGTCAGTCAGTCAGTCAGTCAGTCAGTCAGTGAATCAGTGAATCAGTCAGGACACTCTCTTTTATATTTATAGAGATATGCTATCAAGCTCATGAAACTCATCCTCAAGTAGCCACAAATGATCAGTCGAAAATTCAAAACTTTATTGCAATTTAAGAAAAGAAGAATCAGACAGATATGGCTCATCAAACTTATCAATAATATATACCAACAAAGTCCACACTGTTTGCTTGATGAAGTATAAGTTTTGGTTAACAAAGAGTTGCAATAAACTTCGGTGATTCACTCAGGCAGACAACGTATTAAAAGTTACCATAAAAAAGTTTTCCACATTTCGTATAAATTAAATTAAACACAAATAAAAGCTAGTCACCATTTGCCACCTCAGTGGGGGGCCGGTGTCATTATGGGGGAAGCAATTAATTTAATAAATCAACATAAAAGTTTTGTTGGCCCTGCCCTCGTCTCTCCTGGCCTGGCCATGTATATTTTGTTTTTTTTTTTTTTGCCTTTGCTGCTTTCATTTTGTGTCGGTTGTGTCAACTTAGACGGCCATTAAGCGCGAGCTTAACCCATCAGTGCCAAAGTCGTGTGCAAAAGTTAAAGAGCTATCGATTATTCCGACTCCTTTCGGTTCCTGAGCTTGGGCCCGGACTCGTCTCTGGTCTTTGTTTATCGTTTTTTTCCCTGCCCCTACGGCTTACTAGTTCTCGAACTTTCTTTAAGTTTAATTACAACATTCGCCGGCTCTGTGAAGGAGGCCGAGCGGTGTCCAGAATGGGGCATGGGGTGGCAAGAGTGTGCTAGAAAAAGTGCTACCACTTTGGCTCATAACATTGTTTGACAACTGAGAGAAAGACCGTCGAGACAACGCAGCGTTGTCTGCCAGGCAAGACAAGATTTTCAGTTTAATTTGAACGGGAGCTGGCAACGACAACGACGACGACGACGACGACGACGTAGCCTAGTTTCTTCTTCTGTTGTTAGTTTTGAGCGAGGCAACAATAGCAATGGAAACAACAAGAACAAAATGCATGCATCCTGCGCGTATCTGCATGGGCGGGGAGGGCAGCCCAAGTTGCTGCCGGCAAAAGCTGAAATCTTTTCATTCAGCAGAAGCAAAAGGCTACAGCTTCGCTTGCCTTCCCCCTCGCCCCGTGCCCACTGGCCAAACATTGATGCGGATCTACTTTTGTTGCTGCTTCTTTAATGACACTAAACGTTCATCAACACACAAAACGACACAAACGGAAGGCAAAAGCAATGCGAACAACAAATGCAATAATCTGCACAGTTTCCTTAGTTCTGCCTCGCATTTTCCAGGGATTGTCCTTTGTAACTTTCCGTTGCAACTGCGTTTAATTAGCGGAAGCGTTGACAATTAGGCCAGGGCAAAGCAGTCAATGATTTTTGGAATTTTCACAAACGGACTGAAAGGTATTGAGATAAATCATGCAACAAACAAGAAGTGAAGTACGTAAGTAGGGAATAAAGATTGATTAAAGTAGGAAATAAACTCAAGGATTTCCCAGGGCTATCATCATAGGTCAAACGAGAGCGTAAGTTAAAGTTGGCTCTAACCTACTTCAATGTACCCGTTACTCATAAAAAAACATGGTTAACAGTGTTCCTGCGTTCCTTAGGGTGACCATCCGAAAAGTATGCAACATTTTACTCGTAGAGTAAAAAGGGTGTACTAAAGTCGTGCAAATGTATGTAACAGGCAGAAGGAATCATTTCCGACCATATAAAGTATATATATTCTTGATCAGCATCAACAGCCGAGTCGATATAGACATGTCCGTCTCTCCGTCCGTCCGTCCGTCTGTCCGTCCGTCTGTCCGTCCGTCTGTCCGTCCGTCTGTCCGTCTGTCTGTATGAACACCCAGATCTCAGAGATGGTAAGAGATAGAGGTTTGACATGTATGGGACAAATGCTTCCTTATTCTGCACGCAGATCAAGTTTGTTTCAAATTTTGGCCACGCCCGCTCCCGCGCCCGTAATTTGGAAAAAACGTTATATCTCCTACAGGTTTGAAGATAGACGATTCGGACGCAAGGCATTGCTTTGCAGATTTGATGACCCGCCTTCTCCCTGGTGCTACGGTGCACATCCAGTCTCCCAAGTCTCCATTAAGTTAGCTGCGAACTCACAAGTAGGCTCCCAGCTTTCCTACGATATCAGCATGTATGAAACTAAGCTAACTTCGGTTTTCGGCCGCGTATCATCCTGGATAGTTCCGCCCTTTTAGCCTCAAACCTTTTACACAGAAACAAAACGTTGCTGACATTCTTCCTTCTTCGCAGCATGGACACTCCTCGCTAACATCATGGCCGACTCTTTTCAGGTTGCTTTTAAGACATGCGTTCCCACTAAAAAGCGGAGTTAGGTAAAAGTTCACCTTATCATGCTTTTTAGACAGCCATGGCAGTTACTTCGGGATTTAGTGGGGCGCCCGAGCAGGAACTTCTTGGAAAATATTCTATAATATCTTTAGGGAAGTTAATTGAAGTTCATCTCTAATTCCCCATTAGATAGTGAGCTTTAAAGTCTACAAGAAGAAGGCCATAAAAACAACAAGTTTCTGTCTAAGTTTTTCAAACGAGAAGCTTAATAAGCCACCCATCTCTAAGCTAGTTTATAACATTTATTTTTTGTTAATGGACAATAAAAAATGACGAAAATGGCTTTAAGCAAATAAATAAAACACGCGCGACCATATTAAGGAAAGTTAATGCCTGTCAGTGACCAAAGTTTCTACTTAGTCAAATCCGATAGGCCATAAAGCTGGAAAATGGCCGCGTCCGACATGTGTGCCTTGTACTCATATACTCATATAGTTGTTTAGTTATGGTGTGTGACTGCGTCTGCTGTCTTTATCACATATTTGTTTTTGGCTGTTTGTTCGTGTCACTTTTATGGTCGTGTTTATGAGCGATATGTGCGGTTATGGCAGCGGCAGCAGACGCTTGTTTATCTACGCCTCTTGGTACACCAGCAGGAGTTGGAGCAGAAGCAGCAACAGAAGCCCGAGCAGCTTGTCCCTGTCACTTTGGCGATGTTGGCATGCTAACGCAACCCCAGAGCGAAGGCCATTTATGGTCGTGGCTTGGGTCGCCTGCTGGCCGCATTCTCTCTGTCTTGTCGCCTGCCTGCGGTAATGGCCTCTCAACGTCAGCGGCAAAGAGCAAAGCAACTCAACCACTAATACCCCAGAATGGTTTCGTGGTAGCCCGGGAGCATGGACCAACATGGGCGCATTTCCGCATCGACATGGCGTAGTGAGTGAGTGGCTTGGAGCCTGCACCTTGACACTCATCGTCCCCGTGTCGCTCCGCGTATGAACTAATGACGATAATAACCAGCGCCCCGTCAAGCTGTCCATTAACAACTATGGGCCAACTTTGTCAAAGCCCTGAAATTCCATTTCGGGCATTAAGCTAATGAAACAAATTCCAAATAAAAAAGTTGCTCAGCTCCGCGCGGAATGCTGAAACTTTTGCCAGCTTTCCAGGCGCATAGTTAGCAGGAGGCGGTCACCCCGTCAGGGCCTGACATTTGCATGCTTTTGTGCGAAACAATGGGCTGCCGGACTAGCTTTGGGGAATTTCAGCAGACTCTTCGTCCAGCTGACAGCTTCAGCTATTTGACAGCAGCAGCAGCCCCAGTGAAATATGCCACTGCAGGAAGAAGGGCGACAGGTAGAGCACAGGCACAATCGACGCATCAGCAAACCAACGAGGCACCATTGTAAGTGCGAGTAGACTTTTTTTTTTTTGACCGCGAAGTGCCATTGAAAATTTTAATAAAACGCAAATATTTGCCTACAACTGCGCACCGTTGTCGACTGCTTGGGGAAAGGATTCAGATGGATAAATGGTGTGCAGGCAAATTGAAAGTAAACAGTTTTTCCATTCTAAGGCGTTCACTAGCTGGCAAGCTGAATCTGTCTTCGCATACATTTTGCACAAGAAACCGGAAAAGCAAAGTATAAAGAAAATACATTTTTGAGAATGCCAAATATTTCTGTGGAAACTTTGAGGCGAAGGCAAACACAAGTTAATTAAAACATTGCCCTTTACTGTGCACAGTGGGTTAATTGCTCAAAATTTATCAGAGCAGAAAATCGGTTCAGAGCCGAAGCTGATTTTAAAACAGTCGGTCACACTGAAAGGTTAATTTAAATACTTACAGCAGAGGTGATTTTGGAAGTAGTGGACAACAAACAAATCCTATGACTTAAAGGATTCTATTATAGTACGAAATGTTCTTCAAATATTTCGAAATATCTTAAAACAAGTATTCGGGATTAAAAAAATCGTTCTTCAAAAAGGACTTTTGTACTGAAATCAAATATTTTTGTACTTACCGTACAATTGACACCGTTTGTACTTGACAGATGAATAATCGATCGAAAAACTAGTTTTAGTGAGAAAAACTTGTTTGCTCGCCAATTTGGTCAAAATCAGACTGTTCACCTAAATAGCCACAGAAGAGACGCCGTCGATTTTCTCCCAAACCAACTTTTTCTAAAGTATATAGGCCCGCTGATCACGAAAATCGTCATTATCGATAGTCGTTTTTTTCTCGATTTTTCCAAAAGTTGCCTCCAATTAAACTCCCATAACTTTTTTGTTCCTCAACCGATTTAAAAGCTCTAATCAAACTTAAAAACAGAAAACTGGGCCCAACGCTTCATTTTCGGACAAAAATGAGCTGGGGTGTGTGCTATTTATGCTAAGGGCTCAAATGTAAAATAAAAATATTTTTTTTGCCAAAATTAAAAATTTATTGAAATAAAAATGCCATAATTATACAAACTGTTTTGTTTTTTTAATTGGAAAGTAAAAACTTTTTAATCAATTGTTAAATCAGCTCTCAAACGCAGAAATCGAACATAAAGTGGATTTTTTATGATTTTTATACCCGTTACTCGTAGAGTAAAAAGGGTATACTAAAGTCGTGCAAATGTATGTAACAGGCAGAAGGAATCATTTCCGACCATATAAAGTATATATATTCTTGATCAGCATCAACAGCCGAGTCGATATAGACATGTCCGTCTGTCTGTCTGTTTCTTTTATCTGCACGCAGATCAAGTTTGTTTCAATTTTTAAACTAAAAATTAAAAAAAAAGTTTTTTAAAATTTCATAAACACTTTCAAAAAACGTCCGTCCGTCCGTCCGTCCGTCTGTATGAACACCTAAGATCTCAGAGATGGTAAGAGATAGAGGTTTGACAAGTATGGGAACAATTTTTTTTTTATCTCCACACAGATTATTTTTTTTTTGTTATTTTTTACCCCCCCCCCCCCCCCCCAATATAAAAATATATTTATCTTTTATTTTTTATTTTCTAAAGTTTGTAGATAGACCCTTTTTACCTTATAAAATTATTTATTAAATAGCTAAATTGGTCGGTTTTCCAAAAAAAAATAAATAAAAAATTTTTTTTTTTTTTTGTTATTTTTGAAAAAAATTGTTTTTCTCCCCCCCCTGCTTTTCTTAAAATCATTATTTATTGAGTATTCTGTCTCCGCATATTACACATCCACTGCGAGAAGTAAGAACTTGGATCGTGCCTAATTAATTTTCTTTGACTATAAACAAAATAATCAAGGCTAGTGTTTTTCAGCTCCGTCAAAACACTTTCCTGACGTACTGTAGGTCTGCGTCACGTTTCCATATAGATTTTTAAAAACCGAATTAACTTTGCTTAACAATCTTTCACTTAATAAGGAAAGATGTAAGTGCATGCAATTTGTACTAATAGAAATTTAATAGAAAATTCGTTCAAAAACATTTAGATATTTATTATTATATCCAAAATTATACGCACTATGAACATTTCCGTAACTTTTGCCTTCTCTCCAACAAGGTTTTTTCTTTATTCTATATCTTTCTTTATAAAGTTTAATATATGTTCATTAGGGTGTTACTTTTAGGGTGTACATAATGAATAAGGAAATCAAAAAATTTTAGATCATGTTTTAACCTCTGCGAAAAGCCTTCAAAGTTTCCACAAATATTACGTATACGACACGTACACCGAATCGAAATTTTTTCGACGAATTCTCCGTATCATTTTAAAAGTTGTCAAATTAAAATTTAATCGAGCAACAAATAAAAATGTAGCAGGAATCGAATGTATTTTTGGTTGGTAAACTAAAACCTTATTTTGTCAAAGCGAGCCCATTTCCAACAAAGAGATGCGATTTATCCACGCTCTTATATGGGACTAAATGTTTAAGACTGTCATAAAGTGCGACCAGTGTGGTTCGCAAGTTGGAGTCGGCATGGGGTTTCAACAAGGGCCATGAACGCACTGCCCTTCTAGTCAGATACTTCAGACATAACAGTGGAAACCATTTTGAGTGTCCATTTTGGCTACCAAGGGCAATTCGCTAAACTCAAGAGACCGTATGTGGACACCGTTTTGAATCGATAAAGGAGATAGAGCCCCAAAACGAAAAAGAAATTAAAGACTTTGCAGCATGTTCTTAAAATTGTCCTACAAACATAAACAAAATTGTAAAAAACGTTGGCACAAGTGTAGTGTAGTAGGGGGAGGTTATTCTCAAGGGAATGAAATGAATTGCAATATTAAATAAAGAGTTTTTGATTTATGAACAATTTCCCTGTATTTTTTGCTCATAGTGATATCGTAATCCGCGTTATTTTTCGATCCTGAAGAAGTTTATTTATAAGCAGCCCAGAAAAGTAGACTATTCGCAGGAACGGCTGCAACCGTGATGCGCAGCACTTCAGTTCAGTGTGGGACCTGACTTCAAAGACATCCTGATAGCCTCTCAATGTACGGCTTAAACTGGCTTTCATCTAGAAGTGAACAGCGCAAAATAGGAGAAATTTTGCCGTAATATAAGGTTTTCCACAAATATTATTTACAAATTGTCTTGGTCATATAAAAACAATTTTTTAATGTTCATCGTACCTTTTTGTCAAATGTTACGACTTCAAACCAAGTCTTCGCCAACTACTTAAAAATTAAACATATAGGCAAGGGCAACAGTACGTATGAGTGATGAACTTTGAATCCTAGTCGCAGACCCTAAAACTAATTTTTTCTGAAATATTTTTTTTGCTATGCCTTTTTTACACAAAAATGCATCATTTATCATATCAGTATGGTCTTACATTTTTCCATATATAAAATGTCCGACCTAATGTTCATTGTTCAATAATGAAATGATACTTGTTTTTAAAATATTAAAATATTATCAACATGGTTTTATAGATTGTTACTTACGACTTTAAAAAAGTGTTCGTGACCTAAATTTAAGTGATATTTTGATTCAAATTTCAACACCAGTTATCCCACTGTACGGGAATTTCTCTTGTTCACTTGAGGGTTGACCCAAAAATTAAAAAATAAAAAAACACCCCCCTTAAAAAAGGATTACATTTAAGCGTAAGTCAACTTGTTGGGGTTTCAATTGTCGAACTGGAATTCCTGCCATCAAAATGTGTGTATTGCATTTTTCATTACTCAAAGCTGCACACAAAGCCCGCAAATCCCAAATGAAATATAAAATCGACCAAATCCACCCATTTTCATGAGCATTTCTAATGAGCCAAGTTTTGGGGGCGAAGTCTCCAAAGTCAGAGCGAAGCCACAGCAAAGGAAAATGGAAAATCATGGAATTTAAATTGAAATCGCAGTCGAAATAAAGTGAAATGAAGCGTATAAATTGCTGCAGTGTGTGTGTGTGTGTGCAGGAGCAGTCTCGTGCCCAGACCCTTAGACATGAAGTGAGTGAATGTTAATGTAAGGCGCGCGCTTGTTTACTTTTGCGCTGAAATTATTTGGCATGCAACCGAGGCGAAAACATTACCGCAGAGAGCAAATCGCAGAGCAATAAAAACTCGTGGAAGCCACCAAAGACAAAGCGCAGGACGTGCGAAGTGGAATAAGCCTGAATTTGCAGCCAGGAGGGCACGTCCTGTGGCCAGGATGAGAAATGTAGGCTTAGCTCAATCGCTTCGACAAATTTCTCCAAAAATAAACACATGGAAATTATATTTCACTGGAGGATTTACTTGTAAATCGAAGATAAATCAACTGAGCACACCTGCTACTCCATGTTTGGCACATAATCATTAGTGTGCCACATGCGGCAGGCAAATTCCCATTGGCTTAAAGTTAGGCTCGACTGTTTTGTTCAATTTCAATTTCTTCATTGTCCTCCCCGTCGCGGAAATATAAATCCAGAAATCTCAGCTGTGCCCATTTGGCACAAACGAATCGAGTATTTTGTTAGGGATTTGATTCAAAACAACTCGCCGGAATAACTGTAATAAACTTAAATGCGCCACCCACCGCAGTCAGACACAAGCCCATATATTACACATCTATGCGAGGGCAGCTTGGTAAGATAAGCTGAAGCATCAGATACCAAGTTGAAAGGAAAAGGGCTTGCGTCACATACGTTGCAAACTGCCCTCTTTGATTTGTTTGAGTGTGTGCGTGTGCGAGTCTGATTTATGCTCGCCTGGTGACATTCGCGGCTTTGGCTTCTGTTTAAGCGCCAATTGAGTCTCACGTCCTGGTGACAAATCGATTTCTTATCACTCCTGCGGTGTATTATGGCCCGCGTCGTCTGACACAGCTGGCTGCGTAAGTGTGCGTGTGCGTGTGCGTGTGCCTGTGGCAGCGATAAGGTTAAAGGTGCCTCGCATCGTGCGAGTATTTTGCTGCCATTCTTTAAGTAAATAAATTTTTAATTTAATTTTTAAGCGCTCGCAACGATTACGTGTAATTCAATCGAAATGAGTCCCAGCTCCTGGCCTTTATCAGCGTCAGCGGCAGGGAAAGTTGTTGACTTTTATGGCAAATGACTGGCACAACAGCAGGAGCTGCTCCTTATTTATTTTCATTTTGCCAGCCAAGTTTTGTCCACAGAGGCGTCTGCCTAGTTGCTCGCAATTTTATATTTGTTTTAATTTCCTTGCCATTTCCATGGCCACATTTGTCAGTCAACAGAGGTGGGGGCGGGACACGTTAAATGTGCAGCATCCTGGGCAGGCAGAAGTTTCGCCTTTTTTGTTAGTGTTTATTACAGTTTACTGGCGCCCATGGCGGAAGTTTAGTTACTTGCAACTTCCGTTGCGCTCTGTAACTGTACTTCACCCCCTCCTCCCATATGAAACGGAAACTTGTGCGTTTGCCTAACTCACAGTTAGGATCAGTCACTCACAGCTTGAAGCCATTAAATTGTACCATTAAAAAATTTTATTGACTGCACATGCCCAAACAGAAAGATTCACAACAAATGAGAAATTTAACCTGACTTGTCTCGGCAACAGCTGAGGCTTCTCCGGGCTTTGAGTCAGGTAACACTGGCAGACACGTGACCAGGATCACACATGGGCTGCTTGCCAAGTTTCTTGTTAATGGCATTTTATCGCCAATTATAATGCCTGTCACTTGGTCGTTTTTCATCGGAGCGCGAACAAAATGTATTAACAATGGAGAGGGACGCGTCGCTTTAAAATGCCAATCATGCTGTGCAGAATGGATGTGGCTGGCATGTGCGATGTGGGGCTGGAAGGGGGGAGAGAGTTCATTGCAGGCAACAAACTGCGCTTTATAAAAGTCAATAAGCGATTAAAATGGGGAACAAACCCAAAAAAAAAAAACTCAGATAAAAAATTGTGCACTATTGAAAAATTCTCATTGAGCCTGGCTAATAGAAAAGAAACTCATTATTCCTTGTGTTTTTTCATCCCAAACCCGTCATCGCTGTTTGTTGCTCGTTGCAGTGTGTCGTGGCATATTACTGTTGCATGGAAAAACGTTTCCAAAATTTTTAAATGCACAGTTGTTAACAACTATTTATTATATTATATTATAATATTTATTATAGATTTTTATTAAATATTTTTGTGGGATTGGGAATATACGGACTAATAGAAATGCATAAGCAACGACGTCAAAGAGCGCATTAGCTAGAGTTAGTCTTCAGTCTTAGTCTAACCGTCTTCCATACATCCGTTATTCATGAGAAGGAAGGTTTAATTGCGTTTCTGTGTTCTTGACGGGGCACATCTAAAAAGTATGCAACATTTTTTTTAATTCGTCTTTTTATTATCCGATCTTGATGAAAAATTATTGCGAGTATAAATTTTAGTTTTAAGTTCCTTGATATCTTAAAAAATGTGGGAGTTATTCAACATTTTTTTATAGATCTGCGTGCAGACGATAGGAGTCTAATTGTTTAATTTGGTTGCTCTAGCTCTTATAGTCTCTGAGATCTAGGTATTCTTACAGACAGACTCGGCTGTTGATGCTTTATATGGTCGGAAATGATTCCTTCTGCCTGTTACATACATTTGCGCAACTTTGCTATATCCTTTTTACTCTACGATAACGGGTACTTGAGAGCTGTCCGATAAATTAAACCTGAAAATTACGTTTTGAAAATGCCCTTTTTTCCATTTTTTCGTTTTTACGATTTTTGAAATTGTTTATTAATTTAACAAACCGCAGATTGCGTTTTGGTGGGCATGTCGAGATCTAATTTCGGATTTTTTTTATTGAAGTCAAAAATGGAAAATTTAAAACCGTTCGGTTTAAAAAAAAAAATGACCCATAACCCTTTTAAATATTGTTTTTGAAATTCCATGCACCTTTCCCGTACCTGTAGCTACTTGAGACTGGCGTCACAGAAATAATCAATGGAATTGGTAAAAATTCTTTCTGGTGTAATTTCACCGTTTGCTTTAATTCTTAGGTAGTTAAAGCCCACATATCAGTTGACCGATCCAGAGGTAAACCTACTAAATCAATGGATTTACGGAATGACGGAAGCGCATGCTTGAGGATGCTACAGGAGAATTGTCTACGCAGCATCTGTGGGAAGAGCTATTCTTTAAGTAAACGAAAGTTCCCGACAATAAAAGAGCGGACATTACAAAGGGACGGACGCAAGCCCAGTACGACTAAATAGGATAAAGAAAACTATTCCAACGCCACCAAATTCCGCACCCAAAAAATAAACACCTGCAGCGGCTTTAGCATTATTCATGGACATGGGACTAATTGTTAAAAAAATCAAAATGTTTTAAACTCATAGAAAAATAATTCATGTTTGTTTCAACATGTTTTAAACATTAAGCAGAAAAGCTCCGCTGTTAAACAACGACAAGGCATTTTGGTTAAGAAAATTTTGATTTTCTGAGATACATTTTGAACACTAAAACTACACATTGAACTTCCCTTACAAATTAACATTAAATAAATATTTGGCTTGAATAGCTGAGCTTCTTTCAGTCTCTTAGCTTCCATTCTTCAAATTTTGACTAAAAAAAAAAGACTTTCAGTTATTGGCCTTTCCCGCAGATCGAAGTATTCTCATATCCTACGCCTTTGCTTAGGTATAATGTTCGTACCTTTAAGACATATCTACATAGTAATCAGCTAAATATCGATTCTACAAGGGGATGGAAATATCGTATAGCAATCATTTAATCGTAGGTCCTAGAGCATCAGGGTATTTCCAACTTAAGAATCTTGATCAAGGATCACCATAGAAGCGGTAAATACTTAGAAAATAGTGATACAAGACTGAAAATGAGATGACTGCAGACATTTGAATTTGCTTATACTGAACCGCGATAAAATACCTTGGATGACCGATGGTGAAGAATTCAGAAAAGTGCTGGCCCGCAGGGACCGCATTTGTTTTTCACACCGACACGAGTCCTCGGCATGCGTTCGACTCGTGTCGGTGTGCCAAGAGCGGAAAAAGCTTTCAGTCGCTGGCCTGCAGGTCGGAACTGTCTTGCGTCGCTTTTTTTGCAGTCGCTCTTCTTGACAAACCCTGATTTAAATTCTTTAAAACGGCCAAAGAGAACTAACACTAGTTAAAATGCAAGCACCCAAAAAAACAAAATAAATGCCTTTTAAGTATAATATGTTTATTCAAATATGGTGTTGTTTAATTTTCCCTACGCGATAACTTCAGCTCAGTCTTTATGTTTGCTTTTTTGATAGTTCCGGTACGCTGCCTTCCTCATATATTTCCAGAAATATTAGCCAAGTCCTTGTTGCATAGCATGCTAGCATTTTTATATGATCGGTATCGCATTTTTTCGGTCTTCCCATTTTGCTCAAAAATTTAAACAGTAGCTGCTCTATTTATCAGACGAGCTCAATCACAAGCACAAATGCAAAGCATACTTTGAGCCAAATACTTATTTAATGTAAAGTAAGGGAAGTTCAATTTGTACTTACAGTGTTCTATATGTTATCGCTTTCGTGTGGCGAAATGTAAAATGAAATGACTCTTCGGTTCAGTGCCACCTGAAGTTCCGGTTTCGAGCTTAAGCTAGTCAGTAAAAATGTAAAATTGGCTCTACAGCCCAAAAGGGCCAAGTCAAGCTTCTCTCATTCTTTGGGCGTGTGTGTTCTTATAATTTGTTGCACAAGACAAACAGACCTACAGTTTAACTCCAAGTCCGAACAGCAAAGTTTGAGAAGCTATTTCATGGCTTGTTACTTCACAGCTGGCGCCAGTAGCTCGTAAAGGGAACCGGATGTGTAAAAGCTATTTCCTACCAAAAGAACAACCCACGACTTCCACTGAGCTAAACACTGGCACCCTTAGTTAGTAGCTACTTCAGTCAGTAATGCAATTGTTTTAAAATTTTAGATTAAAAGAAAAAAATCCATGCCCCAAACTGGGACTTGAACCTAGAACTTACTGCCTTTCAGTCATAGGCCTTAACCTCTACGCCATTACCGACAAGTATTAGTAGGCAGCTAAAAGTGCTATATGAAATCACAAATCTGGCTAAGCCTTTTTTTTGAAAATAATCAAAAATAATCTTGTAAAGTAGTCGAATTATTATACCTTTGGAGAGGGTATATTAAAATTGTCCGGATGTTTGTAACGCATAGAAGGAAGCGTCCGTCTGTTCGTCCGTCCGTCTGTTTCTATGCTATCTCCTCCGTCAGTTTTAAAACTATCTTAAGCAAACTTTGCACGAAGTCTTTTAGTACAAATACGCTGCACATTTGTCGGAACCGACCGGATCGGATGACTATAGCATATAGCTGCCATAGGAACGATCGGTTGAAAAACTAGTTTTAGTGAGAAAAACTTTTTTGTTTTTAGTGCTATGGCTCCCAACGCTCGTATTTATAAGTTTTTAATGATTTTACATAATTTCACCAAGCCTTGTCAAAATCGGACAACTATATAGTATAGCTGCCATACAAAAGTTAGGACTGAAAAAAGTCTTTGTGAGAAAATCTTTTTTGTTTTCAATGTTATCGCTCCCAACGCTCGTATTTATAAGTTTTCAATGATTTTACATAATTTCAACAAGATTTTTCGAAATCGGACCACTATATAGTATAGCTGCCATACAAACTGTCAGGCATATATCAAGCTCCAAGGGTATATAAACTTCGGTCGAGCCGAAGTTAGCTGGCCTCTATTTTTTTTGATTATTTTCGATTATTTTTGATTTTTTTTTGATAATCCTAAATAATCCCGATTATTTTTGATTATTTCTGAAAGTAATCAATTAGTAATCAAATATTTTTAACCAATAGGATTATATAATCATTACAATTATTTTTAAAAAGTAATGTAATTGATTACTAATCGTAATCGTAATTTAACAGCTATGTTAGAAACACACTTTGTTTTAAAGTGTTCAAAACGCCTGTGTTTTTTATCAATGTTCTTTATTTTGACATATATTGTTTAGAACTCTGTTCTAAACATTTTGAACATTCCCAATAAAAACAATGAAAAAAGCAATGCTTACTGTTTTGAACATTGTTTAGAACACGATGTTTTGTATTGTATATTGTATAAATTAAAGCTGCTGAAAAGGAAACAGTGCCGCCTTTATTAAAGATAGCTAGAAGTATTCTTCAAAATTAAATAGATCACACTTTGAGACGTCTGATTGAAAGTTTGCCATTAGGGAAATTAGAAGAGGTCCACGACAATCTCATTTGGTGAATAAATGTTTATGTAATGGATCATCCGGAAAAAGTTCTTATAACAATAAAAACAGAGGACGCAAGTGTCTCAGATGCAAATATGTTCATCTGTGGTTCCTTTTCGGCCTAGGTCGTGCTGCAAAAAAATCCACATGACTAAAAAGGGATGATTTGTAATGCACGACTTGAAAGTTTGGTTGTGTTGTACGGGACGAAGCTGCAATAAAATTACTTAAAAGTGTTTAAATTCTGGGTACAGATAGTAAAGTTGACTTTTTTTAAGGAATACATATTTATCGATCCGCCAAAGAATTGCCACAGATCGAACAAAAAGGCTCGAGCATAAACTTTCGCAGGCACAGAGTATATTACAGTCGGATTTAACCGACTTTGTTGCTTGTTTTTAAGTGTACTCATGCGTATGTGTGTAAATGTTAGCTGTTAAAATACGATAGTGATGCGCTATTAGCACAACAAAGCCAAGCACAAACACACTGACAACGGCAGGAGTCGACCGCACGCAAAAAGCTGGGGGAAAAAAAGAGGCGAAGGTTGGTGTGGCCAATGCACAGCACGCAAAGAATAACCACAAACACGACAGCGCAGGCAACAGCAACTACAAACACAACAATAACAGAAAGACACTCTCACACACACACACACACACACACACACACAAGGTCATTATTACAGAGGCAGCCAGCCAGGCGCTACAAATGATATGTTTTTGCCTTCTGCCTCGAAGATGAGTGCAAAAAAAGTCACTTTTTCTTCCTGCAGCCGACTTATTTATGTATGTAAGTTTATGATCAGCAACTGAGCTTGATGTCCAACACAGGAGCACATATGGAACGTGTGGGTGATAGGCGAGTGAGGGAGATGATTTAGGGTCGTGCCCTCTTGATCTAACGCTCGCCAGGTTTGTGTGTGTACTTATGTATGAATTCATTTTCACTGTGGTTTTCGGCCGGCTTTTGCACTTTCACTGTGTGTCCTGCCCTCCAGGTCTGAGATAAGGTAATTGTCGTCGTCATACCATAAGTAAATTCATTTTCATGCTGCAGATAATCTGCTTGTGTTGCAGTTAGAGTACATTGTGAGGAACAAAAATATAAAACTTTTGTTTGTGTTACTCATACGCAGTGTTGGCATTTTAAATAAATTTTCTTAAAAGTTTTTTATTATAACTTTTGGAGGTCTGGTGAAGCATAAGCTAAATTGGATACCATAAAGCCAGTTGATATCTGTCATATTCTGGCAACTGCTTTGCGATAAGCTGCTCTCACATTGATTTGATATGCATCTTTTCCATTTTACTATTTGCAATCAAAATTCCATTGAGGCTCAGCACTTCATTTCGTGTGTGCGTGTGTACTTCCGCATGCCAAGGATAACAAATGACATGGCTACATGACTTGCTCTCCATTTGTCTTTGTGGCATGCCCATAATATCAAATCATATTTTAACGTTTATTTCCACAACAACAACAACAGCTACAACAACAATAATAACATTTCAGAATATTCTTGATGGCATGAAATTCCTTGGAGCGGCAACAACAATACCCAAGCATTTACTAATTTCATAAGGCCAAATGAAATAAAAATGCCAGCCACAAAGCCAGAGGGATGTGACAGCCCAGAAAAGGATATTGCTTGAGCGAAAAGCTAAAATGGATTTATCGCGGTCTCAACTTCTGGCCAGACAGGCGACATCTTCAAAGGCAGCTGCACACGAGTTTTGAAAGAGGGACATGTGTGTGTGTGTGTGTGTGGGTGGGTGGGTGTAAGCGGGCTCTAATGCAGTTTCAAGCCCCGCTGAGCATTGTGCGTCTGCTTGTCGCAGGGAAATCATCAAAGTCCTGCGACAAGTGCACCACTTCCGGGTGTCTGTAAGGAAACAACAACAGAAGGCTGCCAAGTGCCTGACAACAATGGAAACAATAACTCAATAAAGCATCGGCGTCTCCTCCTTAATAGACAGGCAATTCAGAACTGAAATGAGAACAAGACGTTCTTGACGTTCATTCAAAGACTGTTGACAAACATTAAAGCGAGGCCGTGTGCCTGGGAGCCAGCATTTTGGTGATTGATGAAAAGAAAAGGAATTTCGCAAATGAATTGTTAAGTATGCGCCGCGTTGTGCCGCAAAAGGTAAGTCAAAGGCTTACCCAATATGCCAACGGAATTTCCAAATGTTGAAAGAGGAAATTAATATTTATAACACGGCCTGTCGCCGTCAAATGTCAATGTGCATACTTTTAATTATGCACAAAAGTCGAAGAAAGTGCCCCAGAAAGGAAGGTTAGCAGCCCGCTTTCTCTGTCTCTCTCTCTCTGCCCTGCCTCTC
The DNA here is from genome assembly GCA_018904275.1 of Lordiphosa clarofinis. NCBI lineage: Eukaryota > Metazoa > Arthropoda > Insecta > Diptera > Drosophilidae > Lordiphosa > Lordiphosa clarofinis. The sequence goes on from JAEIGQ010000058.1 coordinate 1,591,643, forward strand.
TCAATTATGCTTCAGCAATTTTCACTTTGTAGCCGCTGTCAAATTTTGCACGCCCCACTTTACGCCTTGTTGTTTTTAATTTAAAATTTCTTTATTTTTTCTGCCTTTTTGTGTTCATTGTGAGTGCGTTTTTTTCTGTTGTTTTTTATGCTTTCATTTACATTAAAAGGCTCCAAATGAGCGCAATTAAAATTGACCCAAGGGAGACGCTGGGGCAATAAAAGTACCCAGAAACTTTCGGCTCAAACTGCAGCATTCAGTTTAGCTTTGCTTTGTGGCTCTACGAATGTAAAGCGAAGCTCATATGCCAAATTAAATCTGCTGCTATTGAGGCAATGATACTCCGGAGTCAAAGACCGGAGTCCTTCTCTCATTTAATTTTAAACTTTTTTGATTTCTCTCGTGGCCGGCAGACTGTGAACAATCCCCCTACGTTGAGAAATTCCCAAAATCCCAGCGACATGTGCGTTGCACAGTGGTTCAATCAATAGTAAAAACTTTTTTCCCAAAGATTAAGGTGGGGACGATAGCCACGTTAATTCTGCGACCATTAAGCCATACATCATCAAAATCGGTTCGGTAGAACTTGAGAAAATGTGGGCACCAGTCCGAAAACTTGGTTTCAAGATAAATGAGTTTAAACTTTAAAGTAATTTGAAAATTGCTTGTTTTACCGAAGTCATTGGTCGACAAATAAAAGCTATATAATCTAAGGTATTTCGCATTTTTAAAAATCCCTTTGGGATAATATTTTTGATATGCTTAGATATGCTAAAAAATAAAAACAAATTTAGGAAAAAAAATTTTCTAGACCAGAAGAAGGCCTTCAAAGTCTTTAAAAAGACGCGTCGCTTTGACGGATATGGCGCATATTATAGCATAAAAAATTTAAAATGCCATAGATGAAAAATGTTAAAACCTTCGCGGTGAATGGACACATATTTGAAAAATGTACTTTTTTTCCTATGGAGAATATGCTACATATTATTAGATATGTGTTATTATGTGAAAATGTCTACATTAGGTCGCACCCAAAAAGGGCGTTCCCGAAGCTATTTTTGTAATTTTGAATGGCGCGACAGAGTCTTTAAGTTTTGAAAAAAATTACTCATACTCCATATTAATTCAATGCAAATTTTTACAACGAAATTATATGTTCATTTCAACTGCTGTCATCTTTCAAAATAACACACAGTACAAGTGTTTTATTTAGGGTGTTCACCAGGCCTCGTAAAAGCGTAAATGAAAAAGCGTAAGCTCCATAAGTTTACGACACAACAACCAAATACAGTGGACGCTCGCAAATTAGAACCAGTTGGTTCCTGGGGTAAAAGTATGCAACACATTCGGCGATTTTTCACATTTTTGCTCATAACTTGAGAACCGCTCATCCGATCTTTATCATTTCATTTGTCCCATACATATCAAACCTCTATCTCTTGCCATCTCTGAGATCTAGGTGTTCATACAGACAGACGGACGGACGGACAGACGGACATGTTTATATCGACTCGGCTGTTGATGCTGATCAAGAATATATATACTTTGTATGGTCGGAAATGATTCTTTCTGCCTGTTACATACATTTGCACGACTTTAGTATACCCTTTTTACTCTACGAGTAACGGGTATAAAAAGAATATACTCATATGCTTTTTAGATAATTTTTTGGGAATATACTCATATTCTTATTAGCATATAAATCCGGTCTCTACTTATTACGCATTGGTTGCAGCTTGCGCCCGCGTGTGTGCGAGCACGTTTTTTTATGCGTTTATGTGCATGTGTGCGTGTGTGTTTGTTTGTGTATGTGTGTGTTTGTCAATTGTACAGGTATTTTTTTTTTTAAATTCAGGTAACGTTTTTTTTTTTTTATAATAATTGTGTTTTTTTAGCCGCCCTCAGCTTAAAACTTAAAAGATAATTAATATTAAAGGAGATAAATAAAAGTCAGCTTCAAGGTTCCAACACACGACTCCTTTTATTTTATTTATACATTATATTTTCCCCCCCGCCGGTGTTGTGAGGGTTTTCTCTTTTTTATAAAAAAAAATTAAAATTTTAAATATTTTTTTTTTTATGGTTTTATAAATTGTTTCTGTTTCGTAACTGTTAACCTACTATCTCAGATTTTTCCCAAAATAACAACAATAACTCTGTAAGATTATGTTAGGTTGCAATGGTATTCCCCCGTTTCTTCTCTTACGCCAATAAAAGTTAGATTTTTTACTAAATGACTCTTTGTATGCTGCGATCGTAAACCATTTAGTAAATACGAAACAAAGGGCACAATCACTATCAAGATTGAAACTCCAAAGAAATATTTAGATAATTTCCCTCAGTTTTTGACCATTGTCTCACTGTGCGCTGGCTGAAAAAGTTGATTTGAAAGTTTTCTTCTCGTTCAGTTGCAAATTAAAACTACAAATTTATTAACGTAAGGCAATTTGAACAGAAAATTCAATTAGCTTGCACACAAACACAAACACAGTTAGAAAAGTTTATATTCGCATTCAGAACGACATTCGAGTGTACTGAAATAGGATTGTTGAACAACTTTAATGCACTTTCCCCAATGCTAATCATCTGCTTGTTCGCCAGTGTTCTTTGCCGCCGCCTCCCCTATTATTTGATGCCGATTCTCATATTAAATGCCATAAAACGGCCCACAAAACGGGCCACGACGACACTTTGTGTAATTTATTTGGCCTCCGGGTGCGCCAAGTTGCCTCGCCTCCGTTCTGCTCGACGATGAGGCGGCAAATACTTTAAGACGATTTTATGTAAATGTTTTTCGTGCTCATGTTTTAAGTGTGTTTGTGCGTCTGCTCCTCGACCAAAAAGGCAAACAGCGGTCGCCAGGCCAAGGGATGCCTGCCTTGCTTGCCGTGTCTGTTCATTTGGAATTTTATTTAAAATGGATTATGCCGCCCGGAGTATAAAAGTAAGCAAAAAAAATAATAAAATACATATTTCTCCCCCATTTCGCTTTCGGTGTTTTGTTTTTGCCTTGTTTGGCGTTGCTGTCGAATTTTCAAGTGTTTATGTTCACGCGACAAGCCGTTCCCTTGGCCTGGCCTAAAACTGATAATGTTTAAAGCGCTGCACAAAAAGTGGAATTTAATGAAAGGCGAAATTGTTATTTGATTCCGCTGAAGCAGCAGCGCCAATCGCCATAAATCTTCATATGGCGCCGGGTCTCATGTGTGCTGCTGGCAATTATCTCCCTTTCCTCGACGGCAGCAAAGAGTAAATCAATATGCTTTGCACGGTACAATTTACGACAAATAACGCATTAAATTGAATTGCTAAATTTCATTTTATTGTCGAAGCGTGCGAGCATTGAAATTTGCCGACTGCATAACTCTTTCGTTTATTAACCATTTCCATCGACTCATAACGCCGCCCGCCCACTATTCCAGCTGGTGTATTGAACCAACAAAGGCGCCGGGCTATGACGCTGGTGACGGCGACGACGGCAAATCGGTGACAACGCCAGCTGGCGTGATAAGCCATTCATTACGATTATTATGAGTGTGCGGGTGGGTGGCGGCCAGGGACCTCCACATGTGTGCCATCCAGTCTTGACTCTGCCTGGCAGGCTGGCAAATAAAAACAACTAAGAAAGTGGCTCAAGCCCGACTGAAATATACCCTGTAAGTGTCACTGTTAACACACACTTGTAGGTCTAAGCTTCCTGACGAGACACGTTTGAGCAGAAAAATTTTGTAATTTTGTGTTTTGTTTTAGCCGGCTCAAGGTCTGGTAAACAGAAAAATTTGATGAATTAGTAAATATGTAATTTGGCCTGACAATGTCTATCTCTTTATTTTCTTTCACCTTTGGTGCAGGGTATAAAAAAAATTCTGCTGATATGAGTAAAAAATTTTCATACTCATTTATTTTTATTTACTGCGCGCAATTTGCACATAAAAGCACCCCCACCCCCGAAACCAAAAGTCGGGACCGAGTCCCTTGCGAAAGGGTTCTCCAAAAATCTCTGACTTTGACACAAGTGAAAATATCAGAAAATTATGCGTGGCCATAAAAGCCGTGCACGGCGATGGCGTCGATGTCAATGTCGATAGCGATGTCAATATTTAAGTTTTGACATTGTTATGACAACAACAACAACAACAGCTATAGCAATTGCGTTTGCAAGCAGTTAATTTATGATGTTCATGTGTGCAAATGCTGCCATAAATGTCAAACAGTTTTTGGCAATTTCGCTTTTATCGAATTTCGATTGGAGTCAGGTCATGTGTATTGAATTAATTGCAATCGAAAAAGGTCTTAAAGTGCAAAACTTTGCGACATTATGGCATGGCAACCGGCCAAGAAAGCTGGCGCCCAGCTTGGTTAAAAGTGAAATCTTTCATTTGATTTAATGAAATCACTGGACGGCGGCGGCTGCGGGGCGTATGCGCAATTTGTTTTATTTGTCTTTGCCAAGAAGCGGATGAAGCAAAGAGCTGGCCCCGGACTTTGACTGGGACTTGCTCTTGGGACGTGCGATTTCGTTTAATTTGCGATTTTCCGCTTGTTTTGCCAATTAGGCGCCATTTGACTTTACGATTGCGACAAGCGACAAACCCAAGCCCGGACCGAAACATTGACTCTGCAGTTGAGTTTGAAAATTTACTGATTTCATTTGAAGAATTTGTAATTAATTAAGTTTTAGCAGGATGTCTCATGCTCTTCTGCGGCAACAAGAAAAGGAAGTCATGGTTGTAATATAATTGAGTCCAGATGTCTGTTTTAATAAGAAATAAGCAGTATATCATCTGGCAATGTAAAGAAAAGAGAGTGGATAGATTTTGGTGCCCGACGAAAATTGAAAAACATTTCGTTAAAATTTTTTTAGAGAAATTCAGTTCGCACTTAAATTCAGCAATTAATTACGGAAATAAACTTTGGTCCGACGTTGGTGCAGCCGGAACCATCAAAGGAAAACTCTGTCGGACCATAACAACGGATTTCGTCATGGCAATTCTAACTGCACTAACATGCACGGAGCGTGTTTATTTGTCCAGATCAGCTTTAAGTTGCAATTAGTTCTTGCAGAGGCCGAGACCGTCAATCGGTTGTGACGGCCAATAAAGAAGAAGCTTAAGTTATGCCGTCAGTTCATCTTTTTAGCAGCTGGCGATATGAGAATCAGCAGAAGATGTAGCCAGGCAGTAATTCCGTTGGCTGAGTATCATTTATGAACTGAACGGAACTGGCTTTGGGGCTGAGCTTTTATTTTAAAAATACTTAGGTTTAAGGTTTAATTCACTGAAAAAGAAAAAACGGAGTTAGGGGTTTCGAACTGGCTCGGTTAAAAACCGGTTTGCAGCCGAGTTTTAAAATACTTTTTTATCTTGGACTCGATTTTACACTTATCGTACAGAATTCAATTCAAACTCGAAATATCTTTATTTTGTCAATAGCTTTATAAGTTGCAGTTGATTTTATTTATACCCTTGCAAAGGGTATTATAATTTTGCCCAGAAGTTTGCAACGCATAGAAATATTCATTTCCGACCCTATAAACTATATATATTCTTGATCAGGGCGACGAGCTGAGTCGATTGAGCTTTGTCCGTCCGTCTGTCTGTTTCTACGCAAACTAGTCTCTCAGTTTTAAAGCTATCGAGCTGAAACTTTGCACAGAGTCTTCTTTTTACTGCACATTGCTAATATGTCGGAACCGACCGGATCGGATAACTATATCTTATAGCTACCATAGGAACTATAGGTCGAAAAGTGGGTCTTTGTGAGAAAACTTTTTTGTTTTTAATGTAGACTTCCGCTTCGTTAATTATTAGTTTTATACGCTTTTACACAGATGTGGAAGTTTTGGTTAAAATCTATATCTTATAGCTGCCATAGAAACTATCGGTCAAAAAGTAGGTTTTATCAGAAAAATGGTTTGTTTTAATTCTGACGTTCGTACGTCGTATTAAAACATTTGCAAGGGTATTAAAACTTCGGCAAAGACGAAGTTAGCTTGGCCTTCTCGTTTATTCTGTAATAGAGTCAAGACTCCAAGCACAGTGCTTAATTCACTGTTATGGCATTCAAAATGCTTTGGTTCTTTAGTATTGTATGGGGAAATTATTGCAAATTCGCCACGTCAGAGTATCACCTTCATATGCTGCCAAGAGGATTTTTGAAGCTGAGGTCTCTCAGAGACAGTTTGCTTGAATTTAAGAGCAAAAAGCAGCGTCTCTAACAAAATTGTCTTTTTTGACAGAAATAATAAAGTTTTCAAAGAAACAGAGTTACCAAAGAGATCGGCGCAATTTCATGCTAATGGGGATCGTATACCCTATGAGCACTAGACTGGCCCTTATATTAACTTTTTTTTTTTGATTTCAAAATACCGGGCGGAAAGAGATTCGTTTTGGCCCCAATAGATATGAAAAAAGTTTGGCAGCGATCGGACTTCATTTAGTGGACGCGCGCTCGCCCTCAAAATCGAAAATTAGAAATGTATGGGAAATGAGGGGGATGAAATTCGAATTTAATTTCTAAAAATTCCAAAAAAATGTTTATGTGTTAATTCTTTTTTACATCCTTTTAGGGAATATCATAGCAACATTTTAAATATAAATGTGTCTTATTTTAAGAGTCAGCCTGGCCAGAATCATATCAAAAGGGTAAATTTTTGTTGGTTTTTTTTCGAAGAATTTTTACTACATATGAGATTTTGATTTTTGCTTTTGCCCGGGCAGCAAAACTATCGTTTTGGTCCCAATAGATATAATAAAAAGTTTGGCTGCGGTTGGACTATATTGGATCTATTTTTAAGGGCCAGTCTAATGAGCACTATATGCATGCACCAAAAGAGTTTCTTGTGGCGCAAGCAAAAGTCTACAATAAAATGGTCAATGCAGAAGAAGTCGAGAAGTGCTGCTCAACGAACATAGTTTTCTCTATATAAATATAAAAAGGGTGATATAAGCCAGCCAGAGAATTATCGAGAATTTCATTTTTAAACTGAAACACTAAAATTTTAATGAGCATCCTAAATTATAGGTTGGCTAAATGGGTTGAGGTTTTAGGAGATTTTTTGAAAAAAAAAATTGTTCATCTAAAGGTGCAAGAAAAGAAAAAGGTATATGCTTTTTTTATGGATTTTAATGCGGCCTCCGATAAGGTGCCAAGAAAACTGCTCTGGTACAAACTGCATTCTATGGGAGTGTCATCAAAATTTATTAATTTACTGGAAAGGATTTATGACCAAACGGAAGCAGCAATATGGACAGGAGGTGCGTTATCCAATTATTTTGATACCTAAATCGGAGTAAGGCAAGGATGCACACAATGCCCACTGCTTTTTGCTCTTTACCTAGGCGACTTGCATGATGCGCTAACAGGCGGACTATCTGTTGGAGACCATAATATTCGCTTATTAATGTATGCAGACGACATTGTAATGCTGGCTGATGAGACCCAAGTACCCCAAACTATGATCAATCGGCTAGAAACATATTGCAGTAAATGGGGAATGGAGGTGAACTTGAATAAGTCTGAAATTATGGTATGGACCTACAGGAGAGTAGTAAAAATTTCATCTAAATTTATGTAACTAGGCGTCCTTTTCACGCCGACCGTGTATTTTAAAAAGCATGTGCTTTAACATGACCTGGAATAACTTCCTGGGAAAAAGGGAGATGCACATAAATGCAAAATGGAAACTATTCAATGTAGTAACCCGTATAATCCAAGGATATGGAGCAGAAATCTGGGGAGGAGGACCCAACTTCCCTTTTTAAAAAAGTTCTATATTGGCCAGCTATGCCCTATTCCTTGAGACCGGTTTGGAGAATGCCCACCTGCGTGTACGCTAGGAAAAACGATGCACTTTTATAATGAGAATCGTCTCCCACACTACAATACCAGCATGCTAATAGAAAATAATATCTTCTGGGTAAGGAGTCTGAATGAATTGTGCAACCCTCTTCAGATAGACTGTAGAGACTCCTTGAGATCAGCACAGGAATGGAATTCTTTCCGAATAACAATTCATAAGGCCCTCAAAGCAAAAACCTTGCAGTACAACCACAGATCACTAGCGCCACCCGAATTTACAAACACTTGGACAACTCAGTAGCCTATAAGCTCCACTCTCTGCCAATCACCACAGCTACGATTTGATAAGGCACAGGGTCTACCACCCACAACAGTCAGCATTTTTCCAATTTTAAAAGAGCATAGATTGCTCTTACCATGGGTCTAGCACTTGCCGATATAATAAAAGTTTGGAGGGAGGGAGGGTAAACAGGGGGGGGGAAGGGGCCTCATTAAACTAGCATTTTAGAAGTGACAGTTAAATTTTTGATCTGTTCAATACTTACACTACTATAATGACCGTCTTTAGTGCAACAAATTTATGTCCGACTTTTAAGCTCATACTTAAAGAGAAATTAGACGTTCTCGTAATTTTCTCACTGATTGTTTGACAATTCAGAACAACAATGCTAGAAAGAATTTATACGTTTTTTGTCCTCTCTTCTTGGGTAAGCAAGGCTTGTGTTACACATAAGCCTATCTAGCAGATGACAAGTCGACCCTTAAAGTTATATGCAACAAAAATTTTTTGCAAAGAATTAGTTACAGTTTGTTTCACTAATCAAGTGACAATTTAACGCCCATTAGCAGCAATCAGAATACAAAGCGGACCGCCAGCTTTCATTTTATCTTTCTTTCCACCTTTCAGTAAAGTGTTTCATATTTCGGATTTGAAATAGCAATATGAATGAATGATTTATGAGACAGCAGAAACAGTTGTCCATTCATTCATATTTCCCAACTATTTTTATCTTTTTGTTCTTTGCGTGGCTATCAGCAATTCCGTTGTTATCTCAGTGCTGGGGGTTCAACTCCCAAAGTACACCCTTCGTACGCCACTGTCCCATTGTTTGTGTTGGAAACGGACCCTTCACTTTGGTTGTAACTTTGGGAGGTACTTTTTTCAATTAGCAGCTGCGTCAGTGAAAGAGTTTTTGTTTCTTTTTTTCAACTACTTACTTATAATTTACTTTGCCCAACTCGCCGACAGTGGGCAAGAGGGCGAGCTTAAAAAATGGCAAAATTTGCTTCCATTTTCCTGAGCCTGCGTTGTTGTTTCAATTTAAGCTTATTTGGGTTGCCTGGCAAAGTGAAAGTTAATACATGAGTGAAATTGTCGAAATTGTCGGCTTCTTTTCGCGGAAGGCAGCACAAGTCTTTTACAAAATCACGCAGCAGACACAACAGACTTCAGGCTAAAAAATGTGAAACTTTTGTAAAGGAATTATGTTCCATGCAAGATGACATCAGCACGTGTACAGGGGATGCATTCTTATATTAATGTTCGCGTGTACGAACATATATCAGTGGAATAACTTTTTGGGGCAAAGTACTTTAAGCGATAAGAAAACAAAAACAAATGTGAGTAACGGCCTCCAGGACTTTCTCTGCTGTCAGCTTCAGGCCTCACTTCTGGATGCTGGAATGAAAATGGGGGAGAGCAGCGCCTTGGCTTTTCCTGGCTGCAGCAGTTTGTGGAATGCAATAAAAAACTTTTCAGACAGCCTCAAAGTATGCAATGCAAATTCTATAAGCCATAAGCAAGCGCGCTATCGCTCAGATTCTTTAAAGATGATGTTCCCATAGCCCCCACCCCCCAACATATTTGGACACTAATCCCAGCTTAGAAACTTGGCTTTATTTTAATCAAATCGACGGAGCGAGCAGCATTAAGACTTCACCAAATGCCAGCCACACAAACAGTAGCGGAAATGAGTAGGAAGGAAAATGGAAAGAAGCCATTGGCGAAATGCGCGACAGGCACGATAAACTCAAGAAGTATGGCAGGGGGACGCTGTGTGTGTGTGTTAAAGTTTCGGGATGGAGCATGACAAATGCCAATGAGCGGCTGCATATGGAGGGGTAACGAGGCAACGAAACACCACAAATGTTATACAAATGTATGTACGTGCAGCACTCACAATAACAGAGCCCGAAGCAGCCGGAAAGAATTGCTTTAGTAATTTAATTTAACCCAAAATGTTTCTTGCTGGGAAGGGGACAGGGAAGACCGGCAGAGAGAGAGGGAGAGACATGGCGGGCGCCAGTTAGTGGTGCGTGAGCCATAAGCTGTAATGTCAATATTTGCCTATGCCTCGCATAAAATGCCATCTAGCATATGCCCCTCCAGGGAGCGGACATTTAAGGCAATGTGTCTGTCCCGCTCCACATACGATCTGTACACTCTAAAATAAAATTAATTTTACTTTACTTGAACAAAATTCAAACAATAAAAGCCAACACATAAGCACTTGATCTAAATAAATAAAACTAAGTAAATTATTCCAATCGCCAAGTCCATAATCTAGAACGCTTCCAGAAATGGCCTAATCAAACATTTTCGTATATAAAATAAGAGCAAGTACAAAAATGTTAAGGTTAGTGTAAGTTTATTAGTACTTGATGTCAGCACAATGCTATGATTTCGAGTAACATAATCAGAACTCAGGAAATTATTTTTCTATATTGAAGAATATCGCCCTAGAATCGAAATTGCCCTAATTTTTTTAAAAAATTTCTAAATTTAAAAACATTTATTTTTGAGTTTTAGAAAAGTTGCACTCAAAATTAATATTTTAGAAAAAACTTTACTAAAATAAAGATTCTTAATTTTAGGGAGAATTTGCTTTATTTCTTTTTCTATTTTTTAGGGTCATTTCACCTTTGATCTTAGAAAATATTTGTTACATAATTTAGGCTACTTTGCCATGAAATTAAGAAAATAAATCCTAGCTCCTGCGAAGTTGCAAAGCACTATGTCTATTTCATCAAACAACAACTAAACGGGTTGGTCTGTGGTCGCTCGTCCTTCCTCCCTTTTACATTTTGGCCTTTTTTTTTTTTGGGCAACTTTCTAAAAAAAGGGCGAAAATGTTACTTTTTAAGGCGAATTGTTTATACCCTGTACCCATTAAAAATGGGTAAAAGGGGATCATGAAGTTGTGCAAATGTATGTAACAGGGAGAAGGAAACATTTCCGACCCTATAAAGTATATATATTCTTGATCAGCATCAACAGCCGAGTCGATTTAGCCGTCTGTCCGTCCGTCCGTCCGTTCGTCCGTCTGTCTGTATGAACGCGTCGATCTCAGAGACTATAAGAGATAGAGCATATACATAGGTATAGGCCGTACGCAGATTAAGTTTGTTTCAGATTTGCAAAATTTCCCCCCTCCCCCCTTAAATCGCGAAAAACTGTCAGAGCCACAATTTTAAAGTTACAACATCGTCGCTTAATATCTTATCTTAGGCCCTAAATCTATCTTTCTGAAACGCAACATTATCGAGCCAAAAACACCGAAGTTTTCATAATTACAAATTTTGGATTGGGGTTTTATTTCATATGAAATTACGCCCCGACTATGGGGCCTTATTTCATTCAGAAATTGTTCGCAAAAACTAACCCTCAACAGCCTATGACTATGGGTTGTCAAGTTATATTTCATGACTGCCCCGAAAATATATATTCAAATTTTACTCTATATTATGGGAGAATATGAATTAAATTCACATCACCAACTCGTTATTTGGCGAAATCAAGGTTTATAAGGAAAACTGTGTGTATGCAATACAAAAGTCCGCTGATGATAAGATGTGGTTATCTTTGAAACAGCGATCGTTGTACGGACATACCAATTGCTCTGGTCTGTTGATTTGTGTTGATTACATTGAATTGTAACTCTCCACCGACCTCCAGCCAGCCAAATGCAAAACTTTGACAAAAAACAGGTCGCTAAAACCCATATAAATATGCATCATAAACCATATAACAAAATCGAAAACTATACTTAAACATCAAATTAACTTATAACTTCAAAGTGGAATTTTGATTTGCGAGAGATGCAGCCCTGTTATTTAGATGAGTTAGAGACGAACCATTATATTGGACACAAGCAAGCCTTCTAACTAGATTTTGAAAAAAGAAAGTGAAATCTCGTGAAGTTCTGTGACGCCGTTGAAAACCAAAATTTCCAAATATTGCGCTTGAACTAGAACAAGATCTTTGACAAGGGGTTTTGGCTTCTCTCAGTGTAGTGTCAGCAGCGTCAACTGCGCAGCGAGCGGAAATTAGCAAACGCAGAGCAGCCGCCTTTTCGTGTTGATTTTTTTCCATTGCCTGCCTTTTACATATTTTCTTTAATAATTTCCTGTTATAAACAAATCAAGGATGTAATAACGCAGTTCAATGCGTAAATGTTGGCATTCCCTTGCTTCCTGCTCCTGCAATGTGCTGGAAAATAAATGCCACTGATTATGATCTAAAAAGTCGTTGAGAGAACGTAATGGTCGAACCAAGTGGAAATATGTATTTCAGCCCTTTGCATAGACCGACACCCGCACCCACACAGCGAGGGCTAAGCCCATTATTTCACTGTTGCTGAACCTTTTTTTTTTTGGGACTCGGGCATTTCGTCTCTTTGCATGAAAATTCTACGAAAAATGTAAAATGCTGTTGCCAAAGTAAAAGGATATGCACACACAGAGGCATGTGTAAGTACAGAAACAACAACAACAAGAAGACTTGAAGCAAGCGCAAGTCAAGTGTATGAAATGTAACAAAGACCTAACGAGAACGCGCACACACACGCACATGTAAGAAGTAATGAGAAAATATCAAAAGTGTGCCTGAGCACACACGCACACTTTGGACTTGTTGGGCTCAATGTCAACTTAAAGCTCCTTGCAGCTCAGCCGCTGGCCAGGACTCGTGTGGGCCGATGGTGGGGGCAGGCCGGGACGGTTTCCATTTTCTTCTTTTTCTTTCCTTCTTTAAAGTGCTGGGCAAAACTGACGCTAATGAGCTACTTAAGCAATGACTCAAGACATTATTGTGTGGGCGTTGCCACATCATGACATTACACATACGCACCGTTGTCTTGGCGCACATTTCACTCCGCAATTTGAGCTGATGAAAACTGCCGCCAGACATTTACCGCCGCCCGCCCACCTACTACTAGGGTTGTCCAAACGCCTCAAGGATACTCATTTCATTTTTTAACTACTTCAATTGGGGTATCGACTTCCAATTCGGGATTAAGCTGCTTGAGATGTGGCCCATTGTTGTGCCCGCCTTTGTGAGGTTTCCGTAAAATGGCATATAATATTCGATTAATATTTCAATAAAGTGTTTGCCCCTTTACGGATTATAATAGGGTCTTTTGTGAGTTGGCTTGCGACCCTTGGGGCCAGGACGAAAGCACAAGCAGCTTTTGATTTGTTTGGAACGGGAAATAATGCACTGAATAATGTAGTTAGCAGGAGGGCAGGGGTTGCTCTGCAGGACACAGATTATTAGGAGCCATTGTGCATTCCGCGTGCTTGCCCAAAAAACTGTGGAGGCAGACGGCCGAACAATGGCAGCTGATTAAGATTGCCCGGCAACACCGCGGGCGTAATTCGACGACCAAAAATAACTAATACACCTCATTAGGCCTGGCCAACTAGACAAAGCGGCCTTCACTTCTAGAGGCTTTCAAGTGCAAAAATCAACCTCATTATCATTTCTCTAAACTGTTTATTAATAACATCGAGCAGCCAAATGTCAAATCAGAGGAAGGGCGCACCCGCTGCTCCCCCTCCCCTTCCATGTGCGGCTTGTGTTGTGGTTCAATGTGCCGCGGCAACAACATCGCCGACAGTGTACAACAATTTTAGACATGTCAACATGGTGTCATAATTAAAATGTTCACCCTGCCCAGCCACACTCTCTCTCTCGCTCGCGTTCATTCGCTTTCTCTGTCTTCTGGTCTCTTAGTCTTCTTTCGCTGTTTTTGTGCGTAATTCGATGCGGTTGCAAATTGGCGGTTTGGTACAAGGCCAATGCCGGCGGGCATTTCCTTTGAAAATGCCGTTGCTTGTGTTTGATTTTTGGAGGCGACATTTTTAATGATGGGCGAGCGCAGTGAACACGACTCGGGCTGTTGGATGTATGTGTACGTATGGATGTTGCAGAGTTGTTAGTTAGCCGATTGATTTGCGGTTTGTTCTGATGTTGGCGGAAACGGCGCCAAGCTAATTGCAGTTTTGATTGAAAACGGAGAGAGGAATGAGTTAGAGGTCTATTTTTTTCTTTGTTTATAATAAATTGAGGAATAAATAACGAAATACGATATTGCCTATACTTGGACAGTCTGTATGACTGTTTCGAAGTTCGATTAGTTGTTTAAGGCTGGTACCCAGAAGACAAGACATATAACTTTTGAAATGTGAACGCTTTTAAGCAGAAATCCTGCAGTCGGTTGTTAAAGATCCAAAAATAAAAGACTCGTTAAGTAGTTTGAAAAGAACACTAAAAGATATCTCGATAAAACAATCTCGAGCTCTAGGTTCTTTTTACTCTATGAGTAATTGGTACAAAAATCCGTGTAGGCTAATCACACTGAGCACATTTAACATCTAACATCCAACATTCCGAGTCATTAGTATTTAGCATGACGGAGTTAGCCATCTTTTTACAAGCTCCCAATGGTCATCGACCTACTTAACATTTAACAATTTAATTTCGTATTCTGTGTTTGCTGGCTGCGATTTTATTTGCGTACACTTGATTGAGTCTGATTTTTAATAAATTTGTAAATATGCCAAGTGGGTCAGTGCTGTCAGATGTAGAAAAAGCCCATATTCTGGCGGTCGAAATTGAGAATTGCTCACTACGTTGAATTGTCGTTGTTGTTAAATTGGTTATGGAACGTGCAGTTTTGATAATGAAATAATATCATTCATTACAAAAAACCAATAAAAAATTAGTTTGAACGAACATAATGCACTGCGAGACTTTTTCAGTGACCTCTTCGTAGTTATTGATACTGCTGTAAGCGGAATTACAAGTGAATACTCTACTTTTGCACGAAAAAACCCCGTAATTTACAATCGGGACTAAAGAAACAAAAATCAAGGCCAGTCTACTATGCAGGGGTGGTCCAAGCACATACTTCTTACAACCCAAATACAATGCAAAAGCCATTATCGTAGTTCATGGAGACTCTTTTGGCTGCTACTATTTCTTCATAAAGATTTTCTAAGTCAAATAAAATAATAAGGATCAAAGCTTGAAAATTTCACAGGCTCTATTGCAGAAGGCTGTTTCTTTCCATTACGACGCTATTGAAGCTGTGTGGTCCAAAGTTGCTCATACCGCTATGAAATAAGGACTGGCTACGGGCACTTCTCTATTTTGAGCGCCAGAATTTGGCCTTTCACGTCATCTGACAGCACTGGCCCACTTGGCATATTTCGGCTCACTTAGGGGATCGGTTCGGTTTTTTGGATCTGATCGGTAAAGAGGTTAACTAATACATCTTATGAAGTTCTGTTTCCATTTTCGTATTTTTAAATATTATAGTTTCAAAGGTATATGCAAATTTTAACACACTTGCGAATTCTATAAAAAATTAAATTTAATAAAACGTTAGAACGTTATATTTCGGTTTTCAAGAATCAAACCAATCCTAACCCATTTTCTTTGTGGTTCTTGGTACGGCTTACGGGTCGGTTTATCAGCTGGAACTATCAGTTTACATCCCAGCTGCTTTTATCATTTAAAAATACGCCCATGCCAAATCAGTAAGTGCTTAAGGGTACATTAAATTCAGCAGCCAAGCAAAAATTCTTTGTCTTCATCCTTAAAAATTTAGTTCTCTGACCCACTAAGTTCTCAATGGAACCTCATCCTGACCACTTTGTCTTGATTAATGTGTCTACATTTGGTGACTGTCCAGCCCAGAGTTCCTAATATAAAACAATACCCAACTTCCTTGTTATTCTGTTTTATTGTCTCAAGGTTAATTTGAATGGTAAACTTTTTTTTTTTTTGCTGCTCTCCATTTTATTATAATTTCTTTCTCCTAGTTGTTTTTGTGTGCGTGTGTATGTCTGTGTGTGCATGTTATTCTTCATTATTTACTGCCCGGCATTTCTTTATCTGCTTGGAGCGGACAAAAAATTAATCAAAATTCTGGAGACAGAGCAGCAGAGGGCCTGAGGACATTTGCATTTTCCATTTTGTGGGCTTGCGCCCCCGCAGCGCATTTATCATGATTGCAATAAATAATATTGTGGCTTAACCCGAGCCACGCAAGTGACCAAAGACCGAAGGGAATAACACACTCTGATTATCGCACTTTTTGATTTGATTTAAACTGTTTGCCTAGAAACTTTTCCCAGCTTTAAGCATCCATGCCCCGGGGGGAATCGAGTGTCTGCGAATGTCTGTTAGCTGGCCAGTCACTGTGATTGAATGTGCCACTCCCATTTTGTGCCTGACTGACTGCAGCATTGGCATCGATCGAGAAGGATGCTCTCAATTTGCGGTAAAATTTAAAAAAATTCTAGTAGCATTTTGCTAACGTATCTGCTGTTGATGCTGTTGTGGCAAGACAAGTGTGTGGCAGTTTGTGGCAGCAACTGATGCCAAAGCTAAAACTCTGCTGAATTTTCCAGCCAGTTTGTTTTGCCCTTTTCGAAACTCACATAAATGTATGCACGCCTTTAGTTAACAACTGGCAGGCCCGCCTGCCGCCATGGTTAATTTAGCCTTTTTTATGGCAAAAATAAAAATTATCTGATGATTTAAGCTGGCATTGCAAACAAAAAAGCGTTGGGTGAAGGTCATTATAAGTTTATTTTATTTTTGATGGAAATCCTGACATCTTAGAAAAATGACTTACTACAAAGTTGGACCCATAAGTCCCGGATTTGAAGAGTCAAATGGGTTATATTGTAAAAAGATTTGTAAAATCAATACTTTTAATTCTATCGGCGTCCGAACTTTATAGTGATAACCACAAACTAGAAGTGTAAAAGCAGTCACCCACCAATTTCATTGAGGGGTTCCCAAGGCCCTGTGAAGAGAGAATATGATTCTATGGCCCAAAAACAATTGTCCCCTTCTGGGAGTGTATTGTCCCGGCAAAACGTAAAGTGGATAAAACATTCAAACTGCATGAGTAAAACTATGAAAATTTTTTAAAGGCGATAACTTTGATGTTGTTCCTGCTCATGGCAAAGCTTAAGATCCAAAAGCGCAGGAATAACAAGTAAAAAAGTCGGTCAAGCCCGACTATAACATATTCTGTACCTGGTGTAGAAGCTGAATGCAATGCTGGTGTTGCGCTCATCTCAAATCTCAAAGTCTCTCTCTAAGATTGTGGGGTGTTAGTTGCGAAAGTGTGGGAGGGGGTGGGGCGAGTGCTCATAATTTGAGAAGCACTGATCCGATCTTTATCATTTCTTAACTAACTATCTCTAGAAGATACGAATCGTCTATCTTCAAAACTGTAGGAGATATAACGTTTTTTCAAAATTGTGGGGGCGGATGGGGGCGTGGCCAAAATTTGAAACATTTGTCCCATACATGTCAAACCTCTATCTCTTACCATCTCTATGATCTAGGTGTTCATACAGACAGACGGACAGACGGACATGTCTATATCGACTCGGCTGTTGATGCTGATCAAAAATATTTATACTTTATATGGTCGGAAATGATTCCTTCTGTCTGTTACATACATTTGCACGACTTGAGTATACCCTTTTTACTCTACGAGTAACGGGTATAAATAAACACGAAAAAGGAAATTGTCGTGAATTGCTAAGACATTCTACATTTTTCATAAATCTAAAAGGTAATATCTCCGGAGGAATCTTTCAACGAAGGTGGGTCTCAAAGGCCATTCACTGTTTAGAAGTGAAGCGTTATCTTGAATTACAATTTATAAGAAATATGCAGTGCACCAAGGGAATTGCTGAAGGCTATGTGCTAGGACAGCTTTTGTGGAATTTGATGTGCACGAAAAAAATCACTCTTAAAACTCACCAAATTTGCCTTGAAAAGTAAAAATTCTAAAAAACATTAGAACATTACCAAAACTGTTAAAATATAAAAAAATTATTTTTGTGCGTTCAATAAATTACTGTAACTTAAAATCCCGGAATCAGCATACTCTAAATCTCTTTGTTTCAGCATCAGGAAAATTGTAGATGCACCTGAGGTATCCTGGTGTCTGAGAAGTGATAGTAAGCTCTAAGCTTCTTTAAGTAGAACCAGTAAAGGCCTGATTCCAGATGACATAAAAATCAATTTTTATGTTGAAGTTCACATGAATAGAAACACTTTGAACTGTTTTGAAATCTGAAGGTTATTACAAAGCAGTCTTATTTGAATGAAGTATTGTGCCGAAATAAAAATGTATGTACTGTCAGTTTAGTTTGCTACGATATTTCACATGAATAGACACAGTTTTAAAGAGCTTTGAAATCTGAATAATTATGAAAAGGTGTTCTATTAATGTGAAAAATCGTAGCAAACTAAAAATTTATCTTATCTGAGTATAGGCCTTTAAAGGCGAAAACAATAGCAAGCAGCATTTACACTCGGTACACAATACTGCGCGCTACACTTAATAATAAATTCCAACCATTTGTTTCTTATAAGTAAAATCAGTTTTTATTCAAACAAATTTTGTGAGAAAATGTTACTTAATGTGGTCACAGGACTAACAAATGGAAACAAAATGTTTATGCAAATATCTCGTAAGCCTGAAGTGCTGGGAAAATACTGACTATTGATTTAAATTCAGCTACCAAAAATACATGCGAAGAGTTTTCTATCTCTCTATTTCTCTGTTGGTAAATTTTGCCTTCTTTGTAAACCTGTTATTGAATTAAATTGACTTAGGCAACAAACAGAAGCTGGCCACTTAGCTTGAGTCCAGATTTTTGACTTCGGATAGAAAGGGGACATAGTCATATTGACAACAACCAGATGCAAAATAGAGCTTAGATTCATGCTTCAGTGAGAACCAAATTTTTCAGAAACTAACCACATGGATAGAGCGATACTTGAGAACTGGCCAACAACAACAGCGGAAAAAACAAGATCCTTATCAGTAAGACTGCCTAATACGAGTCTTCATCCCACTCAATTTGTGGTAAAATTGCTTGTGCGACAGAGTGGCGCCAGCTGCTGAATCATTTTTAGTGAATAGCTATCGGTCGATGCTTTATATGGAGCGACGCACAGTGGGTGAAAAAACTTATTAGTAAAATGTACAATTGGCTATACAGCTCCAAATGGGCCCAGCTAAGCTTCTCTCAAATGATTTATTCAGCTGGAAAAAATGTATACCTTCTAAAACACACTGACTTGGCAATTGCTGCTGATGTCGGATTTGGCTTTAAGCCTATTTTTGGGATTGGATCAAAAAGAAGAAAAAGATCGTTCGTTTGACGAATGTATGACGTTTGTTTGTGCCGTAAAACATATTTTTTCTTTCTTTCTCTCTCTTGCTATGCTTGATTTATTTTTTAGTTTTAGATTATTTCCCTCCATATTATTTAATTTTTTTGCTAGCTATAAGAACGTCTCTGACTACACTTGGCTGTGAATCAGGGCATAGCCGGCCGGACGGACAAATAAAATTCCCCCACCGTGTCGGAGCCGTTATAAGCTTATTTTGTTATATCAGTAGAATCTTTTTGATAGGCTTTGATAGGCTTTCTTAGCTCATAAAATTTGTTGTAACCTATTTTTATTTTGGATGACAGCACTTTTTTGGCGACTCTAAATAAATGGTAGTGTGACCATAGTTTACAATCTAAGTTCAACCTCAACCAAATTCAATTATTCATATCAAATAAAAAAATTTTAGTCTAATATGGGCATTTCCACCAAATGGTCAAAATTTTAAAAGTGGTTAAAAACACTATATTTTTTCGAGTTTTTATAGCGATATGTGTAAATTTGCTTAATTTTTTGGAAAAAAGTGACTTTAGATTACTTGTAGTTCGCTTTTTAAAACCAATCTGATGGTACAAAGGGGTATACATGAATGCATACGAAAACCATGAGAAACTATGTTAATACAATTTACTGTAAGATTTTGCTTCTCGATATAGCAGAAACCACATAATTGTTATGCTCTACATTCTAATATTTATCGCATTAATATATTGCCTCAGGATTCGTTGAACTCGGCGCTCGAAAACCACTACTATTTTTGTCCCGCGCGAATGTCATGTTTTTTCGTTTTATATTAACGATGTCATTTCAGGGCGTATAATACACTCAAAACATAAAATCCAAGCTTGTAGAGTAAAGAGTCCGAACTCATACAAACTGACATTACTTGGCAGGCTTTTTATTAAATTTAAATTGTTTTTTACTTGTCCTCAAAAACGCTAAAGATTTTTAATTTTTCAATCAATTTGCTGTGGAAATTCCTTAACAGTTTGCAATTTCTTGCAGCTATTCCTTACTTTATTTAGTTTGTAGCAAAGACGCTGGCCAAACTGCTGAAAGTTTAGCCATACTTTTCTGATTTTAATTGAATTTTTTTAATTTTTTCACAAAGACAACGAATTTTTTTATGAATACTCAAAAAGAGTGAAACCAAATGCAGTTGGATTAATCAAGTAACACTCCACGAAAGCTTAAAAACAGCTGTTGAGAAAAATCTAGTATGACGGCAAGATTCTATCACGATTTACCATTACCATTTTTCCCAGAAAATTGGCAAAATTACCTATAGTGCGCCTGACAGCACGCATATTTCCATGGATTATAGCCTACATTTGGGGGCTGTCTATTCACTCAAAGGGGCAGGAATGAAAGCAGCCAAATTCGACACACTTGGCATATGCATAAATATTTGTGTGTCTGCTCTCCACCAACAACATCAACCCCCACAAACGACCCAAAACGATCCGACAATTGTGCTGGCAACTCGCAAATTTGCATAGAAAGAGGCCCCATATTTTTTTCAACATGTGAGTTATGCGCTTTATTGTTTGCAAATACAAGCGACCAGCCCAGCCCATTCCAGTCCAACCCAGCTCCAAATTGACGTCAATTGGCATCAATTTTGTGCCACTTACCTCGCACTTGGGCAGCGGCCCCACCGGCATCTTCACCTTCCAGCCGAGCAGCGGCGGAATGCATATGAGGGCGGACATAATCCACACCGCGGTGATCATCACAGCAGCTCGGGCCGGCGTTCGTGACTTGAGATAGTCCACCGCCTTGGTGATGCTCCAGTAGCGATCGAGCGAGATGAGACACAGATTCATTATCGAGGCGGTGCAGAGTAGCACATCCATGGCCGAGTGTATGTCGCACCACCAGCTGCCAAAGATCCAGTAGCCCATCAACTCGTTGGCCAGGGAGAAGGGCATAATGATCAGGCCCAGAAAGAAATCGGCCACGGCCAGTGAGGCTATGAACCAGTTCTGTATGTTCTTCAGTGATTTCTCTGTGGCAATGGCAATGATCACCAGCATGTTGCCCACCACAATGATGATCATCAGAATGGTGACAATGATCGAGGCAATCACGATGTGCGTAAGCGTATAGCCGCTCGGATAGCGTCCGTCCCAGTGCAGTTCGGTGGCATTGCTGTTGTTGCCCGCCGCCCCGCCGCTCTGGTTGTAGTAGCTGCCCGCCAACTGCAAGCTGTTGTTGTAGAAGCTGCCATTCAGCAGATAGATGCTATCATTCACATTTATGTAGCCCCCACCCGTGGGCGTCAGATCCAGCAGGTTGGGCAAGCTGAGCTGGCCGTCTACTGTGAGCAGCGGTGGATTCAGTGTGGCATTGTCCGGCGATCGTGTGGCGTAGGGCGGCGCGGAAGTGGCGTTGGGTGTAAATACGGCCAGAAAGTCATCGGTGCTGATGTTGCCCGTGTTAATGTTTGCATTCAGCTTGGCGTAGTCCATGTTGCGGTCCTCTCTCTCTCTCTCGGTGTGGTTTACTCTGTATTTTTAGAGGCTGATTGGTCCCATGCTGTATTTATATTTAAAATTTTGTTTATGCACATGAATTTTAATGGAAAAATTGGTATTCGGTACTTTCTACAATAATTTATTTAATTCCTAGCATAGTTTTTGCAATATTTCGATTACTTTTACCCGTTTTGCACCGAAACTTGTGTGTTTTCTTGGCGCGTTTGCCGCTCGTGGGAGTGAAAACGCGCACGGTTTCTAATTAATTATAAGTCTATACACAGACACTAATACACAAACACAGACACACGACAGATATATGTGGAAGAAGAAGCTGGCGCTAACATTCGCTATATACAAGAGGGAGACATCGGCGGGCCGTTGTTGCCACTTGCCACCGCACCCGATCCCATCGACGATCCAATTGCGATCTGGCGTGCGCGGCCGCTTCAAGTGTCTTGTGTGCGTCAGGCAGACATTTCCGCGCTCCGCATCTTTCGCACCTCGGCAATTAGATGAATAAGTTCAATTATTTGCCACCCAATTTCAGTTTTATTTTCGAATCGATTGGTTCAATTGCCTGGTTTGACTTCCTTTCTTGTTTATTTACACAAAACGCGCGACTGCGGCGATCCAATAAACTGTTGCCCGTGGCTGTTTTATTTTGGCTTTCGGCTACTTGGCCAACTGGCACGCCCGAGACACGTTCGCACCGCTGGAAATGCACATCCTAACTGATTGCCGTGCGATTCAGTTTTCATTGCCCAACTTGCTACCAAAGTTGCCTTCCACATGCCGCATGCTGTGTCGACAGCGCCTTCAGCCTCGGCTCGGTTCGTTCCTCGGTCGTTCTTGACACCGTCGTGCGCAACATCGTTGTCGTTGTCGTATTTGGGGAAATTTTCTCTTTGCCTTGTGTGGAACGAATTTGGCGTTGATAAAACTTAATTGTTGTTTACACAAAATATTTCGAACATTTCGTATGGGGCATTTATCAATCAAATTTTTAATCAATTAATCGCAGTTAAAATAAAGTGAAATGTTGCAGCTTTCTGTGCAGCTAATTCAGTGGAATAAGTTTAAAATAAATGTTTCTAACAACTAAATCAATTGCACTTGAATTTTCCAATTGTTCTAGGCGACAGTTAAAACTATCAATTTAGTAAGCTGGTTGGAAATTTTTCTCAATACGCAAGCATTTTTTTAATAATTTCTTTTTACAGTAAACTGCTCAGCAAACTCGCCTTTCAGTTCCATTGGTTCGCGTTCTGTGTGGCATGTGGCACTGTCTTGTCCAAACTTCGTGCCAGCCAAGTTCAACTGTTCACTGTCAAGATCACAGCGCAGCTGACATACATAAGCATGCTTACGGCTTTCGTTTTCATTCACATTTAGAGAAAAAGAGTAACTTAAAATAGTAATCGTTAAATCAACAATAATGTGTCTAAATACTTAACTTTTCATCCGAACAAATTGGCAGAGTAATAACAGATATAAGGAAAGACGGGGAAGGTAGAGATTTTGGTTAGCTGCCCTGTCTCTCTCTCGTTCGCTCTCTTATCTTTGTGCCGATGAAAAAGTCAGCCAATTTTTCTGAACAAATACTTATCGAAATCCTTTCGAAATGTTTTCTAGTAGATTAAATACAGAAATTATTTTAATAAAGATAAAGGTTACGGTTACGATATCTGGTTTAAAGAAATTGAAAAATTTGAAAGCCTTTATATGCTGTTTATTTTTGTATCTTATTAATTATACTCTGTACCAAAGATACATAAAGTAAATTAAGTTTGTGCAAAAGTATGTAACAGGGAGAAGGAATCATTTCCGACTTTATAAAGTATATATATTCTTGATCAGCATCAACAACCGAGTCGATATGTCCGTCTGTCCGTCTGTCTGTCCGTCCGTATGAACAAACAGATCTCAGATATGGTAAGAGATAGAGGTTTGACATGTATGGGACAAATCTCCTACAGTTTTGAAGATAGACGTACCTTCAAGAGATAGTTAGTAATTAGCAAAATGTATCGATTTGCCGAAAAAATTATAAAGATCGGATCAGCGGTTTTCAAGTTATGAGCAAAATAAGTACATCGAAAAATAACCATAACTCTGGAACTATTGAATTTCCCATTTACAGCTTAATACAGTAAATTACTGGATACAGAGACCAAATTTTGAGAAAAATATGAAGACGAAAAAAAAATCCCTTTCGCGGCAATTAATTTTTGTTTACTTATTTTCGCGATTTGAAGACCAAACAAAAATTTAAAAATTTTTAAGTGTGAGTTATTTGAAAGTTTGGATTCAGATGTTAATTTTCAGATTTTTTAAATATTTTTATTACCAATGGCTTTGGATAGCAAGCAATTGAAAATAATTAAATTTTTTAAATATGTAAATTTTCAAATCGACTTTACCCGCGAATTAAGTATCTTTCGCCAAAATGCTGAAAATACGTATATACTATTTTACCACAAGGAATACGAAAAAAATTATTTCGGATCCAAAAAAATCCCAGTGGGCGATTTTTCATGGAATCACCCATATATTCTTGATCAGCACGACGAGCTGAGTTGATGTAGTCCGTCTGTCCGCTCGCCCGTCTGTCTGTACGTCTTTTTCTATGCATAGCCTCTGTTAGCTTTAAAGCTATCTTCACCAAACTTTGCCCGAAGACTTTTGGTGTAAATACGCTGCACATTTGTCGGAACCGGCCGGATCGGATGACTATAGCATATAGCTGCCATAGGAACGATCGGTTGAAAAACTAGTTTTAGTGGCTTTTTTTTCATGTTCGCTCCCACGCTCTATTTATAGCTGCCATACAAACTGTCGAATCGGACAACATATGCAAGCTCAACAAAAGGGTATGAAAAAACTTAGCTCGAGCCGAACTTTTGTTTGTTCTTAGCTTGCCTCTATTTTTATTGTTGAAACTCCCTGCCACAACAATTATTGCAAAATAATTGAAATTACAATTAATTAATTGGTAACTGCGATCGGCGCGATGAACCATTATTTTATTGAGAAAATTTTAGTTATTAATCAATTAAAATTTGCCTAACACTGATCTCAAACTACCATACAAAGTAGAGTTCATTAATAACAATCAATTCTAGCTCTGGGCGTTGCAACTGGCCCAGCAACTCAGCTCGAAACTAAATTAAATGCTTTCATTTATTGCCTCTCGCTTCTTTTATGATTTGATGCTCTGTTGATCTATTGTATTGTTTGATGAAAATTTTTTGCTTAACTTTTATATTCATACTTTACAAATTGCTCAGGTACAAAAAGATTTTCCATCAAAAGAGAGCTACCTCAAACTTAAGGGTCGAGTCCCTTTGTTAATTCTGCGTGTTGTTAACTTTAGAGTTCAACAATGTACCGTTGGCAGATAATAAAATGAAATAGGAAAATAAGTTATTATATTTGGACAAAGGTATTAATTACACAGGTCTACAAAATGACAGCACTTGTGAGTATCCCGAGCATCTTAACCCAGGGCTATAAACCCTAATTTTTACAATTATACAATTTAGCAATGTGTTTCTATGCCTTGTAATAATATTTTGAAGCTTTCTACCGTGAGAGAGATTTTAGATAGCAAAAGTAAATTTTATCTATGGGCACTTTTATCAAAATGAAAAATAGGCAAGACTAATGTCAAAATGGGAAAAATTGAGCTAGCGCAACATTAAAAAAGCGAATATTTTTAAACGAGTTATGAACATATTTAAGATTGGCTTACATTTGTCAAATTGAATTGTTTCCCTATGAAAAATAACGAAACAAATTGTTTTTTACCTCTTATATTTGTATGGTCATGTTGGACAGTTTCTAAGAATGAGAAAGGGTTTTTAGAACTAATCAATTACTACTAGTCAAACAGCAAATTTACTTACTTTGAGACATTTTTTATAGGATCTAGTAAAGTCAAGTGCTTATGTAATGACTAGTTAAACCGGCAAACGTTGTTCACAACATTAAGTCACACCTTCCACATAGAGCTATTTGTCACATAAACTAACAAATAACAGTGTAAAATCGATGACTATCTGACACATAGCAGCTATCTGAGAGAACAGAAATCGGCCCCAATTGTTTACAATCTACCTTTTAAAAATCGCATGCCTTTTTACAGTTATGACTTTGCTGCTGGGGTTTTCCTCCAATTCCTAACCACTTACCACCATATTCCACATCAACGCCCTAACATTTAGCATGTGTGTTGCTGCATTCGTTTGACGGCCCAAATAGCCACCCCTACGTGTTGCTGGCATTGTTTACTTTAACACACACACACACAGATTGGCCAATGGAGGAGTTCGCAAGAATGTTTAGCAGAGTGACACCCAAATCATCTAGCATTTCGAATACTAGTTTAAGTCCTATTTTACACCTGCCAATTTTTCCATAACTGTTAATTACGGTCCTTGATATAGAGGCGTTTGTCAACTTGACGCTAAAGTTGAACCTTACGATTGTTAATATGTTGCAAGTTTTTACCTCGTTCGAGAACTCAAATGGGGGAGCTCTAGTCCAAACAGTTTAAGAGATCTAAATAAAATATTTAATTTGCGGACCACAGCTTAAGCCGTAGCTTTAATTACGACAGCGATGTTACAATCCACAACATTTGATGTTATTGCGCTCCGCATATCAAACGGCTAATGCACAGGGCTTTTCTCTCGCTCTCCCAATGAAAATGGGAAATTCCCTCCAACCTTTTGGTGTTCCATTTGCCACACATTCCGCACTGTGTTGCGCTCTGTTTTGTTTTGTTTGTCTTTGCCCCAGTACCCCCGCAAGCCTAAACTTACCTTTGTGGCAGAACTTTTCACGTTTTTCGTTTGGGATGTGCTCGGCTCTGCAAGTGCGGGTGCGGGGTGGTAGTGGGTGAGCACCTTTTCGTCTTGTTTCAAATGTTTGCCAAGGGTTAGCTATAGCCGGCCAGCCAAACGATGCCCATGTGTGCGATGCGTCCTTTTGTTTACATTTTTATTTTAACCCACATTCGTGGCTTTGCTTTCACGGAAAGCGTTGGGCATGCTCGCCCTTAAATACTTCTTGTTAAAGCTGCACCATCCAGTGGACGCCCATCCGCCCATCTGTGCCAATAAGGCAAAAATGAAGCCATCCACAAAAGGTGCGTGCTGGCGTTCGGAGGTTCCATAAGGAGTCGGCATCAGAGCCCACAAAATAACTGCCAGCATATCAGACACATTATGCGCGATAGTCACGTCTGTTGGGCACATAATTGAAAAGCGAACTTGAGCGTATCAATCGTGGTAGCCCAAACAGGTTGCCGTTGTTGTTATCGGGGCAATGAAATCAGCTAGAAATTATGATAATGAAAAGCTCACACAAACACTCGGGTGGAAGATGTTTATGAGCAGCGATGTGTCTGTTCATCAGGCGGCGTACGCGTGCCACGCACCTTGCGTATGAGTTATTTGATTATGTTAAGCATACGTCCTCGCGCTTTCTCGCATAATTTCAAATTATATGCAGCACACATCAACAACATCAGCATAATAAATCCAAAAAGGCCGTTGCCTGACAAACAAGCCGAGGCCGAGCGAGTTGCGTTAGCCAGACTACACCCAAACACGTGCAAGTGGAAGTGACAAATGCCGGAAACAACATGCGACAGCAGCAACAACCCAACAGCGGGCACTCATCGTCAATGCATGGAATAAGATTGCTTGTCAAGCGCTGATTATATTAACACCTCCCATGAAGGTGTGCTAGATCGGGTGTGGGCGAACCACGCAAGTGCAGGGAACAAACCGAAGGACAATATAGATTATTTGGCAGAGGCTAGGGAACTGAAGCTGGGACCAATTGAGTGCAGAAAAGGGTGACATTTTTGAGATTTTATAGAAAAAAAGTTTTGTTCGTCTTTCGTTCTATTTATGATTAATTTCTCTGCTAGAAAAATCAACATTATTTTTGAAAACACGTACAGCTCCGACTTCACTTTTACTTTATATTATTCCTACAAGTGCAATTCTTAAGAAGAAATATATTAAAGTTTTCACCATCTTAGAACCTTTTTCCGTGCCGTTTGATGAAACAATTTCGTGAGTTTTCCAGTCAAAATTCAACTTTTTTTTTAATTTTTAGTGTTTTTCTTTTAATTAAATAAATTCCTACATAAAATCTAATGCTATTAAAAGTTCTTGAAATTAATTTTATGGATCAGCTTTGCAAACTACTCTATAAAAAAGTCCAGTGAATGTAAAATTGGCTATGCAGCCCCAAAAAGCTAAGCCATGCTTCTCTCTCCTCTCTTGTGTGTGCTTATAATTTTCGCAAAAGTCCAGGGCACTCAGAAAGATCGATCGAGACAGAATTTATTCCCATTTGTTCTTAAAACTTAAAAATGTTTTGTTTTTCATTATTAAGATAGAAACATTAGAACATTAGAAATTATAGAACATTTCATACTGACAGTTAGCCCTAAAATTTAAGAAAGGATCTTAC
This sequence comes from Lordiphosa clarofinis, assembly GCA_018904275.1. Lineage (NCBI taxonomy): Eukaryota > Metazoa > Arthropoda > Insecta > Diptera > Drosophilidae > Lordiphosa > Lordiphosa clarofinis. The sequence goes on from JAEIGQ010000058.1 coordinate 1,619,909, forward strand.
TTACTCGAACTACAAAATTTCTTGGAAGGTACAGAATAGACTTCGGAGCAAGTTCCAAAAATTGTGCTACGGAATATGCGAATTGTTTTAAGTTGAATCTGTTCCTTAAATTCCCTCCTGGTTCTAACACTTTGGTTATAGAGTGATTGTAGTTTTCTGACCTACAGTATAAACCAGATCTGCAAACCTCCGAAAAATCTGCAGGAGTTCATTCCGGGGTTCGGCTCGGACTTCCCAAGAATTCCAAAGGAGCGACTCAACTCCAAAACGGTTTGCAGCCCTGGGTTACGTCTTAATATTCGGTAAGGAAGATTTAAGTAGGAGTAAAATGTGATTTCAGCGCCATGTGACGCTGACGTCAGCGTACTTAAGTGGTTCCGTTGCCTATGAAGGTGGGATCTTTCCTGTGATCAAATCCATATTACATATCAAACTCTAATTGATGTCGAACATGCTTCAAATGTTCCTGCCTCTGGATTAATTTGTACTTCAATTTTTGCTTAGTTCAATCTTTATATGATTGCTTGATAAATGTAATATTTTTAGAATTGGGTCAAGAATATTCGAGATTACCCTTATTTTACTACCTTTCTGGAATGATTTTATCCCGTATGGATTGATGATTTTGAGTTTAGTTATACCCAGAACGATAGTGTTGGATTGTGACGAGAGCAAGGGAACCTACCACACCTGGCTGGAGTGGAAGGGCAGCCTGAGGAGCCACTACTATAGTGGGCAACGTAGGATGAGGCTCAGCTGGAGTTTGGTATTATACAGAATGCAAATCGTTCACCCTCTCCCATCTCTCGTGTACAATGGCCCTCGGTTTTAAATTATATCCATTTACACTCTCGCACACACACAGGTCTCCTGCAGCCTCCAAGCACTCTTCTGCTCCCGTAAATAGCTGGCGCGCCACCATCGTCCCCGTTTTGTTCAGTTCAATTGCATTTGCAAGTTTGCTCTGCCCTTCTTTTAGTTTTGTGTGAAATCTACTTTTAATTCGCTGCACGTTTTGCATAATGATTTCGGATTTGGTAGGTGCGCACACACAAACTGCAGCGGTGCTGCAAGGGGCGTGGCTGGTAGAACAAAATTTACAAGTCCCATAAATCGACCACTCAACTTGCTTTATGCAAAATACAAAAAAGAAACTATAAAAAGGGAAAGAACAAAAAACACAAAACTACAGAAATGACAGCTTGCTACGCTTTGTCATGTCATGGCCACAATGGGCCACTGGACACGGACACTGAACGCTGGGTGAAAAAACGTGTTCTCATCCGCTGCATGGAAACATTTCTGTGGAGATACATTTGAAAAATGCGCAAATGCAATGCGCTAATGGCAGCAAATATTTTATGCGCGCTTATCATTCGCATTAGTTGGCAAAATTGTTGCTAAAAGCTTTGCCGCATGCATGTTGGATAAGGGCGCGCACAGAGCCAAACAAATGGCAAATGGCAGCGAGGCAGGAAATTGCGTTACTCATACGCACCGTGGCCCGGTGGCTGCATTATCTTAATTTAAAAACTCAACTGGAAGAGCTGACACGCAGGCAGGCAGCTTATGTGACGTGTTTTAGTTTCATTAGTCTGGCTGAAAAGTCATTTATCAAACTGTCAGCGGTAATTATTTATATCCACTCAATGTGCGGAGCAGCTCATGTGCTTGGCGCCACGTAAATTATAGAAAATGATCCAATATCAACAGGGCGGAAGGAAGAGATGTGTTGAAGTGTTGGTGAGTTCGCTCAAGTAAACTGCGCTCTTTTAAGCCGTCGCTCATTTAAGCAAATCATGAATACTGAATAGAACTAAGAAGTTATTATCAAAATTATTATGGAATCAGATCTATTAAGAGTTAGAAAGTGACCACACAGAGATAAAAATCTCAATGGCTGCATAGTCAAAATTATACAAATTCACTGCAAAATTTTTAAGTTGTTCACCACCCTAAACTCGCAGCGGCTTATTAGCGCCCCAAGCGTTACTTTGGGCGCGCTACATCTAGCATTTAGGAAATCAGCATCAATTAAAAATGACGACTTGAGATTTATATTGATGTTGTCCTCGAAAATGAAGTTCAGTGTGCCCAATTCAGTCAACTGGCGAACCAATGTGATGACAGCTCTCTAGGCGTTGTTACAGACAGAGTGTTTGGAGCAATTTTAAGAAAGATGTGTCAATTTATTAAATGGCCAGATGCAAGTAAACTGTCAATTGATTTAAAATATTTTAAGTGTGACCGTTTATTTTAAAGGCAAAAATACCGAAATATTTAAATTCCAAGTTTTTTTTTTTTCAACTTTAAATAATTTTACAACTTTTCACATCTTTACATACCCCAAAGCAGCAAAAAGTTGATCATTTTTGTTTATCTGTGTTTTGTTGTTATTTAGTAAACTTTTAGAGTTTACTCGTTTTAGATGTTACGCTTTTACGAAGGCTGATGAATACCCTAACGGTTACCCTAATAGTTATTTTTTTTTGTTTTCTATCGGTCAGAGCGCATTTTCGCTAAAAATTTACCATAAAATACCCCGACAAAAAGAAAGTCGGTCATATCCTCTACGCATGTAGAATTGCTATTGAGAGAGTGAACAAAATTGATCGATTGTGTTAGGTCGTCTTTCTTGCTGCAATTAATCTATTTTTATCTCAGATGTTCTCCTAAGCGTTTCAGCAGTTTTGCCTTCTCCTTAAGAGAGGCTGTTTATTTTGGAATTTATGTATAAAATAAAATGTATAAATATATGTATCGAATTTTTTTTGACATTTGAGTTTATTTATTTAAGTTTGACAAAGTTCTGTCAACATTACTGGGTACAATTCAAAAAAGACAATTCAAAACCATAACATGCTCCCAATCCAAAACGTCTAACTTGGTTAGTTTAAAAAAAAAAATGAATTTAAATCAGGAAATCAAACCTGAACAGGAAAAAGGAAACGTATACCGAAAAGAATCGGATTCTAGAACTTGAATTTTTTGTAAACCAGTATTTGAAAACCGATATTCCTCGAACCGAAAAGACCCTTAATATCTTACCGGTACGGTTTCGGTTAAATTTTTTTTTTTCATCCTTAGCTGCAGCCAAGATAGTTTGTCATCGCTAGTGTCATCTGTTCTGACAGTTCAAAGATGAATTAAATATCTTAATTTGGACAATTGTTAAATTCTCTATAAAAAATATTGGATGTATTGTAAAATATACCATGTGTTGCAAAGAACTAAAAACAAATTACTTTTTATATCCGGCAGGTCCGACCGAACGTTAATATATCTATATACCAGTACACTGTACATATACGGTGATCATGGCACATATTTAAAAAATCACTTTGCCGACTTGATAAAAAAGCTTGACAGTTAAGATGATTGGAAAAACACGAATCAAGCACAGGAAAATAAAACAGCTGGTTCGAGGTGCATTGATGAATTGTTAAGGCTATTCGAGTTGCATGTGTTTCGCTGTGCTCGGTTGATGGAATGCTGTTTGCTTGATAAACAACCTCGGATTTCTCAAAATTCTACTGGGCTGCGTATTTTATTAACCCGCAATCAGTATGGAACGTTGAACATTTATTTCACGGTGTAAAGTTTATTTTACAGAAATACATTAATTGCTATTATGCTTCTGAGCAGTAATCATTAAATAATTATGATTAGTTTTTTTAGTAACTAATTTATTTTGAGGTTGTATAACGTTAAGTTTGTTGAAAACATTGTTAATTATATACTTATTTAATCATCCTATGAATACAAACTTGTAAATTCTTAAAAGCTAACACCCAGGAATGAAATTGATAATTTATGTACACATACATGTGTATAGCTTGCTTAAAAGTCCAACCTTTACCTCTTACGATCTCATTGTTCATACGGACAGGCAGACGGGTAGAGGGACGGACAATATCGACTGTGCTGTTGATGCTCATCATTTTAACAGCAAAATTGGTAGAGCTTACCAAGCAGTTTTTTTCTGTACATCACCACAAATTTTCTCATAGCTATGCACACAAAGAAACACTTTCAGTTTCCGCCCATTGCAAACTTAAATATTTACGTGTTGGAACAACACAGAGGACATTTCGACATTTTCTGAATTTGAAAAGGTTTGTGGTCCTGGCTTAAATGAAACCGGCTAGCAACTTCCACCCTCTTCAATAGAAAGTTTTAATTCGAGCATTTAATTGAATGGCTTTTGCTTCGACTCCATTAATCTGACAATTAACCCAACAACGGGCAGGCAACATGTGCAGGCTATGCCTTGCAGGGATCTTAGCCTCCATCCGACATGGCCTGGCCATGTCACAGTTCGCCCCAGTTCGCTGAACATATTGAAATTCCTGTTGCCAACATGGGCACAGGAAGTGCATTAGTACATTTACAAATCTCTTACGATTCACGGACCACGACCACCGCAACAACAACCCAATTTCTCGGAGCCATATTAAAGGTTACTCGCAGATTTATGCTCCTAATTACTTGCACTTTGTGTGCTGTCCACATCATTTATTATGTTTATGTACACAACAAACGTTTTATTGACACAAAGTCGGGCGCGACAACTCAAAGGACTTGCCAACTGCCAAAAACTGTCATTAATCTTTTTTTGGGCCAAGTTGTGCAGCTAATTGCGCCATTTTCAGGAGCACCCACTCTCCAAATTAATATCTGCTGGGCCAGTGACCCATTCCTGGATGGCTGCTCATTCACAAAGGCTCGCTTCTTGCTTTTGACTTTAATGCGTTTACTGCCCCCTCAACCCCAAATTGGGTAGACCCAAAAAAAAAAAAACGCACAGGTAAAAAAAAGGAATATAATAATCTGCATTATTTATGTGGTTCGCTTGAAATTTGCACTCACAACTGAACATTTTACAACATTTTTTTAATTAGCTACGCCAACAACAAAAAACGAAACAAAACCAAAGGCTGGCCACAAAAGCAACTATACTCAGGCTGTCGGGGAAGGGGGGAGGAGTAAAGGTAAGCCCTGACTCTTTTGTTTGGCCAAACGCACCGCGAGCCATCACAAACTTGGACAGGCACAGCAACTGGACATGGTCGCATCTCTATGAAATCTGCAGTTTGTGAACAGTTGCCGAGGGTTTCCTGTGTCGCCTTTGCATTTTTATTTTTTACTACCCTGTGCCAAAGCAAACGAGGATAGGACATGTTTGTGAAAACTTATGTAACGGGTAAAAAATCAATCTGTGCTGTCAGGCCGCGTAAAAAGGCTTTTGAGCAGACATTAAGCCAGATAAGCGATCAGACCGAAAAGAATCGGTTATCGGCTCGGCTGAGAGGCATTTATCGAATAACAGTGTGACCTTATTTCATTGGTATGCGCTGGTATCGGCAGTTTTTTATACTCTGTACCAAAAGTACATAGAGTATAATTACTTTGTGCAAAAGTATGTAACAGGGAGAAGGAATCATTTCCGACTATAGAAAGTATATATTATATATTCTTGATCAACAGCCGAGTCGATATAGCCACGTCCGTCTGTTCGTCCGTCTGTCTGTCCGTCCGTCCGTCCGTTTGAACAAACAGATCTAGACAATGGTAAGTCATTGAGGTTCGACCTGTATGGGACAAATGCTTCTTATACTTGCAGGCAGAGCAAGTTTATTTTCAATTTTTTGCCACGCCCCCTCCCGCCTCCGGAATTTGGAAAAAACGTTATATCTCCTACAGTTTTGAAGATAGACGATTTGTACCTTCTGGAGATAGTTAGTAATTCGTAAAATGTAAACTGAACGGAAAACTGAAAATATGTAAAATAAGAAGAAACAAAGGAACACTAACTGTTTTTTTCTAAGATTTTTAATATTAGCAGGAAAATTTACAGAATTTTTTAAACTCTGTTGCAAAAGTTGGCCATTTTTTGTAAACTTGTGTTATTCTTAAGTGTATCAAAAAATAAAGGACAACTCACTTTAGGTACTTCTAGCAACAATACGAGCGCGTACTTGGGCAATTAATTTTCATTCCACCGACCAACAAGCAACACTATTTAAAACAAGAACAAAAATCAATCCCACTTTCCAAAGGTTGCTATGGAAATGGTATTGAAAACATGTCCGATTATCTATGCCCATACGCGGTATCTCATAGTCGGAGTTGCCCAACTTTCTGCTTGTATTTTTTGTTTCCGTGCTGTACATTTTGTGTACATTTCTAGAAGCAGAACCCGCGGCAGCACAGAGTGCTGAAAAAACCCTCTGACTTAATTAGAATTTTGTGTTGCCGTTGTAAATGTTGCACCCAGTGTGCCCTGACACTTAAAATGCATTAAGAGCTGGAAATTCAATTCGAAACAGGCACTGGATTTTACTTCATCAAGAAAATAATCGACTTGACATGAACACTCCGGCTAGTCTAATGGTATTGGTCGTCCAACTATTGCCCCAGGCCATGTGCTATCATCCTCCGTCCACCACCCAAACGGAACCCACATGCATAGATTGTGGCCAATTATGCCCTGAAGGAGTGCAAACTGTTGGCTATTGGTGCAGCGATGGTCAATCTGTGATAGAAAATGCCAGCGTGAAAGTTGTAGACGAAAGTTGGCAACTGTCTGTGGAATTTGATAACACCACATTGGCGAAATGTCTGCCCGATATGTTTCTATTGGGTATGTCCTTAATGAAATGTGCTTTCGTTTCCTTATCTAACATCTGCTCCTGTTTAGTCGAAATGAAGCAGGGCTTTTGCTGTACCTGGTCATACAAAAGTGGCTGCCAAGTGATTGGAGTTGAAGCTGTGACAGGGCCAGTGCAGTATCCCTGCGACACTTGCAAGGAGAAATGCACCTGCAGTGTTCTGGACAGTTTAAGTGCCGCCCCTGCCTGGAAATGGAGAAGTGTTTTCTGGGCGGGTCTTGTGATCACTGAAATTTTGTAATGTCCGCACATGTCGCCCGGCTGAAAACAATATGTTTTTCTCTAAAAAAAAATAGAATGGGGAAATACGCAAATAGAAACTAATTTCGCATATATTTACATAGAGTGTCAGCTGTGAAAGTTTTTACATGGCCAGCCGTTGCCCTGAAGCAGTTCTCCGGGCCGAATTCTCCCTCTGGCATTCGACAGATGGAAAAGTGCAAATATTTGCATGAACATTTTTTCTTTCTTTTCTATTTTTGTGCTCTTTTTGCATAACAAATCCTTAAAACTAATGTGCATGAGTTATGTGTGTGTGTGTGTGTGTGTTGGAGTGCCTTGCCAAACATGTGGAATTACAAGCAGCATTAAATGGAGCATGCTAGCCCAAGGTAATGAATAGATACTCGCTTGGTGTACAAGGTCTTTGCTGAAATGAACGGTAAGCGATTTCGAATTTCGTCAGTGGACTTTTAACGGTCAATTTGATTAATTTGAATTTGTACATTGGACTCAAAACTTGGAAGCAGATTAAGTTTATTTACAATATTTGCCTCCTCCATTTCAGAAACTATTCAATTATCAATAGTCTAGTTGTGGGCAAAATAAAGCTCAGAAGACTAGAGATGAGAACGGGACGACAAATTCACCGTAAAGCAGAGGTGCCCGGGATCAACTTAAGTCGGCGTAGACACCAATTAAAATTGAAGAAAATATTTTTGAAGCAATAGCAAACACCCGCTTATTGCGAGGGGACGTGTGAGTATACTCGAGGCTGTCTCTCACGAAATCATTTGTCGCCAACAACAATAGGAACAGAGAAATCGTTTGAAATTGTTGTTGCAATTCACTTTGTCTTATGCCTAGCTTTATCTGTGCTATGGGCAAAACAGCAAAGATGGAGCGCTGTGCGCATACGCCATGAGCACTTCTACTTTGAAGAAAATGCGGGCATTTCCACAGAAAGGTCAACCAAAAACTCACTACCGTATTCCGTTATGTTGTCCTTTTGTCTGCTTCTATCTGGGGACTTTACTTTTTACAACTCCAACAACTCCAATATGTGGAATTTTAATATAATATTTTATATTCTTCAAAATTAAGGCAACAAAACTAGTACGATTGTCACGGAAATACCCATATATGATTGATCCGTTTATCTGTTTGATCTTTCTGATGGTGATAGATAGAGACCATAACCTAGGACTTGTACACTAAGAAAAAAACGACCATGTAAAATCCAGCAAAAGTGTGCTCCTATTTGAACAAATTCGTTCGTGCATTATCGTTCACAAAGTAAGCCCGACGTTCACGGTAAACACCACTAAAAAGCTTTCTTACTAAAACTGGTCCAAATCACAACAGAAGTGCGAACATCGCGTAATGAGAAATGTTTTAGATTCTAAAATAATTATTAATATTGAAAAACCAAACCAAAAACAAAATAAGCATAAACAACAACTATACTCGCCTACACGCTGACTTGAGCTCTTATTATTTCCGCACAAGTAAAACATTTAAGGCAAAGCCTTTAGCAAAAAAAAGTTACAAAAGCTTTGCCTTAATAATGCAATTCGCCGCAACGTCGCCGACTCTTGGTTATAAGTTCTCGATCCCTAGAGAAAGCAGACAAAGTCAATAAAATAAAAAAAGAGTGTGTGTCATGAGACGCACGGTACGAGCGAAGCTCTTTACGATGAATCCGATTTAAGTAATGGCAAAATACACATTTGGATTCTGTATAAATAAATGTTAAATAATAAAAAATGAGGTCACTGTCAAGTCACTGTTGGGTCACTGTTTGACCACTGTTGGGTCACTGTTGGGTCCCCGTTAAGTCACTGTTAAGGAACTGTTAAGTCACTGCTAAGACACTGTTAAGACACTGTTAAGTCACTGCTCAGTGACTGTCAAGGCACTGTTTAGGCATTGTAAAACAAAGAACATTATAGTTAATACAGAATTCACAACTTGCCCTCAATGCAGCCACTCTTTCCACCCCCACTTCCCGCATTCCCACCAGATCCCCACCCGACCAACCCCAGATTCCCACAAGATTCCACTAGATCCCCACCGGCTACTACGCGGTAATAGTACAAGCAGCTAATTTTGCAAATACAAAATGCAAAATCAAAGACAAACCCCAAAAGAATCTGTCGCAAAGAAAAAATTTTTCAAAACTTACCCCCCAGTCTGACCTCCGTAAAAGAGCTTCGCTGTAAAATCCGAGTTGCTTGGAGTATCTACAAATCGTGAGTTTGTCCATTTTGGCTCTTAAGTGAAATGCAGCGCAAGAGATTGGTAAATATATTATTAGTTTTCATAAAAAAATTTCGCTTTACTTGCCGTAAATTCCAAATCCTCCTTACCTGTAGCTGGAACTGGCACTGCTTTCAGCTTTGTCGATCGTTGTCATTGGAGACAGTTTTCAGTACGTTCCATCAGTGTATATTTTGTCACTTTGTTGGACTGATTTGTGGCCCTTAGCTTATAGTTTGCCCCCGGCTGAAACTTTTCGTCTGTTTCCTCAGGTATTTATTCCACTTTACTCGATTTATGAAGATTTCCGCATCAGCCGTTCATTTAATCCACACCACTATCGAACAACTTGGCTTAGCTTTGATGCTCACGAGCTGTCCAAAGGTGTCTCCATTATTTTTGTCGAATTGAGTTACTTGGAGAACCTATCAACTGAGACTTAAGATGTTTAATTTAGTCCGAAAATCTAAAGATGTGCATGAGTGATATAAATACAAAAAACTTTGGATTCCTTTATTGTTTTGCTTTTGCAACTCGTCTCCCTTTCATTTGAAGTATCTAACATTTTATATACCCAGAATCCTTTTTAAAGAAATTGGACACCAATTTGATTTTACACACTCTTTCCAACTCTTTGAAACTCTGTGTGGTTTATAATATACTACATAAGTGCAATCAGTCAGAGCCTAGGCACATGCCCAGGTTGCCCCCCAGCACTGCTCAAAGGACAAGGTGGGTGGACGGTGAGTGGATGCTTAGCAAAGCATGGCCAGGCCAATATGGCTGGCCTCAGATTAATCAAAACATCATCAGTGCTGGCAACTGATTTTCAATCGCTTTGACCTTGATGCTGGACCATGCTTCAAAATTCGATGGAAACGTTGCCTGGCTTTCGTCGAATGGCACTCACGCCTCATTTGTTCAGGTCATTTCAATCAAAGCCAAAGGCTTTTAGTCCAAGTCCCAAGGAGAAGCATCATGCTGATCGCAATATGGCCACAAATTTGTGGACTGAGGCACCCGCACAGTTGCACAAATGCTTAGGCCGCAGTACGCACATAGCAAATTACTTGTTGTGGCAATTGAATCGTGCGTTTCCCCCCCGTTTGCCGGCTCCCCGCCTGTCAGTCAAATAAATGCAAATTGAAATTTCTAAATAACTGCAATGTTTGACGAGGTACAGTCGAGGTTTGATGCCAAATCAAACAAAAATGCAATCAAAGTGGAAATTAATTGCGTTTCCTCAATGTTGTATCGAAATCAATTTCAATGCATGTTGCACCAGACATTCATTTGTACAGCTCAGAGCACATTGTTTTGGTGTGTTGTTGCCAAAGCGCCTTATGCTCGTTATTTTCAAGGAAAAGTTGATCTAATGAACTTCCTGCTGTCGGTTTAACCGTTCAAGCCGTTTGATTTGACCCCTAAGACTTTGGCTTTGATTGGGCAAAAAAAGTTTTCCTACGCATACAAGCGAAACGTGATGGAACTTAATTGAAACAAGGCGAACTGAAATAGGCCAGGTGCAAAGTCTTCACTGAGCTGCTATTTGTGGATTTTAAAGAGTGAAAGTCTTTGCAGCCGCAGTCGACCCTGCAGAGTGCAAAAATGTACGCACAATGCCAAAGCTTAGCCATTTCGAGGCACACAAATTGTGGCTGCAGCAATTCGGGTCACAGGCAGCCACAAAAACGCCAGCCTTAGTTTCTCTCAAGAGCTTAAAATGCATTAAACTTTGCAAATTGCTTACAAATTCACTTTACGCCAACGCAGAAAAGTATGCACCACTTTTCGGCCAAATATTTCACTCTCGGAATTTGTTATACCCTTGCGGAGAGTATATTAAGTTTCTCCAGATATTTTGTAACGCAGTGAAGAAAAGCTTCTTCGAGCACACGAGCATGACGAGCTGTCCGTCCATATGTTTCCATGCTATCTTCTCCTTCAGTCTTAAAGCTATCTTGACCTGACATTGCACAAAGTCTTTTAGTAGGTACATATACCCGTGTGTCACCGCTGACCGCCTTTTATCTAGTTCTTTCCGCTGAATTGCGCCTTGAAGTAATAGCGATTAATATTATAATTAAATACAGTTAGTTACTACACTAAAAATCATAGAATAGAATAGAATATAACTCGATTAAAATTGTTTAAGCGAAGATTAAATTGTTGAATAAAAACCATTTAAAAACTTTAGTAACATAATTTATACGGGCTGCCAGAGTATACATACTTCGGTCAAGTCGAAATTAGCTATCATCTATTTTTAAATTTTAATTTTAATGGCAGTTTCACCCGAAATATTCCATTTGCATATTGAAGAGCCGATTTAATGCATAGACAACTTAATTACTGAATCTGATTTTGAATTTTAATTAAGTGCGACAAAAATTTGCACGATTACGCTCCGAAGAGCACCCAACTCAAGTGCTTCTGTCCAATCAACCAAAATCTATCTGACACCTGCCTCAACTTTTGTTGGGGGGTCGTTGTGGATTTAGAAACCGCGCTTAATTATATAAAAAATGTCAATTTAGATAATAAAAGGAACACTTTACATATCTAGGCAATTAATTTAGCCTTTTGGTTGTTGCCATTTATCGCCGTTTGATCTTTCAATTGCTGCGTGGGTGGACGCCTTGGCCAATGTCAAATAAATTGAATTGTTATGCTGCAGCATCAAGAATCAAAATAAAAAAAGAAATATCTTGACCTCAAGCACTTGAGAAATGCACTGTCAGGGTAAGGAATTTAAAGTACATACACTTAGAAAAAATCAAGAATTTTGTGTTCTTAAATCGAATACCAAACTGTAAAAATAAAAGAAAAGAACCATTTTAGTTTGAGAGTTCAAAGATATTTTAGATTTTAGTTTTGGAACGAAATTGATTTTAATCAATTTAGTAGAGCTTTTTAGCAGGCTCTAGGTAATTAATTTGAGGTAAATTTTCCGTTTAAAACTATTTCATGAATTTACCCAATTTAATCATCAGCAGTCTTGGCTTTCTTGAATTCTCGAAACGAAAAAATTAATTACAAAATGTACTTGACATAGGCCCTAAAATTCTAAATCCAGTTTAGTAGTACCCAAATTTTATCAAATAAGGATGAAAATATTAAAGATCGACTTAACCGAACCCCAAGATTTCTTTTAGTGGTGCAAAAGCAAAGTGAAGAGAAAATTTCTTGATTTTTTTTTTTTTTGGTTCGAGGAGGGAAAAATGCCTTGTGCATTTCCTAGTCTGCAGTCGCAGAAAGGGTATGTAGGACTCGCATCTACTAAAAACCCCCCCTCTCTCTCAGGCCTGTATCCACTTCGGAAAAGCTTTCGCATTACTTCGAAGTGGGGCCCTTTACGCGCTACACGCTCTCGTCTATTATCTGCGTCCAGATACCTCACTCTACCCTCTCGTCCAGGTCTTTTTTCTTGATTCGCAGAATTTCGCCGACAAAACTTGCGATCAATCTCCAGTGCTCTTCGCTCGAGGTCATCTTCGATACGATGTTGTCTGCTGTGATATGTCCTACACATCGTGTTAGGTTGCCACGCCTATCGGCCCATCGTTCGCAGTGTATCACAGTGTGCTCCACTTTATCTATTTCTGCGTAACCGTACACGCAGCTATGCTCTGAGCTTTTCCCAATTGAGTGTAGGAATGCGCTTAATTAGCCGTGTCCTGTCATCATCTGTGTTACGTAGAAATCGACGTCTCCGTGCTTCCTGCGAAGTCAACTTTTGATCTCAGGAATCAGCCTTTTCGTCCATCTGCCCTTTGTTTCGTTTGCCCATCTTTCTTGCCACACGGTGAGGGTTTCTTCTTTAATCGATTCAGCCGTTTGCCTTGAAGCTTGTCCAGCTTGGCGCAATCCGTATATTTGACTTCGTTCTCTGGCTAATAGGTCGATCGGCGTAACACCTGCGATGACCATCGCTTGGAACGATAGCTTCGAGTCAAGCCCGACTCTCAAGTAATTCATCACCTTCTGAACGCGGATAATGCTATCGTGTATTCTCATGTCTAACTCTAATGGGATTTTTCTTCTCGAGATGAGCAGTAGCTCTGTTTTTTCTGCTGCTAGCTGCAGTCCGTGTGAGTTCATCCAAGTTTTGACCCGGATCATCACCTGCGTGAGTGTACGTTGTGCGTATTCTGTATTACGCGCCGTGAGGACTGCCACAATGTCGTCTGCGTATCCTACCAGAAATGCAACGTCGGGCATTTCTATGCGGAGCACCTCGTCATAGCTGATATTCCAGGGGTCCGGCCCAAGTATGGATCCCTGCGCAGCTCCTGCAGTTACTGGAATACATTTTCGCCTGCTATGGTCTGGTACAACAGCTTTCGGTTTTCGAGATAGCTGTGTATTATACGCAGCAGATACTCCGGTACTCCAAAGCGCTTTTGTAGAGCCTCGATCATATCCGTCCATTTTGCACTATTAAAAGCGTTTTTCACGTCTAACGTTGCCAGCTGGACTATTGGTCGTGAGTAGTGATTGCCTTGGTGGCTCGCAATCGCCGCTTGAGTGACCTCGTAAATTGCTCCAATTGTGGACCTGCCTGGCCTGAACCCGTACTGTCTAGGAGAAAGTCCTCCTGCATTTTCAACCGCGGCTGCCAACCGGGGCTTAATGAGCTTTTCTATGAGCTTTCCTGCTGTGTTTAACATACAGAGTGGTTCCCTTTCACCTTACTTATCAAGACTAATCGCTTTACCTTCCAAGGCTCGAGGAATGTTCCCGTACGAATGCACTCATTATACATACCCAGAAGCCTTTGTGGTCGTTGTTCAGCAATGACTTTAAGTACTTCTGCCGGAATATTATCTGGGCCTGGTGCTTTCCCGTTTTTGAGGTTTTTTGCCACTTTGGTCAGCTCGCTCTCAGTAAAGAGTTCCACATGGTCTAATGGGGCCCTTGGCTCGGCTGGTCTGACCGGGTGAGTTGGAAAAAGTGCTTGCACAATGTTGTCCATTTTCGCAGCTTCTAAATGGGGTAGTCAGCGCAGTCTTGATTTTGTTTTTAATTAAGGTAAGGCCGATTAAGGTAACACCTCCTCAAAGAACTTTAATCTAATTTGAACTTACTCCACTTTACAAGAATTACAAATTAATAAAAATAATAACAATGGGCGTATTCAGCAGATGATTCCGATTAGCGATTTACGATTTGTGATTGCTGATGAGTCTCTGCTGAATGGAATTGATGGCAGACTGTAAGATAATCCGTGGGTTTGGTACTTTTAAAAATTAGAAAATATCTACACAAAATCCTTTATATTTATAGATTTATTAATTAAAAAATTTCATATGAATGTCTGCACTGACCAAGCAATCGTTAAGCAATCATACGGTTTATTCGATCTCTATTTAGTAAACATGATTGTCAAATTTTCCAATCCCAATCGGCAATCTCTGTATTCAGCAGGTAAAATCGGCAATCATAAATCACAAATCGTAAATCGGAATTACCTGCTGAATACGCCCAATGTTTCATTCAATGTCAACTCACACTTTAAATTTCAAGTTCTCAATTTTTCCGAGTGTAGAGGTAAAGCATTACGGAGTTTACGTAAGTGGCATTTGCCTCGTCTTAAACTCAAATAGTCGAACTCAAAGCATTAATGTAATGTAACGCAATTTGTGCTGATAAATCAAATTGTCCGTCGACTTGACTTGGAACTGGCACAAAAATAAACGCCAACACAGACAACAAATGAAATCAGAGTTGGGCAACACGAGCGCCAAGCGACAAGAAGTCAAATGGGAATAAGGTACACAAAGGCATTTGTATTGATGATGTCGAAGCGCTGATGATAAACTAAATCAACGAAAATTGGCTTACGAGGCTAAGATTTTGAGTTATTGCCTGGGCCGTACACGCGGCGTATGGGCAACATATCATTAGGCGAGGGGCCAAGATTAATGCAATCTCCATTCACCCACTTACGCCTTCAATCCCATTGAGATTCAGGTCAATGCAGGCTGCGCCATTAGGGCGTGGCTGGGGGCGGTCGCTGGAATTTGTGATTGTCATTAATTCGCAGGGGGCGGCGACTTAAAAAAAGTTCACTCGAAGAAGTCTTAATAAACTTTGGGCTGACTTTTGGCCCTGCACGTCACAACTTTCTGCCAAGTCACTTCATATGGAAAAATAAATGCCATTTCTGCATTACATTTTGACTGCACACTCAACCAACAAGGTCTGCGACAGTCGCAACGGCAGCGGCAGGAGCATAATTGACAAGCACCCCATTGCAAGCTCATAAAAAATTTTGAAAGTTATTTGTCGCTAACGCCAACTACGTACCTGCCCTCCCCCAGGTGCAGTGACTGGCAAGAAATTATGGGCTCAGGAATGGCGACAGTAAAACTTTCGACATTGACATCGCACAATGCCTCGTTTCTCGAAAACAGGTCACAAAAGTGGTCATATTATTCAAATCAGAAATACTTGAAGTTTTATGGTAATAGAAGAGGTGGCAGTAGAAATATGGTTTATACATAGGTATACAAAAAGAATAAAGTCAAATAAATGGACCACTGAAATAATTTATTCAGTTTTGCTTGGCGAGAATCTGTCTTTAAGACAGCAATTGTAACCAAACTTGCTTTGAATGCGGCCTGGAAACAAATAATTCATATATACTGATCTCGGCACTTAAAGTCTCTTTAAGCTTTATCTAAGCTTAATGCAAGCGATTGTTGAAACGAAAGCCACCTGCTAAGCAGGATATCATTAAACCCACCAGCAGCATCTCAACTGAAGCAAGAGAGTTTATGGGATTTTCTCTGAAGGTAAGTCCCAAAGCTAATTGAACTTAGTGCCCGCAAAGCATTTGCTTTAGTTAGCCAAGGTAAACGCCTTCGTTGTGTTCTAAAGAATCAACAAGCCTCACACTAATGAAAAGTGACACCAATGCCCAAAATCCGAGCAGATGTCGCATACATGCCTTGCGAAAATATACGGAGTATACGGAATGCTAAACACAAAGGTTGCCTTAGCGTAAGCCATACATTTACATTCAAAATTTTTGGGATTTCGATAGCGCCAAAAGTTTTTAGTTTTAGGTCGGCAATATGATTATTTTCATTTTGTTTGTTGTACTGTATTTTTATCCCAGCACTACACAGAAAAAAATCTTGGAGTAAGCCCTGCGTGCTTGAAAATTCAATCTCGATTTTCGGGATATTCTACACAATTCGATCTTTTAAGGATTGGTCCATTCCTTTCGAGCTTGTATCATTCCAAATGTGCTTACTACAATCCCTTTCGAGATCACATGCCCATAATTTAGAGAGCGAGAGCGAAGAAATCGCTGAAACAAACATTGGGTATGGTGGTGTGCGATGAGATGCCGTTCCATTCCTGTTCAGTGCGAATGGTCGTGTGTTCGAGTCCCAGAGGAACCAAAAATTTTTATATTTATTTTTTTGTTTTTTTTTCAGAAATCTAAATTAACCAAAACTGATGTGAGTGGTCTTTGAAGTGTATGCGGATGTCCTATGGCAAATGGCACAACGCTCGTATTAATAAGTTTTTAATGATTTCACATAATTTCACCAAGCCTTGTCAAAATCGGACAACTATATAGTATAGCTGCCATACAAAAAGTTAGGTTTGAAAAAAGTCTTAGTGAAAAAAACTTTTTTTTGCTTTTCAATGTTATAGCTCCCAACGCCCGTATTTATAAGTTTTCAATGATTTAACATAATTTCACCAAAATTTTTTGAAATCGGACTACTATATAGTATAGCTGCCATACAAAAGTTAGGTCTGAAAAAAAAAGTCTTAGTGAGAAAAACTTTTTTGTTTTCAATGCTATCGCTCCCAACGCTCGTATTTATAAGTTTTCAATGATTTTACATAATTTCAACAAAAATGATTTTCCGAAATCGGACCACTATATAGTATAGCTGCATACAAACTGTCAGGCATATAAATCAAGCTTCATGGTTATAAACTTCGGTCGAGCCGAAGTTAGCTTGCCTCTATTTTTTTACTTAATTCTCTCAACATTTGAAAGAGTATATACCTTTGAAAAAAAGAACCCCTTGAAATTTAGTAGCTTTGGTGTTATATTTTGTGTGTTATGTCACTTCTCACTTATTCTCATAGTACAGTAAGTACATGGTTTGTCCGGAAAGTAATAGGACAGAGTCGATTTGAAAAAAAATTTATTGCGCCAATCGCTACAATTATTTTAATACTTTAAAAATTCCAAGCATTAAAGGCGTCACGGAAGGCATTCTCCGGAATAGCCTTGAGAGACGCTGTGCATGCTGCTTGGATCCCCTCTGTCGTTTTCAGGCGAGAAGCAAAAAAAATTCCGTAGGGCCACATCTGGACTGTAGGGCGGCTGCGGAATCGTTGTGATGCCGGCCTTGGTCAGTTAGCTGTTCACATGAAAGGCGGTGTGAGCCGGGGCGTTTTCGTAGTGCAGTTTCCAGGCAGCTGCGATGTCTTGTCGGACCGGATTGACCCTTCGTTTCATGAGCACTTCCACGTGAAACTTTGCGTTGACGGTTTGTCTAGGAGGAACAAATCCATGGTGGTCCAGACTCTCCAGTCTGTATATGAAGCTTGTTAAACTTTCATTTTTTTATTACCACCAAGACCGAAATAAGCCACAGTGCCTCGCCTGTTCTTTAAGCATTGAGTAATGCTAGCGGCAGCTCGCAAAAAGTTTGAGTGCATCCCCTCAGAATTTCTTTCCAGGCTTCAAGCGAGCACCTCCCCACACGCACACATTCATGCACAGACGAGTTTTATCTCTCAAGCCGCATGCAGCAGTAGCTAATACTTTGAATAGCTGAAGTTGCCTGCTTCTGTCTGTTTGCCAAAGAAATGAATGTCATCTTCAGACTATGCAGTCGCTTGAGACTGCTTCTCCTTCTACATACACAGAGCATAACATAAGAAACCAAACAAGCAAACATTTCTAAAATGGCAATGGCAAAACTGTAGGATTCTAATTACAGCGAACCAAGCACTTGTATTTGGCGTGGAGACGCTCATGTCCTGGCTTTGTTTGCACAAAATGCTTGCCCGGCTGGGAGAGAAGCGATAACACTCTGCGTTAGTGGGAAATTAACAAAAATTGGGTTAAATACTTACATGAGTGCGAACAGCAGGGCGCATATTGGAGTCAAGGCTAAATTAAACGTGAACATTTTGTTAAGTGCCCTCAGTCACCCACACACACACCCACACACACACACATGACATAGTTAGGGAGCCATCGAAGCATTTGCAACTGTGATAATTGCTGAAACTCGTCTTAGCACCCCGCCGCCCCTTGCATATTTCCGCATCTAATGGATTTTTATGCGCCAACATGAAGCAGAAGTCGACGTGCCGCCATTTAATCTACACTCAATATGATTTTACGACGCAGCACTAAGGCCAACATATTGTCTGAGGGTGTGTGTATGTGTGTGTGTTTGTTTGTATTTATATGCCATAATCAGCATTATATGCCCGTCGTTTCTTAATTTTCTTGTTTGTTTTTTTTTCTGTTTCTTTTTCTACTACTAATGATGATGAAGTTGTCCTTAAATGCCCAAGCTGAGCCAAATCCGGCTGCTGTGGTGGCATTTGGCACTTTCCATGCTGGTCAGTCAACGCTTGTATAACGCTTGTAATGAAAAGTAATTTGCGCTATATTCGCTTGATTGTGCGTATTTTGTTTGTGAACTTAATTCATTTGCAGAATTCGAGGGCGTTTTACCAAAACAGTGGGGAATGAAGTGCGAGGGATGCTTTATTGGATATCATGTGGGAAGAGAGTAAAATGATCGATGCACATTTGTACTGATATTTCGTTTTGAAAATTACAATAAACCACGCAAGTTTCAGTACTTCAATTTCTTGGCGATTTCTATATGAATAAAGCGCTTGTGACGTAGTTAACTAATTTTTCCCAGCCTTCATCGTCTTCCCTATTTAATCTTGCAATAATTTCATTTTGCGTGAGTGACGATTTCCCACAGAAGTTAGAACATACTTAGAACTTTCATGTTGCATAAGGTACACTCATCTGGGACGTTTCGTAAATGTTAGTTTAATATTATGAGATCACATCGTGCTTTAAAAATCCACATTTTTTGTTCCATTTGTGCAATTGAATAAAGTGATCGGTCCTATGCCATGGTCTAAATATCTATAGAACCTATGCGCTCTACTCATAGCTCTGCTCCACATAGTTTGGTGTGCGCCAGTAGCGGACCCAGGTGGGGGGCTGAAGACACCCCCCCCCCCACCCTTAGAGCCCAAATATCTTAATTCACCCAAAGAGCAAAGAGCAAAATATTTCTAGTAATCAAGAATTTTAGAAAAAATGAAAATATTTGGATTGTTTCAAAAAGGCATCAGCAGTGAAAAGTACGTTGGAATATGGGTTGAAACAACTACTTGAAACATTCGGGTGTGTCACAGAAATCTCTAGAGGTTTTCGAATAAACGTTAATAAACTGTTTGAATTTAAATGTTAAGGGGCTCTGTCCAAAAGCAGTTTTTATTGTTTGCTCTTCGCGGCTTAAACTGGAATCCTGAGGTCAGTTTACCATCATACTCTAGTAGGCTACTTTTGATTAATGTTCCCTCCCTCATTAATCGTAGAGTTATGCTTGGTTTAATTTTTATACAGTGATTGATTAATGGTGAAATCGACTCATCTGAGTTGGTTGGTCAAATTAACCTCAACGTTCCTGTTAGACTGTCTCGCAATTTTATACCTCTATCACTAAATTGTTGTACCACTAACTATGCTTTGCATGAACCGTTTCGTGTTCTCTGTGCTGATTAAACTCTACCGTGTAATCAACTCGGAAGCTTCTCTTCCTGCTTTAAAAACAACTATTTTAACGTATTTAGCCCGTAGCTGACATTACTTTACGTTTTTCCTTCGCGATTACATGTCATACGTTGTGTCTCCGCCTCTCGGTCGGTTCGGCTACTATTTTGCCTGCGGTTCGCGCGTAACAGGCCCTGGCTTGGTGTCGCATGGGCCACTTGAACGAACAGCGCAGTGTACGTCAACGTCCATATTAAAATGTGCCCGGCTACTAGGTCAGATGACAAAAGTGGGGCGGTTTGAAACCGCCTGCCAAAGCCAAGTAGATTTGATGCGTACGGTTTTCCTTCCACATAATTTAGTAGGCGGTCCGATTCTTGGCTCTTCGCAAATAAAGTAGTCCCAGTTTAGTTTGAAGTGCAATCGATTATACGAAAATCTCTAGCGATTTCCAGGACACCTCTGATTATAACCGATCGTTGAAAATCCGGTGAAATATTTGAATTTATTTTGTTTAACCGCTATTCTATAAGTGGCAATTTGCGAGAAGATTCTAATCGATTCCTATCTTCTCTTCAAGCGAACAGTTGTCGCTTGATAAGAATGGTTGTATGCACGAAAAGCATGAATGTGTGTACACTTTCGCTGAGTTGCTGCTTTACATTATTGGAGCATTAGAAAAGTGTAAGATTATAGAGACAGCAACAGATCATCAAAGTTGGCACATCTCATAAGTCTGATTTAAGAAAAATGGAGTTTCTGATCTCTTTGAATGTTTTTACTGTCGTCAATTCTGCAGTTCTGACACTCAGTAGAACTCTTCAGACTCCAGAACTTCAGATATCATCAGCCTGTGCTCACGCCGCCAATGTGATTGAATTGTTACTTAAAACAAGAAAAAAATCAAGAAAGTTGCATGCGAAATGTCAATTGAGTTGAAAATACCAAAATAATATACTAAGAATAAAGCATTTAAGAAGAAATAAGTTAATATTTAGTATACGACCGTTCTGAACAACAATTTTGGAAAAAATGTCCTCGATGAAGTTTTTAAATTTGCTGTTTTTTTACTAAATATATGTGAATTCTTTTCCTCAAATGTCAAAAAAATAAGAAAAAATACAACTGAACCGCAAAGATTAAGTGCAATAGCATTTCCAAATTCATAAAGCTAAACAAATTAATGTACAAATATGGTCTAAGTGAAGTGTACGACTTTTTATACCCTGTTCCCATTAAAAATGGGAAAAAGGGGATAATGAAGTTGTGCAAATGTATGTAACAGGGAGAAGGAAGCATCTCCGACCACATATCGGCATCAACAGCCGAGTCGATTTAGCCATATCCGTCTGTCCATCTGTCCGTCTGTCTGTCTGTATGAACGCGTCGATCTCAGAGACTGTAATAGATAGAGCCACAAGTTTTTAAATGTTTATAGGTGTATACTGTAGCCACATCGAGATTGTTTCAGATTGGGAAAACCTCACCTCCTCCATCAGTTAGCAGCGAAAAACTGTCACTCTCTATTTATAAACGCGTTGATCTCACAGACTATAAGAAGAAGAGCCACAATTTTTTGCACGTATTTAGGTGTACACCGTACCCAGATAAAGTTTGCTCCAGGTTTGGCAAATTCATCCTCCATCTTATTCTATTCTATTCAATTTTTAAGTTTTAACCTAGTGACTTAATACATATTCATGAGGTCCAATATTTATCTATTCTGTTTACCACAATGAGATCCAGCAAAAACACCGAAGATATGTACATTGTACATAAGTGCGCCTGCCTATTTATTGAAATAAATTTTAAAATAAATGGAATTCAAAGCTATAGGAATCACATTACTTGGGACAGGGTATTTTGCTGTCGGGGCACTCAACCACAACACTCTTAATTGTTTTTAATTTTTAATTTCTATTTCTATGCGTCTCGTCTTGAGTCCCAATTGAAGGTAGCGGCGAACAATCTCTGTTTACGAACAAACTACTAAAATAAAATTAGCATGAACAAATGGACAAAAGAACGAGAACGTAAGTTAAAGTCGGCTCTAACCGACTTCGATATACCCGTTACTCATGAAAAAACATGTTTAACAGTGTTCCCGCGTTTGTAAGGGCGAGCATCCGAAAAGTATGCAACATTTTTTGAGGGTGGGTGGCGGGGGGTGCTTGGTTCACTTTTTTGCTCATAACTTGAGAACCGCTCATCCGATCTTTATCATTTTGGCAAGTCGATTCATTTTGCTAATTACTAACTATGTCTATGTCTATAGGAGATATAACGTTTTTTCCAAATTGCGGTGGCGGGAGGGGCGTGGCCAAAGTTTCAAACAAACTTGATCTGCGTGCAATTAAAAGAAGCATTTGTCCCATACATGTTAAATCTCTATCTCTTACCATCTCTGAGATCTAGGTGTTCAAAACGACATACGCACGGACGACGAACATGTCTATATCGACTCGGCTGTTGATGCTGATCAAGAATATATATACCTTATATGGTCGGAAACGATTCCTTCTGCCTGTTACATACCTTTGCTTTAGTATACCCTTTTTACTCTACGAGTAACGGGTATAAAAAGAGACTCTCAAACTATACTAACACTGAAGAAGCAAAATCATCGGATTCATTTCACAATGGAAGTAGAGAAAGACAACAGAATATGCTACCTCGACACGGAAATAAAGGGAGACAACGAAAAGTTAAAGTTCAAGTGGTACGCAAAACCCATAGCTTCAGATAGAATAGTGAGTACATCAGTACATCAATACATATGTGGAGAATTAACATGCAAACGGACAATGCAAAAATACTTCCGAGACAACATTCAATTCAACGTTTGCATACAAAACCCACACTAACAGAAGGAAACTGTTTACGAACACAACAGATAAAATAGGGAAAGAACAACAACAGAATGTTGGTTACGAAATAGCATGTAAGGGAAAAGAATGAGAGGCTTGCGACAGCGTAGACATTCGAACGACAAAGCGAGCGCTTGCCACAATGTTAAAGTGCGGGACATAAAAAAGAGCGAGAACAATACTGACACTGGAAAGCTTCGGATTCCACAACGGGGAAAGCGGGCTGTAAATCAAGAAGACGACGCAAACCAAATAAACCACATATACACTGCAGCGATCACGGGAGAAAAAAAACAGCTGAGCTGTCATTGTTAAATGTCTTTTTTTAGTTCCCTCCTACACCAAAGTAACTTTTGTTATTGCAATTCCACATATGTCGTACAATTTAAATAAGTATTTTCAGTATATGTGTATCGACGATAATTTTCTTAAAGTCCGGCTTCCTCTTATCTATCATGCTGCGTATATTGTCCAACATGGCAAAGCGACCAAAGTGACCACACCAGAGGCGAACGAAAATCCGCCACAATATCTTCAAGACATCCCTCGTATATTGTAATAATTGCGTACAGAATTAATGAACGTGCTTTTGCGTGGAAAATTTGATTAGAGAGTGCTCATTAATTTCCATTGTGAGCAAAAGCAGAGGCTGTGCTCTGCGGGAGGTGAGTGGGCGGATGGTGCGTGCCCAAGTAAAAGTCAAGTAGTTGAGGTTTAATTGCGCATGCATAGCTAAATGTGTTAGCATTTAATTGGAATTGCTCAACTTTCTATAACCGCAAAACAATACCCAAATTCGTCTGCGAATGATGCAATTCAATATTCGATGAGGGCCTTTTGGGGGAATTTGCATTTTAATTGAAATATGCAATTTGCGACATTTATTTTGATAGATTAAATTAGAGAAAAGGCAGCAGTCGAAGCGGAAGTAGATTGAAATTGGAATAACAAAATTATGCAATCAAAGCAAATATTTGACAAAGAAAAGACCAAAAAATAAATGTCAAAACGAAAAACTAGAATCTCCTAAAATGCAAAGCAAACAACATGAACATGCCCACAATTGCCTTGGCCAATATTTGGGGTTTATCTATATGCTTAACAAGCCATATCGTTCAATAAATCCACAACTAAAACAGCAAGAGCCATTCAAGAGTCAAGAGGTTGATGGAGGAGTGGCAGGGGGAGGGGGGCTTTAGCCCCGCAAGGCGATTTCATTTGGCCAGGCAAAAGCAACAGTCGGGTACTGAACAGGACAAGAGTCTCATTATTATGCATGAAGTCATAGACAGTCTAGCACCTGCAGGACAAAGCATACTCCACACACACACATGCGACCACCGTGTGGCACTGAAACGGAAATTTGCGCTGACAAGAAAACCTCGCCAGTGGCATCTCTGTGTAACGCAACATCCTTCCTCGTCCTCGTTCTCGCTCGCCGAAAGTTTAAGTGGGCTGCCACTGCTTCTGCTTGAGCTCCCGCTTCCTGACTCTGGCTTAGATTCTCTTCTGGCCAAACTAGTTGATATTCAATGCAGCATCCGGAACTTGATGGAATTGACTTTTGTGTCCCACTTGGGGGCGTCGAGACGCGATTGCGTTGCGTTAAATTTGTCCTAGCATCATCATTAAATCAAATTGAAACCCTTTTTCGGCACAAAAGGACTTGAGACCTTTGATTGCTTTAGCTGGGGCGGTTGACAAAACTATTAAGGCCGCAGACATGCGATCCATGTTAAATCCGTGTTGGAATCAGTTTGACTGTGGGCGTGCCAAGCAGGTATCAATCCTTCTTCCGCCAGCCACGACGCTTAACATAAATCACACTTAAGCAAGGTGTTCCAGAGTAATGAGGCAGATTTCTCACTAACGACATTTGGTTAGGTGCGGCCCACAACACGTTTCAATTAAAATTCAGCACATGTAAAATTATTTATTTTTAATAAGGTTTTCGGCCAGCTTCCGTTGGCTGCGACTTGTGCTGCATACTTTCAGGTGCAGAAGTCTGCGGGGAAAACCAGGCTTTAAAGTTCAAACATCTACAAAAAAAACATTTTTCCTTTCTTTGCTTTTAATTTACACTTACTTGCCTACACTCAGCAAAAAATTAAGTATAAACGAAAACATCTGATCCTATTACTCAGCCCTTAGCTAGGATTAAATTAATTTTATAACAGGAAAATTTTAAATGCTCTACTTTTTTGGATTTGAATAGAGAAACAGCTTTTGAAGGACACATCCTCGCCGACTCACCAGTGTTTAGACTTTACTTGAGACACTTGAACTGTGTCTTCTAAATGAAATATGATGCATTTTATAAATAAATGTGCGTTTGATGTCCAGCAAATAAAATAAATTGAATACAGTTTCAGTTTTGACATAAACGGCAAACTAAGCTTGAAACTTAATCATTTAAATCTAATTTGCTTTAAAGATTTTCAAACAAATGAACTATAGGTAAAGAAATTTGAATAAAATTTAACATTTTTAAATCAACAATCCAAAAATAAAACCCCTGGAGTTTATTATTGTGCCGGGTGCTGCCGAAAGCAAAGCATCCGGTGACCCGTTCGGCACAGTCCTCCCAAACGCTCATACAATTTTAGTCAACCATCCGGAAGCTTGCTAAGGGGAAACCGTTGGCCTAATCGATCAGCACTGCAACGCCAGACGTTTGCACATAAGTTGCCAGCCAGATTTTTTTAATTTATTTATTTATTTTATTTGGTTAACAATGATCTGCTAACTTTAAACAATTGGCAATAGTAATACAAAGTTGTTTAGAGTAATAGGTTTAGAGATTAGATACTTTAAGGTGTTCATAAATTTCACTTAAAATAACATTAAAAGATTTTTCAAACGAAAAAATAGAAGAAAGAGAATTATAATTAGAGCATAAGATACGAAAAGGTTCATGAAGGGCATGGTTGGACCTGCAGAGTGGCAAACGTAGTGGCCGGAATGTACGTGTGAACCTTGAGGGTACTGCAAATTCTATAGAAGTGAGGAGCGATTGAGAGTCTACCAATCCGAGAAGAAGTTTGTGGACGAATAGGACACCATTGCATATTCTGCGGTGATGCATAGATTGAAGATCAATTAGTTTTAACCTCGATCGGTACGACGGTAAAAATCAGGACAGATTCGATTAGCGATTGCTGCTCTTTGTACTGTGTAAATGTAAAATGTAAATGTTGGCTATACAGCTCCTCCAAAGGGGCCAGCCAAGCTTCTCTCAATCTCTTGGCGTGTGTGCCTTAAATTTTTCGCACAAAAGAAAGGGACCTACAGTTTAACGCCGGATCCGAACGGCAAAGTTTGAGAATTTGCTTTTTCATGGCTAGTTACTTCACAGCTGGCGCTAATAGCTGGTGAAGGTGACCGTATGTGTAAAAGCTATTTTCTAAAGAAAGAAAAAAAACCTTTATTATTAGATGTTCAGAGGCGGGATCGAACCCACGACCTCCCGCCCAGCAGTTCAGCACACTAACCACTGGGCCACATACGGCCTGTGTGTTTCTAAAAAATCACGCGATTGGTTAAAAAAAATTTTCCTCCAGCTAGCGTCTCCCTTCTATCCCTGATGTTGATACTACACGGTTCCACTTCTATTCAACAAAAAAGCATTTCAACAACGTCAATTCAACACACGACATTTTGACACAAACAAATTTTATCATATTTTATTAAATTAAAATTTGTATGCATTGAATTGACGACGTTTTAAATTGTTGTGTTGAGTGAAATGACTTATAGAGGTGTGTTGGCTTTTTATAATCTGTACCAAAGGCACATAGAGTATTGTAACGAATTTACGATCTTACTCCGGCAACCAGCTCCCTGGAACCGGATTCGGTACAAAGGGCAGCATCACTGCTGCTATCGACAGATCGATAAGCGATTAGACGGATATCGATTTGTTTTTAGCTGCAACACGTTCTTCACTTTGGCACACACATACACACATAGACTTAGTTTTTCGATCTGAACGTGGACACACGTGTTTAACCTAATTGTCCAATTGTGCGGCAACTGAATAAATTGATTGAACCGAATTGTTTGGCGGACTTATTCTTCCCCTGTGCATTGGCTTGTCTGTGTGCCTCCTGCTTCCCCGTTAAAGCGTCCTGTCCGTGCGAATGGTTTTGCCCCAACACCAACCTAAAAATCAGTAACCGCTCGGCTGACCTAGACGGCGAGTCCCAAGTGGACACAAAATTCGCTACAGTATATTAAGTTTGTGCAAAAGTATGTAACAGGGAAAAGGAATCATTTCCGACCCTATAAAGTATATATATTCTTGAACAGCATCAACAGCCGAGTCGATATAGCCATGTCCGTCCGTATGAACAGAGATGGTAAGAGATAGAGGTTTGACATGTATGGGACAAATGCTTCTTATATTTGCAGGCAGATCGGGTTTATTTTTAATTTTTGCCACGCACCCCCAATTTGGAAAAATCATTATATCTCCTACAGTTTTATAGATAGACGATTCGAACCTTCTAGTTAGCAAAATGTACCGATTTGCCGAAGAAATGATAAAGATCAGATGAGCGGTTCTCAAGTTATAAAAAAAATGTAAATCACCCTCCCCCAGCCCCTCCCACCCTCTTACAACTAACACCGCACAATCTTAGAGAGAGAGAGAATAAGAGAGAGAGAGGCTTAGAGATGAGCACAGCACCAGCTTGCAATCAACTTCTACTCCAGGTACAGAGTATGTTAAAGTCGGGTTTGACCGACTTTCTCACTTGTTTTATTACTCAGCTTCTGTTACATGCTGAAACATAATTGCAACAAAAACAGAAAATGGTGACCTACCTAGAAGGCTGTACTACAAGATTCTGAATTATGCAATTTTATTATAAATCGCTAAAAAAAAAATTTAAAATTTATGCAAAATAATTTTTAGCGGACTTAGATCATTTTTCAATAAAAATAATATTTGTGCAAATCAGAACTTAAATCAGACATGGGAAATCCGCTGTTTAGTCTTCAGAGTCAACATCTTGAATGGACCACAGTAGTGTCAGAGCCTGTTTAGTTTAGTTTATTTTTCAAAAATTTCATATAATTTAGAGCATTAGTCACATGTGGCTCTTTTAAATAAATAATACATATAACCTAAATTAAATGCTAACAATAATTTACTTAACTATTTAAAATCTGTCTTTTTTTTTTTTTTTTGTTATTATTATTAAATATTTTGTCTTTGAAAGTGATTAACTAATTCTATTTTGAATTGCGTTGCGTTTCTAATTTTCTTTATGTCATGAGGTAGTTCATTCCAGCAGCGAGCAGCGCATACGAAAAATTGCTTCTCTGAGTTCGAAAATCTTGTTTTTAGACATATAAGGTTTTTGGTCCTCGATGATGCTGCAAACTGTAGTTTGTCAAACAGATAAGGTGGCTGTCTTTTTATTATTATATTGTGCAGATATATTAAAACTCTGTGGCTCATCCAGGACTTAACATTAATGCCGAAAACTTGGTTGCCCAAGCTTGTTATGTGCTCAGTACGGCGGCATTTAAAAATATATCTAGCTATGGACTTACAGGTCACTCGTAATCTGTTAAAGCTGCATGCGTCACTGTGCGCAAATAACTCCAAGCCATAGAACAAGGTGGGGATCAGGCACGCCTTTGCAATTAACAGTCTAAGTTCTTGGGCTATATCTTTCTGCGTTAATGACAGCTGCCGGAGCATACCATATGTTTTTCTTGTGGCTTTGGTTATGTGATCGCTCCATGTGAGAGTATTATTAAAAGTAACACCGTGGTTGGTAGCACTGGTAACATATTCAAATGGTATACCCCCAATGGTAAGCTCACTCAACTGATTTTTAATGTATGGTCAAACATTTTGATTTCGAAGCATTTAACCGAAGCAAGACCATTCGCTTGCGCCCACTTGTTGACTATCTATAACTAACACACAAGTCAATTTCACATAACGGTCGACCAACATACATTTGGACGTCATCAGCATACATATGGACATTACAGTTCAACAAACAATCGGGCAAGTCATTAATATATACAGAGAACAGAAATGGTCCAAGTACTGAGCCTTGTGGGACACCGTGAGCTATAGGTAGCATGTTTGATCTTCTCTTACCAGAGACTACTGCTTGCATTCTGTTGGACAGGTACGATGTAATGAGATTGATTGCAGTAGAGGAGATATTATATAAATGTTCAAGTTTGGAACAAAGTATTTTATGATCTACTGTATCAAAGGGTTTGCTGAAATCTAGAACATTATAGTGTAATCTTTCTTTTTTCCCTTTTTTTTCTTTCTTCTGATTTTTAGGATTTCTGTTGAAAATCATCCCTTTAAAGTTTTAAAAAAATTAAAATAAAAAAAAAAAAAAAAAAAAAAATAAAAAAATAATAAAACAACATTCAGGTACATGTTATTAGTTTAAACTGGTCTATGTATTTTAACAAATTTCTGATTTAAAGCGTTCACATCTAGGTGGTTGTACAGTTTGTTTTTGCATTTGCCCACTCCTAACGATTTTAATTCTTGCCAAGTTTTCCCGAATGAGATTGCACTGCTCTGGGATCGATAGTATGAGCTTTTAGCTGTGCTTATCATATTCACGACTTTCTTTCTTAACTGCGTGAAGACTATGCGTAGGTTAGAAGTTTTATATCGCTTCCATTTTTTGTAGGCAGTGTCACGCAGAGCGATTTGTCGTTTGATGCCTTCATGGAACCAAGGTTGCTGTCCTCGACTAATAAGTTTTGTTTTAAGAGGCACACATGTCTCAAGTAAGTAGTCTAAATTGCTATGAAGAATTCTTAGTTGGCTTTCTGGAGTAGTTCCAAAAATATGTATCTTCTTACAGCATTAGTCCCTATTTTGCACTCAAAAGTAACAAAATACTAAAAATAGCTGAACATAATTTTATTTCCATTTTCAAAATTGCAAGAACTAACCACTAAATAGCTAGAATGGCAACACTGTTCACTGTATGTTCAACACACAGTCTTGACGAGTGAGTTTTCGTTCTTAATTAGCATGCTGAAAGCTTAACTCAAGTACTTTCATGATAAACAGACACTTAAAATGTAAAGTACAAAACTGTGAAATTCCCGCCCAAACATAGAGCTCTGGGAAGCTCTTATTTTTCCGAGTGTAGTGGCTGGAACTCGCTACCATCGTTTCCACTTTTGCTTCAATTCTGTTGTTGATTTCTGCATACGCCAAGACGCGTAAGGGTAAATGCATTTTATGGCGGACCACAGCCACAACGTGCCCTTCGCAGCTTTAAACTGCTGAAAATCTGTTGCTGGCTTAGTTTACTTTTACCGCGCAAATACAACAACAAACAACCAAACATAAATAATAAATAAATATCCTATAAAAAGGAGCAGGAAAACGGTGGCCGCAGTTTGTTTGTATGCAAATCGGAATTGTTCATTTTGTTCCTTGCGGCGCGCCATGTCGTGCCATGCCGTGCAAATGGTCATGTATGTATGTACATATGTGTTCATTGACTCCTGTGTGGGTAGGTATGCATGTAGGTGTTCTGGCTCTGTTTATGCAAAATGTTTCATTGTCACACATAGTTTGCATATTTGCACAATGATTTTGTGGCCCAGCAAATATTTGTTCACACATCCGGCCCGATTGTATATATGTACGACGTATAAGCATAAGCGCATGAGTTTATTAAACGCCTCGGCTGGACTATTAGCATATTAGCATATTGTGGCATTTTCACGCACACATTGATTATAATTCAAACCACAAACACCAAGGCCGCATAATCGAGTTGATTAGCGCGCTAATGGCTCGCCGGTTGGTTTATTAAAATTGGCTTAACAATTGCCCCGCTGGTTTTAAGCAAATTCAGAAAAACAATGACGGATATTGAAACTTTGGCAATTCCCAGTAAGCCCGCAAATGGAATTATAAGTAACACGATATTGTTGCTGAGCCTGCAGGCATCCACCGGTAACACAGAACAATGCATATACAGCTAATGCTGGCCAAAACTGTTGGCCCAACAAGCTCTAAAGTTTCGCCAATTATTTTAGGTGAGCATCGGACAAGCGGACAAGCTTCAAAGTTGGCATAAAACAGACAACTTGCACACACACACACACACATACGGATGGGCACTTTTTGTTTTGTTTTTAGAGCATCGAACGCAAAAAGAATTATACAAATTTGTTTGGGGATTCTAAACTTTAAATTGGAAATACCATTTGAGGTATGTATTAAGGAAAAAGGCAAGCGAAACGGGAGGGAGGATTGGCGTCCCATTTGCTGTGCCGAAATTCCAATACCCTAAGAATTGTTAATTCCAAAAAAAAAATAGACAAAAACCAAAGCATTTCTGACTTTCTAGCTCATTTCTGTTGAGTCCAGGCATCGTTGTCTGATTTATTCTATGAGTGAATAAGGTTGTGTGTATTTGTTGTGGTTGACCAAGAACCGCGATATTAGACAAATTTTCATTTGAGTATTTACAAAAGCGCAGACAAATACAAATTTTCTTGTTTTATACTAAAATATTATTAAATTTTCCAATTTGTCATATGATTCATAAGACCTAAGATTATTAGGTATATAGTTTTGATAGACGGGTAAGCATTGGAGGTAAATAGGCTGTAGCTGTAGATCAAATGGTCAAACAAATCTTGAAATTTCTAAAACGATTGTGATGTAGACCAAAAACTGGGAAAATTTTCAAATTTTTATTTGAGTATTAACGAAAGATAGAACAGTTCAAAATATTGCGCAGCTTGGAAATGGCAATGTAGACGGGTAAATAAGAGTTGGATATCAAACAATTAAACAACAAAATACAATTAAAATTAATGCAATATTTGCTAAATTTCCATATTCCTAAAATGATGTATTATAAAAATTTAATAGACTACCAATAGTAGAGGGTAAATTTATGTGGTGTTGAACGAGCTGTCCCAGAAATCGCGAAGTTCACAAAATTTGAATAATAAGAAAGAAATGTATAATGGAATTCTTGTGCTTCTGAAGGGAAAAACCGTGAAGTATGCAACATATTTTAACTCGGCTCATTATTATTCGATCCTAATGAAAATTTCAGGAATTGTAGGTATTGCGAATATTAGTGTGAGTATAAAAGACGAGCCTGATATTTTGAAAATTGTGGGAGGCTTTCGACATTGATGTGTACATTCTAGGCGGGCTTACAGGAAACATTAAGTGTCTAACAAATTTTTAAGATAAATCCAACGGGGGACTTAGAAGCAGTTTGTGTAACCGACGGTCATATAAATTTAAAAGTCTGTTGTAAATTTTTTTCAGCTGTTTGTTATTTAGAATTTTCGCCAACAAAATGTTCGTTTTTTCCTATCAAATTGGTCGTTTTTCTACATTTTGAATAACTCTCAACACATATTTTCAGTGTTTCTCCTGGATAGCACAAAAATAAGCAATTTCGGTTCTCACTAGTTTTATTATTTATTTTTGTGTTTTTTTTTTTTTACCAACTTGACAGAAATTTTTCTCTTTCAATAACACTTAAAAATAATACAGTTTAGTCTATCAGAAAAACAAAAGTAAATAAAGATAAGTGAAATTTCTCTATTAGTTATGTAATGATAATTCACTTTGTAGATGTGATTGGGAATATTGAGTACGATATTTAAGTTTGGGAGCAGCCCAACTACAAAAAAAGTAAAAACCAACATTATCAGATAAAATGGAGTCGATAAACGAGACCCACACTGCATGTGTTTGGTTTTTGCAGACATCTGCTTCAAGGCAGAACGAGTCTCGATAGCGCACACTGCACCTGCTGCACTCAGCTTTTCCACTTGGTTCATAGTAAAGTTTGTCCAGCATTATTAAAATTTTTAGTCCTTTTTGATATTTTTCAGCAATAAAATAATTTGTCATAAGCGAAAAGTGGTTTGAAACATTCTTTTCGACCTTATTCTTTACCATTGGTCATCCATGGTACTTATCGCGGTTGAGTTTTATCATAATCATGGATATGTAGTTATGTGATTTATTAAGGAGTGTTATATTTATAAAGCTCGAATTTCTGTGTGAATTCGCATTTCTTCGGGGTGTGAGCGGTATTTTTCAGTGACGCATTGATTCTTATATAATTTTCCACCGCTTTCTACCCACAAGGTCAAACTTCCTTTAAAAATTCCTTGTAACGACCTCTGCCAAGCTCTGTGGTATAACCGCCGTAAAAAAAACTACTTTACAGAAATTAAGTTTTCGGTATTTAATTTTTGGCCCTTATCGCTGTGAATGATAGTATTTAAAATGCTCGTTCCACAGACTTTGAATGAAAAGGCACTTATATTTTTCTCACAATAATAAGTGTTATTAAAAAACACATAACAGAAAAAAACACTTACACTCGAAAAATAAGTCACTTTCACTGAGCGAAAACTCAAAAAATAAATCACTCTATCTATTTGGGAGATATTTCAACACTTTTATGTGGAGTGAGATATTCCGGACCTCTGGTTCCTCGTGTCGTTTTGAAACGACACAATTTCGATCGAAATTATGACGTTTCAAAATGAAATTGTTTTCTTATGTGTATATTTGTTTTAGGGACGATTTTCGTTGTATAATTGTGGTGTAAATTGGAGTTGTTTTTGGCCGTTTAAATAAGGCTTTCTTAAAATATACAGACTCCCTGATAAGGGAAAAAACCTAAGCCAAAAAGTATTTTAACTACAGGAAGGGAAGACGGCCGAACAACAACCTCAACTTACACCAAAAATAGTTTTTTGCTGTCGGTGCTACATAAATTCGACATTACAATAAGAAGGTTTTGCAGTCATAATTATGGCGTTTTGAAACGACACGGTGTACATACCCTGACTATTTTCCCTATAAGTAAACACGAATTATACTTACTATACCAGAATTACTACAATAAAGACTTTCATTAAAATGCCTAATGAAAGACGAAATTAATAACTTGACTTTAGTCCCCAAACCTTGACGATTGCATTTACCTAACATTTTTAAATATAATGTTTAATAATTAAATTCCAATTAAAAATTAAACTCGTATTTGTCGTGATTCCATGATGAGTTTTTTTCTTAGATATACTCTGCGATTATCAATATTAAATGCACTTCTTAAGTACTTCCTACCAGTCAGGATTCGCTTATTGATAGCCAAGACCCTCCTAACTTTTGTTCTCTTCTATGTGTTGAAGTATTCATTAACTGTGACTCAGCAAGTAAACGTAAAATACAAGTAGCCTATAACAACATAGCCCGGTACAATCGAAGACGAACTGATATAATATCCGACGTATTCATTAATATATTTGACTTGCCCCTACAATCGTGGAAGGATGTGCGAAGTCTTGTTTTATTGCATCATATAGTCTGGACAAAAGAACCCTCATACCAAAGATTTATAGATATTATAGATATTGTGAAACAAAAATCGATTTTTTTGGGAGCTGACATTGGATCCCAATTTTACGTTCTCGCTACCTGTACGAGGATACACATCTTGAAACTTAGTTATTCGTTTTCTAAATTAGCTATACGTTTGAAAGCAAAAATTTGTAGATATTTCAGACGGCACATGTGTCGCAAAAAGACCTTTTTCTTGGGATCTGACATTGGATCCCAAAAAAAAAGTTTGTATGAGATGCGGTATCTATATATGTAGTGTCTTTGCTCATCCTATATGAAAAACTTGACTTTAGCCTTTCAAGAAGAACAAACAATATTGTGTGTCAAAAGTACAGACTGTCAGTTTCGGAGAGACAATATTTCATCTGTACTGTTCGCTGTTAGAATCGATTACCCCACAATATAAAGACTATAAGGAACGCCACGCAATTTAGGTTAAGAATAGAAGAACACTTACGAACTGCAAACAATTCGAGGAAACCTTTAGTTGATAAATTTAATTTGGATTAATTTAATTTAATTTAAATGATATTATTAATACATGTTTAGTTATAAATTAGCCTTTAAGTAGGAAATCTAAAATTTTTAAGTAATTTTCAACCGTTGTGACTGGCGCATAATTTAAAAGTATGTTGTACTTGTAGCGTCAGGATGTATTGCAAATTAAACAAACAAACAAACAAATGCTTTCACACAGATTTATAAATTTTAGTCAAAGTCGGATGACTACATCTTACAGCTGCCATAGGAACCAATTTTGCTCCGAGTCGGAACATGTTGAACAGTCTTAATGAATCTTGTTGCTTAAGTCTAGTATGCTCGATCATATATTGTAAAACCAAATTCCAAACAAAATTTAGATGCAATTCATATATTCTTTCCTATCTCCTTCCGGATGGAATGACTACGTATATCATAAAGCTTTCATAGCCAGATAGGCTTGAAAATCTAGATTTTTATAGGAAAAACCATTTTGACATGCTTTTACACAGTTCTACAAGGTTTGAAACAAATGGGATGACCGTGTCGAAAATGGCCAACTTTCTCAGCACAAAACAATTAAAAAAGGATCAAATCAATATTTTTAATCTAGTGTCTGTTCTTGCAGAGCTTAAAATTTAAGTTGACATCAAGGACCGCTTTGTAAATTAATCGAACCCAAGATTTTGGGTTAAAAAAAGGGCCTGACCATAGAATCGAGACTTTTTGACAAATCCTGAACTGAATTTGTTGTAAGACCTTGAGTTTTTGGCCAGTTTGAATGCACACAGAAACTGTGGTACATAAATAAATCTCGCAATTATATTATTTACTACTTCGAACTCCACTCGAGTGCAACCATAAACCAGATTGTGCTGCTATTAAAGTCATGTTTGAGTCATAAATTCAAAAACTTAGATGGCATTAAATTATGCAAAGTGGCACAAGATAGCAAATGCATGAACTCCACTTAATGTTGTTGGGGTAACAGCTGTAGCCGGCTCCAGTTCCTCTTAGGTCGCAAAGACTAGAATTAAAGCCAACTGGACTACAAGAATATCTAAGAGGAGTGGGATTTTAATGAAAATTTATGTTTGAGATATACGAAAGCTGTTTGAAATATTTTAAGCATTAACAAATTAAATTTTTTTTCTATGGCCAGCTGCAGAGCAATATAATGATACACCTTGCGGCTGAAGAGTATTAAAACAATTGCAATAGTCTAACTGAGTTTTGAGTGAATTTTGATTGAATATCGAAAGCTGCAATTGGCCATCGGGGAAAAGGATTTGCATAACTTAGCGAACAGAGGCGAAACTGAACAACAAGTAAACAAATTGAAAAAGAGCGAGAAAGAAGTCCAAATTATATTGGCCACGTGTCATAATCTGTCTAAATAATCTCTCGCCCTCGCTTTTTGGCTGAATGTCAAGCGGATGCGGCGTCCAAGTTAAGAAACTTAAACAAAAGCAAAACAGCAAACAGCTCATCCGGCCACGGGGACACAGCCAAGCCAAAAGAACTTAGGAAATTATATTCTTGCCAGATTGTGTTGTGGGTTTTGTATTACTGCAATATGCAGCTACTGATTGGAATGGGAGTCCTGGGCGAGGGCCAGTGCGATTGTGTGTCCCACTTAATGGTGTTTCTTATTCCTATTTATGTGATTGCGGAATGCAAAAACGAACGCTGTGATTAGGTCGATAAAGAAGTGCCACAATGCCAGAGCTTAGTTCAAGGCTCTCTTCACCCCTAGGGCCGAGGAGTCCGATAAGCCAGTGCCACAGAATGATAAGTTCAAGTCATTAAGTGTTTTTGTCGAGTGTCGTCTTCCCCTCATTAAAGCTAAGCCCAAACAAAACAATTTCTGTATACATATTAATCATACGCACAGTTGCCAAGCAACACAGAGGCAAAAAAGTTTGAGTTGTTTTTGCAGCCGGTAAGCGGCCAACAACCCTTTCAGACGAGGCCATTCAAGCGCAATTATCAAAAAGTTTCTAAACTTTTCCCCTTCCCTCCCCCCGCCCCCCTAAGAAAACAAAGCGCGTTTTAATTCGCCAGATTTACAATAAACTTTCGCAAGCCGATTAAGCGATTAATAAGCTTGTCAATTTGCAATTGTTGCCAACAGTTGGCGCCTGAATTATGAACTGGCCGTTATTGAATAGCGCTCAAAGACATGGGCAATTAGGCCAAAAGTTGTTTCCCCCCTTACACATCTTGGGCCGGAGCCAGAATTGTAGTCGCAGTTAACACCTGCAGTGCACACACAGCCTGGCAATCAGCAGCTGGAGAACAGAAACAGCACAGATTACCATTCTTGCCTCTGGCAGCAGCCAAGTGCGCAACCAACTCTCAAGGGCCTCTTCTAACACAAACACACACACACACACACACACACCTGCTGTTTGTCTAAGTATTTGTGTGAGGAAGCATTAGACAAGCTTGTAATAGTTTTTGTGCTGGGGGTATTTTGCGTGCCGGACGTCTTCCGAAACAACTTCTTCTGCTTACTTGGCTACACATTTTTTTATGTGCGCCCTGAGAGCAATTACTAAAGATTCCGCTTTCCTTGCAATAAAAATTTAAGATGCCAACCCGGCAGGCCTGCCAGCAGATAGAAGAGCTAAATGCAAAAATTACACCTGAGCGGGCCATTTTTTTGTTGTTCTTTGTTGTTGTTTCCGTTAGAGAACTTAAAGCTGAGTGAGTGTGCAGTGCTGGGAAGTATATAGTAAGTGTAACCCAGGTACTAGGGCGAACCACAAGAAGGCACAGTGAAAAATAAAATTGATTTTCACAATGGCCAAACAAAAATTAAAAACCTGAAAAAAATTTTTAAAAAGTAAGCCTTATAGCCTTGCGGTATTTCCGCAAGCTTGTCTTTGCAAGCGCGTAGTTCTAGTTGTATTCGTCGCATCGGTTCACGCTAGAGCTTTTTGGAAAGCTCTTTTCACGCGCTAACACGTGTTTGATTTATTGTTGTTTGTTTTTAGTCGTTCGTGAGTTATAGCGTCGCAAACATGGAGCAAAATAAAGAGAAAATACGGCATAATTTACAGTACTACTACGATAAAGGCAAAAATGCATCTCATGCTGCCAATAAAATTTGTGCAGTTTATGGACCCGATACAGTTTCCATTTCCACCGCACAACGATGGTTTCAACGTTTTCGTTCTGGTGCAGAGGTGATCGAAGATGCGCCACGGTCCGGAAGGCCTGTCGTCGAAAATTGCGATAAAATCGCTGAATTGATCGAAAGAGACCGGCATAGTAGCAGCCGTAACATCGGCCAAGAGCTGGGCATGAGTCATCAAATCGTTATGAACCATTTGAAGAAGCTTGGATTCAAAAAGAAGCTCCGATGGTGACTGGCGATGAAAAGTGGGTCACTTACGACAACGTGAAGCGCAATCTGTGAGTTTGGTGGGATTGGCAGGGAATCATCCACTATGAGCTGCTCCCCTATGGCCAAACGCTGAATTCGGACCTGTACTGCCAACAACTGGACCGCTTGAATGCAGCACTCATGCAGAAGAGGCCATCTTTGATCAACAGAGGCCGAATTGTCTTCCATCAGGACAACGCCAGGCCACACACATCTTTGGTGACGCGCCAGAAGCTCCGGGAGCTCGGATGGGAGGTTCTTTTGCATTCACCGTATGGTCCGGATCTCGCACCAAGTGATTACCACCTATTTCTGTCCGTGGCGAACGAGCTTGGTAGTCGGAAGTTGGCCACAAGAGAGTCCTGTGAAAATTGGCTCTCCGAGTTTTTTGCCAATAGGGAAGCGAGCTTCTATAAGAGGGACATTATGATGTTGGCATCTCGTTCTCGTCATCGAACAAAACGGCGCATATTTCACTTAAATCGCATTATTATAACCAATTGTATAAACAATTGAAAATTCAATAAAAAATACCGCAAGACTTTTTTATATATACAAATTTTCACACATTCTCACATATCTAATAACCAGGGCTGCAAACCGGTCCGGAGCTGAACCGCTCCGGAGTTGGAAACTCCGAGATTTTCGAGAATCCCGAACCGAACCTGAACCGGAGCAAAAAATAAATTTCGCTGCTGAACCTGAACCCGAACCGGGAGCAAAAACAAGTTAAAAGTGGTTCGGTTCAGAAAAAAAAATCATATTACTTTTTTCGGGCTGACTTATGTATTGGTGCTTTACTTAGAAAGTTCTTAGAAAAACGTTTTTAATTTTTTACATTCAATCTCAAATAAAATCACAGAACTTTTTTAAGCATGCTCTAGGTCATTTAAGTTAGGATTTTGTCCATAACTTGTCTTCAACAAGACACGCACAACACCACAAAGGAGGCTGGTACAGTATAGCTATTTCATGAATACCAATTCAATCTTTAGCTGTCTTCGTCCGTCCTTAGTGTGTTGGCAGAAAGTACCTCATGACAGAACTGCTATGACCGCTTGGGAATCCCGAAGGCAGGCTTGTAGCAAAATCCGACATCAGCAGCATAATAAAATTTATTTTTTTTTTAATCCAAGAAACTTAATTTTTTGACCTTAGAACAAAAACAACTTGCAAATAGACATATTGCTGAATTGGATGAACCTCAAAAAGAACTCATTAACAAAAGCATCACTGATTATTCTTATGATCATGAAATGTAATCCTTAGCTAAAGAGCTAGAATATAAAGAATTAGTGACAAATACATAATAGTGAACAAGTTCATAGCTTCCTTGAAGGAATTCCAAGATTGCCTAAAGATTTTAATGTGTTAAAGGTTTGGATAAACTATCATTGTGATTAACAATAATATGTTGCATTAAACACAAGTATCAGGCAAATTTTTCTTCAGTCAGTTAATTTTGTTTTATCCATTATTAACTTAAGCATAGTTCGAAAATTATTTGGAAAATATCAATAGTTGGCTAATGTTGCTACAATTTACATTCCTGTTTCTTAAGCTAGCAAAAACAAAATTATTTTTGAACCTCGGTTCGAACCAGAACCTAGGTTCACCGACCTACTGAACCCGCTCCGTGAACCCGAACCCAAAAAATCTTACGGGTTCGAACCCCGGAGTGAACCTCTGCCGATTTCAGAGGGGTTTGCAGCCCTGCTAATAACACTAGTTTACAGCCAAAAAGACCCATTTCTACTGAAAATTTTTTTTAGTGTAGTTTTGAATGGTGTTCTCAAAAATCCATTTTAAAAATTTTTTCATGGCTCCGTTTTTGAAATATAATTTTTTTTATTTTTTTGGCAAAGCAAAAAATCGATTTTTTCGAAATATTTTTTGGTTGTTGAATTCAAACTACTGAACCGATCTAAAAAAAACTCCACGCAATTACTGGCAACTCCATTACCTTTCGATTTATTTCTTACTTGACTCTTTCTGACAATTATGAATTGAGATATGGCTTAAAATGTAAGAGTACCTACCAAAATAATAAAAAAAAATTAATATTTCAAAAACGGAGCCACGAAAAAAATTTTTGAAATCGATTTTTGAGATCTCCATTCCAAACTATACCAAGAAAATATATATGTATTCCCCATATGAAAAATGTCGCAGTTGAGTGCCCCGAGTCCAAAATACCCTGTACCAAGTAATGTGGTTTCTATGGCATCAATTTCCTAAGTTAATATTGAGCTAACTTATTTAACAGAACAAATATTTCGTGAGTATAACGAAAAAAATTAAAAATATTAAATGAGAACAAACCTTATTGAATGAAGAGTTTTTCGTCATTATCAATCCGAAAATTGTAAAAAAACTACGTTCGTAGTTCAAGTACAAAATGTCTTGGATTGAGGACAAAATAGGCAAGCAGAGCTTACTCCAAAAAGGGCGCAACGAAAAATGCGAAATATTTCAAATCGAATTTGTTCTTAAGGGTACTGCCATCGGGTGTCATTTTTTAAAGGTTTACAAGGAATTGAACTACTCAAAAATTATAAGTGGTATTTAGAAGCGGTCTTTTTATTCGATAGGTAATCGGTTAAATTAAATTTAATAATTTTTGTTTTTGTTGTACCTGCGGTTGTATTTCTGTTCAAAGTTAACCAAACATTTCTCTCAAGGCTATTCCGGAGAAAACTTTCCGTGACACTTTCAATGCTTGGAAATGGCGCTGGCAGC
This sequence comes from Lordiphosa clarofinis, assembly GCA_018904275.1. Classification (NCBI taxonomy): domain Eukaryota; kingdom Metazoa; phylum Arthropoda; class Insecta; order Diptera; family Drosophilidae; genus Lordiphosa; species Lordiphosa clarofinis. The sequence continues at coordinate 1,660,737 of JAEIGQ010000058.1, forward strand.
GCTGCGTCCACGCACAAGGAGCCTATTTTAAAAGTTATTTATTCATTGATCAAATTTGGAAATGACTTCAGCGGCGCAATGAAGACGTGTGAGCGATGTCTTTCATCAAGCCAGGATGCATGCCAGAAGCGACCATGCAGCATTGACTGATGTCTACGACAAAACAGTAAGACGCCCTGGTCCTGTATGGTCTAGGCATCGCAGATTGGAGTTAAGTTACGATTTCGTGGCGTGAATCGTTCTTGAACTTCCAAGGTCGACCTACTTTTCACTTACTATAATATCTCTCTTGTTAACCAACGTATGTTCATTTCACCTGTGCAGTTTACTTTATAAAGAAAATTATACAAAAAATTCAATTCTTGCCAGTTGTTAAAGACGTATCAGTTTTCTTTTTATCAAAATCTATTTGGTTTAAAAAAATTTTTGAAATCGACATATTTAAATTAACCTTTTACCTCTACCAAGTTGCTGAGAAAATCTGTTACTTTATTTTTTGCAATTTTCGTTGTACCTTACCTTAAGTTGAAAGTATGGACTTCAATTCAAATCCCTTCGTCTGTGTTTGTGTGTTGACTCCAGTTGGCTTTAAGCCTCTGCCAGGAATTGTTAACCTTGTTTGTTGGTCCAACCATCATTGCAGCTTACAATTTGTATATGTCGGACCCCTGTGAGAATTCTTAATATCGATAAACGTCGTGCCCAGCAAAGAACAGTCCCGTTCCAAAGCGAGGCGAGGATTCTATTTGCATTTGCGAGTGGCTTTTATGGGCCAATGTCAAACTAAAATGCATGCCCAGAGTGTGGCGGGGCAGGGGGCAGGTGAAAGGTAAATCTACATTTTCGTAACCGCAACAAGGCGCACTTAACCCACACAGACAGCAGCGCCAGCCCGCACGTAGACACGGCATGAAGTAACTTTTTTTATTGCGCCTTCATACATACACAATATATAAGAAAGAAAGAAAAATCAGCCACAGAAAACTTTTCACTGAATTGTTATTCAAAGTGGCAGCCCAGCCGCAAAATCCGAAAAGTAAAAGGCATGCCGGGCGAGGAGTGGCACGGGGCGGGGCGAGACGGGCAAATGGGAGGTGGCAAAATGGTAGCGCAGAAAATTGAAATACAAATAATGAGCTGGCAAAACAAAAATCATGCCGAGTTCATCAAGTATAAGCTGCCAGTTTAGAAAAATACGGAATTTGGGCCCACGTCCTTTTCCGCCTGCTGCTTGGTGGGTGATCCATCAAGTTTCAATATGTTGGCTGGCAAGTTTTGCCTTTGATGCGATTCTCTTTGAATTTCGTTAGAATTTTAAATATGCCCGGCCATATGCTGGGACCAGCCATAAAAGGCACTTTTAGTGGGCTTTTCTTTCACGGTTCTAATTAAATTGAATTGGTTCCTCAGCAAAACTTTTTAATGCAACATTTGAGTTTTACGTGCGCTCCATTGAAGCTGAAAAATTTAGTACACGTTCAGTTTTTATGGCCACCCCGAAGTTTGCTTTAGGATTAGAACTGCAGCTGCGGCTGGGCACTGACCGAAATGGCAGCCGTCGTGCAGTTTATATGCACTTGGGTTCACATGTCTGACCCACTTAATGGTTGCCAAATTGGCTAGTCAAAAAGGTCATTCTCATTTCCGAGGGTGGGTCAAGAAAAATGTCGACTGGGGCAAGCATTGCTGAGGAGATGATAAGTGGAGTAAATTGAGATGAGTCTTGACGAACCATTAGATGAAATATTCGCAAAGAGTATTATATTCCCCATCCACAAAAACTACAGAGGAATCTCTTTAATGAATTGTTCAGCTAAAATAATGATGGGTATCGTTCAGACTGGGCAGAGAATAAATTACACATGTTGGGATTATCGACAAGGACAGCACGATTTATATATTCTTTGGAAAAAAGTATAAATGTGTTATGGGGGCTAAGAAACGGTACAACACCTTCACTGCCACTGCCCCACAATTCATCGACCAAGCTATTGCAACCTAACTTGAAAATATTTTTGGTCGGTAAATTAAGACCTTATTTTGTCAAAGCGAGCCCCTTTCCTAGGAAGAGATGCGATTTATCCACGCTCTTATATGCGACTAAATTTTAAGACTGTCAGAAAGTGCGTCTAGTGTGGCTCTTAAGATGGTCCACGAGCGGGGTTTCAACAAGGGGCATGTATGGATGAACGCACTGTCCTTTTAGTCAGATACTATCGACATAATAGTAGAAACCATTTTGAGTGACCATTTGGGCTACCGCTACACTCAGCAGTCCGCTCCGTGGACAACGTTTTGAATCGATAAAAGAGAAAGAGCCCGAAACGAAGAAGGGATTGAAAATTCTTTGTATTCTTTTGTATACAGAACAAGACTTTGCAGCATGTTTTTAAAATTGTCCTACAAACACCAACACAATGGTGAAAATTGTTAGCGGAGTCGAAAATATGTAATGACCGAAAGCATATCAGGATCATTTATACATTAAATTTGACATCTTACATTCATTTGTCAACCTATGTCAATCCCGAAAAAATCCAGTTACAAAATAAAATCGCAGGTCATAGTAGCTCTTAAATAGAATAGTTTGACTGTTACCTATGCCTCCTGTGACGAACATAAAACAGTCAAACTAAGTAAAGGGTCTATATACTGCTTATTATACCCTTGCAAAGGGTATTATAATTTTGCCCGAAGTTTGCAACGCACAGAAATATTCATTTCCGACCCTATAAACTATATATGGGTATTTCCACAGTCGCGAACGCGACATTCGTACGACTTAAAGTGCAAAAATATAGAAAACAAAAAATATTTTTTGTTTGTTTTTATTTTTTGTAGAGTTTTGGTAGCAGTATATTTAGTGCAAAAGATAGGTTCAGTCGATTTGACGATTAAAATATAAATTGAAAAAGTTATGTGATTTATCACGCGACAAAAATGGAAGTCGTTTTCGGCTGCATCTAATAAAATTCATAAATCTGGGAATAGTAAACAACAATTTTAAAGCAGTTAACTCCTAAATAAAGGTGAATAGTGCAGCTTTTTATTCCGTGCAATTATATTCAGTTATTTACAGTAGCTTTGTTTTTATAAGCTTTTATATTATGAAGAACGCGACATTTATCACGCGACATATTAAAAAAAGCTAACAATGAAATTGACTTATCTTCAGTATTCAGGCGAATTTTCTATTAGTATGGAATCAGAAAGGTTTTAAATGAATTATGTTATTATACCCTTGGAGAGGGTATATTAAAATTGTCCGGATGTTTGTAACGCATAGAAGGAAGCATCTCCGACCACATAAAGTATATATATTCTTGATCAGCATGACGAGCTGAGTTGATATAGCCATGTCCGTCTGTCCGTCTGTCCGTCTGTCCGTCCGTCTGTCCGTCCGTCTGTTTCTATGCTATCTCCTCCGTCAGTTTTAAAGCTATCGTAACCAAACTTTGCACGAAGTCTTTTGGTATAAATACGCTGCACATTTGTCGGAACCGGCCGAATCGGATGACTATAGCATATAGCTGCCATAGGAACGATCGGTTGAAAAACTAGTTTTAGTGAGAAAAACTTTTTTGTTTTCGATGTTATCGCTCCCAACGCTCGTATTTATAAGTTTTTAGTGATTTCACATAATTTCACTAAGCCATTTTGAAATCGGACAACTATATAGTATAGCTGCTATACAAAAGTTAGGTCTGAAAAAAAGTCTTAGTGAGAAAAACTTTTTTGTTTTCAATGTTATCGCTCCCAACGCTCGTATTTATAAGTTTTCAATGATTTCACATAATTTCACTAAAATTTTTTGAAATCGGACAACTATATAGTATAGCTGCCATACAAAAGTTAGGTCTGAAAAAAAGTCTTAGTGAGAAAAACTTTTTTGTTTTCAATGTTATCGCTCCCAACGCCCGTATTTATAAGTTTTTAATGATTTTACATCATTTCACCAAAATTTTTCGAAATCGGACCACTATATAGTATAGCTGCCATACAAACTGTCAGGCACATATCAAGCTCCAAGGGTATATAAACTTCGGTCGAGCCGAAGTTAGCTTGCCTCTATTTTTATACCCTTGCAAAGGGTATTATAATTTTGCCCAGAAGTTTGCAACGCATAGAAATATTCATTTCCGACCCTATAAACTATATATATTCTTGATCAGGGCGACGAGCTGAGTCGATTGAGCTTTGTCCGTCCGTCTGTCTGTCCGTCTGTCCGTCTGTCTGTTTCTACGCAAACTAGTCTCTCAGTCTTAAAGCTATCGAGCTGAAACTTTGCACAGAGTCTTCTTTTTACTGCACACTGATAATATGTCGGAACCGACCGGATCGGATGACTATATCTTATAGCTGCCATAGGAACTATCGGTTGAAAAGTGGGTTTTTGTGAGAAAACTTTTTTGTTTTTAATGTAAACGCCTTCCGCTTCAGCATTTATTAGTTTTATACGCTTTTACTCAGATTTGGAAGTTTTTGTCAAAATCGGATGACTATATCTTATAGCTGCCATAGGAACTATCGGTCGAAAAGTGGGTTTTTGTGAGAAAACTTTTTTGTTTTTAATGTAAACGCCTTCCGCTACGACAATTATTAGTTTTATACGCTTTTACACAGATTTGGAAGTTTTTCTCAAAATCGGATGACTATATCTTATAGCTGCCATAGAAACTATCGGTCAAAAAGTGGGTTTTATCAGAAAAATGGTTTGTTTTAATGCTGACGTTCGTAAACTCTGTGGTATTAAAACATTTGCAAGGGTATTTAAACTTCGGCAAAGACGAAGTTAGCTTGGCCTTCTCGTTTATTTTTTTTTGTTTTTCATGTCATGTTGGGAAAAATCATTTTTAAAAAAATATTTTGTCGATCTTGGTGGACCTTTCTGTGGAAATGCCCATATATTATTGATCAGGGCGATGAGCTGAGTCGATTGAGCTTTGTCCGTCCGTCTGTCTGTCCGTCTGTCCGTCTGTCTGTCTGTTTCTACGCAAACTAGTCTCTCAGTTTTAAAGCTATCGAGCTGAAACTTTGCACAGAGTTTTCTTTTTACTGCACACTGCTAATATGTCGGAACGGACCGGATCGGATGACTATATCTTATAGCTGCCATAGGAACTATCGGTTGAAAAGTGGGTTTTTGTGAGAAAACTTTTTTGTTTTTAATGTAAACGCCTTCCGCTTCAGCATTTATTAGTTTTATACGCTTTTACTCAGATTTGGAAGTTTTTGTCAAAATCGGATGACTATATCTTATAGCTGCCATAGGAACTATCGGTCGAAAAGTGGGTCTTTGTGAGAAAAACTTTTTGTTTTTAATGTAAACGCCTCCCGCTTCAGCAATTATTAGTTTTATAAGCTTTTACACGATTTGGAAGTTTTGGTCAAAATCGGATGACTATATCTTATAGCTGCCATAGAAACTATCGGTCAAAGTGGGTCTCTGTGAGAAAAACTTTTGTTTTTAATGCAAACGCCTCCCGCTTCAGCAATTATTAGTTTTATAAGCTTTTACACAGATTTCGAAGTTTTGGTCAAAATCGGATGACTATATCTTATAGCTGCCATAGAAACTATCGGTCGAAAAGTGGGTCTTTGTGAGAAAACTTTTTGTTTTTAATGTAAACGCCTCCCGCTTCAGCAATTATTAGTTTTATACGCTTTTACACAGATTTCGAAGTTTTGGTCAAAATCGGATGACTATATCTTATAGCTGCCATAGGAACTATCGGTCGAAAAGTGGGTCTCTGTGAGAAAAACTTTTTGTTTTTAATGTAAACGCCTCCCGCTTCAGCAATTATTGTTTTATACGCTTTTACACAGATTTCGAAGTTTTGGTCAAAATCGGATGACTATATCTTATAGCTGCCATAGGAACTATCGGTCGAAAGTGGGTCTTTGTGAGAAAACTTTTTGTTTTTAATGTAAACGCCTCCCGCTTCAGCAATTATTAGTTTTATAAGCTTTTACACAGATTTGGAAGTTTTGGTCAAAATCGGATGACTATATCTTATAGCTGCCATAGAAACTATCGGTCGAAAATGGGTCTCTCGAGAAAAACTTTTTGTTTTTAATGCAAACCCCTCCCGCTTCAGCATTAGTTTTATACGCTTTTACACAGATTTCGAAGTTTTGGTCAAAATCGGATGACTATATCTTATAGCTGCCTAGGAACTATCGGTCGAAAAGTGGGTTTTATTTAGAAAAATTTTTCTTAATCTCTGATGTATTAAAACATTTGCAAGGGTATATAAACTTCGGCAAAGACGAAGGTGCTTGGCCTTCTCGTTTTATTTACTCGTTGTCTTCACTATTTTCGTTTATGACAACATTCGCTTCATCCCACTTAAATACTCTTGATAAAATTGCTGCAGGACGGATAATGCGTGATAAGTATCTTGCATGAGCCAAGTAATAAATCAAACTTGCAGCATGAGAACAACAGCCAACAGTCTCCTTTCCGTTGGGACAACTACGTAACGTTGTACGCCACTATGCTATTATTGTTTGGATAAATCGACGTAGACCAGTAGGACTTGCTGTTAATATGCCTCGAGCGAACCTCGAATTTTATTATTGAGGGACTCATTTTAACGAATGAAGCATACAGGATTTCTGCTAGGTATGAGGATGCTAGCGACAGTTGGTAAGACCCAGAATATAATACATTTAGCTCGTCTTCCGTGAGTTTTGGAAATTTCAAAAGCGATGATGTATTCAACGGACTTAACAAACTTCTTCTTCGGTTGTAACGCTCTTGCTCAACTTCTTCAGACAAAATATTCGGTGCCAACATACGATTTTTAAAATGAGAAAGTATTCTGCTTTCTAGTTCTTTATCTGAGTGCAACCTCTTTCAAAACTTGTTTTTGAGATACCCAGCGATTCTGCATAGATCACCAGCTTTGTTGAGATATTTGTTGTCCAGATTGTGATGTAAAAGCTTATATTTTTGAGCAAGTGATCCATGAACGGCTTCGACAGTATTCGAACTGGTTGACGGCTTTAAGCGTCTACACTTGTCGCACAATTTGTCGTTAATTGGTATTGTCTTTTTAGTTATAACAGTACAAAAATAAGCTTCCTGCACTGTACCTTAATAGCTTTAGACCGACCTTTACTCTCTTTGAGAGATATATTGCAATTTTTGCATTTTAATTCTAGATACATCATCTAGATAAAACTATCTATCTGACAAGTAACCAACACATAAATTATCATTTTATGTCTTAAATAGCAGATATTTAGAAAATGTTAATTCGACCCTTATATATTTTTAATTTGAAAAAATGTTTTTATTTAGTTGCAGCAAAACAAGTCAAGACGCTTTGGAATTCCGAAACGAACAAATTATTATTTAACGATTTTGAACAAGGTCATGTGGATATGCCAACTATTTTGTTAATGTATGAAATGGCAGTTTTAATCAGAGAATATATACATTTTTGAATTTTTTATTAGGAAGCGTATCTTTGATTTTTTTTCAAAGTTTTTGATAATTGGCTTTAAGGTTGGGGGAAATTCTAGGAAAAGTTTTAAGGTGGCGGTCCATCGCGAACTGCCAAAAGCATCACATTCAAGTTTTCTTTTAATTATAGCAAAAAATGTTTTCAGTGTATGTCACAAATTTTCAAATTTTCGGACACTTTGATCAATTCTCTATCACTGGCAATTTATTTCATGTCTCTAGCTACTCTGGTTCCCGAGATATTTCTATTTAAAATAAAGCTTTTAAAAAAAGGATTTTTCACGGAATCTCAAGGACTTCTTCTTCTTCTTTTGCCCGATGCTTGCATCACAACCGTTTGACGGTCTCGGCCGCTGATAGTCCGCAGTCGCTCGCTCCGTGCGAGCTGGCACCAGTTTTTCACGCCAGTTAGAAATGTCTTTCCGCACCTGGTCGTCCCACCTTAGGTGGTCGTCCCCCTGCTTGTCCAGTTCTTTCGCATTCCTCTTGTAGACATTTTTGTGAGCTGATCATCCATACGGGTAACTGACCCAGCCAGCGCAGCGTGTTGTGCGCTTGACAGCTAGTATCCCCGAGCTATACAGTTCGTCATTCCTTCGGTGGATCCTCGCCAACTTCAAGGTCCATAAATCCTGCGAGATCTTTCGCTCGAGCATCGCCGCCTCATCCGCTGATATTGTGTTGGCGTTTGGACTGGTGATAACGCTTATATAGCGCTTTTTTGTTCTTCGCTTGAGGTTTCTGCTCTTGAGCTCCCTACTAGCCGTAATAGCATCGGTTTGCGAGCGTGATTCTTCTTCAATTTCCAGGTGATGTTGTTGTCGCCGGTTTCATCGTTCCGGTAGACAAGTCCTCTACAACTTTAAAGTTGTACTCTCCCATTGAACAGATTGCCCAATTTGTGTACTTCTGTTTCGAGGACACTAGGTACTTCGTCTTGTCTCGTTTACCGTAAACCCTTAGCCGACTGCTTCTCAATCTCTGAAAGTTGTTATGCTGTTCGGTTTGTAATGTCAATATCATGGATATGTAGATTATCTTTATTAAAGATGGTGCCCGATCTGTTGGCATTTGGGCACTGGGAATCTCAAGGACATGGCACCAAAATGACCCAACATTGGGCCAGATCAGTTTGTTTTGAAGTTATCTATCCAATTATAAACGAAATTTTTAAATCCCGCACCCCTTCCCTTATCGGGCTAGACCCTTTGCATGAAGTTGAAACCTTCCATTTGTTACAAAAATTCCAATAACTTTTTCTTTCTTGATCGGATTTTGATGAATTATGTGGCGTTCTAAATTTAATAGATAAATCTTTAGTGACCAGCAATAAAATAATACACCATTTTTTTCGTGGTGAAAATCGCACTTAAAATCTAGCTGTTTTTAAAAAATTGATAAATTTTGTGCCAAATTGCAGATAAAAGCCTTTATAAGGCCGAAGTTTAGCGCCGAATTGAGAAGTGGTGTATGATTGAATGACAGGGCGTTCAATTACCTTCCAAGAGAGCATTAAATATTCATAATGAAAGACACGATACTGAAGATATACCCATTTTTCTGAAGTTATTTTTTTCCCCAATCAAAGAACTAGCTTTTCCGCGATTACTCGAAAGCGGCCCCACTAAAAAAATTGTGAGATGGACTCAGGGGGATGGACTTACATAAGAAATTGCTTCCAAATGTTCGGGATCGAAAAATTTTGTATTATTTTGTAAACTAGTGTAATAAATAAAGATTTTTCGACTTCCCTGTATTTTTACCGCTTTATTTTTTGATCCTGAAGAACGAGAATTATCAAATGGACAATAGTCTATTTTTACTAAATATATATTTATGTAATATTATTTACATTATGTGTTGGTTACTAAAAAATAAATTCCAATGATCATGGTACCTTTTTGTCTAATGCTATCACTTCAAACCAAGTCTACGCAAACTACTTAAATATTAAACATGGTTGCAAGGGAAACAGTTCGTATTAGTGATAAACTTTGAGTCCAAGACGCAGACCCTAAAACTAATTTTTTCTCAAAAATGTTTCTGTTATGCCTTTTTTACTCAAATACGCATCGTTGAAGGGGGTATCAGTATGATCTTTCATTTTTCCATACCTAAAATGTCCGACCTAATGTACATACATAAATGAACAATGCACTTTGGTACGTTCTTGATACGTCCAACTACTGTTTCTTAGTCTTACAATATGACTGAAACTATTTTTTTGTAAAAAACTGCTTGGTTCTTTTTGGACGACCCTCTTACATCTCCTCAGGCCCCAATACTGAGACCGAAAGGGCATTTTAAATTAGCTGATTAACTTGTTTGGCTGGCAGAAAGTCTCTGGCCTGATTACGATTTACTGAGACTAAATGCCAAGGCAAACATGGCTCGGTCTTGGTTCAAAAGTCTAATTAAAGTCAAATTAATTTTGCCGGCAGTTTGTAATCGAATTTCAATGCATATTTGCAGACTCACACACACACACACACTGATTGAGTTAACACTTGTTGGCCAACTTTGCTAAAATTGACTTGTACTTGGTTGGGGAAAGTTGCCAAGTTGGGCTGGGCTAAGGCCAAAACAAATAATGCTCATAATATTTGACGCTGTCGAAAACTTCTTTCCGTTAGTAATTAATATAACAGGAGCCAGAAGAGAAGCAACCGAGTGAGAGCAGCTCATGTAAATTAAATTACAAGGAAAGGCGGGGGCATTCGCATCCGCATCGCTGCTTTTAATGAACGCAACAACTGGATTGAATAGCAAACGGAAAATTGAAATAAAGAAAATTATAATGAGTTCTGGCTGGCACGCAGCAAGTGTTTTCTTTTTTTTGGCAAGGACTCCCACCAGTATCCATAGTATCTGTCTGTTGAGCTGTCGCCATGATGTTAATTGCATGTGTACAACAACCCTGATGCTGATGCGCTTTTCTTTCGCCCCACAGACACACACGCACACACACACACACACATTTGCAACGATGGTGGACGAACTGACAAGCAATGCGAATTGGTTTCGACAACTCACACACACACACACAATTTGCATAATTGAAGTGAGCGAGAAATTGCAGCGCATGTAAAATAAGATTTTTCCCTTTCAGGCGAGAAACATCGTTTTCATACTGCAGGCACACACACACTCAGACGTTTAAAGGTGGTGTAAATGCAGTTGCATGCAAATAAAGACCTGCCAAACTTCTGGCATTGATTGCAGTAGAAATTGATTTTCCCTTTTGACAATGTCGGTAATAACCAAATCAGTCTTAATTCCACATAAATCAACCCGAGCACCAAAAAGTAGGCTATGCTACTGAGGCCAAACAATGGTCCACAGATGAAACAATGACAAATTCGTTTGCCATTCAACCGAAAAACATTCGCCACATTAATTATGCAAATCAAGCCCATGTCAACACATGCATACATAACTGGCTTTTGTTGCGCCATCAAGGTTGCTCCACACACACACACACAAACACTGTACTGCCTTTAAAGCAATTTCAATTAATTTCTGGCCACCGCATGACAATCAACTTGTGGCTTGTGGCCCCACCACATAAAATATTAATAGCTCGAGATCGCCGGCCAACCGAAATCTGCCCAAGTTTGAGTAGTTTTCGGTATTAAAAAATACTTTACGCTCCTCAACGTCTCCTTCGGGAGAAGCACCGTCATTGTGGTACATGTTGGGTTGTTTATAGAATATGCGCTTTTATTGCAGTTTGCCAAACTTTTATCTTATCAAATATTAACAAGTTTTTGGAAATTTGCATTTCTCGCATTAAGCGGCGGAGGGAAGAGGCACTTCCGTTTCGGGCTTCCTCCCCGCATGGTGTCTAACCCTAGATAAGGACGCAGAATGGCAGCAAAGGGACAAGCACAATAAGAATAACAAAAACAGCAATAAGACATGCGCATAAGTTTTGCCATTTGCGGCCATTTGTAAAAATGTTTTTACGCCACTTTAGCTTCAAATTTGATAGCAACTTTCACAACAGCTGGGCTCAACAGATGAAGCTAAATACCGTGGTATTTCCCAGTCTTCTAAATACGAGGTGATTCAGTTATTTAATTAAATTCAATTTATTTATTCAAAGTTGGTTTTAGCCGGCCCGATGTCAACGCAATTAATTATAATTCAATGTAATCGATTTTGGCGCGTAATTTTACATAAGGAACGACATCAAATTGGTAAAAATTATATCATATAATATGAATGATTTAAAGATGCTATTTTCCACTAGCTTTTCAAACGTTTTCAGCAAAATCGATGTCAAACTAATGAGTCTGAAGGACTTGAGGTTAGTAATATTCCGGCAGGAATGCTGGATAAGTGCGTGCTATCCGGTCCGGGGGACTTTCAATTACCCACTCAAGACTGCCTGCGGACGCATCTTTCTTGGCTTCTGCACTCATAAAAATCTAGAACGAATAATTTGAGTACGAACGTTCTTAAAAAAAAAAATCTTGTCGCACTTGAATTTTCAAGAATTTCGCTCTTGGAATCGAGACAAATTCATTCTCAATGTGGTTCTATAGGCAAGGGGAGTGAGGAAACGCAAACTTTGAGAGAATAACGTTGGCCGCGCTCTTTCAAAGAGAGACAGCGCATGCGCAGTTTGTCATTGTCATTTGACCGTGGCCCGCCGTTAATAATGTTAAAGTTGAACATTAAGATTGGGCAAAAGTAAGTGATAAAACGTCTGTTTAAAACACCACATTAAAAAATAAAATGAAATAAAAATAAAAAAAAAGGAAAAAAATAAAGAAATAATAAATGCTGCTACTGGGACTTGATCCACGGTCGAGCTGTTGCGGCTGGCCAAATACCAACCGCGCTGGTTCATAAATATGCTTCCGCCGCTGCTAGTAGCTTATCGAGAATAGTCGAGTCGGTAAAGATGCTCGTCCAACTGTGTATGATTGCAGTCTTCGAGGTACCGAGTTCAAGTCCCAGTAAAGTAAGTAAAATAAAAATTTTTATCTGTTATGTGACTAACTCAAAATCAATCACATCTTAGAAAAAAGTGGGTGGGGTGGCTGATGGTAAGTGGCGAGCATCGCGGAACAAACAACACCACGTCGGTCGGACGGGTTGTCCCGGGGTCTCGGTCATGTCTCTCACACCCCCTTTAATTATTATTTTTAGTCTTTTATTTTGAGAATTATTCGTACTTGGATCAAGTACTGAAACTCTTGAGTCAAGAATGTCGGGATCAAAAATTCATTCTTGGATCAAGAATATCGCTCTTGGATCAAGAATTTTCACTCTTACCCTACTTTTGAGAACGAATGCTCTTGATTCAAGAGTGAAATTCTCTATTTTTTCTCTGAGTGTGCCCAGCCGGAGCTACGAGGGTGGTAGCAGTGCTCTTGGTCGACACATTCTTCCACGGGGATGTTACTCTCTTTTCGCTGCTTCATATAATTTTAAAGGCTTTTAAATGCTCATCTAGTGTATATAAAACGGGGTTCCCCAGGCGATAGCCTTGCGAGCACGAACTTACTTGCCGTATGCTTGCCGAAGTAATACTTCATTATATGTTAGAGAGAGACACAATCACGTTTTAGTGCTCTCCCCGTGGGGAACCCTGATTTAAAAGTAGTAGCACATGGTAGAGTCGTCAGAAATTCACCATGCGAGTTGATATGAACACAAGGTGAATTTACTATAAGGTTGTGGGGAGGGGTCTTAATTTTTTTCCAACTTGCTCTCTCGGCTCTCTGAGATAGATGACAGTTGCTCTAAGAGGCAGATGCTAGGCATCGTAAGGCCCCTCGAAAGATAGCAGCTGTATGGAATACGTCAGCTTGTAAGTAAATTCACCTTGTGACAGCTGCTCTAAGAGACATGAACTAGAAAGAGATAGAAATAAGGCCCCCCGAAACCGTGCTGAGTACGTCACCTTGTGTGAGAGCTCATTGACATCCCCTATGCTACTGATTGGTTTTCACCATTCAACTGGTACCCCAAATAGGGGCAGCATACTTCAATGACTTCACTTTGGTATTAACTACACCGAAAAAATATGCCAGGCAAATTTTAAAGCTAAAAATGAATTGATCCCGGCAGCGGGAGTAAAATTTTTTAGTTAAGGCCTGTTCTCAGAAGCGCGAAAAATTTAGCACGCTAAATTGCACTTTATTTATTTAGCATCCACAATAAATTTTTAGTGTGCCCACACATAAGCCATTGAGGCCAAATACAGAAACGGCCACACAGGTGGTCAGCTGTTTTGTTTTGTTTACAAAAACAAAAATTTGAATTTTGTATTTTGCCAAAATAACAGGAACACATAATGTTGACGCCATTAGCGTTGCACTAAATTCCGTTATAAGGCGTTGAGCGAGGTTCAAATTTTTGCCCGTTTGAGACACATTTGTGACTTTGAGCAGGGACAGATTGAAGAGGAGGCCTACAATTGTCCAGATATTGGGTGGTGATCCCCTTTGCAGTCCTGCTATCGTCTAAAGGGGGCCGAGCATGTCATCAACAAGGTCAATTTATTTGAGATGTCGGACATAGTCCCGGGCTACCAATTGGAGGCTTCTTTGGATGTTTGCCGTTCAGGCGACTATAATCGCTTGCAGAAGTTTGTACAAGAGATTGGTTAATCGGCCTACAGTGTGGGTCAGATGGAGCAGTTTCTGGAGTACATAGTGTATCATGTGGCCCTGACGGATGCCCAGATATGCGACAAGATGAGGGTGGGTGGTAGCATTTTTAAGGCTTGATTCCAAGTTGGTTGACTGTTCATTCTTGGCAGGAATGCTGCTATTGTGTGCAGGAAGGTTACTTGGAGTATCTGCAAATCATGGACTTGTGCTGTGAAACCATTTTCCTCTCATCTGAAACGCTACGCTAGAGATTGGCAAATATACTTTTAGTTTTCATCAACAATTTTTGTTTTATTTGTCGTAAATTCAAAATCCTCCTCCTCGGGAGCCGCTGGATCTGAAACTGCTGCCCACTATACCGGGTTGGTATGGTTATCAACTGCTGATTTCCTTCAATTTCGGACGCAACCGTCCGTCCCAACCGACCAGTAGCGGATCCAGAGGGGGGGCTATAGGGGCTGAAGCCCCCCCCTTAGTGCCCAAAATATCTTAATTCACCCAATATATGCAAAGAGCAAAAAAAGTAATTCAGAATTTTAGAAAAAGATGCAAATACTTAGATTGTTTTAAAAAGGCATCAGCAGTAGAGATTTCGAAATATCGATATCTAATACTTGTAGAATATATTTTTGGTGTGTATTTTTTGTTAGTTTCGGCCACAAAAGGGAGGATTTCTGAAGGCATTCTCTTGGATAGTTAGGTGGCGGTGTGTGGCCCAGCGGTTAGCGTGCTGGACTGCTTTAGAAAAAAAGCTTTTACCCTTTCCGGTCACCTTCACCAGCTTTTGGCGCCAGCGGTGAAGTAACTAGCCATGAAATAGCAAATTCTCAAACTTTGCTGTTCGGATTCGGCGTTAAACTGTACATGTATCCCTTTCTCTTGTGGGAAAATTTAAGAGCACACACGCCAAGAGAGAAGCTTGGCTGGCCCCGTTGGAGGAGCTGTATAGCCAACATTTACATTTACTTTACACGCCAAGAAATTGAGATCTCTTGGATATTACTAGTATTTTTATACCCTTGCAAAGGGTATTATAATTTTGCCCAGAAGTTTGCAACGCATAGAAATATTCATTTCCGACCCTATAAATTATATATATTCTGGATCCGTGCGACGAGCTGAGTTGATTGAGCTTTGTCCGTCCGTCTGTCTGTCCGTCTGCTTGCCCGTCTGTCTGTTTCTACGCAAACTAGTCTCTCAGTTTTAAATCTATCGAGCGGAAACTTTGCACAGAGTCTTCTTTTTACTGCACACTGCTAATATGTCGAAACCGACCGGATCGGATGACTATATCTTATAGCTGCCATAGGAACTATCGGTCGAAAAGTTAGTGTTTGCGAGAAAAACTTTTTGTTTTTAATGTTAACGACTTCCACTTGACCGATTATTAATATTACACGCTTTTACACAGATTTGGAAGTTTTGGTCAAAATCGGATGACAATATCTTATAGCTGCCGTAGGAACTATCGGTCGAAAAGTGGGTTTTATGTAGAAAAATTGTTTGTTTTAATGCTGACGTTCGTATACTCTGATGTATTAAAACATTTGCTAGGGTATAAAAACTTCGGCAAAGACGAAGTTAGCTTGGCCTTCTCGTTGATATTACTAATATCCAAGGGAATCGATATTTCACAACCCTAATCAGCAGTGAAAGTATCTACAAACAAACACCGTTGGAATATGGGTTGAAATATTACGACCGATCGTTGAAAATTCGGTGGAATATTTAATAATTTGATTAACCACTGATTTTTACGTGGCAACAGTTTGCAGGAGATTTATTCTAATCGATTCCTATCAGCACTTCACCTTGCTTCACTGAACGAACAGTTGTCGCTTGATGTGAATGGTTGTTATATGCACGAAAAACATGAACTGGTGTGCACATTCATTAAATATTTTTCTGCAAAATACTATACTAAGAATGAAGCAACTAAAAAGAAACTAGTAAATATTTACTAGTTTACTAGTACCGTTCTAAACAACAATTTTGTAAAAAATGTCATTGATGAGCCGCGAACTATAAAGAATTATTATACAACAAAGTCGAGGAGGTCATCCACGGGTTCCCTTTTAATGAAGTTTTTAAATTTGCAGGTTTTGTACTAAGAATATGTGAATTCTATTAGTCAATTGTAAAAAAAAATCAGAAAACGTTAAAACTTAACCACTTAGCTTAAATGCAATAGCATTTCCAAATTTATAAAACTAACTAAAATAATGTACAAATATAGTCTTAGTGACTTTTCGATTGAAAATATGTTTTACTTGAAGGTAAAATTTATAAATATGCCTTACACATCCTGCGAAGTTTTTCCATGTTTATTGTTTGAGCAGTTTATCGATACTCACCTCAAAATCCTTCGTCACTCGCGACTTCAAAAAAAATCGCCTGCGGCGCTATTTATTTTTCTAATTTTACCTTCAAACTAGGGACTAAAACCGAAACATATTTCGGTTTCGCTCAAGGCATATGCATGTATTGGCCAAAGACTTTTTTATACTATGTGCCAAACGTACACAGAGTGAATGCATTATAATGCAGTTGCACTCTAAAGGTAAGACAAAAATTGTTATAAAACGAGAAAGGCAAGGCTAACTTCGTCCGTGCCGAAGTTTTTATACACTTGAAATCGCTTGTCTCAACGGTTAGCGACTTCGACCAAACTTTGCAGATCAGCTTAAAAACATTTAATATTACCCATGACCGTGATTGAAAGCGGTAATATTGAGGAAAAAACTGTTTTTCTCATTAAAATCCATTTTTCGACCGATCATTTGTATGGCAGCTACAAGAAGTAGTTATCCGATCCGGTCGGTTCCGACATATTAGCAGCGTGCAGAGAAAAGAAGACTCTGTGCAAAATTTCAGCTCGCTAGCTTCAAAACTGAGGGACTAGTTCGCGTAGAAACAGACAGACGGACAGACGGACGGACGGACAGAGGGACTAGTTCGCGTAGAAACAGACAGACGGACAGACGGACGGACGGACAGACGGACAGACGGACGGACAAAGCTTAATCGACTCAGCTCGTCACTCTGATCAAGAATATATATACTTTATGTGGTCGGAGATGATTCCTTCTATGCGTTGCAAACTTCTGGGCAAAATTATAATACACTTTTCAAGTGTATAAAAATGACCAAAAAACAAGTTCTTTATTTCTACCTTGGAAAACTTATTACCTTCAGAGCATATCGACTATTTGTATAAGATGATCCGGTGACGCACTATGATGTTCACCGCACAAAATCTTTTTATATAATATCCTAGGCCTAAGATGTATCTTTTCTGAGAAGCACAATAAGATCCGAACAATGTTGATTGATTTTGAGTGCCCTTAGCCCCCCCCCTTAGCCAATTCCTAGATCCGCCACTGCAACCGACCAAGGCGTTTCCAATCGTCGGACGTTGGCATTGGAGACTGTTTTCAGTGCCGATTTCGTCATTTTGTTGGGCTGATTTGTGGCCCTTAGCTTGGGGCTTCCCCTCGTCTGAAACTTTCTATCCGTTTCCGTTTGATTTTTTCTCCATAATCAATTTATCTTGTCAAAATAAAGAGCTACAGCTATTTCCTCAAATCAAATCAGCTGTTCTTTCAATCCACTCACGACCCACACCGCTATCGATACGTCAACTATCGATAGCGCCAACTGGGCATTTATTTAGCGCGTCTCAGAACACGGAAAATAAATTCAGCCGCGGAAACTATCCGCCACTGTTTTTATACACTTGAAAAGTGTATTATAATTTTGCCCAGAAGTTTGCAACGCATAGAAGGAATCATCTCCGATCACATAAAGTATATATATTCTTGATCAGCGTGACGAGCTGAGTTGATTAAGCTTTGTCCGTCCGTCTGTCCGTCTGTCTGTTTCTACGCGAACTAGTCCCTCAGTTTTGAAGCTATCGAGCTGAAATTTTGCACAGAGTCTTCTTTTGTCTGCACGCTGCTAATATGTCGGAACCGACCGGATTGGATGACTACTTCTTGTAGCTGCCTTACAAATGATCGGTCGAAAAATGGGTTTTATTGAGAAAAACTGGTTTTTTCTCAATATTACCGCTCTCAATCACGGTCATGGGTAATATTAAATGTTTTTAAGCTGATCTGCGAAGTTTGGTCGAAGTCGCTAACCGTTGAGACAAGCGATTTCAAGTGTATAAAAACTTCGGCACGGACGAAGTTAGCCTTGCCTTTCTCGTTTTTATATGGAGTGCGTCATAAAAATTTATTTTCCGCGCTTCTGAGAACAGGCCTTTAGATTAGAATCGGGATTGCTTTATACCGGATCGTACTTAACAGTCAAGTAATATAGTGAGAGAAGGAAAGAACTGAGAGATTTTACCGATTTGCTCTCTTTGTTTTTTTCATCGTTTTTCGTTCTGCAGCAAAGGCAACGCTGGTGGGCTAGAGGTCATTCTTAAAGTGCCTGAGTGGGATAATATTTATATATTAAAGGGATATGGCAAATGAGGAACTTGTGAAGACAACCAACTACATC
Source organism: Lordiphosa clarofinis (assembly GCA_018904275.1). Classification (NCBI taxonomy): domain Eukaryota; kingdom Metazoa; phylum Arthropoda; class Insecta; order Diptera; family Drosophilidae; genus Lordiphosa; species Lordiphosa clarofinis. Next base: position 1,679,343 of record JAEIGQ010000058.1, read on the forward strand.
ACGATGTTGTCAATTTAGCAGGTAAGTAATTTGTGTGTGTATATAATACATAAAACTACGATGTCCAAGCTATAGAAGTGAAAATGTTCTGGGCGACGCAGCGGCGATTCCAATACACACATATATGTATGCATGTCTGCAGAAAGCCGTATATTTTCCATATGTAGGAGGGGATAACAAAGTAAATAATTACTTAACAGTGACTTCTAAGTACATTAACAGTGACTTAACAGGGCTTTAACAGTGGGTTAACAGCGACTTATTACTGACTCAACAGTGATAGAAGAGTGGATTAAACTTAATTATAATTCTGCTTGAAAGAATGTTCGATTCTGAGTCTGGATCGATGGACTCAAAAACACGAACATATTCGGTTGTCCAGGGTTTTCAGCTCTGCCTCTCTCATCCCTGTAATGTGCAAATGAATGTAGCAGGGAGAAGGAAACATTTCCTACTCTATAAGGTAAAAATTTTCTCGATCAGCTTCATCAGGCGAGTCAACTTTGCCATGTCCCTCGGCCATATTCAGTCGAAGAAATTAACTCAATATTAACTTAAAGCCATGAAAACCGCACTATTTAGTACACGTCATTTTGCAGCCGGAGCACTCGACTGCAACACTCATACTTGTTGAATATTTCGCAATTAACATTCCGATATCAAGAACTTTGCCTTGTTAAAAATACAAAGAGTGCTTTACCATTTGAGTTGTGCTATTGCTGAAAAGCTTAAAATCCGCTTACATTCCACATGACACAAAATAATGTTCACGCAAGCTTACCAAACTATCGTCAGTGTTCTCTACAGCTTAGCGCTTATTTTTTTTTTCAGCCATCATTAAAATACTCAACTGTCTTTTCATCGGCTTATGGTATGCAAAAACAATTTTATCATTTTTGTTATTATTTGTTGCACTTATTGCCTGTTGCTGCACGACATTAAGTGCAGCATTATGCACTAAGTAGGGATCGTGGTGAATGGACGATGTGGTTTTGCTCTTGGCCACATAAATCACTGGCAGGCAGACAAGCGCACAACTTTCTTGCTTGCAATTTGCATAACTTGCGTCTTCCCCTCAGCCCTTTCTCTCTGTAGGCCGCTCAGTTTGCATTTAAAACTTTATCAACTTTTATAGCATTTGCTAGTTAGCCAACTTTATTTTACTTCCACTCCTGACAAGCAACAAATGCTTGCGGAAGTCTGAGGAAATCTGTGGAAATGCAATTGCCATTAGGAAAATGCCAGGGTAAGGCAAGTTTAATTTGAATTTCACCATCCCTTTGATGGGTAAGCTTCAATAAATTGCAAGACCATTAATTCTTGCGAGCAGGCAATCGTGACGGGAGCTGCTAACGCGCAGGAAGCCAGCGATTCTTTACACAAATGACTCCAATTTCCATTTGTGTTTGTTTGCGTTTTCAATTCACACTCATTCCCCCACAGCAGGATGGTATGGGGTGGGAGGGCTGACTTTCGCTCATTTCGCTTGCCAAACGGGTAAAGAATTTTCTACACCGAACGAGTTTCCCAAATTGATAATCATCAACATGTGGGACGGGCACGAACACACAAGCACACACATCGCGTGGTTAGTTAGTTGGTTGCCAGCGAAAGCAAAATTTGTTCGCTCATGTCAATATGGAGAAAGTGTTTTGTGGTAAACCGCACAAGCTGAGAGCAGAAAATAATTCCCATACCCAGTCCGGAGCTGACTGAGTTTGTGTGACAATCACAGAGAAACTCAAGGGTATGTCAATAAATCCTTACAAGATAATAGAAAACCACGGTCAGGGTATTCAAGCAAAATGTTAATATCTCTTGTCCAAGTTCAGAATATAAACTGACTTTTTTAAATTTGCTTGTAGATAACTTTCACTCAACGTAGTTATTCCTTTTTGGAACCCGTCCAAAGGAAATTTGTATTTCTCCGTTGCATTTTAGCCAACTAAATTCCCCCTAAATTCACCCCTTGACATAAAAAGTGAAAATATGGAAAATATGGATAAACGCAAAGACAAAATTGGAATTCTTAAAATTAGTACAAAATATTCCTATCTGAAGCTTCAATAATTTCTCAGTTTATAAATTTAGTTATACCCAAGGCTGCAAACCGGTCCTGAACCGAACCTCTTAGAACCGGTTCGGTTCGGGTTTTTTCGGTCCGACGGACCGGACCACGAACCGAACCCCTAATGTTTTTGACTCCTTGAACCTGAACCCGAACCGGACCACTTTTTCGAAAAATGAGGTTCGGTCCGCCAAATTAAGTAACTTCTCCAAAGACACACCAAAAAATATAGAAATTCCTTATAATCTCACTTGTATCATTTAAGATGTTCTCCAATCCTCCAATGGTTTTCCTAATGGTTTTGTCGAAATCATGGGATTTATGTTTGGGGACTATATGTTCCATTGTATTTCTATGTGTCAAAAGTTGTTGCGTCATCAAAATGCGGTATTCTTCCAAATATTGAATATTTATATATCCATAGTTCAATTTATTGATTGCTTTTATTAGCTTGGGTTTTGTTACCTTGTTCAGCAAACAATTAAATTTCCAAACTTGATTTGTAAAAAATCATAATTTTCACCTACAAATACAAAATAATTCTACATTTCAAGCGGAATTACTCAATACTCACCCTTTACAGTAACAATTATCTAAGTAATTGTAAAAGTAATTAAATTTTGGAATATTCACTGAATAATCATAATTGTAATCAGGTATTGTTTTTTCATTACCTAAAAACTTGTGTTTATAGTAAAGAAAAGTAATTAAATACGGGAAGTAATGAATACATTACAGCTCTGATAGAAGATATAATGCTGATTAACTTAAACTAAGCAGTTCTCAAATGTTTCAAATGTCAACTAAAATTACTGTATTAAAGTACCTATAGTACCCAAGCGAACCAAGGTTCGAACCAAAACCTTGGGTTCAGGGGTTCTAAAAACCGGTCCGCGAACCGAACCTTAGGCTTAATAGCGGGTTCGAACCTCCGGACCGAACCTACTGCAAAATTTTAGAGGTTTGCAGCCCTGGTTATACCACAATCAAATTCAATTAATGACCGCATTCCATATATATTAATATTTTTCTATATTTTTAAATAGCATGATAAGAATATTTACGGCATATTTTCTAGTTTTCGAATAGTGTCAGTATTATTTATTTATCAACTATCTTTTCAAAGAAATGGTGAAGATCAAATGTGCGATAGTCTAGTTAGCACTGTGGGTAGCACTGGCCGTAACGTTGACAGGCAGCACTTTACACACTTTATGGGTACTTTACCACTTTTTACTTAATTTATATGCAATTTTTAATAATACCGTGTATATTATAGTCTGGGCTTATTTATTTGCTTATAACTGCATTAACTTAGCACCAAAATTCAACTGATGTTTAGGCAATATATTGTGTAATTTTATGAGCTTTAGCATGGTGGTTAACCTTGAGAAAAATAACTTTACATACATCAGCGACGAAGCCCATACTTTGCTTAAATAGATCAACAAATAGACTTGCCGAATGTGGTCTAAGGAGCAGCCAGAGGCAGCTCAAGAGCTGCCAATGCATCCTGAAAAATGTATTGTTTTATGTAAGTGTTTTAAAAATTTAAAAATAATGTTAATTACACAATTTTTCAAAATATGGCCAACTTTTGCAACACAGAAAATACAAAGCTTTCTACTTGTACATATTTTTGGTCGCTGACTTCAAATAAACTGTCCGCTTTCCCCCAGCACTTCAGGCTTACGAGATATTTGAATAGTCTCTTAAGTGTCCTATTCCAACCAAATAGACTTTAATTAAGCTGCACGTTACAGAAAATGAAAACACGAAGTTCAGATTTTGCTGATAAGAAACAAATAAAATTTTATAAAATCGTTCTTTTTTTCCAAGTTTAAATAATTCTGAAAAATAGTCTGCTGATATTAGAAATCCTAAGAAAATAGTTGGTAGTCCTTTGTTTCTTATTTTTTTACATTTTTTCAGTTTATTGATATTAACGCGCTTTTAAATGTTATAGCCCAAAAACTATAACTATAACTATTTTTTTGGGGGCCTGAAAAAATTTAAAATATATATGATCAGACAGATCTTCCATATATATTGGACCTCTATCACTTACCATCTCTCAAGTCGAATACTGTGAAAAAAAAATGTATATAACCTATCGAAAATGTTTCTGGAATTTTATTAATTTTATGTTGCTTTCCATATCAATAAAAATGTGATTTAAAAATTCATTTAAAATCGGTTAGAGCCACACTCATAGCCCTACATTGCCTTTTATTAAATCCAGAATTCAATCATATTGTATTCTTTCTTATGAGAAGCAAGGTAAAAGTAATGTGTAGCAATCTTGCGATGATCAGTATTGTGCAAAATGATAATGAAGAATTTAACTCTTATAAGGGCACACAGAGGATCATTAGACTCAAAATGAGCACAATTGTGCATGAACAACAATGCATGAACGGGTTCTCTCATTCGTAGTATAATGTTCTCACTTCAAGAACGCAATAATTCAAATTGAGTTAATATTGTTCCATATTTGAGCACATGATTTGAGTTAATATTGTTCCGTTTTCAAGAACATTTTAAGCTCAACTGGGAGAAAAAATTTGATGGAACTTGGACCAGCAGTGCGCGCGGATTTCCTCACATTTGGCTGTAATAGAAAACTGGGACATACCTCTTTCCTCTGGGAGGCAAGACTCCTGGATATGCTCGCTGCTGCCCATATTATTCCATAGGAATCAGAAACATCACTTCAACGACCCACTCCACGTGACACGTTTCATTTAAGTTTTTCAGAAAATAACAGAAAATTTGTTAGGGCTTGACTGGGATTCTGGGATTGACTTCAGAAAGTCAATTAAGTAAGCGTGATGAAGAAAGTAAGCAGTATCTCATGCAAGTTTTTGCTGAATATCGAAAAAATAATCTAAGTGTCAATAAATTTCATTTATAAATAAATAAATTGTTTTTTTTTTCAGTATTTAATATGAGATATTTAAGAAAATAACAATATTAACAGGTTCGATGATCCCAAACTTTGCATAAATATTGGGGGAGTACATTGAATCAATAAATAGGAATTATCATTGAGGTACATTTAATAGCAAAGAAGTTTTTCTCACAGGATTCCATTTTAAAAGCATCTTTTTCTGAGCAGCTACTTGATAAATTGTAGCAGTTGTGCTAAAACTTAAATTTATTGTGGGGGAACGTTTAGAACTGATAAATATATAATTTGGTGGGTGCACCTTACAAAGGGTTAGAGATTTTCATAGAAGAAAATTTCATATAGCTATGTGTTTCTTCTGAATTTTGCATATTTTATCGAGGAGAGTCAAAGATCAATACTATTAAAATTTGACCTAGTTACCTCCACAAACAAAGAAATTATCCCACAATTCCATTTTTTAAGAGCAATCGTCTTTATGGGAGCTAGTTGACAAATACGCGGAATTTATGTTTATGCGGACCATAAAAAAGACACCTGTGCAAAGTTTCAGCACCTTTTTCCTTTTTATAATTTGCTCTAATTGTAATTACACTTAAAATATAGATGAAGGTTCTCAAGTAAAGCCCTACCCACCCTAAATGTTACTTTACCTAATTTAATTTTAAATATTTGAATTTAATGTCTCGTTTCTGTTTAAGCCGTGGCCACATTAAACAAATTTTAAGACAAATTTTCGAATTTGTTAAATCTGGACCTGTCTATTATGCACCCAGCGTATGGAATGACGCGCCTGCCAATTCAGCCGTTGTAGAATTTGACAGATTCACGTCTAGAGGGCTACTTATGCTATGTTGAGCTAACAAGAAAGAGATCAAAAGGAGAGCCATAATTAAATAAAATCAAAACTTTTCGTGCTTACTTTTAAGATGATCTATGCTTGAAATCGAGACTTTTTAGGCTTCATATTCAGAAGATTAATTATTACAACCAAGCAAATCTATGCTTGAAAGCGCGAGCCTACGTGCTTACAACAAAGAAGATCTATGCTTGACTTAAAGCCGACTAAATATAAAACCAAGAATTTCAGTCTCAGAAATGTATGCTTGATTTCAGTATTTTTCGGCTTATATCCAAGAATATTAAATTGATATCAAGCACGATCGGCTTGGTTTCTTCTCTGAGTGTAGCGTTTCATCAGCAACTCAACAAACAAGACAAAAAAGGCCAATACTATACCAAACATGTATAAAATAAAGGCAAAGCGAAAATAGTCCAAAGTAACTCCTGAAAACATTACCGGAGCTTCCTTGATTCGTGTATAGCGACCCAATTGATGGCCCTGCTCTAAGCCCAACTTCACAAATTTTTCGTATAAGCCCACTTCCTTAATGCGCTGGAAAAAATAGAACAGCACTTCCTTGAAGGGAGATCCCATGGCGACTGGCAAGCGCAACAAATGTGAAGCAGTGCAGAGCTCCATTGTGCCCATTTTCAGCTTGGGATATCTGAGAAACTCCTGTAAGTAAGCAATTCTCAAAAATTGCTGACTGTCCATAACATAGGCATTGCTGGTGTTCAGATTGTTCACACTCTGCTCCAGTGTCTGTGGGCTGACCATGAGTAGGCGATCCTTCAGTTCGTAGGGTAGACGATTTTCTTCAAACAGTCGCTGAGTAGCATGGTCGTCGATCATTATGGGCAAGCCACTCGCCATAAACGATTTCACATCGTTTATCTCTGGCCTGAACACACCTGAGGTGAGACGAGTGGCCAGAAAGCCACTGACGATGTTAAGAAAACACACATTGAACAACTGCAAGGATACTTCCATAAACTTTTCAGCCAAACTGAGGCGATTAAATTCCCCGGTACCGAGTGGTATACCTATGAACGACCACGTACTTTCCTCGAGTGCTCTAAACAGCGATGAGCGAGGACTGGCCAAGCGTTTGATAATTGTGTAAGCAACTATGAAACCCACAGTGGCTGTTGGCCAAGATGATGTTATATTTGCCCCCATATATTCGTGCATGGGCGACGGTCTTCTAAACGGAACTATCAGACACAACCCTGAATTAATTATCAGCGGGCTGAACTCGCTTAGACTGTTGTTCTCCAACAAATTGGCGCCCAATTCAACAGACCGGTTCCCAGCCAATCGACGCACATTCTCCTCATAATTATCCTTGCCAGGTAGCAGTAGAACATCCATAGTGGCATTTGCAAATCGCAGAAACTCCTCCAGTACCCTGCCAGCGATGCCACCAAGGCGCATTTTGCCACAGGTTGAATTGTACTAAAAAAATCCAAATTAATTGTGATTTCAACGACTTTTTCGTATTCTATTCCACTCACCATAAACGCCTCCGGTACGTTTTCGAAAACCGGAACCAATAAATTATAGCGTCGTAAATTGTGCGCCCACCAGCGATCATTTGGATTCGAACGAAACCATTCGTTATGTGGCAACTTCATTGTGTTCAAAGCATCCAAACTAGCAAATGTCCACTCCTCATAGTGAGATTGGTTTTTGTACATCAACAGGGAATACACCATGCGATGCTCCCAGTTCCACCTCATGATGGATTCTATAAGCTCCGTTTGGGGCGGCTCACCGTTGACCGATTTGTATACAAAGATCAGCTTGACATGTTGCAGACCAACGAGGCTTTCATGCACCGCCTTTAGCATTGGATCGTCTAGGCCAGTAAACAATATGATAACCAGACTATGCGATGTAATCATCTGTTGCAACGGTTCCGTATCCAAACCTGCCACAATTACAGGATATTGCAAGGTCTCCATCAAACTCTGCTGCAGCGAAGGACACTGATTTGATAACTCCTGATTACCCATAAAGGTAACAAAGCTTTTAAAGTGGTATGATTTATCCAGGAATATGATTATTTCCAACAAGTATCGATTGTCCTCATCACTTTCTTGCCAAGATTGCAGCTGGCTGGAGGCCAGAACCAGTAAGCAGAGACCGACAACACACTTCATGATTGCACCAGGTACACTGTGGATCTGGCTTCCATAGCTTCACTATATAAAAGGGTTTCCATCTTTGTTTGCTTTGTTATTAGAAGCCATTAGCTGGATGCCCTAGCGAGGTATCAAATTTATTAAGCTATCAACTTTTATGGTATATTTGACTATTCAATTATAGTATGGTCTCTTGACTTGATTTTGCTGGTGAAGTTTTATGTAATAATTTTGATTTTAAATTATATATGCGATACTTGCAAAATCTATTAAGGTTGAGCTCGGATGAGTACTGAAGATAGTACGAATTTGGAGAGAATGGTACTGAAAGTAAGCTAAAGAACTGTTCCGTCCGAGTCCAAAAAATGCCTAAGACGCCTCTAAGGAAATTTGAAACTTTATGGTACAATGGATGTCAAGGGCAGCGTGGGTATAAAAATAATTTTCACAAAACCCAAAAATTAATTTTTCGGAATCCCAAATAAAAAACAAGTTAGAAAGTCGGTCAAGCCCGACTATAACATACTCTGGAGTAGAAGCTGATTGCAATGCTGGTGCTGCGCTCATCTCTAAGTCTCTCTCTCTCTCTCTCTCCCTCTCTCTCTCTAAGATTGTGTTTTGTTAGTTGTTAAGAAGGTGGGAGGGGGTGGGGGAAGGGTGATTTATATTTTTGCTCATAACTTGAGAACTGCTCATCCGATCTTTATCATTTCTTCGGCAAATCGATACATTTTGCTAATTACCAACTATTTCTAGTAGGTACGAATCGTCTATCTTTAAAACTGTGGGAGATATAAAATTTTTCCCAAATTGCGGGGGCGTGGCAAAAATAGAAAATAAACTTGATCTGCCTGCAAGTATAAGAAGTATTTGTTCCATACATGTCAAACCTCTATCTCTTACCATCTCTGAGATCTGTTTGTTCATACGGACGGACTGACAGACACGAGACGGACATGGCTATATCGACTCGGCTGTTGATGCTGATCAAGAATATAAAAACTTTATAGGGTCGGAAATGATTTCTTCTCCCTGTTACATACTTTTGCAAAAACTTAATATACTCTATGTACCTTTGGTACAGAGTATAAAAAGGTAGAAAGTCGGTCCAACCGTACGCAGCGAAATTTATTTTGGTAATAACTCGAGTTCGTTTATCCGATCTCTATTATTATTGATTATCTGCTATCACATTAAGCTCACTCCTTTACTCACCTTGGAACTATCAAACATACGGATAATAATTACCCAACCTCCGCAAAATAAAAATTCTTTTTTTTTTCTTTTTCTTTTTTTTACTATATCATTTTAATATGTAACACTTGATTTTTTTTTTTTTCTCTCGTTTTTGTATAAACCATCACTTTATATTATTTTTTTTATTTTTTTCTTTTATCGATATCTGTTTTCTTCGTTGAAGTGCGGTTCTTATGTTAATATTTTTTAGCGCCAATTTTCGGCATCTTCTTTTGTTTAATACCACTATTTTTTCCCTCATAAATTTTTCCCCTTTTTATTTTTTTGTTTTTTAAAGGTATTGGAAACCCACACAAAACAATATCATACTTTTCCCCATACTCTAAGACTCCCACTGACATCAATCCTACCCCACCACATAGCTGCTCTTTTAATTGAAGCTTTGTTCAAGTTGGACAAAATAATTTATATATCTGCTGCACTACTATTAACAAAATATATTTCGCAAAAAACTAACACTATCTGACCAGGTCATATAAAAACCATCAACACCAAAAACACCCCTTCGCACTTCTCTTGATTTGATCCCAGTATTCTACACAAACTAACTTTATTTACTTTTTGCACTATCAATACACCAAATTTGCTTTTTTGTGACTGCAAATATACTACCACACTTTTTTTTTACCTTCTTGTCTTCTTTGCTGTTCATTTGTTTTTTTGTTTCTAAAATCTTTTTTATATTTTCTGTTGTTTATTAGCCCCTACACCTCAAATATATTATATTTTCATTCTTACTGACCCCAAATAACAAATTCTCCTAAACCAAGCACCGTGCCCACAGCGAAATCTATTAGCCTCTTTCCAGTACGGGAGGTTGTTTTATGAAGGCTAAATCGTTCGACTGTGGAACCAAAAACTTCTTCTTTTCCGATTTTCGCGGTAAAAACGCCCAGCACTTAATGTCGTGATCGGGGCAGCGCTCGTATAGTTGTTCCAGGCGCTCATAGAATTCGCCTGTTATCGGGTCTTTCTTGTCTTCTGTAGGCGACAGCGCACTGATAAGACTTATATTAAAATATTTTGCCATAAGTCAAAGCGCGATTAGTCGCTCGTAAACTGGTGTGAAGGTCATGACAGAGTTACGAAGTCTTCCACTCACTACAAAGCCGCACCCAAACTCGTGCTTGGAAGCATGCCCGCTGTAGTAGATCTTCCAGTCGGCTTTTTTTTATACCCGTTACTCGTAGAGTAAAAAGGGTATACTATACGACCATATAAAGTATATATACTTTTGATCAGCTTCAACAGCCGAGTCGATATAGACATGTCCGTCTGTCTGTATGAACACCTAGATGTCAGAGATGGTAAGATATAGAGGTTTGACATGTTCGGGACAAATGCTTCTTTTATCTGCACGCAGATCAAGTTTGTTTGAAATTTTGGCCACGCCCCCTACCGCCCGCACAATTTGGAAAAAACGTTATATCTCCTACAGTTTAAAAGATAGACGATTCGTACTTTCTAGAGATAGTAAGTAATAAGCAAAATCAATCGATTTGCCGAAGAAATGAAAAGTATCGGATGAATAGTTCTCAAGTTATGAGCAAAAAAGTAAACCAAGCCCCCTCCCATCCTAAAAGGGGGTGGTCTCCCCCCCCGCCGCTCTGCGTGGGAGGGTGTCACTTTTGGGCGATCTTTACCGCGGAATTCTCAGACCATCTCGCGCGGGGGCCCTCGCCGGGGACCGCCGCCGTGTTAAAAAAATGTTGCATACTTTTTGGATGGTCACCCTAAGGAACGACGGAATACAGTTAAACATGCATTTTTGGGGGAAACTGAAATATCGAAGTCGGTTAGAGCAGTTGATGGTGGTAACAAATCGCACCCCCGTCCAATCCATCCCATTTCCTGAAGTCCGATAACGTCCGATAAATATTTTTTGAGGACATTCACCAACTGGAGATCAGCACCATCACTGTTGAGGTTGCGGTCATTTCAGGTGCATCTCATCAAATAGTGGTCCCTAAACGTTTGAGTGAGGTACCAAACCCGACGCACAAACCCTATATATTGTACACTGTAGGGAAGGGCGGGTCGCCGCTCATGTTAGCCAGCATCTAGGCGGATGCATCGCTTACTGTTACCAGTGTTCACCAAGTCGACTTGAGAGTAAGCTAGGATCCCGTTATATATATAAAACAATTTAGTTTTCTGTGCAATTCATCTAAATACTCAAGTAGCTTTAAATAATTTCAACAATTTTATAATTTAAGCGATTTACATCGTGATACAGCAAAGGCAAGCCAGCAGAAAAGCGCATTAAAATTAATTATATATTTCATTTGAAAGTGAATAGAGAATGTGGCAGAAACAGAAACAGAAACATTTTTGCTACTTATTTTATTATCTGCTGTTGTGACAGCCGCAAAATGAAATTCATAAATTCATGTGAATCGCTTTCGGGCCACATAAAAAGCGAGAATAAATACTAATAAATGCAGCCAAACGAACGATATAAAAAATTGCATAAATTCAATTAGAAAGCATTCAACATAATGAAATTATGCCAAAGCCAGGAATAAGTGGCAATTAATTGCGGGACGTGTCTCGGAGCACACAGCTTTGATTACCGCACAATCGCGCGCATCACGCACGACCGGAGCCGGTCTTAATCAAGAAATAGAATACAAGCGGAAATAACTACTCATTAGGCGCGATGGCCACGTAAACTGTCAACTGCAAGTTGCTGCAGCAAACCACATTAGCCGGTATGGCAATGGAAATCGTAACAATAAAACCAAATGACCCTCGAAGCAACAGCCAAAGAAAAGAAAGCCATTTGGCCACCGCACAGTGGGTCTGAAGATATCCTTAACCACATTCAACATAATTTTCCACAGATTGTATAGAAACGTCACACTTTTAGTTGCAAGCTGGCCTAGTGTGCTCCGGCAGAATGAGTGCAGACAAATGGCAGACACGTTTCAGGCAACGAAGACGTTGGCGTTGGCAATGGCCCAGGCAGACAATCAAAATCCATTTGAGTCGGAAATGAGCGAAATCAGCCATGGCGTTGGTTATCCTTTCAGCTGCAGCAGGCGCCTCCATAATTTGGCATTTGGTGACATTTTTGTGGCTGGATTTTGGGCAAATGTCAAGGCGCCCCAATGGCTTTAAAATAATGACGAAGCACACACACACACACAGAAGCCCACGATATGGACAAAGGAGAAAGCATAAAAGCATACGCTTCATTGCTTTCCGCTCTGTGTTGAGCGTCTAGAGCGCATTCCTCAGCTTCTTTGGCATGCAAGTAAAATATGTTTTGATATTAAATTGTTGTCGGCACGCCACACAAAGCCACCCCCGTGGCACGTGCACCTCCCAACGCATAATAATTGTCGGTTGATAGCTCGACTAGCCTGCGCTGTGGCTGTGTATCCTTTTGTTGACGCCCCCACCACCCCTCGCAGTTGCCTTGTCGCCGCAAGGCCACGGGCATAAACAAGTCGAACGTCTAGCTGAGGCGTGTGCACAAACTGAATTCCAAAAAGCAAAAACGGAATTTTTATTGCAAATTGCAAATTGTTAACTAAAAAACACACGATGACCGCAGCGCCAGTTTGGTTCTCTAGCCATTGTTGGCCAAATGTCGACAGATTTTCATTGTCACTGTGCCAATGTTGTGTATAAAAGTGTCCTGCTACAATAATTTTTTTATCTCACATGCCGTCTTGGCACACTGCAAAAAAAGTCTTGGTTTGAAATTAAATATATCAAAAGGTTATTTAAAAAGGTTAAAACGATGCCTGATATAGGCTCAAAGTACACATAGTTAGCGGTTCGGTTGGGCAATCTGGTAGCAATGCTTTGCCAATCAAACTCAAGACAAAATGAGGCAGCTGCAACACAGCAGCAATTGCTAGAGTCAGCAATTTGTAAGCTGGATTCTCTTTCTTTCTATGTGTTTGTTACTTAAATGGATACGACAGAAAAAGGTTCTTGCGTTGGTAAGCAAAAAGAAGTTTTCATAGTAGGCTTGAAGGTCAAGGGGATTCTACCAGATTTGCTGAACAAAATGTATAGAACCACACGTTTATGTTTCGCCTACTGAGTAAACTTTATGAAGCTTGCTTCATCGTGTAAATCCCGTATATCAATATCAATAAATAATATAATGTATATCTTAAAACCCCCCTGAACCATCCACGCAAAACCGACCGACTGCTACCCAACAAACGCGAAATGGTGACTGTCCAAAACCCCCAACACGAGAATAAAAAGCCACCCACATCTTTTTTAATTCATTTGGTACAAAATAATATCATTCACTTAAATTGATATTAAATATGTAAGAATATATCGATTTAAAATTTTTATACCCGTTACTCGTAGAGTAAAAAGGGTATACTAAAGTCGTGCAAATGTATATAACAGGCAGAAGGTATCATTTCCGACCATATAAAGTATATATATTTTCGATCAGCATCAACAGCCGAGTCGATATAGACATGTCCGTCTGTCCGTCCGTCCGTCTGTCCGTTTGTCCGTCCGTCTGTCTGTATGAACACCTTGATCTCAGAGATGGTAAGAGATACAGGTTTGACATGTTCGAGACAAATGCTTCTTTTATCTGCACGCAGATCAAGTTTGTTTCAAATTTTGGCCACGCCCCCTCCCGCCCCCGCAATTTCGAAAAAACGTTATATCAATACAGTTGTACCCTCTAGAGATAGTTAGTAATTAGCAAAATGAATCGATTTGCCAAAGAAATGATAAAGATCGGATGAACGGTTCTCAAGTTATGAGCAAAAAAGTGAACCAAGCCCCGCTCGCTACCCACCCTAAAAAAATGTTGCATACTTTTTGGATGGTCACCCTAAAGAACGCAGGAACACTGTTAAACATGTTTTTTCATGAGTAACGGGTATATCGAACTCGGTTAGAGCCGACTTTAACTTACGCTCTCGTTAACATATCAATTTGATATATTTTCATATCGGAGTAAAATTTATATACAAAATATTTTTTTATTTCATTTCATTGAAATATCTTACCATTTTATTTAAAACTTTATTTAAACTACAAATAAACACATTTAACCTAACTACGGGGATTTATTAAGGTATCTCACAACCTAAATCCCACACATATGTGTATGTATATATGCATCAGAAATGATTTTTTTTTAGAGTTAATTTAATCCCGAATATCGGGTGCAGATCAATCTCGCCCGTTCAACAATGCTATCTCGAATGGAAAAAACTTGAGTTCGAAAGAATAATATCTTAAATCTCGGCAAGACAAAAACCGGGAATAAAATATTGATTCTGACGGGATCAATTCAAGCCACTTCGGGATCAACCCATTATTAATCCCGTTTTGGATTGATGGAGTCGATATTGCCATGTCCGTCAGTCTGTCTGTCTCAAAAATGGTAAGAGATAGAGGTTTTACATGTATGGGACATTAACTTCTTATGCTTGCAGGCAGAAATCAATCATTCGTAAGCAATTTCATAGAAATTAAAAAAAAAAATTTGGGCTTTTTTGCATTTGGCTACTTTGCGTTAAGAGTGTCCAAAAACTTGCCTTTTAACTTTCTTGCAATATTGCTTATTATTTTCTTTAAAGAATGAATTATAGCATAGGGCATGCGCTTGTGTGCGGTTTTGCTTTGAATTTTATAAAATAGCATGTACTTTTAAAAAGTCTGCCGAAAACAATGCTGCTTTTCTAAACTTTGGAATTTAACTCAAGCACTCTGTGGTAAACTTTTTTTATACGAATAAAATTCGAGTGAGTTAGAAAGTGTTGTGAAGTTTTTATTTTCGTTTTGTTGATTTAAGTATCGAATCTAAAGAGCAGCTAAAGTAGATGGAAAATCTGGTAAGAGTAGTCAGATTGACTGAAAATCTTATATGTGTATCTATATACATCCAACATTTTATCTCGAAACTTTTGCTAACCACTATCTGACCTTCAATTTTATTCAATCTTCATCAAAACTATCCACCAACTGTTTAATTATTTGCGCGTATTTGTATGTTTTGTATTTAATATTCTCTTTTCTCCCAGGGTTGAAGCTTTTGCGGCGGGTCATAATTTATGAAAGCAATCAATACTTCAAAGCTTGCTGCTGGCACTTTTAATAAATGAGTTACACCAAACCCGTTTACCTTTGGGTCATTAAGTTTGAACAACGGCTTAAAGGTAATAAACGCAACTCTTTCTTTCTATTTGCCAAATGGCAAATCTGGGTCAGTTTTTTTAATATTTTTCTTTTTGAGGACGATAACGAAGGCCGGAAGCAAATCATTGAAATGTGCCATTTCCTCAATTTGTGGTTGGCCCACAAAAAAAGGCAAAATCATGCAAAACAAAATGGACTGAAAAAATAAATTCAAAGTAGCTAACAACAAGTTTGAAAGGGAAGGAGAGAAAGAGAGAGAAGAGGAACTGACCTACAGAAGCTGCTGTTGTGAAATGGAAATGCAATGGCTAAGGTAAATCCAAATATACTTCAACCGCGCCCTCCCATAATGGTGGAGTCAGCGAAAATGTGATTTTGATTTATGCTGCAGCTTCTCCACTCTTCGGCACGTACAAGTGCAGCCATGAAATAATGTTTACTTGCTTTGAAATTAAAGATGGCAAATCGCAAAATCGCCAAATTGGTCAAAACAAGTGGAAAATCACCCAAAACGACACTACAACACAACAAACGTGGTCAAGAGCAGTCTCTCGAGGCGTTGGCAATCAGCAGAATTGATTAAGAGCCGCATTTGAGTTTTGATTTACTGATACATCACGTATAAGTATATATATATGAATTTCTTTACCTAATCTGTGAGTAGATGCGGGTCCTCCGGCTGTTCTTCCACTCGACTGATTTTATATACCTGTGACTGTTTTTTGTTAAGACTTCCGTTCATTTTGGAAAAGGAACGTTGCAGCATCCCTTTACAGTTTTACTCTTCCGTTTGCCGTAATTTCCTCTGCTCAAGAATGTGGAGTGAATGGAGCGCAATTAAGAGACAAACCTTTATGTTTTTATGTTCGAGCGCACAAAAATGGGATTATTGCTGTCTATAATTGTCAAGAGACAATGAAAATTTTCTCATAAAAGAAAATGCATTAAACTCCTTGCTGTCGAAATGGAATAAAAAAGTATATCAGTGGGTGGAGAACTATTTAATTAATATTTTAAGCAAGGCTAAGGACGTTAAAAAATCTTTAGAAAGATAGAGTTAATGATAAGAAAATATGGTAATTGTTAAAAAAAAATTATATGTCCTTCCTCTCCAAAAATTCCGGAATTATTTTTCCTCTATAAACCACGAATTCTAATGAATTTACGAGCAAAAATAAATTGGCGGTCATCCATGGTTTCTTTTTAAATGAATTTTGAAATTAGCTTTATACTAAAATTATATTAATATCAAATTTGTCAAAAAATCACTCCAAATTTAACTACAATGACGTTTTTAAGATCAATAGCAGACCAATATCAAAGTATTTGCCCTATTTAGTTGACGTGGATGAGGTCTTGAACTTTTTTTACACCACCCATTAGAGCAGAGTTTCCCAGCTATAGCCCCTGGGGCACACCGAGTGCATGCCGAAGTCATGCTTCAATGTGTTTTAGAAAGAGACAAAGTCACATTTTAGCGCTCCCTTCTTGGGGAACCCTGCATTAGAGGTAAAGTAGAGGGCACGTTTACATTCACTTCCTTTAAATTAATATTTTGAAACACGAAAATTTTCTTTAAACGAGAGCGCAAGTTAAAGTCGGCTCTAACCGACTTCGATATACCCGTTACTCATGAAAAAACATGTTTAACAGTGTTCCTGCGTTCCTTAGGGTGAACATCTAAAAAGTATGCAACACTTTTTTAACTCGCTATTTTTCACATTTTTGCTCATAGCTTGAGAACCGCTCATCCGATCCTTATCATTTCTTCGGCAATTTTATTTGCTTTGCCAATTAATAACTATCTCTAAATGCGGGGCGAAATGCGGGGGCGGGAGGGGGCGTGGCCAAAATTTGAAATAAACTTGATCTGCCTGCAAGTATAAGAAGCATTTGTCTCATACATGTCAAACCTCTATCTCTTACCATCTCTGAGATCTAGGTGTTCATACAGATGGACGGACAGACGGACATGTCTATATCGACTCGGCTGTTGATGCTGATCAAGAATATATATACTTTATATGGTCGGAAATGATTCCTTCTGCCCTTTACATACATTTGCACGACTTTAGTAAACCCTTTTTACTCTACGAGTAACGGGTATAAAAATCGCGCGAATTTTTGGAGTGGAGCGACATATAATAGACAATTACCGAAAATATTTCTTGTACCTTAAGCAAAATATCGTTTTGCTTCTCAGTATAAAGAATACATTGTTTTTTGATTTTAATATTCTGGAATTTAATGCGGCTGATTTTTGAGTTTCTTTTTTTATGGATTGCATTTTAAATGATACGGAAAGCAAGATAAAGTTAACTAACATTCAAAAAAAAAATGTCTATAGATGAAATAAATGTTAATAGTTTTGTGAGTAATATTTTAGCCATAATAATGAAATCATTTCAAATAAAAACAACAACAACAACCAAGTAACTTTGTCCACAATTATAAATTTATATTTTGCTTTATGAACCTGAACTAGAGGTAAATTAGAAATTGTTTAAAAATTTTACCAAAATATTTTTGAAAACCACCTCCCCACCTAAAAAATTCTGCGTACGCCACAGAGATAGTTCACAACATTTAAAATAGCAATGGTATAACTTTCATGCTGTCTTGGAATTGTTCCCAATTCACTCATCAGCAGACTTTGCTTTTCACATGCACTTCACATGCATAATTTGCAATAATAATTTTATTGGCCTACTTTGCACTTTCATTTTTAATAATACACCTTAAAACTACATAGTCTATGTACAAAGAATCGAATAATATTTTCGATTGTTTGGCAACCCTGAAATTGTTATCGATTATCGAAGTCAGGTGTTGAGTGCAGTGATTGTTGCTATAAAATTGGCGTCAACTGTTTGTTAACTTTGAGGACTTGCACGTCGTGTAAAGTTGCACAAAAAATTTTGGCAAATATGGATGTAGAATGAATAAATGGAAGCACTTCTTGTTAATGTTCAGTATGTTGCTTTAAAGTGTGTTGTTTCGTGTTGTCCCTAAACAGAGAAAACTTTACCAAAGTGCAAGTCTTTTGTGGAGCAAAACTAACCTTGTGTGTTTTGTAATGTATGTCAAAATAAAGTAGAAAGTGTGTATTAAAAGATTATAATTATCCTGGTTGCGGCTTTTGCGGTGCTTAATGAGTGCTTTATGGACGGCAACTCTGCCGCTTTTAAAAACTTGATATTTGGCCAACTAAGGAAATGTTCGCTTGAAATTTGACTATAAATTACTAGAAATTAATTTTTAATTTATATTGTAACTTTTGATTCACAGTTTTTAAATCACGTATACGCAATGTTGCCATAAAGGGGGGGCTGGTGTAGGCGTGGTCAAATTAACTTAACATTTTGTTTAAATATTATATTATTTAAAAAAAGTACCAAGTTTCAACTCGATATTTGCAACACACGGTTTTATGCCATTCGACCCACAGTGCTTTGGGGGGAAATCAAGCCCTGAACTTTTGAAATAAAATTTCAGCCTGAAATTATGCAATGGCTTGGAAGGTGTATCCAATTTATGTTGTGAGTTGAAACTGCTTAATATTTTACCTTTCCGTAGCGGTGCCAAGACAAGAAATACACAAAGTATTGCGGTTTGTTTGGGGTCTTTAGTTTTAGACGTCTTTCCTCATTGCTATAAAAACACTTTTTAGCAGAGTTTTTCCCCTACGCGATTTGGCATTTTTTTTTGCCTTACTCAGGCAGACTGTATATTTCGTTAAAAACATGGAAATAAATTAAAATTAAGTTCCATACATATTTACTACACTACATAATTCATGTTCCTATTCTTGTGGTCATCATTGTTTTGTTGTATTGCACAATTGATTGTTGATATGTTTCTTGTTTATAAATTGTTCAAAGTGGCCAACGCTGTTTCATAACATTTATTTTCTGTTAATTGCTGGGTATTTAAAAGTCGCGATTATTACATTGCAGCTTGCTTTGTCTGCGTCTGTGCCTATTTATTTGCGTCTTGCGTGTAATTAAAGAGCTCAAGGATAAATTTTCGCTGGCCCGCAGAGCTGGTGATATATTGGAAGGATTTTCCGCTTGCTGGACAGCCATTGTACTTTCCAATGAATTTTGTTACATTTTCTTTGGTTTCCCCATCGCTGACCGTTCGAGGGAGGCCGCCTGGTTTGAATAGAAGACATTGTGCCTTTGATGCCTCAGCGGGTCCAAAATAAGGCAATATTCTTCAATTTTAATTTTCACTTGGCGAACCCAATACGCTTGATGACCATTGAACAAAGCGGCGAACAAGACACCACAAACTCCGCTTATGCAGGCAGCGCATTAAATTGAATTTTAAATGAAGATTGATTTTTGCGAGAAAAAGGAAAAGCCACTTGCCGAGTGGGGATGGAAAAGTCCAAAGCAAAACGCTGCCCATTGTAATTAAAGACAATGGGAGCGATCCCTTGTGACTGCAGGGCGACCCTTTTGGGCCCTTTCCTTTATCTAAATTAATTCCAATGCCAAGAAATAAAAATAAAACACAAATAATTAAAATTAATTATGTGGAAAATATTCAATAAGTTGGAAATTATGCAAACGAGCGCAAAGTAAACGCCCGAAGATAAGACTAAGTGCAATTTGCTTTTTGGGGCCCGCCAAACACTCGGTGACCAAAAATAGCCTCTCCTACTTAGCATTGATGGACGCGAACGGTTGGACAAGTGGACAATTGGATGGATTGAAAGTGCCAGGCAATATTCGAAATGTTTTCGAATTTCGAAACAACAACCACAGAAACTACCATGAGAATGGGAACGGCTGAGTTCGGGGCGAAAATGTAGCCAGCAATTTCCGGCATTTCGTATATAAACTGAAAGTGCTCCCCAGCGAGCGTTCAGTTTATTCAGTACGGTTCGTTGGGCCGCCAAGTAGCACAAATTACTTAAAAATAGGAACCGCAAGTATTCGGAAATTGGAACAGCCAACTGGCCATTGCTCTAGGTGATCACCACACCAGCTGCCGCTGCTTCATTGCGCTACTGTTTGCCGTGCGAAAAACATGAAATTAAAAATCAATTTGACGCTTCTCTGTGCGGCATTTGTCAGTCTTATGTCCATCATTTTATTGACACAGACAACAGAAATAGCGGCATACGGCGGCGGGGGAGGAAATGGTGGAAATAGCGGTGGTATAGAAGGAACCTGCAAGGAGCTGAGTGAGTGTACTCTTGCAATCGCTTTTAACAATAAAAGTTATAATCAACATTCAAAGTAAATGGTTGCAATCAATTAATCAATTTTCAATAATAAAAATCCAAACTGAAAATTTGAAGTGCGCGTGGGATTTGAGTACTACTAAAAAATACTCTTTGTATAGTTCGTGCGATTTTAACAATCAATTCGGAGAAACATTATGGTGCGGCCACCAAGAAAGCTAAGTTCAAAGATTTGGTTCGAATTTGACACATTTTTCGATAATACCAACAAGTTGGTATAAACTTAAATTTCGGTTCACGAACAAGAGTTGGAGAGCAGAAAGTAGGGAAGACGATGAATTAAATAACTTTTCCCCAGCGAACTTCCGAACAGAGGTACATTGATGACACCATCAATACTCTATAAATATTTTATATTATCAGCAGCTGCAGCTGAGGTGTTAAGTTTCCGCTACTCCAGGTTCCTTACATTTCCTGCACGTGTCAGCTGGCGTGATGTCTAGCTTTTTTTTCGTAAGCGGCTGCTAGGCAGTGACCAGTTAGTATGCCCAAAAGCAGTCCATAGTCCCTTCCGGCCGGTTGTGTTCTTCCAAATGCTTATATCAACTGTGACAGAGTAGGACAGTGTGACCGTATGTGATGCAGCGGGTAGTGTGAGTGAGTCTGCAGAGCTGGAGTCGATTGTTGAATCCCGCTTCGAAGCAATTTGTTTTTTTTTATCTTATGTTCAAAAATATCGTTGTGATATTTTTAAGCATATTAATTTCATCTTTGTCTTATCGGAGTAAAATTCATATGAAACGAGAGCGCAAGTTAAAGTCGGCACTAACCGACTTCGATGTACCCGTTACTCCTGAAAAAACATGTTTAACACTGTTCCTGCGTTCCTTAGGGTTAACATCCGAAAAGTATGCAACATTTTTTAACTCGGCAATTTATAACTTGTTTGCTTACAACTTGAGAACCGCTCATCCGATCTTTATCATTTGTTCGGCGAATCGATTCATTTTGCTAATTACTAACTAACTCAAAAAAGTTCGAATCGTCTATCTTCAAAACTGTAGGAGATATAACGTTTTTTCCAAATTGCGGGGGCGGGAGGGGGCGTGGCCAAAATTTGAAACAAACTTGATCTGCGTGCAGATAAAAGAAGCATCTGTCCCTTACATGTCAAACCTCTAGCTCTTATCATCTCTGAGATCTAGGTGTTCATACAGACAGACGGACGGACGCACAGACGGACATGTCTATATCGACTCAGCTGTTGATGCTGATCAAGAATATATATACTTTATATGGTCAAAAATGATTCCTTCTGCCTGTTACATACTAAACTCGATGGTGAATCTAAAAACACAGTTGGATCTATTTTAATCTCCTGTTTATGGCCTATATGGACTTAATAGTGGGATATTTTAAAACAGGGTGGATCACCAGTTAAAGGTAATTTTGCAGTGGAAGGATATGTCAGTCAGTTACTCTGATCTCCAATCAGCACAGCAACACCCAAGGTTCGCACATAAATTGTCAGCCTGGCGCCATGCTGTTTTAGGACAGCCATCAACCACCCGGCAATCAGCTAAGGGTAACCATCGGAAAGGGCGATCTGTACAACAATACCAGAAATAATAAATCTGTGGTATAATCAATACATGAAATTTTAACCATCCGCCAAAGTAGTATTTTTTCCTAACATTTTTTAAAGGAACACTTCCCAAACTTTTGTGTTCTGGCACGGGCTAAGGCTTGATAGATCATTATACCAAAAATTGTACGATTTAAGAATTCTGCTCGATTTTATTGAGATTATGCTGATGGCCCTACTTTGGCCCTACTTCGGCCCCTATTTCCGACAAGAAAAGAAAATGCACAGAAGTACTAAAAATAATAAAGATTTTGTAATAACTTGTTGACATACGCCTTGTGTTGGTTAATTACCAAATATTTCCCTTTTTGCATTGCATTCGATGGCCCCTTTCTAAATAAAGAATTTCCGCCCTTTTCAGTTGAAATGTGTGCACAATTTTCTATTTTTCCTCTTATGACACGCTGCTGCCGGTCAGTGAATTATGTACAATTCTGTCTGAAAATGTGATGCCCAAGTCAAACAAATTTTAATTGCACTAAATGAGGCAAGACGAGACCAACTGGACCATTTTATGTATCGATTGGCGAGTTAATTGTTTCCCTTTTCTAATTTTTTTTTTTAATTTCTTTTACAGACAATGTGAACTGCTATGTGGGGCGCAATGAGGGCAACTACTGCAGCAGTAAGGATCACACCAAAGCAGTGACCCGCTGGTATCACGACAAAGGCATTTGCCGTTCATTCACCTACAAGGGTTGCAATGGCAATCGCAATCGATTCTGTTCTCAGGATAGCTGTAAGACGCGTTGCGGCAGGGATTGAAGACTCCCACATTCATTTGTTTTTATTATAATATATTTAGCTGATAATTTTGTATGTATGTCTCTAGGCTAAGCAATCGCAGCAAATACAACAAAATAAAATTATTGTGAAAATGATAATCAATCAACGCCTATTTTAAAGGTAATAATTGCAGAACTAAATAATATTGTATGCGGAGTTTTTTTAAATACTCTCTTCTTTTTAGTTGTTAAACTTGTTTAGGATAAAGTAATTATTTGATGTTTTAACCTGCACACTTTTTACTGGTCTACCTTTAATAGTACTTACTCAATGATGTGCAGCTGCCTACCAAACATTTAAATAAGTTCAAAACTATATCCATTAAAAAAATAAGGAATGTTTTTTGTGCAGCCTATAAGGCTTATAAATGCAATGTTTATTAACACAGTAAAGGTAATATTTTTTTTGGTGAAGACCTACATTATATATCCATTAAAAAATAAGAATGTTTTTTTTAGCCTTGTTCTTGTTTTGGTAGGCTTTTATATAGACTAACTTTCGTTACAGGTCTTCAATTTTACAATTTTGGTGCTTTTACAAATTACTTTTATAAATTAAAAATTTTAATTGTGTTTGGAAACTCGATTTTCAATTTTCAACAAAGGCTTGGTTAATCCATCAAAGGCAGTTTATGTTGTACCTACCTATTATATACAGAGAAGTTACCCAGTTTAGGTCCAAGATAAATGTCTAAAATATACCCAGGTAAGATATAACGAAAACTATAGAGAGGTTCTTTTTCAACTTTATAAAAATGGAACTCCCAGTTTTGAGCAGAAATGTAAATTGGTTTTGAGACGAACGACAAATTTCTGCTATTAAACCCAAACCAAACCATGAGATATTAAACAAACACGAAAACAGCAATGCTAAAAAAAGTTTTGAATAAAAATGTATGACGCTAGTTTACAGCCAAAATGACCCATTTCTACTAGAACTGTTAATAAAAGTTGTTTGGATTTGTGATCTCAAAAATCCATTTTAAATAAGTAAGAAAGTCGGTCAAGCCCGACTATAACATACTCTGTACCTGGAGTAGAAGCTGAATGCAATGCTGGTGCTGTGCTCAACTCTCTCTCTCTCTCTCTCTCTCTCTCTCTCTTTGTGTCTCTCTCTCTCTCTCTTTCCGTCTCTCTCTCTCTCTCTCTAAGATGGTGCGGTGTTAGTTGTAAAAGAGTGGGAGGGGGTGGGGGGAGGGGTGATTTACTTTTTTGCTCATAACTTTAGAACCGCTTATCCGATCTTTTACATTTTTCGGCTAATACTAACTATCTCCAGAATGATACAATTGTCTATCTTAAAATTTTATAATATAATAATTTTTTCAAATTATGGGGGGGGGAGGGGGATAAAGCGTGGCAAAATTGAAAATAAACTTCATCTGCCTGCAAGTATTAGAAGCATTTGTTCCATACATGTCAAACCTCTATCTCTTACCATCTCTGAGATCTGTTTGTTCATACGGACGGACGGACAGACTGTAGGACAGACAGACACACAGACGGACGTACAAAGCTCAATCGACTCAGCACGTCGCCCTGATTAAGAATATATATAGTTTATAGGGTCGGAAATGAATATCTCTATGCGTTGCAAACTTCTGGGCAAAATAATAATACCCCGTGCAATGGTATAAAAATTGTTAGGCTGCCTTCACACAATTCGACATCAGACATGATATTCTAGAAGGCCTGCATTTCCCCAAGAAATTCTATGAATTTGACAAGCTATTCAAATTTAAAACACAACAAAAAGCAGGACTACTTGGCTATCAAGGCAGCCTTATTGAGAATATTGCTCAAACTTGTTCATTGTGTTCAATTGTTATATTTATTACTAGTTGACCCGGCAAACGTTGTTCTGCCACATAAATTGGCTTTAGTCTATATAGCAAATAGCCCGTCACGCTTCGCCGCGCCTTTAACAGTATAGAACCAACGCACACCCACTTCAGGCCCACATCCCACCCACATTCCTCCCACATCCCACCCACTTCCCTCCCACTTACCGACACATTCCACCCACTTCCCACCTACATCCCACCCACACTCCACCCACTTGCCACCCACATCCATCCCACATACCGCCACATTCCACCCACATCCCACCCACTTGCCCACAGACCACTTCGCGTACTATGCTTACAACTTATGTTTTGTTATGTGTAATTTTGAAAATGAGTTTGACGCTAATCGCTGGCAACTCTAGTTTCGCCCATTCAACCTTGACCACCCACTTTCCACCCAATTTTCCGGAAGATTGGTATGCAGTTGTGGTCGAATTTTCATATAGATCTTTGAAAATGTGTTTGAACTTGATCGGATAATAAGCAAAAATGTTTCATACAACAGTTTTCCGCGAATTTTCCCACTTTGGGGATGAATTTTCCAAAATTTGAAAGTCACTTTTTTTATGTTTTGTTATGTGTAAATTTGAAAATGAGTTTGGAGCCAATCGCTGCAACTTAAGTTTCGCCATACAACCTTAACCACGAACTTTCCACCCTATGGGGGTGAATTTTCCAGAAGATTGGTTTGCAGTTGTTGTTGAATTTTCATATAGATCTTTGAAAATGAGTTTGAGCTTGATCGGATGAAAAACAAAAAACCGCGAATGTTCCACATGGGAACGCTGTCGAACGGGATAAAAAGTATCTTATGTCCGTCTCCTGGCTCTAAGCTACCACCCTACCAGTTTTCACCCAAATCTGTTCTGCCGTTCTTGAGATATAAGTGGTGTAACTAACACGACTTTCTTTTATATATATAGATAAACATTTTGTCATTCATCCAAAAACAAGTGCTAAGTGTGGCCTGCTCCACGGCACTGATTCGTCTACTTGCTGTGCTTTTACTCAAGAGTTTCATTGTTGTCACCAAACTCAGGAAATGACTGACCTGCAATTGAAGGACTTCCATGCCTAGTTTAAGCAAAAACGTGACTCTTCCGTCTATCCAGTGATCTATGGTGCAATGAACTATAGTTCAATAAATAAAGTGTAGAATGTGGTGCTTGTCGGCTCGAGGTCAAGAAGAAAACTCTGCTTATGTTTGTTTCTAATATATTTCGGATGCACATCGTCAACACTACAAAGAAAAATTCACCAATTATAAAAAGTGGGCGCAGTTTTCGGTGTCCGCTTTATAGTTAATTCTCTTGTCTGTTGTTGTGTCTTTAACATGTAACACATGTGTGTAACATTTCAAGAGTAAAGCGTTCGGTGGTCGAAGTTACTCGCGCCTTTAACGAGCACGCGTGCTGCACTGAAGTCTTTCGCTCTCGGCAACACACGTACATTATTTAATCCTCTCCGTTTGCCCGGCACTGCAGTAGATCAGAGGTGGCCACTCTAAATGGAGTGGTCAGAAAAGTGTGCTTCTGTTGGTGAACAAGAGGGCTCTCTTCAGACTACAGCAATTAAATTATACTAGCAAAGCAGTGTACATAATAAAACGACTGACTTCGGCTCCTGGTAGCTTTGACTGGTCGCCTCTGTACTAAATGGAGCAGTCGAAATTAAGAGAGGCTTACTTTTAAAAACTTCTATTGATTTCTTTTTAAAGCTTAGTATACACTTCCACCAAAGACTCGCCAAAACAAAAAAACTCCATATAAAAAAAACTCACAAAAATTTTTGTGCCAAAATCCTTTGGCAGTGTCTTTGGTGGCAGTCCACACTCAAAAACAAAAGGCCTCGATTAAATACCGATAAAATACTAGATCTGTAGTTTTTGTATTTTTATCGATAGCTCCCTGAATAATTAATTTTAATTATTTCAAGAGGTATCGGACATTGCCGATACACAAATATGCGTAATCGGGTGAAATTTGGATAATTTTCTCATCAATGATTGAGCGCAATATTCAAAGTAAGGTACAAAACACCGTGAGACTTCAATCATACTTAAACTGGGTTATAATTATGAATTTAATCATTGCAAAAGTGTCATATCTGCTCATCAGGCCCAGTAGCCAGGGTTTGGCCGTGAAGAACGCATGTTAATCATTTGTATTTATTGATTGTAAAACTTATAGTTTAAAATTAAACCAAAAGCTACGGTCTTGGCAAAGAGACCATTTTACATGCATACATCTTAATATCTGGTCACATTGTCCCAAAACAAAAGAATTGTCACTTTTGGTATTTTTGTTTTGGCGAGTCTTTGG
This sequence comes from Lordiphosa clarofinis, assembly GCA_018904275.1. Taxonomy (NCBI): domain Eukaryota; kingdom Metazoa; phylum Arthropoda; class Insecta; order Diptera; family Drosophilidae; genus Lordiphosa; species Lordiphosa clarofinis. The sequence continues at coordinate 1,706,491 of JAEIGQ010000058.1, forward strand.
TGGAAGTGTATACTAAGCTTAAATCAAAAACTAAACTGCCAATAAAATTTCACCAAATATTTCTAAATTAATAAAAGAATTGATAAAAAGTTCAGATTATATACATCTAGCAATTAAAGCCTCCATTTGGTATACCATTTTTGCCCCTTGAGTAACGGGTATAAAAATACACTGCCAAGTGCCTAAGTGTTTCACCTTTGATCAAGCAGTTTTGCCACTAAATGTTGCCAAAAATAGATACCTCAGTGAAATGTTGTAAGCTGTCACTTTGGCCACAAAAAAATGCTGCAAATGTGCAAACTGTCAGCATATCAGATCAGATGGGCCCCCTGACATGCCGCTGACAGTGTCGCCAAGACGGTGACGGTGACTCCTGACCAGCTCATGGCTTTTAGCACTGACGCATTCCGGGCACTGATACTGGACCAGTTGGCGTGTGTCAGACCACATCAAAGGTCTGTCAGTGTTGGCCTTTTTGTGTGGCTATCGAATAACGGCTAATTAAAATAGGCGCGCATAGAAGTAATTCAATTTACGTTGGCCATTCACCTGTTGAGTGCAGCCCAAACGGCGGAGGAGGTGGAGGTGGAGGAGGGAAAGCCATTAATTGCAAAGCCTCTCCGCAATGCGTCGCTTTTGACAGCCGTTTGTTTTAGCCTGACAAGGAACACTTGATTGCTGCGCACAAACACAAATGCCAATCAAATGCATCACAGCATCGAGCAAACCAAGAACATGACACATCGTTGATGTTAGCACATAAATCTGTTCTAATGACAGCACACACAAGTAAAAAACACTGCAGAGTCATGCGCTAAAAACTTCACCCTCATATGCGGGCAATTTTCATTCTCAAAATCACAGGCTACGCACAATTTTGACAGCAGTCGACACAAAAGAAAATTCGCAAATAAAATTAGTTTTGCTGTGGAAAATTTGCAGGCAATTTGCACGAAATTAGTTTGCGTCGAACTTAAATTGGAAATTTAAAACGTTTTCTTTTTTGCAATAATTGAAAAATAGAAATCCTCTTAGCATTATCGCAAAGCCTAATAATATATTCAATGTGCCACGTCAGCAGCCCACCACAATTTTTTTCTCTTTGTTGAATGCGAGTGGAGGGGGGCCATAAAAATGCAAGCTCAAAAATCTTGGCAAGCATCAAATGCTTGTAATTTGATTATTTATCACATTTTGTACGTTTTACGACTCAATTGAGTTTTATGTCACCAAAGTGGCCACGTGGGCGAACGTTAAGGACGTGTTTTCGTTTCATTAGGCCAGAGGTTGGCCAAATAAAGCATCAACTTCATTAAAAAAAAAACTAACTGAGTACCCGGCGTTGTTTGGGTCCTAAAAATAATTTTGATTTAATGCTTGATTTTAGGGGGAATAAATTAATTTTGAAAATAATTAAAATGAAGTTTGAAACTATATACTAAATACCAATTTTCAATTGTACAACTATTTTATGCGATGTGGCTCTGGACCACATTGAACCGGTTCAAACAGAGCTGGCAAACCGGTAAAATTTTGTAAGAGGTTTGCAGATCAGGTGCGAATCCAAAGTAAAGTATCTAGTTCATTGAGATAATCGACAAAGTTTGAACTATCAGAGTTTAAATAAAATCAACAGTTTTTCTAACCAAAACTATTTTCCGGTCGAAGGTTTCTATGGCAGCTATAAGATAAAGTCATCCGATCCGTTCGGTTGCGATATATAAGCAAAGTGCAGTAAAAAGAAGACTCTGAGCAAAGTTTCAGCTCGATAGCTCTAAAACTGAGAGACTAGTTTGCGTAGAAAGAGTCAGACGGACGGACAGACGGACAGAAAGACGGACGGACAAAGCTTTCCCATAAATGCAATGGTCTAGATTCTTAAGACATTTCCGAAAACTAAAATTTGCCCTCGCCCCTTCTCTCTTCCAGCGCTCTTCACTCTTTCCCAGCCCCCTCATTCCTTTCCAGACCCGTCCTATCATTTCGTTCGTAATTTCTGTTTCTTTCTTTCAATAAAAATGTAATAATAGTCAATAAAGTAAGAGTAAAGTAAAGTAACAGAAAATATGAAGTTGATCGTGGGTGAATCAAAAAATGATACTTCATTTGGCGGTTTTATGAACTTTTCGGAAAGTCAAAGAATATCATGAGGATTACTCTTAATTTTTTTAAATCTCAATATGGCCGTTTTTCACAAACCGCGATTTAAATTTTTTTCTTAAGTTTCGGCGGTTTCTTCTTCCAGTTCAACTGTCGCAAATATTTTTACCACAAAACAATATTTTTGGATAAGTTTTATATATTTTTTGGTCCATATAATATTTAGTTTTAACCAACTTTAACAAAACATATAAAGGGTGATTTTTTTAATAGCTGTAGTAAAGTTTTCAAAAAAAAAAACACATAAAATTCAGAAAAATGGTTGAAATATTTATTTGAATCGATAGTACGGTCCATCAAATTTAATGTTTGAAGATTATTTCATGCAAATGTTGACCGTGACTGCGCCTCAAATGGTCCATCCGCTTCGTTAAATTTTGGCATCCTCTTTCCAACATTTCGGCTGGTATCTCACGAATAAATGCTTTAATGTTGTCTTCCAATGCGTCAATTGAAGCGGGCTTGTCTGTATAGATATGAGCTTTAACATAGCTCCACAAATAATAATCTAAAGTCGTTAAATCGCACGATCTAAATCGGTTAAATAAAATGTTCACCGAACTTGCCTCTTAATAAGTCCATTGTTGCGCGTGCTGTGTGGCATGTGGCACCGTCTTGTTGAAAACACATGTCATGCAAGTCGAGCTCTTGCATTTTGGGCAAAAAAAAGTAGGATATCATCTCACGATAGCGCTCACCATTCACAGTTACATTACGAGTCGCATCATCTTTGAAGAAATACGGTCCAATGATGCCACCAGGCCATAAATCGCTCCAAACTGTGACTTTTTCTGGATGCATTGGTAGCTCTTGCAATGCTTCAGGCTGATATTCACTCTAAAATCGACAATTCTGCTTATTTACGTACCCATTGAGCCAAAAATGAGCTTCGTCGCTGAACACAAGAAGCGCGTGGTAAACTTTCTTAACAGAGCACTCATTTTGATAATAAAATTCAATAATTTGCAAGCGTTGTTCGTTTGTAAGACGATTCATGGTTAAATTATAGACCAAACTGAAGATGTTTGACAGTGAAACAAAAACCAGTGTTGCCAAAAAGATAAAAGCTAAAAAATCACCCTTTACAATCGCTATATTTTTGCATCCCAAAATAATAAAAATTCTAAAAAATTCGTCGAAAACTGCGGTATTATAAAATGTTTGGAGATTATGAAAAAAAAAAGCCAAGCTGACTTCGGCTCGACCGAAGTTTATATACCCTTAGAGCATGATATCTGCCTGCCAGTTTGTTATATGGCACCACAATTCTGACAAAATTTAGAAAACAAAAAAGTTTTTCTCACTAGAACTACTTTTTCGACCAATCGTTTCTATGGCAGCTATATGCCTATATCATCCGATTTGAATCAAACTTGGCAGAATTATGTGTAAGCATATAATATTGACCAGGAACAAGTTTGGGAGCGATAGCATTGAAAACAAAAAAGTTTTTCCTACTAAAACGTTTTTTCAAAACTATCTTTTGAACTATCTATAGATGTCCGATTTTCATAAAACTTGGTGAAATTATGTGAAGGCATAGAAAACTTAAAAATACGAGGTTTGGGAACGATTGCGTTGAAGACAAAACACTTTTTCTCACTAGAACTACTTTTCCGACCGATCGTTTCTATACGATATAGACATCCGATCCGGCCGATTCCGACAAATGTACTGTGCATTTGTACCAAAAGACTTCGTGCAAAGTTTGGTTAAGATAGCTTTTAAACTGACGGAGGAGATTGCATAGAAACAGACGGACAGACGGACATGGCTAAATCAACTTAGCTCGTCATGCTGATGAAGAATATATATACTTTATGTGGTCGGAGATGCTTCCTTCTATGCGTTACAAACATCTGAACAATTTTAATATACCCTCTCCAAGGGTATACAAATTGTTGCCCACTTCAGAAATAATTACCTTTAAATAAATCCATACGAATGAATTTTGTTGTGATCAAATTCAGCATTCCTATGGCAGCTATAGGATATAGCCATCCGATCCGCGCGTTGTTGACATTTTTGGAAAGCTTGATGAATATAAAGCACACTTGTCTAGTTTCAAACAAAAAGCTTTAAAACTAACTGCGTGGCCTTGAATTTGGAGACAATGCCAAATACTTGGGTGTCATTCTGGACAGGAAACTATTCTGGAAGGACAACATAAATGAACGTATAAAAAAAGCAACCATTGCCCTCTACTCGTGCAAAAGGGCCATAGGCCGCTAATGGGTGTTTTCTCCCTCCATAGTGCATGGGATATACACAGCCGTTGTGCGTCCCATACTACTCTACGGAGCACTAGTATGGTGGCCAGCCTTCAGGAAACAATCAAACCTGAACAACCTCAGCAAAGTACAGAGAAGTGCTGAAATATGTATTAGTGGCGCTCTCCGAACGACACCAACGGAAGCGCTGAATACTATGTTTCACCTTCTGCCACTAGACCTAGTAGCAAAGCAAATGGCTAGCACAACAGCCCTAATACCTGAAATAGGGAACATTCGGGACACTCTACCATACTCGACGACCAAACGGGTATACCATTAATTACAGACTTCAAAAATTTTACGACGTCTATATCCCAAGCCGAAACGATTGGGACAACCTGCCCCACAGCAGAGCCAACGCCATCAATATCTACACTGATGGTTCTAAGCTCGACGATGAAGTTGCCATCCAGGAAGCTGCCATCTACCTCAGCACACTCACGGTCAAAGAAGGCAACGTATTTATATACTCAGACAGTCAATCCGCCCTCAAGGCACTTGACTCACACAAAACATTCATACAAAAACTCTTACTAACTGCCGATCTAACATCTCTAAAGGAGATTCTGTCCACGGAATGGTTCAGTAACTTCAAAACTAAATATCTGTTAAACTCTAAAAGTCGCAATTTTTAGTGCAATAAGCTTACTATCCTCAGAAGCTATAAGATGGTGGTAAGCACTGGAAAAAATTATATATAATTTTTAGCAACATTTCCTTATATACCTAAAAATCTATAAAATTATAATTTGAGTAGATACAGTAAAATTCTTTCCACCAGTATCAACTTGAGAACTGTCTGATAAACAAAACCTGAGATATCACGTTTCTAAAAAATCCTTATTTTCCATTTTTCCGTTTTTTACGATTTTTGAAATTGTTTATAAATTTAACAACACCGCAATTCACGTTTCGGTGGGAGTGTCGAGATCTAACAATTGAAACAAAAAATTTTTATTTCGTACATTTAAAAAAACCACACTAAGGTTGTTGGAAGGGTCTAGGGGACGGCTAAAATTGTCTTGAGTTGGATTTTTGGCAACTATTCGGACTAAATAGTTTATTAAGAAAACGGCTTCTTGCTGAGCGGACCTGGTGGTACTGTGACTCGTTTCCTCAGCTTGACTGCTTCAGTTCGTGCTTGATTCATATTGGCATTCTATAAGATGTTGTTGGGGGAATCGGTCACATCTTGTGCTATGTCTTCTATGCTGACTGTTAAGGCGTCAATTACAGCTAATCAAGTAGTTCAGCATTTACCCACCAATTGCCTTGAAAGTGATTGTCTTATGCGCTTTGCCATAGAAATGAGTTTGAAGACCTTGTTAGAACTCCTTCCTTTTTTAATTGAGTGTTCGCAGTGTTTGGCAATGATAAATAGAGGGTCTAAGCTAACTTCTGTATTTTTGGGTTCTTGACAGCTGATATTTTTCGACGGTTCGAACAGGCAAGGCTCGGTAGGTAAGAATTGACATTTTGTTAAGGACTTTGCATGAGAGGTACTTGTTCAGTCATTTCTTTAAGCCGTTATTAAGGATCATACAGGACAGGTCTTGAAGCAGGATGGTGTGGTTTACCATATCATAAGACTTAGATCGACCGCTTTGCTTAAATGCTTGCAGTTTTTAGAAATAAACTATATAATAAAGAAATCACCTTAGTCAGCTTCATTCTAAATTCCAAATAGTATTGTACTTTTGGGTCCAAATCAAAAATATTTTTAAATACTTTATACAAAACTTTAGGGAGCCTTTGACAATGCGCGCTAAAGTATGCTACGAAAAGCGGCTTACGCAAAAGGGGGGAAAAATGGAAATGTTGTTGTGGTTGGTTTTTCTATTGCACAAAGAAATTCATAAAATACCAAAATTGTTTATGTTGCCTCCCCAAAATCCTACACGCTCACGCTCATTCAGAGAGAGGGGGAGAGAGATGGGGTGCAAGCGAGGGAAGCTTTAATCCGTCTTGCCTGCGCTTATATAAATTTTGTGTTTATTCGAGTGCATTTCCACTGCGTCGCACACCCACATCGAGTGGCCATGCACACACACTTTCATCTAGTGTGGGTCCCCACTGGCTTTGGGGCTTCATTTGTGTAGACCACTGCCGACCCTGTTAACCGCAACTGCATTTGAGAGTGCCTCGACTGTTTTCCGTTTAAATAATTTTAAGGCGCTTCTTTGTGGTCGAGTTTTTGTTATGTTCCTGGACTCTGTTCATTTCTTTTCTGCGTTGGTCCAGATTGAATTAAAATTCTTTCGCCAAGTACACTCGAAGGGGATGAAATTGAAAAGGTTACCACGCAATTTATTGCCTTTCGACTTTGCAGCGACTTAACGAAAGTTTGTTTTCGGCTACAGCTTAAAAAAGAAAATAAAGTGAACTGAAACCCCTTGGCCAATTTCATTCCATTGCCCGCCCTGCTTTTGTACTTCCACACAAATTGGTTTCTCATTCTGCTTGATTTCATGCACAAGCTAGAGCGAAGGGCTTCCCCAGGTGCCACACACACCTCAGCAGTTGCTCTCTCGGGCCACTTGACTTGTTATCTGCACTTGTTGGCACTTTGGCATTCTATAAAGTACATTTCACCCCAAGGCTCATTTTATTTATCTTACAAAATTTGTGGATTTTGTTTTTGTTGCGCTAACGCAATCACAAGCCAAAAGCTGCAAAATGTGATTGTTGAGAGTGTCTCGCTTTACACGCATGTTTACAGTGCTTATCTGAAGTGCTAGTCAAAAGGACTCGACGTTACTTCCAAGGGACGACTCTCGACTGCAATTGACAAGCGGAAATATAACGCAGAGAAAGTCAGGCCAGGAGCACATTCGTTGCATCAAAATATATTAAAATATTTATGAGCAACAGGAATAGAGAAAAAGAGAGAGAAAAAAGAGAGAGAGGGAGAGGAGGAGTGACGCAGATTAAATTAAATATGGATCTACTCCAAATAACATTAACATGCTATTTCTATTTAAATTTTGCCCTGAGTTCATTGCTGCACGTACAAGATAAAAATATATGTATGGAAAAGTACAAAAAATAGAGGGTCAATCCTGCTTTGGAGCTGCTCAAGCTTGTGTACCCTTTCTATAACTCACTATAATCATTAAAGTGAGTAAGCGAATGGAAAGAGCACCGAAAGTAGGCAGCACTTTTAACTCGGCTATTTTTAATTAACTTCATCTTTATAATTACAGAAACGATTGTATTTAGGAATCTCTGAAGGTTGAATTAAAACGTAAAATAACGTTTTTGTCGGGAGGGGCCTCAATCAATAAGATCTTAAATAAAAGCATTTTCTCAAACCCCCTTAAGACTACGATGCTAATATATTATGACTTTATGTGAATTTTCATGACCCTTTTACCATTTTAATGAACTAGATGTCCCCCTATATCTTAAAAAAAAGGCTTGTGATTTTTAAGAAATAATAATTAAAACCGCTGTTTAAAAAGCAGGGTCGGTTCTGGAAGTAATCAAAACGAGAAAGGCAAGGCTAACTTCGTCTGTGCCGAATTTTTGATACACTAAAAAACGCTTGTCTCAACGGTTAGCGACTTCGACCAAACTTCGCAGATCAGCTTGAATGGAGGGTGACTCACCTTCAAAACCGGCTATGCTCTTTGTGCTTAAATATGTGTGCTATTATAGTTTCTTAGAGTGTCATGCTTTTGAAATGTTCAACAGATACTGAAGTATTTCAAATATGGGCATTAGAGCGGTCCCCATGTATATAAAAATTTTAAGGTCATGCTCTCACCTCTTTCTGATACTTTTCCAACAAAAGATAAAAAAATCGAGTTTTAAAGGGCGCGAATGGCGACTAAAGTTTTTGTAATCAACTCAAATTTAAAAAATATTTTTTTTACACAAATGTATATCACAATGACAGCAATTAAAATGAACCGAAAACTTCGTTTGTAAAAATTTGTATTTGGTAAACGTGTCGTATGATTAATATTTTTTAAAACTTTGAGACCCTGTGGCGCCCATTTAAAATTAGAATAAAATTTTTGGATTTTCATAATTACACTCAGAAAAAAAACCAAGAACTTTGTACTTGAATCAAGTGCGAACAGTGTCAATAGTACGGTAATTACGAAAATCTTAATTCAAGTACAAAATCCTTATTTCAAGTACGATTTTTTCAATCCCAAAATACTTGTTTGAAGACTTTTTGTATTAGTACATTTCGAACTATTATTATATCTTTTTGGTCATATTATTAGTTGGTTATGGATCTTAAGTATATATGGGTGCAGGCTGAGTGATTGGAACAGAGGGCCCATAACCATCAAGAACAAAACGAGAAGTTTATAGGTTTGAATAATACATGCTTTTATTTTTTTTTTGTAGCTGCCAATAAAAATTTATTTGGCAATATTGGGGGGGAAAAATTGTGGAATTTTTACACACCCCCCCGGGGGGGGGGCGGCGAATCTTTTTTTTGTGCATTGGAGAGTTTTTCCCCATAAAGTCGTGGGGGACGATCAGCTACTGAAGTCTCACAGGTCTTTTATTGGTGAAAAAACTTTCTCTGGAAAAGTCTTATTTAATTACTCAACCTGCCCAACTACTGACCAAAGTGCATGTACCCACTTGAATATGCAGTGTGGCATGGGTGAGCCAGAGGCGTGGCAACTAACATATTGCTGACAGAGTTAAGCAACAGCTCAGGCTGCGTGGCTGAGGTTGAACCTCAGGGGCAAGCAACGAGTGAATGAATGAGTGAAGGGCTGATGATCTGTGTGTGTGTGTGTGTGTGCGATGTCTGTCTGTACGTGTGAGTTAGTGTCAAGTCAGGGACATTTAGTAATTCCACTGGCATATCAAGGACAACGTACTCATAAATACCAAAGGCAAATGCCTCACACCAGCAACGACTGCAGCCTTGCCCCTCCCTTCCACCCACTCACTCACTTACTCCCTCCTCGGTCTGTCTGTATTTGTTTGTATGGAATTTTTAACTTCATTATCGCGCCGGGCTGCGCATCGCTGCTCATCCTTATCTTCGTCGCCATTGTCTCTGCTCGCATTGCTCAACATCTTTCGCAGTGGCACAACGGCATGCATACCTAATGCCCAATGATGTGCACACGGGACTCTTCAGTTCACATTCAGTTGTCAGTCACACTGGCTTCCCCGGTTCATCTTTAAAAAAGCATTTATCTCATTTGCCACTGGCCTTTCCCTAATCCAATCCAGCTTTGTCCTGGCCATAAATTCGTCCGCTGTCCGCCAATGTTTTTGTTATTTATTTGACTTTAGCACGATTTGCCTGGTGGCATTTCGTATTTTTTATGTCCTCCAGCCAACCTTAAAATGATGTGCCACGCCCACCGCCGTTCAGCTGTCAGCATTCAAGCGGCACCACGCGATTTATTGCTCACCTAAACGAAAGTTTTGCATTGTAAGGGACACGTTTTGCAATGATTCCATACGGATTCGCAGAGAACGCATTGAATTTATAGCGCCTATTTATTTGTGCGTATATCAATGCCAAGTTCCAGCAGGCGCCGCCAGGGCAATAATAATAACAGTGCGTATGAGTGATATTTTTGTGGATTTTTGTTAGTTGAGTGAGGCTCCAAGTGAAATTTAATTAATTATGTGCTGCCACCGCTGACTGACTGACTGACTGACGGACTGACTGGGTTTTTTTTCTTGCGCCGCAATGTATGCCATGATTTATGGCCGCTCACACGAGTCCAGCGGATGGGGTATTCTATGAATTGCTGCACTATAGGAAATTTTCTCAGTTTTCTGGCGTGAGTTGTTGGCGTAGAAGATGGTGCATCTTCCAATCGATATGTGAGTAAATTAGATTGCGAGGAAAAGGTTGAAAGAAAAGACATGTTCAAAAGATAAATAATCAACACACCAATTAAGCATTGCCAAATGAAGAGAACAGAAAAGTGCGAAACTTTTAAATCAGATCACTTTCAGAATAGACACACAAATTGCAAATTCACTCTTCGAAAATTAATTAAAGCCACCTTTATTTTGTTTAGTAAAAAATGTTTAAAGCATGTTTTAATATTTTTTTGACAAAAATTGTTAAAATGTGCTTAATTAAAGGTAAATCAACAATACCAAATATGTTTATTAAAGTGCAATCATTTTTCTGCATTTTTTATAAAATAGTTCAGTTTTTACTGCGAAATTAAATGAAAGCCAGTCCTGAAAAAAATAAAAAGGATGCAGAACAAGGATAATGAAAAATCAATAAATAATGAATATAACCTCCCGGTTTATTTATGAGCTTAAAAATACCTAACCGGATGGCGCTAATCATGATTTCGAACTCTGAATCCTGTATTTTCGGAAAATTGAAAACATGTAAAATAAGAAGAAACAAAGGATTACCAACTATTTTTTTCTTAGACTTTTAATATCAGCGGAAAATTTTTCATAATTTTTTATACTTGGAAAACAATTGATTTTTTAAAAAAATAACCACATTTTTAATGTTTAAGTCCAAAAATCTGTACCTTATCAGCAAAATCGAAACGTCATTCAATGCAGCTTACATTAATATAAATTTGGTTGGATTAAGACACTTAATGTGGCCACACGACCAACAAATGTAATGATACCTCGCTAAACACACGTTTATGTAAATATCTCCCTTTTTTTCATTACTTATAGAGTTTAGATTTTTAATTTTTCAAATACGACAGTCTACGAGTAAACCAAGGCGGCTTTCTACTCTCAATAGATTCTAAGACATTTGGAACAGAAATGTCAAATGCTGCATTCAGTTTTTCATAGAATCGGAATTCAGGAACGACCAATCAGTTTGAGAAAGTAAGTTGTTCAGCTGAGCAAAGTTGGCTATACGAAAACCACGGGTTAATCTAATCAGTTGGAGCCATAACATCAAGGAGTAACTCAAGAGTTGGATGTTGAACATCTTCAGGAATAGAAAGAAAGTCAATTCGGTTAACTAATGGATTAGAGAAATCAGAGGCGAGTATTAAATCAACAAGTCTACCATTGCGGTTGCAAATGCCGTTTACTTGCTCCAGCGAGAGTTTAGTAACTCCATCAACAAAGTCGTGTTGACATGTGGCTATTAAGAGAGGCACCCAGGAAATTGTTGGGAGATTGAAGTCACCCAAAACTATAAAATGGTCATTATCTGTGACCGTTGCAAATATTGACTTAATGGCTGACCGGTGTAGCATGTATATACCTATATCAGATTGAGGAGAAATATAAGAACATGTAACGTAAATGTAATGATTGCACATGCTAATGCAGACGGAAATGAATTCGATGTTATAATTATTGTCAAAAGGAATAAGTTGCAATGAAAGGTCAGCTTTTTCAGCAAAAGGATTAACACCTTCTCAACGATTTTGGCGATCTCGACGAAAAATTTAATAGTTGCTGACGAAGAGTTCGCAGTCAGAGACAGAGGAGTTAAGCCACTTTTTGTATACAACGAGCGAAGTTTATCTAGAATACTGTTCACATTCTGATAGTGAACACAGAAGGACGACCTTAGTATTTTGAATGGAGATTAACAACCACAGGCTTTGCGTTTTTGGTTCTGTCTTCGAACTCAAATATAAGGGTATTCTCAGGCCAGATAGTATGATCAAGAACCTTACTAAAAATTTCTGATATTAAAATCAGAAGCGGGGGCATTAAGGTAAGTGCATAAGTAATTTCTAACATCATCTTCAGTTACATCAAGCGTTAAACGGGATACAAATATTGATTTTATAGGAGTGATGCTAGTTAGAGGCACGGGCTTCCTGGGAGCAACACTAGTCAAAGATCGAAAAGTTCCAGGTGCAGTAGATAGTACGGACCGCGATCCACCAGATTGTTGGGCATTAGCAGCAACGTTAGCAGTTGAGATGACTGATGATTCCACGGTGTTGAAGTGAGCCGGATTAGAAACAGTGGTGGTCATCATAGCAGTAGCACATGCAGCACCAGGATCAGAAACAGGGAGAGTACTGCCACTCCCATTTGATAACTGTGCATCAATTGTTTCGGGTATGTTCACAATTGGCGTGTTCTGGGCAACAGGTAAGGTAGGCGACACAGCAGGAGAGTTGGATGGCTCTGGCACTGAAATTATTGAAAGATTAGCAGGATTTCCACGCTTTTTCCTCTTAGTAGGAGTCACTTGTTTGAATTGTTTTTATGTTTTTAACATGTGATTCTTCAGACAAGAATTTGGTATGAAGCTCGCGGATGAACCGCTTAATGTCAGCTTCAGTGTCTCGTCAGTCCCAGCAGGTCCAGTTGAGCCCATCTTCTTCCTTTATAAGGTCAACCACACGGCCACCAGAAGCACCAAAATTTGCACAGGTGGTATGAGCTGTGTTGGTACAAAGCCAACAGTGCAGATATTTTGTTGTTAACTACACAACGTTTAGCGCAGCAGGTTGCAATACGAAAGCTCAATGTACAAAACAGAAGCGCGATTTGATTGAAATGAAAACCAAAATCTATATATGTCATGCGAGCTCAACAAGTGAAAAATCACCGTTAAAGTTTGGCTTTGATGTGAGAACAGACACAGATAAAAGATCAAGAGAGTAGCACAAAGCTTGAAAGTGCAATTTAAGTGGCGAGAACCAATCAGCAACAAATAAATGCCGAATAATTGCGAAAGGACCCCGCGACCGCCACGGGATTTGAAAAGATAATACACACCAAGCCAGGCAATCTTGCACGGAAACCACACAGTAAACAACGGGTATTCTTTTCAGTATAATCACTCTACCTACTATAGGTTTATTGCAGTTCACCTGGACCCCGCGAAGAACAGCCACGGGGACGCCTCGGACCCGGCCGCCACTTACTGCGTAAAGACGGAGGGCCATTTGTAGCGGAGATACTTAAAATTTCCCCAGTTCAGGACAAAATTACTCTCCCTCCCTATTCGTCTCTTCACCTTAAAGCTCTCCATATAACTTTGCGCTTTGATTTTTAAACGACGATCCGCACACTTTCTGACCCAAATCAAGAGGCGTATTTTCCGCAAATCAAAAGCTAATGAGGACAGGATTTTACTCGGCACACCAGCAACGGCCAAACCATCCAGTAGGTCCAGTTTTCAGCAGAGAGGACATAAGAAATTGTGTGTTTATTAAAACTACAAATTGTATACTTGTTTTATGAGTTTTTATATTTACCAATTTTATTTTTTTATTTTTAAAGGTGTAATATGTCCTAAATTCCACTTTGACCCCATTTGGATTTTTCCCGACAACCAGGCGACGAGCGACGAGCATGCGACGCTTCCATCAGCAACGCAGCAGACGGAGCTACCAAGCGGGGACCCGGCAATGATGGGAGACTATTGCTGGTTTTTGTAACGAAAACACACAGCAACGTTTTTACTTTATCCAACCTGAACGGCAAATAACTGATTATTTATTGACTGCTTAAATATTGTCACTGAATTAAATAATTAGGTCGCAGGGTAACAGGAAGGGTTACACTTAAAGCTAAAAAAATAAACACAACGAAAACAATAGTTAAAGACTGTTTATTTATTTAATAGGCAGGAGTGAGGAGACAACACGTCTTAATGGCTTCACAAGCAAACGATAACTGACGAGACTGGTGTCCCCATAGAACTTATACACTTAGCGATTTATTTGAATGAGGAAATCATCGCCAAATAATCATCCAATAATTCCTCCGACGAGTTTTCGCTCTAACACCCCAATCGCCGCCTCTTCCGCTGCTCTTATTGTCCATGCTTTAGCGCCGTGTTGCAAGACTTGTTTAGCGTTATTTGGGTTATTCGGAAAAGGGCTTTGCTCTTGAACTTCTTACTGAACCCGTTAGTACAGCCGTCATTAGTGAGGTACTGGACGAAATTATAGAAAAAGTATGCCCAAATGAGAGCTAAGCCACCTGAAGCGTAGAAGCGGCCAACATTTACATAAAATAATATTTCAAAAGTAGAGGACAGGCATTTTTCTAGGGTTGCCGAATATTTCAAAAATATCTATATCGAAATATTTGGCGATATTGAAAAAGTATTATTTCGATATAAATATTTTGGTGTTAAAAACATCAATATTATCGATATTTTCGATATTTTTCAATAATAATGAACAGGTCTTTTGAGGTAATTGAGTCATTTGACGCGTAATAAAAAATATGGATTTATTAAATATTTATCAAATTAATAAAAGTTACTAAGTTTTTATTTAATTTTTAACCTTCACAAATTGAACTTGGTAATGGTAATGGCGTCGCAGGTGAATGCAAAACTACAGATTTGATGAAAGTCCTGATTCACTTTATCCATACATTTATTCCTTTAACTTTTTGCTTTTCTTTATTTAAAAAAAAAATGCAAATTTTGACATTTCCAATAAAAACGACTGTCGTTGATTATAAATGGGAATTGTTGAGTGTATTTTTACAATTCCAGACACAAAATTTAACTACTTGTCCGTATGTTACTGTAAAATGGCCCCCGAATTTTTGGATTGAGTGTACTAATGTTGTTAAAATACGCTACACACACAAAATTGTTATAATTGATTAACATTAAAGAACATGTACGAGCCTGTTTATTCCCCTTTTATTGACTTACAAAAATATGTATAATGTGTCTCAGGATATAAATATCCACAATATGAAAAAATGCATAAATAGCAGCACACAAAGGACCCAAATTTCCAGAATTCAAAATCATTTATAGTTAAATTTACCGTTGATGAGCTGCATTTCAGCCAAGCATTTCCATGCCTTGCTTTTAAGTGCCCTTTTATATTTGTTGAGTTTCCACTGGATCCTAAAACTTTGTTGCACAGTTTGCACTGCGATTTCTGTGCATCAAATATAATTAAATAACTTTTAAAAATTTTGTCTTAAATGTCCAGAGCACAAGAAACAGTCATTCGCAAAAGTGCGACCGAGCGCTAAAACAAAAATATCGCCGAAAATATCACCAAAAAAATTCGATGTGCAATATATCGCCGCCGAAAAATATACGATATAAATATTCTACATTTTGGGCAAAAATATCGATATTTCGATATATCGATAATATTTTCGACAACCCTACATTTTTCTATCCATCCAAATAATTACTTCATTTATTATTGTAAATTTTCGTTTTTTCAAAAAACATACGCTCAAAAAATCACCCTTTACCTGATCCCGCAATTTAAAATGAAATTACATATCTCTTAGAATTTTTTGGATTCACTTCTGGACATAGTTAATGATTAGCATATTGTCGAAGGAATTGTTACGATCGGATAAACGTATGTCAAGTTATAAGCCTGACCGACAATCTTACTTGTGAACAACGAAACCTTTAGTACGGTTCAATCTTTATGATTTTATAAAATTTAAAAAGGCATAAACATTTTTTAAGGCAGAGATCCTGAGTTCAAATCCTAGACAAATAAGAAAACAGAACAAAGTGCAGTCTTTACCAACACCCATACCAGGCAGACCAAAAAACAATCTTGAAAGAAAAATGGCAGCTCTGCCTATGGTGCAGCGGGTGGGGAATTCCGCGGAAAGCAGTTTGCTATCTGTTTGCTATTCGCTTTTCTTTGTGCAATTTTGACGCCAAGCGAACCTCAAAAGCGCAACATGAGAATTTATTTTGCTCACATTTGTCTTTTCCACGGCACTCACATGCACTCACTCACTCCCAGTGGAACATTATTAATAGTTCTGGTGGCGCCTGCAATATCCTGTCAAATTAATTTCAATTTAATTAAATTTTTCTGCTCGCAAGCAAAATAAATGAAAATTTCTGTCAAATAAATGTTAAAAAATTGACTCATTGCGGAGCATTCGACGTCGACAGAGTGGGAGTGGGCCAATCCCCCCCTAAAGAAATGTTGGCGAGCAAATGGAATCACAGCTGCAGAAATATTTACAAGCATTTGTTTTGCAACCGTGTGTGTGTTTGTGTGTGCGTGTGTGTGTGCGTGCGTTCGCTGCGTGTTTTTGGAAATTCTCACGCTTGGCACTGAAGCCATTTTTCGTCATGGTTGCCACTTTGCCCCCCACTGTACTGCTCAACTTGCCTCGAGCCATTTGCCAAAGAAATAGTTCAACATTGTTGCTGCCGTTGTGTCGTCGTCGTTGTTGTTGTTGCTTTAGCTTCGAGCAGCGTTTCGAAAATGCGCTCGTTTATCAATATGTCAGCTGTTGTATAACTATTAATGTTTGCAGTAAACCAACCCCCACCCCTTCTGCTGGTATAGCCAAAGTTAGGGCAAAACTTTGAAAGCATCAAATGCGTTTTAACTAATTCTGAGCAATTCATTTTCATCTCGACATTGCCTGAGGCTGTACTTAGAGAAGGTATCCTGTTTGGAAATTAGTACGGTACAGACGAAGTATTAACGCTGCGGATATGATGAGTCCTTTGATTGCAATGAGTGGTTTTAATAATTCATTTCCCAAACAGTCAATGAAAAATAAATGGCATTTACCCTTAAGTGGATTACTTGGTTAATAGAGCAAACGCAAAACTGTTGTCGGCCGCCAACAAAATAAATATGCCTTTGTTTTTTAATGGTAAAAGCTCGGCACCATCGAGGATTTGTTAACTCTGTTGCCGCCTGGTATTTCATTTGATTGCAACAAATGGTGCCATTTTTTCTGTTGGTTTAATTCCCAAATATACATACACACAACTGGCTGACAGACTCGTTGCCGGTTCCTTTTTTTCCCATTTGCTTGTCAAGCTCATCTGTGCCCGGGCCCAGCACAGTGCGTGGCTGTCATTCGTGCGAGGGGAACAAATACAAATTATGGCAAATGGGCGCAAATTTTAATGAAATTCAACAGCAACAAAAAAAAGTATGAAAAATGCACACACAGAGCACACAGACAGCGGCACACACGCACGGCAAGATGTCAACAGCGAAATATTAAAAAGCTAGTGACAGGCAAACAAGGACAGTCCCTGCATACCGTTGACAGTTGCCACCCAAAAGGGAATGTCAGAGGCAGAATCCTACGCTGTGATATCACTTCCTTCACTTATCTGGCCGATGCTATTAAAATCTTCTCAACGCACAACAATCAAGTGCGTTATTTTTCAACTGAATTGCATTTTGATATCCCTGCAAATGTTCCCTGGATTCTGGGAGGGAACATACGAAAAGTATGCAACATTTTGTTAACTCGGCTATTTGTTATCCGATCTTGATGAAAATTTCAAGGGTTATAGTTATTAAAATAACAAACTTCATCTGAGTGCGGACATTAGGAGTCGACATTTAAAATTGCTTTCTTTAGCTCTTCTAGTCTCTGAAATCTACTGACAGATGAACGCACGGACAGGACTTGATTCTGAATAAGAATACTTATACTTTATATTGTCGCAAATATTCCTTCATCCTCTTACACATATTTGCACGCCTTTAGTATATCCTTATACTCAGATCAAGTTTGATTTAACTTTTGGCCACGCCCCCACCCGCCCCCGCAATTTAGAAAAAACGTTATATCTCCTACAGTTTCGAAGATAGACGATTCGTACCTTCTAGAGATAGTTAGTAATTAGCAAAATAAATCGATTTGCCGAAGAATTGAGAAAGATCGGATGAGCGGTTCTCAAGTTATGAGCAAAAAAGTGATAAATAGCCGAGTTCAAAAAATGTTGCATACTTTTCGGATGTTCACCCCTAAGGAACGCAGGAACACTGTTCAACATGTTTTTTCATGAGTAACGGGTATATCGAAGTCGGTTAGAGCCGACTTTAACTTAAGCTCTCGTTATTTGTGAGTATTGGTGAGAGCTCGGCCGTATGCTGGATTTGGGCATGCCTGTTCTAGATTATGGGCCATAGTCTTAGGCTTTTATAATTAATAAAAATTGCGGTCCATTTTCTGTCGGAAAAAATATTTTTTATTTTTGTAGAAATTTTTGATCAGGCTCAAGCTCAATAAGTTATGATTTAGTCCATAACTTTTCTAAAATAAGACACGCACAACATCACAAAGGAGGCAAGTTGACTGTACAGCTATTTCATGAATACCAATTCAATCGTCAGCAGTCTTGTCTTGTCTTTAATGGGCTCGCAGAAGGTACCTCATGACAGAACTGCTACGACCGCTTGGAAACCCCAAAGGCAGGTTTGTGGCAAAATCCGATATCAGCAAGGGCAAAATCACCCTTATGTTGTTAGTGGAGGAAATTTTTGCCCCGCATTCAACACAAGCGCCAATTGAAAGACGACGCAAAAAAAAGCTCATGGTTATATTATTGGATTTACGACCTGTTAATTTTAATTTGTCGTTGTGTGATAATGAAAAAATAATATATCAATATGATCCTAAAAAAATAAATCGGCGTCGACCGAAGTTTATATACCCTTGGAGCTTGATATATGCCTGACAGTTTGTATGGCAGCTATACTATATAGTGGTCCGATTTCGACAAATCTTGTTGAAATTATGTAAAATCATTGAAAACTTATAAATACGAGCGTTGGGAGCGATAACATTGAAAACAAAAAAGTTTTTCTCACTAAAACTATTTTTCTTCCGATAGTTCCTATGGCAGCTATATGCTATAGTCATCCGATTCGGCAGCTTCCGACAAATGTGCAGCGTATTTATACCAAAAGACTTTGTGCAAAGTTTGGTTAAGATAGCTTTAAAACTGTCGGAGAAGATAGCATAGAAACAGACGGACAGACGGACATGGCTATATCAACTCAGCTCGTCATGCTGATCAAGAATATATATACTTTATGTGGTCGGAGATGCTTCCTTCTGTGCGTTACAAACATCCGGACAATTCCAAGGGTATAAAAATAGAGGCAGCTAACTTCGGCTCGACCGAAGTTTATATACCCTTGGAGCTTGATATGTGCCTGACAGTTTGTATGGCAGTTATACTATATAGTGGTCCGATTTCGACAAATCTTGTTAAAATTATGTATGTAAATACGAGCGTTGGGAGCGATAACATTGAAAACAAAAAAAGTTTTTCTTACTAAGACATTTTTTTCAGACCTAACTTTTGTATGACAGCTATACTATATAGTTGTCCGATTTCGATAAGCCTTAGTGAAATTATGTGAAATCATTGAAAACTTATAAGTACGAGCGTTGAGAGCGATAGTATTGAAAACAAAAAAAAGTTTTTCTCACTAAGTCTTTTTTCAGACCTAACTTTTGTATGACAGCTATACTATATAGTTGTCCGATTTCGATAAGCGGTAATGAAGTTATGTGAAATCATTAAAAACTTATAAATACGAGCGTTGCGAGCGATAGCACTAAAAACAAAAAAGTTTTTCTCACTAAAACTAGTTTTTCTTCCGATAGTTCCTATGGCAGCTCTATGCTATAGTCATCCGATTCGGCAGCTTCCGACAAATGTGCAGCGTATTTATACCAAAAGACTTTGTGCAAAGTTTGGTTAAGATAGCTTTAAAACTGTCGGAGAAGATAGCATAGAAACAGACGGACAGACGGACGGACAGACGGACATGGCTATATCAATTCAGCTCGTCATGCTGATCAAGAATATATATACTTTATGTGGTCGGAGATGCTTCCTTCTATGCGTTACAAACATCCGGATAATTTTAATATACCTACTCCAAGGGTATAAATATAATTTAAATATAATAAAAAAGTTCACTTTATTATTTTCAAACAGATCAGTTTTCAAGTTTCAAGTTTTTGATATCGGCTTTTTATGGAAATAAATTGATTAACGCGTCACGTGACGTTGACGTCATTCGAATTTCTCGTTGCTGTTTTGTGGAGAGAGGAGAAGAGAATGGTCAGAGCGGGGAAGCGGGGGAAAAGGAATCGGAAAGATGCTGAATAGGGGAAAAGGGCGGGGGGAAAGTCGAACTGGGTTGGATCTGGACGGGTTCTGGGAAAGATCTGGGTGGTATCTGGGTGGGATCTGGGCGGAGTCTGGGAGGGTTCTGTGAAGGATCTGGGTGGGTTTTTGCAAGGTAACTAGGTATCTTTGTGGTATCTAGGAAAGATTTGGGTGGGATTAGGTAGATATCTTGGTAGGATCTGGCTGGAATCTGGGATCTCACCTGGTATCATGGTGGTATATAGGGGGTATTTGGATGGTATCTGGGAGAGATTTAAGCGGGAACTGGGTGGGGATATTAGTACACTCTGGGAGAGATCTGTCTGCGCTTAGCGAGTGATCTGGGTGGTATCTAGGATGGATTTAGGGATTAAGCCAAGATCTGGGAAGGATCTAAGTGGGATCTGGATGGGATCTGGGAGGGATCTAATTGGGATATGTTGGACGGTTTAGATCTGGGATCTAGCCTGATTGCACATCACATTCGTTCACCACACCAGTCAACCTAGATCCACTGATTTTTTTGTCATCGATTTGTGGCTAGTTTAGTTTATTTCAGTTCAGTTTAATGAGCCTAGGCGATTTGCCCATATCAAGTACAGCATTATCTTTTTCTTTCCCAACTTCAAAGCTATATCAAGTCTAACGTTTTTGCAATGCAGATCTAAAAAAAAGTTTCTAACAGTTGAATTCTCTTATTGAGGTTTATGCTCTTTTATGATTCTGTTCTGAGCCCTTTCAGAAATGAATTAAATGGCATCAGCGCCTCTGCGTTCCATGCATTAACTTTAAACTGTAAATTATTAACCAGTCAATTGGTTATTTTTATTGTCTATTAATGGTTTGTGTATGCTCTGTGTTGGGTGAAACGATCTCAATTGGTTTGCAAATTTGAGAGTCATCTTAATAATCCATAAATTAAATAACAACATATGCGTATCGCATTGCTCACAACAGAACATGCCGCATTAATTCATGAGGTTGCCCGTTATTGCCATTTCCGGCTCGCTACTTCCGTTTTTCACGCTCTTTGCCAGGCTCTGCCACATACAAGCATACCTACCCGCCTACCAGCTACACATGCGTGTGCTCCAATACACATAAATCGATGCCATTAATCTGAACATGTGTGAGACTATTTGGTATTTTGAAATGGCATTTCATGAATTTTTCAAGCAAATTAAAACTCCTGCCTTTAAGCGGGTGCAGGTTAAGGAAAATGAATACTGGAATAAAAATTTCATTTATCAACTTGTCACAACAAACACACAGAGGTCAGTAAACAAAAACAGCAATTTAAAAACACATGGCTACAGACTGCAGCAGGGAAATAAGAGACGGAAGAATCCTTAGTACGGGAAATATGAGGATGAATTAAACTCAAATTTTTCTGCCTTGTATTTCATATTTGTTTTCGTTATATTTATCGCTTTTGATAGCAATTAAAATTGCCACAAAGATAAATTAGCTTCAAGCAATTTCTTCCTTTCACATACGAGAAATGTTTTCTTTTCCATTTGTTCGACTTTTTGTTATTGTTATTAAAATGCTATACTACAAGTAACCGGAATTAAAAACAAATATTTTGCTGTCAACAGAACAGAAAAATCTTTGCGGAAGTTGAAATACCCTACACTTGACGAATTCATTGGGAAGTTTCGATATTGTTTCGAAAACACAGTTTTTCATTTATGAATCCATGAATAGCAAGGTAAATTGGTACAAATGACAAAAGTTGGTGGTCTTGAAATTTAAATTATAATACTAAAATAAGCAAGACCCAAACGTAACAAATCTTACAAGACTGTGATATTATGGGCTGGAGATGGGAGCACTATCTACTCATTCCTAACTAGAAAGTTGGCTCAACATGAGCACAACTGAGCACAACATTCGCAAAACATTCTCCCAAACCGTTTTAAGTGTCTTCAGTTACGAAATTCTTATACCCCTTACTTGAATCGGATATATACTTTATATAGTCGGAAATTTTTCCCTCTGCCTGTTACACACGTCTTTAGTATGCTCTTTTTATTTAACGAGTAACTGAAAAAAAACACAACACAGAAAACACTCAACAAGCTAAAATATTTGCTCAAACGCATATTTACTTGTTAAAAAACAGAGGCATGCGAAATTGGTTGGCAAACAGCGCACATAAACAACAACAGCAATGGCAACCAAAATGGCTTGTCAAAATCAATTTCCTTTGGCTTCTTTGAGTTGGTGGTGGGGGCATTACAGAAACTGTTTGTTATATAAAATGCAGCAAACAAATCAAAATTAACAAATACATGTACAAAACTGCGGAACGCAGGTCGCTGCATGGGGTCTCACTCAATAAGCAACATATGCTGCACCATTTCGTAACAACAACAGGGCGTCATGGGGGAAGGTGATTGCTTAAGCTAAAGTTAAAGCTTAGCGGCACAAATGAAAATTTAATGCAGACGCTCAATCAGTAATGACAGCGGCACCATCAACGACAGGAGCAGCTGCATTGCCCTGCAGGCCCTGTCGGTATGCATATGCGAGGGTTAATTAATAAGCAGACGCTTCAATTTTCTAAAATTTCCAAATCAGGCTTTTGACTCGGTTACTGAATTTTTTCGTACACGAGTGAGAGTAGGGATGTACATAGCCAAACATCTCCAAAGGAAGAAAAAAGTCCGTAATCCGTAATCGTTCACCATCACTGACGCGGCCCTAAGTACCGAATCCGGTTCCTTCGATCTAGTTTCTGGATTCAGATCCCAAGTTCGCTACAGTATGTACAATAGGCCGGACCTTAAAACAGCAAAATTTAAAAAGGTAGGTCTAAGCATTCCCAAAGCTTGTATTTGTTGTATAGTTAAAAAAAAAATGCAAAATTGGCTTTACAGCCCCTAAGGGCCACGAAATAAGTACTTCATTTCAATTTCTGTCATCTTTTGAAAAAATATATAGTGTTATACAGGTGTTAAAAAAAATCAAGAATTATCGTCAAATTAAGACTTTTCAGTTTCAAGCTTCAAAAAAATACTTGATTTAAGTACGGAATTTCTTGATTCAAGAGCGTCTTTAAAAATCCCTTAGTCCTTGATTTCAAATTGGATATCTTAAGCCCGATTCGTGGCTATTTTAAGAACTTTTAGAGTACAAAATAGGCATGGCCTAGACTTGTTTATGTTAGCTAAGAACGATTTGTACTTAAAGTAAGAGAATTTTTGTCACTTCCAGACTTGACAGTAACTTGACAGAGACCTTGCAGTGACTTGACAGTGACTTAACAGTGATTCAACAGTGACTTAAAGGTTACTAACAGTGACTTAACAGTGATTTAACAGTGACCTAACAATGACTGAGCAGTGCCTAACCAGTGACATGATTGTGTACTAGCAGTAAATTGACAGTGACCTGACAGTGACTTAATAGTGATTTTATAACGACTTCAGAGTGACTTACGAGTGACTTGATATTGACTTCACAGTGATTTGATAGTGACTTAGCAGTGATTTAACAGTGACAACAGTGACATTTATGTGACTTGACATTGACTGAACAGTGATTTGACATTTACTTTACAGTGATTTGCCAGTGACTTAACTGTCATTTAAGCAGTGACTTAACAATAACTTAGCAGTGCCTAACCTGTGACTTGATAGTGTACCAGCAGTGAATTGCCAGTGACCTGACAGTTACTTAGCAGTGACTTAACAGTGACTTGACAGTGACTTCAGAGTGACTTGTCAGTGTATTAGCAGTGACTTGGCAGTAACATAACACTGACTTAACAGTGACTTTACAATGACTTCAGAGTGACTTACGATGTGACTTGATATTGACTTCACAGTGATTTTACAGTGACTTAGCTGTGATTTAGCAGCGACTTAACAGTGACATTGATATGACTTGACAGTGATTTGACAGTTAGTTCACAGTGACTTGACAGTGACTTTACTGTCATTTAACAGTGCCTCAACCGTGACTTGCAAGTGATCTAACATTGACAGTGACTTGACAGTGACTCGACTGTGACTTAACAGTGACTTGACAGTGACAACTGTAGCTTGACTGTGCCTTGACAGTGAATTGACAGTTACTCAACAGTAGAGCTGGAGAAACATCGATGACTACGAACATCGATGTTAGAGCAGTAAATCATCGATTTAACATCAATGTTTTTTTTTTTTAATTTTGAATGTGTGGAGATGTTCCTCCACAAAGTACTTCATGCTTGAGATTAAATTTGAAATAAAATAGAATGTATATATATTATGTATACAATTTAATAAAAATATATTAAATTTAAATATACCAAACACATTCTTTGATCAAATATTTCTATTTAAGTCTTTTTCAAATTGCACAAATTTTTCAGAAGGAACATTAATCGCTCCAAATTCTTCGGCCTTAAGGACCTGCGTCTATCCGACAGGGTCTGTCCTTCAGAATCTGTGAATGTTACCGGAACACATAAATACATCGTAAGTTCACTTCCCATTCCTTGTGAGTTTTGCTAAAACAGCATTTTAGTGGGATAATTAGAGAAATAGTGGCATAATCCAAAAAGTGTCTTTTTGACATTACCGAGCGTTCCTTGACACATTATTTTTTATGTTACGCTCTTCCTCTGAATGTAAATAAAAGCTTTATTATTATTCAGCCATGAGTATAAAATTTTTACTAAAATTAAAATTAAATTAAAATAGTCGTCGTTGATTTTATTTAAATTTTTTCAAAAGATGACAGCAAATAAAATGAACAAATAATTTCGTTCCTAAAATTTGAATTCAATGAACGTGTCGCATGGGTAATATTTCCAAAACTTTAAGGCTCTGTCCATTGAAAACCCTTAAGAACCGCCATCGCATTGAACCACCCTCGTTGGCGTTTGTTTTTCTACTCGAGTTGCAGCGCATTATTTTGAAGCATACTCAAGCTGAAACCGCAAGCAAAATGAATTTTAATTACCCATCAGACTACAGCAGGGCCTAGTGCACTTGGCCAAGCAAATCATTTTATAAACTGCATCCAAATGCAGGTGCCTGCGGGCCAAAGATCGCATGGGTAACTCCGCACCTGTAACAGCCCACAGACAGGCTGACAGACAAACCGCAATGCATATAATTCATGTTAAGTCCATATAGTGCATCAAAGGATCTGACAACCCACACTGTCACTGGGATTGGGGTTTCGTAACGTTTAACGACTGCAAAAGGATACCGCCTGCGGTCTCGGTCGTAATTTATGATTATAACCACCTCAGACTCCACCCCTTCCTTCCGCCCTTTTGAGTGGGCCTGGTATTTATCTGATATTGTTGTCATAGCTCAAATGTGACACATGTGCGCATAGACGTATCGCCCTGCCTGGGGTGTATTTGCGCTTTACGGCTATTAAAGGACTTGGGCTTAGTCGGAATTAATGTGGTCGCCTTAAAAACCGGCATGTTAACGATTTGTGCGATTTCAATAATAAAAAAAAATGTAAAGAACAGCAGAAGTTCGCCTACAAAACCTCAAAAGAAGAAACTTTTGCCAACCTCATCGATGAGCTGATAAGTGGCAATTGGGGAGGCGACCCACCCAGAGTGTGTGAAGTGCCAAAGTTGAAAAAGTTATTTGCATGTAAATTTTGTTTGTTAAGATCACAAATGTAATACAAATAGCAGCAAAAGAAAAGAAAACGAGAAACTTTAGACAAAAGTCGTGCAGTACAACACAAGAAAGTGTTTCATTAACAGAAACCAATTGAAAACTTGCCAATTGCCAAGTGGATGGCAGACCCTTTTTGGCTCACACAACACATTACAAAACGGTTGAGCATTATTACAGTTTCCGCTCAACTGGCAAAATTCATTAGATTCCGCCAAAGTGGACGCCTACTCAGTCACTCATGCTGTCAAGGTACACTGGGGTCATCGTACAAAAAAACCTAACGCAGCTGTGAACTGAACTGAACAAAAGCTTCAGAAAACTGGTAAGTGTGCATCAAATATTACAAATATAACAAAATAGTTACTCACAACTACATTTTTTTACTTAAGGCCCAAACTTTAACAATCGGTCCCAGTGTGCAATGACTCAATCAATGCCGCGCAGCGCTGCCGCTTGAGTGCCTGCCGTGTGCTCAATAAACTTTCATTAACTTCATTCATCAGTCAACCAGTCATTCAGTTGGACTCCAATGGGGCCGACTCGCAAGTGTTTTGTAAACATGACTTATAGAAATGACTGCCAATATTTTTGTGCTCAAATGCATTGCCCTGGCTGACATATCCATCCAACTTGAAGCAGCAGTCCACGAGCAGCTTAAGCACCAAATTGCAGCCGCAGTGAATAATTCATGAACCAGCGATTTGCCAATAAACTGGCCCAAGGGCTGCCAAGTCAGAGCCTTTCCCCACCCCCCCCTCGAGTGGCAAAAGGCAATGCAAAAATCCCAATTACAATTCAATTTCACAGCTCAACGTGAGTTTTGGCCATAGCGGGTCTGCTTGGGTGTGTCAGTGGGAAATTTAATTGAGCATTCAAAGATGCATTGACAAGAGCGACTGACGCACTGCAGCCCCCAAGCTCCGGCTTCGAGCTTCAAAACCAAAGTTCAAATTGCTGATGTCAGAAGATGTCCTGACACCAGTTTTATCTCACAGTTTGTGTTTGTCACCCTACTTGGCTCCCACTGCTGCTGTACCGAACGGGACATCTTGTTATCGTTTCTGTCTCCGTGAGCCCAGCATGATTGGCAGTTCAGGTTAAGGCTTATCCAAGCAACGATGATGAAAAATGCAATTTTGTTTCGTGTTAACAGAATTTTCCACAAAAATGTTTCAACTGTCAGAGTAATGTGAAAATGGCTATAGAACGCACTGCTTCAACTTCAAAGCCGTCACGTCTTCAACTAATTATCAACATAATTAAAAGCTGCCGTGACAATCCCCGCCGGAACGCTGACTGATTATTGGCCAAAGTAATATTAAAGTAGATTTCAGTTCGGTTCAGTTCATTGTGTGACCAGAGGCTTCTCTAATTGAATCACGTGCGTGGGCAGGCAACGGAAACTGGAGCTGCAAATGCGACTGGGACTGGGAATAGCGACTCAATTGCCGACTCTTTCTTTAATAGTTATACACTTAGAAAAAAAAACGAACGAAAAAACGAACGAAGTTCCATAACGGTGGGCAAAAAAGCCTGATTAACGAATGGCAATTCGGTCAAGTTGTGCATATGCTCGCGTCTTGAAACAAGGAATTATGGAGCAAAAGCGGGATTTCATGCCCATAGTTGATTAAATCAATGTACCAAACTTTGTTAAAAGTCTGATTGAGTCCTCGAAGAAAATGATTTTCCTTTAAAAAATCTGTCAAACAATGAACCACTATCCTTTCCAGTCCATAACAAAAGGTTTTTCACGATATACTATATTTATTTATACGTCAGTCAGAAATATGTTTTATTTATTTCGAAATCACAATACAAAATTTGATTAAAATTAGTTCTTTATACCCTTGCAACGATCTGATCGGTAGTTGTAGGTCGACAAATGGTTTTTATAAAAAAAATTGTTGGTTTTTAATGTTAACGTCTCTAAACTCAGGGATTAATAATATTAAACAAGTGAGAAAGTCGGTATCCCGACCCTTTCTCGGGCGCCCTTTCTCTTATTCTTTTTTCTCTCTTGGGTGGGTGGGTGTGGGGGGGGGCAAAACCCCCCCTATACGAACACATGCGGCGGAGGCGTGGCAAAATGAAAAAAACGACGCCGAAGAAAGTAGCTTGTCCCAACGTCAAACGTCTATCCACCACCGAGAGACACTGCAACGGACGGACGGCCAGACGGACAGACAGACATGGCTATATCGGCTCGGCTGTTGATGCTGATCAAGAATATATATACTTTTATATGGTCGGAAATCATCCTTCCTTCTCCCTGTTACATACTTTTGCACAAACTTAATATACTCTATGCACCTTTGGTACAGAGTATAAAAACTCTGATCTCTGTTCAGCGGCCTTTTCTTGTAAACTTGTGTTAATAATATTTAAAAACGAGAGGCGGCACTCGTCCGCCGAAACACAACGCTGCTCAACGGCGACTCGACCAACTTCGCGCAGCTAACTATACCCACGACCGTTCTATTTCCGCTTTGTATGGCAGCTTCAAGAAAGCTATCCGACCGGTCGGTCTCCACATTAACGGAGAAAAGAAGACTCTGTGCAAATTCCTCGTAGCTTCAAACTAGGGACAGTCGCGAGAAACAGACAGACGGACAGACGGCGACAAAGCTACTCGACTCAACTCGTCACCCTGATCAAGAATATATATACTTTATGGCGGAGAGATTCCTTTATGCGTTGCAAACTTTCTGCTGGAAAATTATAATACTTTTAAGGTATAACAAAATAAGCACAAACAACAAAAAAATCTTCGTCTACACGCTGACTTGAGTTCTTATTATTTCCGCCCAAGTAAAACACTCAACGCAAAGCCTTTAGCAAAAAGCTCACAGTTACTAAAGCTTTGCCTTAATAATACACTTCGCCGCAACGTCCCAAGCGAGGTCGGTTATAGAAAAACAATTTAAAAACTAATTTTTTTCAGCAAATTAATTTAGTCCGCCACTTCGAAATGTTCTTAAATCATGCCCACGCCGCCTTTCATTAAGTGAACACAAAATGATCCCAATTTACACCGCGTTGTTCACTGTTCAGGAAAAAGCGGGATTACTCTAATTTTGTCCACGAATGGACTTGATTTCGATGGCCATTAAGAACGAATTTTGCCTTCGCGCAGCCTATTTCATTTTTCAAAATGAATTTAGGCCGCGATCACAAAGTAAATTAGACCGCGAGCTAGATCTTAGACTAAGTATTTGTCTTTTGTACAGATGTCCAAAATTATGTTGATAAATTAAGTGATTTGCTAAAGTAGCAAAATTTTCATTCTTGTATTCGTAAAGCAATTGAATCGACTGTTAGCGCCGGAGTCACAGTCTGGTACAATTAAGTCGCGTCGATTTTTTTGTTTTGTTTAGTCACTGTTAAGTCACTGTCAAGTCAGTGTTGAGTCACTATCAAGTCACTTTTAGGTCACAGTAAATTAACTGTTTAGTCACTGCCAAGTCACTTTCGAGTCACTGTCAAGTCATTGTTTAGTTACTCGTTAGCCACTTTTGAGGCACTGTTAAATCGCTGATTAGTCACTGTCCAATTATTGTTAAGTCACTGTTCAAGCCACTGATAAGTCACTGTCAAGTCGCTGTTGAGTAACCGGTCCTTCCCTTCCACTTTCCCTGCACTTTCCTTCCACTTGCCTTTTCTTTCCAACCACTTTCCCTCCTCTTTCACCCCTCACTTTACAAAATCCTCAGGCCTATTCCCGTTTCTGATTTCGATTGATCGGTATTGATAAGAGCTGTGATTTCCAAGAGAAGATTAAAGAATTCGAGCGAATCTTTTTGTCATAAAAAGGTTCGAGTAAAGGTAAATGGGGTATTGAAGTTAAAAGGCGAGGAACACTGTCGGTTTTTGGAATTTAACAATTATGCTTGATTTTATCGCAATTGAAAACATGAACAGGCTTGAATATTCATAATTGGAAAGTAAAAATACACAAGCATTGAAAAAAATTGTTTCTCACTAGAACTACTTACGGAACATGGTACGTCCGATCAAGCGAGCTCTGGTTGCCAAATCAAAGATCTGCTGCGGACTGTTACGATTCATAGCTTGTGCTCGAGTAACCCAATCAAGCAGAAACAAGAACATGTGAGTTCCAAAGAGATACAACGAAGTTATTTGTTTATTTTGCATTTTGAATTTGACAGCGTGTGTGTCGTCAATAAGCCGAGAAAGCTTGGTGATTTTTTGCTTCGAACGCAAGTCAGTAAGATGGCTCGTCCGTGGCGGCTCGGTATTCCACAATCTTGTGCTATTATTACTGACTCAATGTGCAAGGTCTATTTTTTTCCAAATGCATTTAAGTGGCTTACTTAAACAAATCGCCGCTTCAAGAGGGCGCGAAAACAGGCTCAGTCGCAGGGCAAAATCAAATTCGAGCGAATTTCAAGCTAAAGTGATTTCTGTTGCACCCCTGGTAGTTGTTTTTTCCGAGTGCAATATCAAAAGCTCCTAATAATGGCCTTAATTGCGAGCCATGTGGCTGTGGTTTTCATGAAGATCAGTAGTGATGTCCTGTAATGGAACTGCCCGCTTTTTATTCGTATCGAATTTCCGGTCAGCGATCATTAAAAAACTTTACTGTAGAACTGCCTTTATTTCGGCCGATACCGGCAACAAAAATTCAAAGAAAACTGTCACCTTTTTGTTTGGCAAAGGACCACGGTATCGGCCGCCTTAAGGTAATTTACAGAAAAGGATTTAATATTGTTGTACGATTTAAGATGAGTCATGTACAAATGACTACATTTTTTATTAGAGTGTAATTTCTGTCACTCCCACATTTGGCCTCCATCAACACGCGCACGCAATGGGACAGAGACAACAACTTAATCATCATCAAGTCAACATTAGTCACACTCCCGTCCGCGTTATCCTTTCCCTTGTGCGCGTCTCAAATGTCATTGGGAATGCCATTTGCAAGTCACTTTGATGGCCACGACAATGAAGGCATATCGCCAAGGAATGTCTGCGATGTGTGAGTTGGCCTGCATTAAACCGATAGTTATGCCATATGCTATTTGCTGACAGCAACAATTTAACTTGCATCTAAATTGCCGCCATCAACGGAGGGCGGGCGTAATTTGAATTTGCCCATGTAACGTTTAAGCTCAACTCATCAGCTGCATTAAGCCATTGCTAACCCAATATGAGAGAAAGTGCGAAGGGAATGGGAAACACCTGAGTATCAATTGCAAAAGGCCAATTACGCACGTTTGCATATCACGTGCCACATACCGTTTTCATTGTTTATCTAAATTGTTATTGCCATTGGCATTGCAGCCGGTGGGAGGGAGAAAGCGGAAACTGCTCTCCTTTCGATGGCATTGCAATTTAATTAAGTCACGCAACATTTCGATTTGAGATTTAAATTTTACATTGTACACAGCTGGGGAAATGAGATTGTCTAATGAAGCCAGAATAGTTGGACATTAGATTGCAAAGGGCGCAGAGAAAGCATTATCGAAAAGTCATTATGTCCAACAGCAAGGCTATATAAACAGAATTTTTTCTCGGCGCTTAAGGGTAAGTCGATATTGATTCGAAGCCAGAGTTTCAGCAATTATTTTCGGTTGACGATGAAGACTTTAAGTAGCAGGGAATTTATTAGATTATCAGTTTTAATGCTCCGGAACTAGCAAATGGCAACCTATCGGAAAATCTTGGAAACGTCAGTTAAAGTATGTAGATTCCCTCCATGGAAATATTTAATATTACTTACAGATGATGTAAGGTATTATTTGTAGACACCTAATTGCTTTGTCACTTGAAAAATTTCAGATGGTCGGGGTAACCCCACTTATTCGCAGCTAACCTCCATAGGAAGGTCGTTCGCTATCGAAGAAATGCAATCGATTTTGTCCGAACATTGCACAACAACTGAACGGAGTTTTTCTCTGAAATGAACTGAGGTGCTCAGGCAATATTGTGAACTAAGTTGTTTTGCTAAGAGCGCCTGAGGGAGTGAGAGGGACCGACTCACACTCACACAAATTAGGTATGTGTTGTATTTCTTTGTCTTGGCTCTCTGAGACAGATGATAGCTGTTATAAGATGAATATGTGTTAGAAAGAAATTGCAATTAACAAGGACGAAGAGGAGAAGAAGTATACACAAAACTAAATGAAAGGGCGGGGGAGGAGAGGAATGAGGAGGGACGGGAAAAAGTGGAGAGCGCAGGAAGAGAGAGGGCAGAAGGAGAAAGACTCACTTATGTCGACTTATGTCGAAGTTTTATCCAAATATATTTTCTCTTTAATTTTTGGAAAGACTTAGGAATCTATTCCCAACCATATTCCATCCATATTCCTCCCAGATCCCAACCACGATTCGACCCTTATCCCATCCATATCCCACCCAGTTCTACATAGATACCACCCAGATCTCACCCCGATACCACCCAGATCCCGCACATATAAGACTCCACCCAAACCCCTTTCAAATACCACCAGATCCCACTAAGATTCCACCAAGATCTCACCCAGAACCCACCCAGTTGACCCTCTTCAGCATCTTTCCTACCTCTTCGCTTCCCCCTCTGACCATTCTATTGTGTTTGTGGCTGTGTTTGCCGGGAAACTCCGCAAAACAACAACACAAAATATGAACGACGTCAGCGTCACGTGACGCTGAAGTCAAATTTTACTCCTACTAAAATCGTCTGTACCGAAATTAAAGATGTTTCACATCAAAAGCAGCTCTCACCTTGGAATACAAATCAGCAATGGCAGTTTGTCAGAAGAAGAACACCATGATACAACTAAAACGGTTTGATGCTGCTTACTGTGCCCTGTCTTTTCTGTACTCAGTAGCACTCACTCTCCCTCCCGCGTTTACAGCAAAAGTTGTGGGAGTACGCTCTTTATTGTTCTCTCATTGTTGTTGTGGAAGTTTTCTCTGTTTTGATTTTTTGGCTGAGCCATAGGCAAAGAACTGCAAATAAAATGTTGGGTGTGGGTGTGGGATCTTAAACTCCTCTCTGCATCTCTCTCCGCCCCCATTACCAATATTCCCCCTGCCATCACTCTACCAACCTTCTTGTGTGTGTGTGCGTGCCGAGCCACAGCAGAAATGCAAACACTGCAACGTAATATGGTTGGCGTCAGAGTCACGTGACGCTCAAATCCAATTTTACTCCTACTAAAATCGTCCGTCAGCGTTACGTGACACTGAAATCAAATTTTACTCCTACTAAAATCTTCCGTACCGAAATTAAAGATGTTTCACATCAAAAACACGAATTCTAAAATATCTTAAAATCTTGAACGCGGGCAAAATAGCGGCAGGCTTAGCTAGTTATAATATAATATTTAACGCAGCAAAAAGCTAAAAGGTATCTCCGCACAAAGACAGCTAAGTACTGAGCAGAGCTAGCGGATGCTATGAATTTTACACAAAATGCTCTGTTCTGCTTAGCTGATTGTGTGCTCGCTCGTTATATGAAATCTGTAACAAGTCCCGGTATATATAGCCCAGCCCGACTGTCTGTCTTGTTTAGCAACGCTTCGTATTTTGCCCCCCCACGTGGCTGATAACATTTCAAACCAAGCCGCGACCAAGTAATGCTCGGTTCTGTTATTCAGTGTGTAGAACCTAGTGATGGAAATATGAGCGCAGCAGAGCAAATCATTTATTATACAAACCAGCTCAACATTCGTCAAGTAATAGAGCAGGTCAATTTCAAAGATCAAGATGAGGCCCTTAATATTTGTGATCTCTCAAGTGCAGAGCGTAAGTTAGGCCTATGGGAAACTCTATTGCCCCGCATTAAGCCTCATTATGCCCCTAAATGCAATGATGATGCTTTGATCATCAAACTCTTGGCTGATTTGGGTGTAGGCTTTGCTTGTGCTTCCAAAGAGGAACTCAAATTGGTGCGTACAACCCTAAATGTCTGAGTTATACATAATTAAAGGTTCCTTGTTTAGATACTGGACATGAATGTAGTACCTGAGCAATAATCTTTAACAAATCCCTTGCTGCCTGTAAGTGACTTGGAATATGCTAACAGCAAGGAGTTACCAACGTGACGGTGGACAATGAATTTGAACCTCTATAAACTGCAAGTGAGTAAGAGATAGGAATATGCCTTCATTTCCCTTTACTCTACCAATTTTTCTATTTAGCCTAATTTTGCGGCAAAAGGGTGAAGAAAGTAGTGCGTTAATGATATTGGCTAAAGCTCTCGATCTGAATGTAGCTGGCACCAGTTTCCTCATTCCATCAGATAACGAACAGCTTGCTGCCTACGAAGAAGCCATTGAAAAAGCCAAAAATATGTTTACTTTAGGTGAGCTATTGGGCTATGACATGCATATCTTAGATATTGGTGGAGGTTTTCCCAGCTGCGATGAAACGAAATTCCGAAAGGAAAGTAAGGTCAATCAAAATCAAGCTCTTTTTTAATAGCCTGGCCATTTCAGGTGGCTAAAACGGTGTCCAACGCTGTACAACAGTACTTTGCTGATGAACGCTTCCACATAATTTCCACACCTGGACGCTTCTTTACGTCGAAACCAAAGTTCAAATTGCTGATGTCAGAAGAAAACGAGAACCTTTCCTGACACCAGTTTTATCTACAGTTTGTCACCCCCCCTGGCTCCCACTGCTGCTGTACCGAACGGGACATCTTGTTATACCCGTTACTCGTAGAGTAAAAGGGTATACTAAAGTCGTCATATGTATGTAACAGGCAGAAGGAATCATTTCCGACCATATAAAGTATATATATTCTTGATCAGCATCAACAGCCGAGTCGATATAGACATGTCCGTCTGTCTGTCTGAACACCTAGATCTCTGAGATGGTAAGAGATAGAGGTTTGACATGTATGGGACAATGCTTTTTTTTTTGCACGCAGATCAAATTTATTTCAAATTTTGGCCACGCCCCCTCCCGCCCCCGCAATTTGGAAAACGTTATATCTCCTACAGTTTTGAAGATAGACGATTTGTTCCTTCTAGAGATAGTTAGTAATTAGCAAAATGTATCGATTTGCCAAATGATAAAGATCGGATGAGCGGTTCTCAAGTTATGAGCAAATAAGTGAACCAAGCACCCATCCCCCTCCCACCCTAAAAAATGTTGCATACTTTTTGGATGGTCACCCTAGGGAACCCAGAAACACTTTTAAGCATGTTTTCATGAGTAACGGGTATATCGAAGTCGGTTAGAGCCGACTTTAACTTACGCTCTCGTTATCGTTTCTGTCTCCGTGAGCCCTGCATGATGGCAGTTCAGGTTAAGGCTTATCCAAGCAACGATGACGAAAAATGCAATTTTGTTTCGTGTTAACAGAATTTTCCACAAAAATGTTTGTCGGAGTAATGTGAAATTGACTATAGAACGCACTGCTTCAACTGCAAAGCCGTCACGTCTTCAACTAATTATCAACATAATTAAAAGCTGCCGTGACAATCCCCGCCGGAACGCTGACTGATTATTGGCCAAAGTAATATTAAAGTAGATTTCAGTTCGGTTCAGTTCATTGTGTGACCAGTGGCTTCTCTAATTGAATCACGAGCTGCAAATGCGACTGGGACTGGGAATAGCGACTCAATTGCCGACTCTTTCTTTAATAGTTGTACACTTAGAAAAAAAAACGAACTTGTAAGTTCCATAACGGTGGGCAAAAAAGCCTGATTAACGAATGGCAATTCGGTCAAGTTGTGCATATGCTCGCGTCTTGAAACAAGGAATTATGGAGCAAAAGCGGGATTTCATGCCCATAGTTGATTAAATCAATGTACCAAACTTTGTTAAAAGTCTGATTGAGTCCTCGAAGAAAATGATTTTCCAAACCATCAATATTATGCTTTTTTTTTTTCTTATGCTTGCGCATAACTCCAAAAATGAGGAACACATCACAATACAAGTGAAGCTAGTTGGTCATACAGCCTGTTTCAATGGTATCTCCACCATATCATCAGTGACCTTCGCTTGCTTGTACTGGCCCCATCGACTCCCACTCCATGCCAGCGCTGCCATAATGTTTGGGAATTCCTAAACGACATGATAGCAAAAAACCGGCAGACATGGGAACGACGTTGGTTCCAATAAAAAACAAAAAATGATTTTCCTTTAAAAATCTGTCAAACAATGAACCACTATCCTTTCCAGTCTATAACAAAAGATGGTCTAAAATTTTATGTCGTTTTTCACGATATGCTATATTTATTTATACGTCAGTCAGAAATATGTTTTATTTATTTCGAAATCATAATACAAAATTTGATTAAAATTAGTTCTTTATATCCTTGCAACGATCTGATCAGTTGTAGGTCGACAAATGGTTTTAAAAAAAAAATTTTGGTTTTTAATGTTAACGTCTCTAAACTCAGGGATTAATAATATTAAACAAGGGAGAAAGTCGGTCAAGCCCGACTATTGCTGGTGCAGCGTTCATCTCTAAGTCTCTTTCTCTCTCTCTCTCTCTAAGGGTGGGAGTGGGTGGGGGGAGGGTTGTTCAATTTTTTCCTTATAACTTGAGAACCGCTCATCCGATTTTATCATTTCTTCGACAAATCTATATATTTTGATAATTACTTACTATCTCCAGAAGGTACAAATTGCGGGTGCGGGAGGGGGCGTGGCAAAAATTGAAAATAAACTTGATCTGCCTGCAAGTATAAGTAGCTTTTGTCCCATACATGTCAAACGTCTATCTCTTACCATCTCTGAGATGGATCTATCTGTTTGTTCATACGGACGGACGGACAGACGAACAGACAGACATGGCTATATCGGCTCGGCTGTTGATGCTGATCAAGAATATATATACTTTATATGATCGGAAATCATTCCTCCTCCCTGTTACATACTTTTGCACAAACTCAATATACTCTATGCACCTTTGGTACAGAGTATAAAAACTCTGATCTCTGTTCAGCGGCCATTTTTTGTAAACTTGTGTTAATAATATTTAAAAACGAGAAAGGCAAGGCAAACTTCGTCCGTGCCGAAGTTTTTATACACTTGAAATCGCTTGTCTCAACGGTTAGCGACTTCGACCAAACTTCGCAGATCAGCTTAAAAACATTTAATATTACCCACGACCGTGATTGAGAGCGGTAATATTGAGAAAAACAACAGTTTTTCTCATTAAAATCCATTTTTCGACCGATCATTTGTTTGGCAGCTACAAGAAGTAGTTATCCGATCCGGTCGGTTCCGACATATTAGCAGCGTGCAGAGAAAAGAAGACTCTGTGCAAAATTTCAGCTCGATAGCTTCAAAACTAAGGGACTAGTTCGCGTAGAAACAGACAGACGGACAGACGGACGGACAAAGCTTAATCGACTCAGCTCGTCACGCTGATCAAGAATATATATACTTTATGTGGTCGGAGATGATTTCTTCTATGCGTTGCAAACTTCTGGGCAAAATTATAATACACTTTTCAAGTGTATAACAAAATAAGCAAAACAACAACAAAATCTTCGCCTACACGCTGACTTGAGTTCTTTTATTTCCCCCGCCCAAGTAAAATTACAACCTTTATAAAATTAATATAAATTTTTTTAAAAATTCCCCCTAAGCCCCAACCGAGGTGGGTAATTTAAAATTTTTTTTTTTTTTTTTTTTTTTAAATTATGCTTATTTTTTTTAAAAAATTTATATATAACCCCTTTACTGTTCAGGAAAAAGCGGGATTACTCCACTTTTGTCAACGAATGGGCTTGATTTCGATGGATTAAGAACGAATTTTTTGCAGCAATGTCAATCTTTGAAAAGAGGAAAACAGGGGTAGAAATACCAACAAGATCACTAGCTGTTGTGTTCTTCCTTCTTCTCTGTAGTTCTGTTAAGTCATTCTAAAAAAAGTTTTTTTTTTTTGTTTATACTTTGTTAGTTCTTTGTTAGCCCCCTTTAATTTTTTTTTTATTTCCCCTTTGTTTCTATCCTCTTTATAATAATTGGTTGTTATTTTATTTTTATTCCCTCTTTTTTTAATGTTTATTTTATTTTTTCTCTTTTTTTGGAGTTTTTGTTTTTGCCCTCCCTTTCTTTTCAGTGTGACTTTATTGTTTTTTTTTTGTTTAGTTTTTTTTTTTTATTTTTTTATTATTTATTTTTAGTCACTGTCCAATTATTGTTAAGTCACTGTTCAATAGACTGGCCCTTATATTAACTTTTTTTTTGATTTCAAAATACCGGGCGGAAAAGTTCAAAAAAGTTTGGCAGCGATCGGACTTCATTTAGTGGACGCGCGTTCGCCCTCAAAATCGAAAATTTGAAATGTATGGGAAATGAGGGGGATGAGATTCGAATTTAATTTCTAAAAACTCCAAAAAAATTTTTATGTGTTAATTCTTTTTACATCCTTTTAGGGGAATATCATAGCAACATTTTAAATATAAATGTGTCTTATTTTGAGAGTCAGCCTGGCCAGAATCATATCAAAAGGGTCAATTTTTCAAATTTTTTTTGGTATTTTTTTCGAAAAATTTTTAATACATATGAGATTTTGATTTTTGCTTTTGCCCGGGCGGCAAAACTATCGTTTTGGTCCCAAAAGATATAATAAAAAGTTTGGCTGCGATCGGACTAAATTTAGTGGACGCGCTCTCGCCCTAGAAACCAAAAATTTTAAATATGCTACCAATATATGGGATAAGATACGGATTAAATCTGGAAAGTTTGAAAAAAAATTTTTTGTGATTTTGCTCTTTAAATCCTTAAAGGGGAATACCATAGCAACATTTTACATATTTTTGTTGGATATTTCGAGCGTAAACTTGGTCGGAATCATATCAAATCGGCCAATTTTTAAAAAAAAAAAAATTTTTTTTCTGAGATTAACTTCGGATTTAATTTCTAAAAGTTTTTAGTTTTTGTTTAAGTGTTAATTCTTTTTAAATACTTTAAGCGGAATATCTAAGCAACATTTTAAATATTTTTGTTGGATATTTCGAGCGTAAACTTGGTCAAAATCATATGAGAACTCCAATATTTCTCATTTTTTTGGGTTTTTTTTTTAATGTCAAATTAATTTATGCGAGACTATGATTTTTGCTCTTGCCTGAGCGGAAGAAGTTTCGTTTTAATCCCAATATATATAATAAAAAGTTTGGCAGCGATCGGACTTCAGTTGGTGGAAGCGTACTCGCCCTCAAAATCGAATATTTGAAATATATGCGCAATATTTGGGGTGAGTTTTGGGCTCAATATCTAAAATTTTTAATAGAAAATGTTTATGTGTTATTTCTCTTTATATTCTTTTAGAAGAATATCATAGCAACATTTTAAATGTAAATGTCCGATATTTAGAGCATATCTCGTATATATTATTTTATCTTAAAAAATAAACATAAAAAAAATTATAAAAAAATGTGAAAAATGTGCTTTTAAATATGATTCTTACCAAATTTATTCTCAAAATATCTAACATTAATATTCAAAATGTTGCTATGATATTCCGCAAAAAGTATTTAAAGAGAATTAACACTTTAACAAAAATTTGACAATTTTAGAGATTAAATCCGAAATTAATCTCAGAAAATTTGTTTTTTTTTGAAAAATTGGCCGATTTAATATGATTCCGACCAAGTTTACGCCCGAAATATCCAACAAAAATATGTAAAATGTTGCTATGGTATTCCCCTTTAAGGATTTAAAGAGCAAAATCACAGAAATTTTTTTTTCAAATTTTGCAGATTTAATCCGTATCTCATCCCATATATTGGTAGCATATTCAAAATTTTTGGTTTCTAGGGCGAGAGCGCGTCCACTAAATTTAGTCCGATCGCAGCCAAACTTTTTATTATATCTTTTGGGACCAAAACGATAGTTTTGCCGCCCGGGCAAAAGCAAAAATCAAAATCTCATATGTATTAAAAATTTTTCGAAAAAAATACCAAAAAAAAATTTGAAAAATTGACCCTTTTGATATGATTCTGGCCAGGCTGACTCTCAAAATAAGACACATTTATATTTAAAATGTTGCTATGATATTCCCCTAAAAGG
Source organism: Lordiphosa clarofinis (assembly GCA_018904275.1). Taxonomy (NCBI): domain Eukaryota; kingdom Metazoa; phylum Arthropoda; class Insecta; order Diptera; family Drosophilidae; genus Lordiphosa; species Lordiphosa clarofinis. The sequence goes on from JAEIGQ010000058.1 coordinate 1,746,363, forward strand.
ATGTAAAAAGAATTAACACATAAAAATTTTTTTTGGAGTTTTTAGAAATTAAATTCGAATCTCATCCCCCTCATTTCCCATACATTTCAAATTTTCGATTTTGAGGGCGAACGCGCGTCCACTAAATGAAGTCCGATCGCTGCCAAACTTTTTTTCACATCTATTGGGACCAAAACGAAGCCTTTTCCGCCCGGTATTTTGAAATCTATTTTTAAGGGCCAGTCTACTGTTCAAGCCACTGAGAAGTCACTGTCAAGTCGCTGTTGAGTAACCGGCCCTTCCCTTCCACTTTCCCTGCACTTTCCTTCCACTTGCCTTTTCTTCCAACCACTTTCCCTCCTCTGTCCACCCTCTTTCACCCCTCACTTTACAAAATCCTCAGGCCTATTCCTTTCAGATTTCGACTGATCGGTATTGATAAGCGCTGTGATTTCTAAGAGAAGATTAAAGAATTCGAGCGAATCTTTTTGTCATAAAAAGGTTCGAGTAAAGGTAAATGGGGTATTGAAGTTAAAAGGCGAGGAACACTGACGGTTTTTGAATTTAACAATTATGCTTGATTTGATCGCAATTGAAAACAAGAACAGGCCTGAATATTCATAATTGGAAAGTAAAAATCACAAGCATTGAAAAAAATTGTTTCTCACTAGAACTACTTTTTCGACCAATCGTTTACAAAGAAACAAAAAAAGCTAAGGTGTTTCTAATTGCATTAAATACTGTGACGAAAGGAATTTTCTGTAGTTCTCCGTATGGGGAAAAAATGAAAAAGCTCTCGTTTCTTTGCGGAACATGGTACGTCCGAGCAAGCACAATTACCTGCGTTGACTCGTTGCTTCGGCCACAAGCCACCGCGAGCTCTGGTTGCCAAATCAAAGATCTGCTGCGGACTGTTACGATTCATAGCTTGTGCTCGAGTAACCCAATCAAGCAGAAACAAAAACATGTGTCATCAAAAGAGATACAACGAAGTTATTTGTTTATTTTGCATTTTGAATTTGACAGCGTGTGTGTCGTCAATAAGCCGAGTAAGCTTGGTGATTTTTTGCTTCGAACGCGAGTCAGTAAGATGGCTCGTCCGTGGCGGCTCGGTATTCCACAATCTTGTGCTATTATTACTGACTCAATGTGCAAGGTATATTTTTTTCCAAATGCATTTAAGTGGCTTACTTAAACAAATCGCCGCTTCAAGAGGGCGCGAAAACAGGCTCAGTCGCAGGGCAAAATCAAATTCGAGCGAATTTCAAGCTAAAGTGATTTCTGTCGCACCCTGGTAGTTCTTTTTCCGAGTGCAATATCAAAAGCCCTAATAATGGCCTTAATTGCGAGCCATGTGGCTGTGGTTTTCATGAAGATCAGTAGTGATGTCTTGTAATGGAACTCCCGCTTTTTATTCGTATCGAATTTCCGGTCAGCGATAATTAAAAAACTTTACTGTAGAACTGCCTTTATTTCGGCCGGTACCGGCAACAAAAATTCAAAGAAAACTGTCACCTTTTTGTTTGGCAAAGGAACACTTTATCGGCCGGTGGGAGGGAGAAAGCGGAAACTGCTCTCCTTTCGATGGCATTGCAATTTAATTAAGTCACGCAACATTTCGATTTGAGATTTAAATTTTACATTGTACACAGCTGGGGAAATGAGATTGTCTAATGAAGCCAGAATAGTTGGACATTAGATTGCAAAAGGCGCAGAGAAAGCATTATCGAAAAGCCATTATGTCCAACAGCAAGGCTATATAAACAGAATTTTTTCTCGGCGCTTAAGGGTAAGTCGATATTGATTCGACGCCAGAGTTTCAGCAATTATTTTCGGTTGACGATGAAGACTTTAAGTAGCAGGGAATTTATTTGATTATCAGTTTTAATGCTCCGGAACTAGCAAATGGAAACCTATCGGAAAATTCTTGGAAACGTCAGTTAAAGTATGTAGATTCCCTCCATGGAAATATTAAATATAACTTGCAGATGATGTAAGGTATTATTTGTAGACAATTAATTACTTTGTCACTTGAAAAATTTCAGATGGTCGGGGTAACCCCAATTATTCGCAGCTAACCTCCATAGGAAGGTTGTTCGCTATCGAAGGAATGCAATCATTTTTGTCCTAACATTGCACAACAACTGAACGAAGTTTTTCTCTGAAATGAACTGAGGTGCTCAGGCAATATTGTGAACTAAGCTGTTTTGCTAAGAGCGCCTGAGCGAGTGAGGCGGACCGACTCACACTCACACAAATTAGGTATGTGTTGTATTTCTTTGTCTTGGCTCTCTGAGACAGATGATAGCTGTTATTAGATGAATATGTGTTAGAAAGAAATTGCAATTAACAAGGACGAAGAGGAGAAGAAGTATACACAAAACTAAATGAAAGGGCGGGGGAGCAGAGGAATGAGAAGGGACGGGAAAAAGTGGAGAGCGCAGGAAGAGAGAGGGCAGAAGGAGAAAGAGTCGAGCTCTTACTCACTTATGTCGACTTATGTCGAAGTTTTATCCAAATATATTTTCTCTTTAATTTTTGGAAAGACTTAGGAATCTATTCCCACCCATATTCCATCCATATCCCACCCAGATCCCAACCACGATTCGACCCTAATCCCATCCATATCCCACCCAGTTCTACATAGATACCACCCAGATCTCACCCCGATACCACCCAGATCCCGCACATATAAGACTCCACCCAAACCCCTCTCAAATACCACCAGATCCCACTAAGATTCCACCAAGATCTCACCCAGAACCCACCCAGTTGCCCCTCTTCAGCATCTTTCCTACCTCTTCGCTTCCCCCTCTGACCATTCTATTGTGTTTGTGTGAGTGTTTGCCGGGAAATTCCGCAAAACAACAACACAAAATATGAACGAGAGCGTCACGTGACGCTGAAGTCAAATTTTACTCCTACTAAAATCGTCTGTACCGAAATTAAAGATGTTTCACATCAAAGCAGCTCTCACCTTGGTATACAAATCAGCGATGGCAGTTTGTCAGAAGTAGAACACCATGGTACAACTCAAACGGTCTGATGCTGCTCACAGTGCCCTGTCTTTTCTGTACTCAGTAGCACTCACTCTCCCTCTCGCGTTAACAGAAAAAGTTGTGAAAAAGTTGCTTTTAATTGTTCTCTCGTTGTTGTTGTGGTAGTTTTCACTGTTTTGATTTTTTGGCTGAGCCATAGGCAAAGAACTGTAAATGAAATGTTGGGTGTGGGTGTGGGATCTTAAACTCTTCTCTGCATCTCTCTCCGCCCCCCATTACCAATATTCCCACTGCCATTACTCTACCAACCTTCTTGTGTGTGTGTGCCGAGCCACAGCAGAAAGCAAACACTGCAACATAATATGGTTGGCGTCAGAGTCATGTGACGCTCAAATCCAATTTTACTCCTACTAAAATCGTCCGTCAGCGTTACGTGACACTGAAATCAAATTTTACTCCTACTAAAATCTACCGTACCGAAATTAAAGATGTTTCACATCAAAAACACGAATTCTAAAATATCTTAAAATCTTGAACGCGGGCAAAATAGCGGCAGGCTTAGCTAGTTATAATATAATATTTAACGCAGCAAAAAGCTAAAAGGTACCTCCGCACAAAGACAGCTAAGTACTGAGCAGAGCTAGCGGATGCTATGAATTTTACACACAAAATGCTCTGTTCTGCTTAGCTGATTGTGTGCTCGCTCGTTATATGAAATCTGTAACAAGTCCCGGGTATATATAGCCCAGCCCGACTGTCTGTCTTGTTTAGCAACGCTTCGTATTTTGCCCCCCCCACGTGGCTGATAACATTTTAAAACCAAGCCGCGACCAAGTAATGCTCGGTTCTGTTATTCAGTGTGTAGAACCTAGTGCTGGAAATATGAGCGCAGCAGAGAAAATCATTTATTATACAAACCAGCTCAACATTCGTCAAGTAATAGAGCAGGTCAATTTCAAAGATCAAGATGAGGCCCTTAATATTTGTGATCTCTCAAGTGCAGAGCGTAAGTTAGGCCTATGGGAAACTCTATTGCCCCGCATTAAGCCTCATTATGCCCCTAAATGCAATGATGATGCTTTGATCATCAAACTCTTGGCTGATTTGGGTGTAGGCTTTGCTTGTGCTTCCAAAGAGGAACTCAAATTGGTGCGTACAACCTTAAATGTCTGAGTTATACATAATTAAAGGTTCCTTGTTTAGATACTGGAAATGAATGTTCTACCTGAGCAAATAATCTTAACAAATCCCTTGCTGCCTGTAAGTGACTTGGAATATGCTAAGCAGCAAGGAGTTACCAACGTGACGGTGGACAATGAATTTGACCTCTATAAACTGCAAGTGAGTAAGAGATAGGAATATGCCTTCATTTCCCTTTACTCTGCCAATTTTTCCATTAAGCCTAATTTTGCGGCAAAAGGGTGAAGAAAGTAGTGCGTTAATGATGTTGGCTAAAGCTCTCGATCTGAATGTAGCTGGCATCAGTTTCCTCATTCCATCAGATAACGAACAGCTTGCTGCCTACGAAGAAGCCATTGAAAAAGCCAAAAAATATGTTTACTTTAGGTGAGCTATTGGGCTATGACATGCATATCTTAGATATTGGTGGAGGTTTTCCCAGCTGCGATGAAACGAAATTCCGAAAGGAAAGTAAGGTCAATCAAAATCAAGCTCTTTTTTTAATAGCCTGGCCATTTCAGGTGGCTAAAACGGTGTCCAACGCTGTACAACAGTACTTTGCTGATGAACGCTTCCACATAATTTCCACACCTGGACGCTTCTTTACGTCTGAAGCTTTCACCTTAATCTGTAAGGTTCACGCCAGGCGAGAGGTGCGAAATGTCAAAACAGGCAAACTGGAAATTGTGATGTACTACCTGAATGATGGACGTTATGGGTTTTTTAACGGTGCTTACTACGACAGGCGGGTCCTCACAGTGCAACACTTTCTGGTACGGCTCTTACTTCATCTAAATAAATAAAAAAATAATCATGATTTGCAGGACTCGGAGCTGCCCTTGCCGGAATTCAAGTCAATATTATGGGGACCCAACTTGTTGTAGTACGGATAAGGTGGGCTTAAAACTTTTTTGACTCTTAAAATTTGTAAATCTTAAGTTTTTTCAAGATCTGTGAAAATATTTTCTTGCCGAGTTTGAGCAGAGGAGACCTAATTGCATTCCCCAACATGGGCGCTTATTCGGTCGTTATGGCTAGTACCTTTAATGGCTTTAAATTGCCCAAGACTTTGTATTTTCAGTCTATAAGTAAAAAAAAACAAATAATTTAGTAAATAATTAAGTTACATTTAATTGAATGATAACCTCAAAACCTTGAAAACATTTTAAAAATGTTTTGCTTTGGGCTCAGCATCTGCGAGTTGATAAGAAAGTGGATGCTCAATGAGCGCTGTAATCGTGTGCCTCGACTCGAAAATACTCTCTACTCTGGCTCTTACAATTTTTGCTATCCAAGGTAAGCAAAATTTATTCGTGCTTAACGAATCGTATTAGGTTTTTCAGAATAGATGGATAAAAAGTAGATAGATTGTGGCCTGTTGTAACCCTGCGGTAAGTGTGCTAACCCGCTGTGCCATCGAATAAAATGCTTTTTCCTTTTTTTCAGGGACCGAAAATAAGTCTTATTTTTCTATTTTTGATCTAAAAAATCATTGGTAAAGAATAATCGGACAAACGTTTGGAAAACACCAGAATGATATTTAGCCCAAGGACTATACAAATCCTGCAAGATTTTTATTCGAGTAATTTTGAGAAGAAAAATCAACTTTTGAGAATTATATTTTAAGTTTTATTAATTACTCAAAAAATTATTTATTCATTTGAGGTTTTTATTTAAAATTAAACATCAATCCTTATTTTATAATTTTTTTATAATATTCAAGAAGTAAGCATTATTTTTTGATTTTTATTTACTCCTCGAAAAATAAGTGTTTTTTTTTAGTTTTATTTATTACTCTAAAATTAGTCTTAGTTTTTGAGTTTTATTAATTGCGCAAAAATAAGTCTTATTTTATGAGTTTTATTTATAACTCAAAAATAAGACTTATTTTTTGAGTTTTATTTATTACTCAAAAATAAAACTTTTTTGCTTGAGTTTTATTATTAAAAAATTTAAACTCAATTTCAAATATCTCCGTCCCAATGGCACATAGACTTATATATCCTTTTGATTTTTGAAAGGCATAACAAAACAAAGAATTTAAAAAAAAAACCTGTGGAAGAAACACTTTTTGGTCTTAAATTGACCAGAAATAGAAAAGAGTCAATTCCCTCAATATATATGCCTTCAACTTTGCGCAAAAACTTCTTCGTTTTTATGCTCAACAGATTCAACAGAATTATTTTTTAACATTTCCAGCTGAAAAAGTGTCAACCATCGAATTCCAAAATTGAAAATTTAATGAATTGCTTAAAAAAAGAGAACAAGTCTTATTAGAAAATCCATTTGTAATCTCTACAATGTTTCTAGATCCTAGAGTACGAAGATCATTGTTAACAAACCCGATCAACCTAGTTTATGCTAGGACTCATGTAAAAAGTCTTATGAAGAAAATTCTCAGCGTGAGCCGAAATTCAAAAGTTAGTATATTTTCTATTCCCTTAAAAATGTATTTGTACTAAATGTTGAATTTATTAATTGCAGATAAGTGAACAAAACACAATTCCGATCACCGACACGCAAGCGTCAGCAACATCAGAGCCATTTTTACATGAAGCAAGTACATGCTTACTGCTTTCCAGCTATTTCAATGAAATTGAAGTGTCTTCAAATGATGAAGATTCGGATGAATATCTTGGGAAAGACATGAAGGCGGCAATTAGTGAAATTGACAACTATAAACCAAAACTAATAAGTCCAGATATTTGTATAATGGACTATTGGAAAGAAAAACTGTTCAAATATCCCAATCTATACCGACTGGCTAAAGTTGTGCACAGCGTGCCAGCTACGCAAGTTAGTGTGGAGAGAGCATTTTCAGTTCTGCGATTGGTTCTTACTGATTTAAGGTGTAATTTGTCAGGAGAGTCTCTACAAAAAATATTATTTGTAAAACTCAACCAGTCAAAGTGAATTTTATGACAGCACTGAAGAAGTGTAAAGTAATAGTCTGAATAATGGCGACGCTGAAAAAGTGTCACGTGCTGCATAAGTACAAGAAAAAGTAATGTAGGAAAATTTGAACATGGCAGCCCTGAAGAAGTGTCATATGTTAATTCAAGCGAACTAAAGTAAAAACAAAAATGTTTTCTGTAAAGTGGCGCTGAGTAAGTGAAACTAAAGAAAAAATGCATTAAAAATGAAACTTATGGAGGCACTGAGGAAGTGTCACGAACTTGTCTAATCGCAGAGTAAGAGTTCTTCAAACATCCACATTAAACTAGACATTTAAATTACTTAAGTATGTAAATAGATATAAAGATTTGGAAAAATTCCTTTTAATTTTCAAGATAAAAAATAAAATTTAAGAATTTAGCTGGAAATGTTTAAAATTATCCTTTTGAGAAGGTTCCAGAGGAGCCAAAGAAGGAAGACTCGCTGGAAATGGCGAAATTAAAAATTTGATTTACCCATGAATATAATTATTTAAAAATTTAAATAATATTTTTCATGCCTAAAAATTTAAAATAAAAATGTCCAAAAATAATTTTTGGAATTCGATGGTTGACACTTTTTCAGCTGGAAATGTTAAAAAATAATTCTTTTGAATCTGTTGAGCATAAAAAACGAAGAAGTTTTTGCGCAAAGTTGAAGGCATATATATTGAGGGAATTGACTCTTTTCTATTTCTGGTCAATTTAAGCCCAAAAGTGTTTCTTTCACAGGTTTTTTTTTTAAATTCTTCGTTTTGTTATGCCTTTCAAAAATCAAAAGGAGATATAAGTCTATGTGCCATGGGGACGGAGATATTTGAAATTGAGTTTTATATTTTTTTAATAATAAAACTCAAGCAAAAAGTTTTTTTTTGAGTAATAAATAAATAAATTTATACATAAAACTCATAAAATAAGACTTATTTTTTGAGCCATTAATAAATCTCAAAAAATAAGACTTATTTTTTGAGCAATTAATAAAACTCAAAAACTAAGACTAATTTTTAGAGTAATAAATAAAACTCAAAAAAAATACCACTTATTTTTCGAGGAGTAAATAAAAATCAAAAAATAATGCTTACTTCTTGAATATTATAAAAAAATTAAAAAATAAGGATTGATGTTTAATTTTAAATAAAAACCTCAAATGAATAAATTATTTTTTTGACTAATGAAATAAAAATTAAAAGATAACAATTATTTATGAAGTAAATAAAAAAATTTGAAAAATAATGCTTGTTTTAATTTATATAATAAAACTCATGAGGCTTACGGTCCCTGTTTTTTTACAGTCATCTTCATGAGAAAGCTACTGAAACTTTGCCGTTTGGATTCAGGTTAAAACTGTAGGTCCCTTTGCGAAAAGCTTGTAAAGCCAATTTGACATTAACAGATATACAGGGGTGTTCTAGAAATCTCAAGAGATTTTCGTATAAACGTTAGCATTTCGTATTAAAGCTGTTTAAATTTATATGTTAAGGGCTCAGATATGCCCGGCTACTAGATTAGATGACAAAAGTTGAGCGGATTTGAAACCGCCTGCTCAAAGCCAAGTAGATTTTAAGCGTACGGTTTTCCTTCTACATAATCTAGTAGGCGGTCTGATTCTTGACACTTCGCAAGTAAAGTAGTCCTAGATTAGTTCGAAGTGCAATAGTTTATACGAAAATCTCTAGAGATTTCTAGAACACCCCTGATAAAGCCGAAGTTAATATTAAAATATTATTTAATTATGTATTACATTATATATTACTAGCAAATAGCCCGTCACACTTCGCTGCGCCTTCAACAGTAAAGAACTAACGCACACCAACTTCCCACCCACTTCCCGCCCCCTTCCCGTCCACTTCCGCCCCCTTCCCGTCCACTTCCCGCCCACATCTTACCCACTTCCCGTCACATTTCACAATTTCACAATAGTTTTTAGCATGCAAAATTTTCCGGGAATTTTCCGACCGTTGGGTCAAATTTTCCAACATCGGAAAATTGCATTTCAAACTATTTCGTATTCCATCCTTACAAACCGAGTTTCTAGACAATCGGATGAAAAATAGTTTTTTTCATGCGGAATTTTCCCGGCCATTTTCCACGTGGCCGGATTTTCCAAAATCGGGAATACACGTGTCAAATCATATCGCGTACTATGCTTACAAACCAAATTTCAAGTCAATCGGATGAAAAATAAATTTATGCCCATACAAACTTTTTCCACGCTTTTCCGACTTTTCCGGCTGGAATTTTCCAAAACCCCGTCTTAGTACGCACTTTCAGCACTAACAGAAACTCATGTCCAAATAACAGCCTCCAATCTCTTACCGTTTAGGCTGTGCGATGATTGCCAATCAGTCAGTCAGTGAATCAGGGCACTCTCATTTATATTTATAGAGGTGTACCTTCGGAACAAAGTATAAAAATCTAAAGACCTACTGCAGCTAAAACTTTGGAAATAAGAACAAATGTACAAAAAAAGGCAGTTGCGTTTCCTTACAATCTTAACTGATGACAAATGAAAAGATGGGAGAAAGGTACAAGATAATTTAAAATTGCTTCCTTTCAAAAAAAATTCAATCCTATGCAGCGACTTTTGGAGCAAATATTCTATGAACCAAATATTCTAACATATCGGCTCATCCAGGATGTGTGGCAGAACTTGTTTCGTTCATTAAGAGCTCGGGGGCCTGTAGGATTTCAATTTAGCCTGTACAGTGTACATTAGGTCGGACATTTAATATATGGAAAAATGTAAGACCATACTGATACTCCCTTAAACGATGCATATTTGTGTAAAAAAAGGAACAGCAAAAAAATGTTTGAGAAAAAAATAGTTTTAGGGTCTCTGACTTGGATTCAAAGTTAATAGCTAAGGTCCCACAGGCAAATAACACAGCCCAACAGTGATTTTGGTGCAGGTCTATTTTTAACAGATTATGTTAATATAGACTTCACTGAACAAAACTGTATCATTGGTTTTATTCAATCAGCTCTTGTTTCCAAGATATCGTAGAAAAAACAAAAGACGACTTTTTGGCACTCTAGGATTTATGGAGGCCACACTAGGCATAAATATCTGAATATATGAATTAATTGCGAAAAGTACATATCAATGCAAATTTTAAAAATCATAGCCGCTATCTTAGTACAGCGGAAAGTGTATAAATTGGCCTCTAAATACGGACATTTTTCGATTTATAGCATTTTTAACATTTTTTATAGCCCTTTAAAGCTAGCGCAGCCCCTTTAATATTTTCGCTATCTGAGCCTATATGATCTAATTTTGTGATTTTTATGGCGATTAAATCAATTTATTTTCCAAAGTTATAGCCTCTTTAACACGAAATTACATATTTAAATTTATGGGAGGAAAACTAGATTTGTAACTCAAATTTTGAAAAGGCTACTTGTTTCCAAATATAATATATCATCAACATGTAAACATATAACAATTTATGCCGAACCAAGTAGCCCCTTAACAGTTCCTATACAGATTTAGAGTAACAATCTAGTTTTCCTCCCATAAATTTAAATATGTATTTTCGTCTTAAACGCGCCATATCTTTGCCAAATAAACTTATTTAAATGCCATAAAAATCACAAAATTAGATCATATGTTTGGTTATATGTTCAGATGGCGAAAATATTAATCCAATTAACGCGCTTTCTTAAACGGGATGATTTATTTTGATAAAAATGCTATAAATCGAAAAAGTCTCTGTTTAAAGGCCAAATTAGACACTTTCCGCTGGACTTATATGGTCCCTATGATTTTTTAATTTGCAATGACATGTCCTTTATCGCAATCAGCTCATAAACTCAGACATTTATGCCTAGTGTGGCCTCCACAAATCCTAGAGTGCCAAAAATGCAAGATTTTCGTTTTTCCGCAATATCTTGGAAACAAGAGCTGATGGAACGAAACTGAAACCAGTTTTGGAATCAGTAAACATAAACTTATAATATTATTAAAACAACAGGGCTGCACTTCACAAAGATGCTCGTTTTGTTGGCCTGTGTAATTTGCCAAATTTTTATGAAAATTTGACTAAATAGACCAACTTAGGAAACTTTTTGGCTATTCTTGATTAAATACGTACTGTTGTCCTTGCCAACATGTGTAATATTTAAGTAGTTGGCGTAGACTTGTTTTGAAGTCATAACATTTGACAAAAAGGTACCATGACTATTAAAAAATGTTTTTTATATAACCAACAATATGTAAATAATATTTACTTAAGCTAAGGTCCCACAGGCAAATAATTTGCTCAAATTTGAATGAAAATTGGACTAAATAACCATGTTCGCTGATTTTTCGGGACCTAAAACTAAAACTATGGTTACAAGTGCTAATAATTTGATCAAATATGATAGCCACATTCTGATCAAAATTTGGGCAAATTATTTGCCTGTGGGACCTTAGCTTTAGAAGTGGGATTCCTGAAAGTGATTTGCTTTCGATTTGATTTCGTAAAACAGCTGATGACAGCTGCTCCATACAAAATGAGCAGTGTGCCCAGAAAGTGTAAGGAAATTAAGGTCATACTAATTTGCTTTCACGAAAGCAAATCAAAAGCAAATCAACTTTCAGGTATCCCACTAATGTGTACTTAGTAAAAATCGTATATTACGGCAAAATTTCTACTATTTTGCGCTGTTCACTTCTTTCTAGATTCAGAAGGTCGCTGAACCTAGATTCAGGTTCGAAACGGGGTTCAGAAATAGTTTTGTTTTCGCTGACTCAAAAAAAAATGTATGATAATTTGGAAAACCTTAAACATTTCATACATATTTGGAAGTGCAGAGATTTGATATTTGAACTCAATAATAGTTAGTTTAAGGGATATTTTAAAATTTTTAATTTTAGGAAAGTGACTAGAAAAGTTCGACCTAATTACACAGGCTTACAAGCTTTTACAACAGACAAGATAGCAAAATTTCCATATTAGTCGCTAAGCTCAAACAAAAAACTTGGGAAAAATTTAAATTGCATATAAAAACCCCCACGATCCGACCCACAAATGTAAACAATCCTTGCTAAACACACGATTATGTAAATATATCGTAACCTGACGAGCTGGGTGAAAAAGGAGAATTGATTTTAATTCAGCGACCAAAATAAGAGTTTTCTATCTTTCCTGTTAAAAAAGTTTGTCTCTTTTTTGTAATCCTGCGTTATTAGAAAAATTTCCCATATTCTTATTTTTAGAAAAGTTTTATCTTAAAGTATTTTTTATGTCATATTTTTCAAAGTTCGAGAAAACTTTTTCTGTGCATTAGAAAATTTACCCGGGCAAATTGAAAAAGTGCGATTTGTTAAAATTTATGATATACTTTTTCCTGAGTGTGTTTAGATAAATTGGAAAATGGCAAAGTTAACAATTATAGAATCTGGAAAAAATATTATACGGCACTGTTCCGAATTTCGACTCGATTTTCGTGTAAACATAAGCATTTTCATTCAAATTTGAAAACGTTGTATAGAAGGCGACAAATTTACCTACGGCTACTAGATCAGGAATAAAAACACTCGGAATGGTGGTAGCAGCTGAAACCGATTGCTTAATCCTAAATGAATTCAAATCGAGAGATAATTCCGACGGGATCTAGTAGTCTCAAATTACATTGACACTTACGTTTAAATTTATATAAATTAAAATCGAAATTCACATGTTTACACGAAATTCGAGTCGGAGTTCGGAACAGGGCCCATAGTCTTTGAACCGAACCCATTTTTGAATTTTTTGCTCCGGTTCAGGTTCCGGTTCGGGCCAGAAAAAATATTTCTGCTACGGTTCGGTTCGGACTTCCTAAAATTCCCGGAGTCTCCGACTCCGGAGCGGTTCGACTCCGAACCGGTTTGCAGCCCTGATCAGGATATCTTTGAAGTCAGGTACCACACTGAACTGAAGTGCTGCGCATCACGGTTGCAGCCGTTCTTGCGAATAATCTAAACTTACTTTAATTTTTTTATCGGCGTCCACCCTAGTGTACATACATTGTACGGACACAATTACCGGCAAAAAGACAGCCTTTAGGCTCAGCGGAAAAATTGGGCGAAATCGGATGACGATTCAAAAATTACATTTAAAAGCAGGGTACAAAAACTTCGACACAGACGAAATTAGTTTGGCTCTCTCGTTATTGCAGCTCTAAAATAATATCAATTGCCCCTGAAGAAAACGTTTTTACTTTAGCTGATAAGAGAAATAAGGGAGACTAGAGGCATAATCTGTTTACTATTCAGTCACTCGTCTTGTACAACCAAATGACAAATGTCGACGACTCAGAAAATTAATTACGTTGACAACAGTTTCGACATTCGTCGGATTGTACAAAATGCCAATTTACAAGATTAAGATGAGGCCCTAAATATATGCAATCTCTCAAGTATAGAGCAAAAGGTGAACCTATGGCACAGTCGTCTGCCACGCATTAAGCCACACTATGCCGTAAAATGCAACGATGATGCAATGATTGTTAAATTCCTTGCCGATCTGGGAATGAGCTTTGACTGTGCTTCCAAAAGCGAACTAAAATTAGTGAGTGTAAAAATAAAGCGATTTTTTATAATTAATTTCTAATTAAAACTAAATTCCCCGAAAGGTTCTGGGATGAATGTGCCGCCCGAGCGCATTATCTTTGCCAATCCCTGTCGTCCAGTTTCCCATTTGAATTATGCTAAAAAGCACAAGGTTACCCAAGTTACGGTGGACAATGAATTTGAAATCTACAAGCTAAGCAAACACTATCCCACCTCCAAGTAATCATTTGAACTAAATTTCCGATTAACAATTCGTAATCTCTTAATCCCATTCGCAGCTTGCTTGTGCGTTTCAGAAGCGAGGCAACTTCTGTCCAGGTTTCATTGGGTAGTAAATTTGGCTGCGATGTGGTTGAGGATGCAGCTGCTCTATTGATGTTGGCCAAAGCTCTGGACCTGAAGGTAATTGGTACCTGCTTTCATGTGGGCTCTGGGTGCAGCGAGATTGAAGCCTACGAAAGAGCTATAGAAAAAGCCAAAAATGTGTTCTCGGTGGGTAATTTCCTGGGCTTTGACATGAAACTATTGGATATAGGCGGAGGCTTTCTGGGAGATGATGATGGGCTGTTCGAAAAGGTTTGTTTCGAACAAAATAAATATGATTGAATATAGAAATATTTTCTATACAGGTGGCAAGCTCCATTAACCTGGCGATACAAGAGCATTTTCCGGATAATCGGATTCAAATCATTTCCGAACCAGGACAGTTCTATGTGACGGCCGCCTGCACCGTGGTGGTCAAGATTTACTCCAAAGGTGAGGTGCGCCATGCAACCACTGGCAAACTGGAATCGCTCAAATATCATGTGAATGAAGGAGCATTTGGTATGTTTAAATGCATCCCAATAGATCACCAGCAAGTCAAGGTGGAACACTATTTGGTAATTTCCTCTTACTATGGCTTAGCCATTTATTGATTGATAACCTTTTACAGGATTCCGATGTTACATTGCCGACGTTTAAGACTTCCATTTGGGGACCAACTCCTGATGCCAAAGATAAGGTTGGATTCAAACTAGAAATTTGATTAGTTATTTTATTTTAAATAGTAATTTTTTTTAAAGGTTTATGAAAAACTTATTACTGCCCAATTTGAACAGAGGTGATCTTATTGGATTTGCCGACTTTGGAGCCTATACCAACATCATTGCTACTTCCTTTAATGGTTTTCCCTTGCCAAAGAACGTTTATTTTAGATCAACTCACCAAGAAAAAGATAAATTTGTGGAACATTTGTAATAAACTTCATCTCTTTGCAACTTTGTTTCATTTTTGAAATTTCTTTTTGAAGATTTTCAAAGTTCTTGTTTTAAATAAATACTTTATATCTGTCGATACTATTTTCCATTGTCAGAAATCAGACAACATAGTGAAAATTTTTCCCCGAGACAAGTTGACTGAATTGCCAGGTGCTTCGCTTTAACGAAAGCGGTCTAGATAATATTCCAGCAGCAAAGTTCCAACTTGTGATATTTTGCTTGCATATTTATGATTTTGTCTCAAACCTAATCAAGTACCCGTAGATACGGTTGTGACCTTCCTTGTATAATGAAACGACTTCCGAGTCTAAAACTGACTGGGAATTCAGAACACGGCCGTTCAATGTGATTTAAGTTCGGCTCAGAATGTAATAAACTTCGACTTTACGCTAAAGGCCTATACGGACATCCGAAGTACGTAACTCGCCGTGGAACGTAAGAGCAGTGTGACCAGACTTAATAAATAATTACGCAAAATTTTTAGTTTGCCAAGGGAAAACAATTCCAAACCACTCTTTCGCTTTTGTTTTCTGCCGTTTTTTAAACCACTTTATCTAGAAGCAGTCCAGCTGATCGATGGAGGTAGAAGCAGAGTGGCTTAACATGGTGCATTCTCAATGCTGCGTCAGCTGGTCAGAGCACAATAAGGCCCACAACCAATTTACATAGTCTCCACAAATGTGCTGTTAATTGCAACATTGACTGTTAAGTGTAACATTCAACTTCGCACCTCCGTACATGCAAAAAGTTTAAGAGGCAAAATTGTAACTTCTGCTTCTTCTTCCCTCAATTATTCTATGAAACTTTTCGTTACTTCTAGTGTCCGTATGGGCCTTTCTGAGTAAAATCATCATCGAATCGTACAATTTATATTTCGGGAATAGCAAAAAATAACAAAACAAATGTTTTAAAAATTATGTCTGAGAATAAATAGCAATCTCTTTTGTGGGGTTCGGCTCGTCTTGGAATACCCATACGATCGATTACTGTTTGAATTTCGACTCATTCGCATATAGTCAAGATTCGACACCTGAGATGATAAACGTCTTTTGAAGCACCACGATCGTATTTTTTTTAGCATTGCTTTGCACCAATCCACGCCCCCTTCTTTGGACCGACTGTCAAATTATGCGGAATTCGTAAAGCGCTGCCCTGCTCCCGTGTAATTGTCCTTATGATAATCTTATTATCTCTATGGTAATCTAAACGCATATAGCAATTGGGAAAACTATTTATGACAAGATTGTTCTCAACATGACCATGGTGAAAAAGTTTTTTGAACCGACAAGCTTGAGATATGGAACCTGGAACAACTAACAAGTAAGAGTGATGCGGTCGAGTGCCCAACTTGCCATTTATAAAATATTTTGTTGGACTGAAAGGAAAAACTTAACGCCAAAAATATTAAAAACGAGAAGGCCAAGCTAACTTCGTCTTTGCCGAAGTTTTTATACCCTTGCAAATGTTTTAATACATCATAGTTTACGAACGTTAGCATTAAAACAAACAATTTTTCTAAATAAAATCCACCTTTCGACCGATAGTTTCTATGGCAGAACAAAACTTCAAATCTGTGTAAAAGCGTGTAAAACTAATAATTGCTGAAGCGGGGCGTTTACATTAAAACAAAACGGTTTTTCTTACAAAGACCCACTTTTCGATTTTAACTTTTCGTCCCAAAATTTCTTTGGGGGAATATTTGAACAATTAGTCCAAAGTTCAAGTCGATAGCTTAAAAAATACGACTGCTATTGAATTAAGAACCCCTAGATTGGCAAAATCCTACACTGTGCACCGTGCAGAGCGTGCTATTCAAAGCAGAAACGCCGTATGTGGCCCAGTGGTTAGTGTGCTGGACTGCTGGGCGGGAGGTCGTGGGTTCGATCCCGCCTCTGAACATCTAATAATAAAATTTTTTCTTTCTTTAGAAAATAGCTTTTACATACGGTCACCTTCACCTGCTATTGGCGTCAGCTGTGAAGTAACTAGCCATGAAAAAGCAAATTCTCAAACTTTGTCGTTCGGATCCGGCGTTAAACTGTAGGTCCCTTTCTCTTGTGCGAAAAATTTAAAGCACACACACCAAGAGCTCGCGAGAAGCTTGGCTTGGTCCCGTTGTAGGAGCTGTATAGCCAACATTTACATTTACTGCTTTCGTGGAGCAGTATTTACAAGGAGAGTTGAGCACTACAATTGAGCGCTTTCGAGGAGCAGTACTTACAAGGAGAGTGGAGCGCTCCAATGGAGCGCTTCTGCAGTGCTCGTAGTTGAGCGCTTCGAAAAAATTTGCTGGGTTGTTATTGAATGCTTCAATTGTTATTTAGTTCACAATTTTCATAAAACAAAGTAGACCATACATTTTTTAAAAACCACAGTTGGCCTACAAATTGTGGACCTTTGGCGAGATTAATTTCAACTGCTCACACTTAATTTCTCAGTTTCAATTAGTGCTCGATTCAAGAGAGAATACCTATTTAGTATGCCTATGTAATTACAATTTTAGTCAGCTCTCGTTAAAGCACAGTATTAAATTTTTTATTTAAAAAAAAAAGTTGAAAAAGTGAATAATTTCTTCATCAGGCTGATACTTATATCTCGATATGAACCACACAATGGACGTCTGCATCGCACGCCCGAAGCGTCCTGCATCTTCCTTTATAATGTGGCTGAATTTATATGGCCGCAATTATATTAAAAAATGTCATCCCAACTACAAGGTAACAGAGGTGGCCCGCATGGGTGGAAAAATCTGGCGTGGGATGGGCGGAACTGAAAGTCCATATGGCAGGCAATGGCGACATTAGCTGCAAGACTACATGATCTAATGAAAGGATGGGACGTTAAATGGGAAGAAAATAACAAGTCGACTAAGAACGTTATGAAACGGGGACGGACTCGTCCTAAGCCGCAAGTGGCGCGCATTTACGGGCGTCCATAAGAAACTGGAGCTGCACAACAGAAGTTATATTTTTATTTAGTTATGGTGGGACGCAATGAATCAAAATTATAACAGCTGAGGTTAAAGCTTCAAATGTTCAGAAGCATTTACTGGGTTCAAAATTTAAATTAAAATGTCTTTACTTGGAGCGCATTTAAAATTGTTTTAACAATCATTTACTTTCCTATTGTACTGTAGAGTTTCGCTTTAAAATTTGTAAATCGGCTATTTGGCTTCTGGTTTTAAATTACTCGCTTCATCGCAAAAGATATTGCCACGTGAGCTCAACCCATCTTTGTTGTTCTTCCGTCAGCTCATAAATTGCATATTTAATATGTCAAACGAATGTCTATAGATTTATTTGCATTGTCTGCAATTTGGCCCGACTTCTTTGTGCCTGTCTGTTGGGCAGGGCAACCGGCGACAATAATAACAACAACATCCAAAGAGGAAACAAATGTGCTAGCATCCGCCAAAATTTTAGCCCACCTGGCTCCCAGATGCCTTGTTAGTTGTTCGGTTGTCTGCGCCACCACGTTTGTTAGGCAGTCCGGGCAAGCGTAAGACATTTCCCTGCCTGACTTTGGCACGTGCATACTTAGTTCTGGCAGAACTTGATGTTGTTCTTGTTATGCAATTTGCTTGCGCAGACGACTCGTTATTTTATTGTTTACTTGCATTTTGCATCATAAATGTGCACTGCTGCATTCACCCCCTTCGCTATGTTGACACACTTCCCTTCTTGACGTTGGCTTTCTCCGCTGTTCTGTATTCTGTGATCAAGTCACCAATTTTTGTTGATTGCTCATCTGCAATTACCTTGTAAATAGGCGGTAAGTAAAAGTTCCTTTAAGGGAAAATTTTTAATGTTCAAATCATTTTGTCATTTAAATTTTTCAGTTTCAACAAAGCGAATGTGCTGAACCTTAGAAACCGGTTAACTGGGTTTTGGCCTTTGGCTGGAACAAATAATAAAATAATATATATATAAAGTAATATATTCTTCATTTGAGTCCAAAAGATTCTTTAGTCCATTCGCCAGGCAGGTCCAAAGGCAAATAACTGAAAGTCACTTTTTATACTCTGTACCAAAGGTACATAGAATATATTAAGTTTGTGCAAAAGTATGTAACAGGGAGATGAATTCAATTCCGACCATATAAAGTATATATATTCTTGATCAGCATCAACAGCCGAGTCGATATAGCCATGTCCGTCTGTCCGTCCGTCCGTCTGTCTGCACGTCCGTCTGCCCGTCTGTCCGTCCGTCCGTCTGTCTGTATGAACACCTAGATCTCAGAGATGGTAAGAGATAGAGGTTTGACATGTATGGGACAAATGCTTCTTATACTTGCAGGCAGATCAGGTTTATTTTCAATTTATGCCACGCCCCCGCAATTCGGAAAAAACGTTATATCTCCTACAGTTTTGTAGATAGATGATTCGTTTCTTTTAGAGATAGTTAGTCATTCAAAATATGTATCGATGTAATGATAAAGGTTGGATGAGCGGTTCTAAAGTTATGAGCAAAAATGTAAATCACCCTCCCCCCACCCCCTCCCACCCTTTCACAACTAACACCGCACAATCTTCAAGAGAGAGAGACAGAGAGAAAAAAAGAGAGAGAGAGAATGAGAGAGATGAGCGCAGCACCAGCATTGCATTCAGCTTCTACTCCAGGTACAGAGTATGTTATATATTTGCATTTTGATGCTTTGAAAAGCCCTTGGAACACCGCTCAGTCGCACTTTCTGAAATGGACAGTCTTAAGAATTTAGTCCCATATAAAAGTGTGAATAAAACGCAACTCTTCGTTGGAAATGGGCCAACCAAAAATACATTCGATTCCTTCTCCATGATTATTTGTTGCTCGATTAAGTTTAAATTTGATACGGAGAATTCGTCGACAAAATTTCGATTCTGTGAACGCGTCGTATACGTAATATTTGTGGAAACTTTGAAGGCTTTTCGCAGATTTTTTACCATTTTTTATTTTTGATTTATTATGTACTATTAGATGGTTAACATTTCTAACTAGCTTCTAGCTTAACTAATTCTTTAAGATGGTATGTGTTAAGCTTCATATCGGCATCCCACGACAGAGTGTCGGCCAACGTTTGTAAACTTTTGTTTTGTCTATATATAACGTAGATTTTTGTCTAAGAGGATCAAGCCACCAAAACGACATGTTTATGACTCGAGATGTTGGATGTTAGATGTTAAAATACCACTGTCTAAGTTTCAGCTTTCCATAGCTTTCCCTTCGGGCTCTCTGTCAGTGAATTAGTCTGTCAATCTGACAAACTCTTTTAAATATATTATGCAGAGATTTCATTTTCTTGAAATGCTCCTTACAATTGTACCCCCCGCCAACATCATTACAGTACGCCACTGTCAGCTATTTTAAAAGTAATTCCACCTGTTTTCTTGGCAATGCAAAATTTATGCCAAACAAAATGTTTTGCTGTGTTTCATTCAATTAATTTCGTTTGCTGCTGGCTGCATTTCAACTGCAAAATCCTTTTAGTACTAAACAGCTAAATACATTAAAAGACTTTTTCGTTTTGGTTGAGACAGTGTGTGTGTGTGTGTGTGTGTGGGGGGATGGTAAACAGCTAAAAGTGTGGCAATTGAACCAGTTGGTTGGCGCTTCTCTGGGGTTGACTGCTTAACAGCTTAAGTGATATTACACTTCGAGCAAAGCAATTTCAGAGGGCGGAGACAGAGTGTCGGCCGCGGCTAAAAGCTTTTGGCGCACAGAATTGAGGAATTTTTTTTTGGAAAAAATTCTAAAGTGACATAATCGCGTAATCGATGAAGTCTGTCATTATCATGAGCCCGTCGACGACGACGATGTCAAGGAAAGACACAAATGAAATTTACAATGGCGCAAATTTCAGGCGAAAACGAAGGGCAGGGGCAACCGGGTTGATGGGTTGTCCGTTCAGTTTTTGACGCCTCGACACTCTTCGGCCTGTCAAGTGCAGCTTTTCCCAAAAAAAAAAAACAAAAATTAACTAAAGGAGAGCCAACTGCCGAACGCCGAAGTTTAAATTCCCTTCCAGTCGATCTCACTATATGCTGCAAATGTGGCGGCTATGAATTTTGGATTGCTTATAAATTTAATGAGTCGAAACCATCTGTCTGGTCTGTAACTTCATTACGGGGTATACAAAAAATAAAAGAGTAAAATGAACCGTAATTCTGTTTGTCCAAAAAGTTCAAAATTCGAATTTTATTGAAAAGGGCGGGGTGGCCAGATTCAATTTGACAGTTGTAAGAATACAATTTTCTTGTCGTCATGTTGCGGATTAGTTTCGTGCTTGTTCTATTGGAGCAGGCCAAATGGAGCAACAGAACAGTTGGAAAATGCAACCAGGAAAAGATAGAGAGAGAGAGAGAGTGAAGGAGAGAAGGAGACATCAGCTTGCCAGTGCACACGCACAAATGAGAAAACTTGCAAGTTACCAAAACTGCAAAAAAGTTTACCAACTGCTGCTGCTGCCTCTCTGCTGTTTTTGCCCACGGATTGTGGCTGGGCTGACAGTCATTGGCAAATACCAAAGTTGCTGGCCAAGTCATGTGCGTGTGGCATTGAGATTGACGCTGCCAAGAACCAGCTGCAGCCACGCGAACAACTTTAAAGCTGTACGCAGAGATCAGTCAGAGTAAACAGGATGTAGCTGGCCCTGGCAGGACAGACAACCTAGCCACAGCAGCCACAATTAAAAACATTTGGCTTAAGAGTGAGAGAGAAATCACATGAAATGACAACTTGAATGACTTATGGACTCTCGAAAAGGGGCAACCAACTGACTAAGTGCTTAAATGCCTAATACCTCTCCACCCAAAAGTAGCATCAAGAAAGAAATTCATTTCCAGGGGCTTCGATAGTTATTCGCTAAAAGGGGGGCGGCAATTATTTCTAAGCGTTTTGTTAAATTGGTTTTTAATATATACTTTGTTGTCTATTATTTTTCTCCCTGGGTTATGAAGTATAATTAACAGTCAAAATTAAAAAACTGCATGCAACTTTAAAGAGTTCAAAATTGGATACTTCATGTTTTTTGGTTCAATTTCTAAGCACCGCAAGAAATATAATTTAATATAGAGGGTACATTGGGTTCACACTTACACTCTCGCGTTAGTTAGCAAGCGCAATAGTTGACCTGATGATCTCCCACCGGAGACAAACGATTCAAGGAGCACTCCTTAGGTCCAAAAGAACTCCAAATCGTTATCAGTAACCTAGAACCCACGAAAATCCTGACCTTTGTACAGGAAATAGTCCTGCTGAGGAGTTGTAAACTCAGCAGGCGTGCACAATAGGACCCCCTCCCCCCTGAAAAATAAACCAGGCTAGTCCATTGACTAGTCCGTGATGGGCCACCCCTAGCCCACGGGCCTACCATTTCAATGTACTATTCCTATCCCATTTTATTAGGGCACGTCATTGGGTAGGACGTCTCCGCCGCCTTGCATCAAGGAGGACTAGTCCATGAGCCTACTATTAGGACTAGTCCATGAATAGACTAGTTGCACTGGTCCATGACAAGACTATTTGGACTGACCGATAGAGTGCGTGAACTACGCCATGCGGGGCAGGCATAGCTTGGTCAGAAGGGATAGTTCAGGATTAGCTTAGCTGAATTAGTCAGCATCTACGCAAAAAATAACTTATGGGACCGTACTAGCCTGGACCCACAAAAATAAATTAATTAATAAAAACAGATTTCAAAGTTTAAATTTAATTATTTAAAAACATGTGTTTTGGCTCCATGGCCAAGAGTGCGATATGAAAATACTTATAACTTTTATTTATTAAAAAATAAAATGATATCTAAGTATATATTTTGGTACATTGCCTTCATGGCCAAAAGTACTGGTAGTTAATTTAAATATAATTAATAAAATATTAATTACTAGAATTTTTTTCTGAGAGCCCTTTTTTTTAAGTGCAATCGCCTTTCTGATTAGTTGATCTACCATACCGCCCGGCTCCACAACTGTGTCCGCCTCAATTAAAGCGCCCTAAAAGTTCTTTGGATCCTACAAAGGTTTCTTGCCAAGGACTCCATCTACGTTGAATTTCATGGTATCATCAGCAATAAAAATATTTTTCATATGTTTTAATGGGCCACCAGGATATAGGAGCGATTGTGAAATCTTTACCTGTTTGAAGAGTTAACTCAGTATATAAATTCCTAAATTAAATAAATGAATAACGGATTCGTACATATTCGAAGCGATGACCAATCTCCAATTGTGCGCCGAACGCGATCAATTCCTCGCTGCTCTTTATGGGGAAGTTTCCCGCAAGCTGTTGCTCAGACTTCTTTTCGCTGCATAACTGTGATACCATAAATTTAAGCTCTGTCACTTCATTAAGGACAGCTTCAAACTGGCAGGCCATATCCTGTTTTTTAGATTCTTAAGAGAGAAAAAGTCATTTAAAATATGACAATCAACCATAAAAATAACAAAATTATCTTAAACTTACCTTTCAACTGAGCTAAAGCAGATTCCAATTTTTGACACTTTGGGCAAATTTTTGACCTTGTCAGTTGCTTTGACTTGGAAACTCATTTTCTTCAATTTTTTCGGCTCGGGGAGAGACATGTCTTCTCTGTCAACATTAATGCAAGTGCAGCATTGGCATAATAACAAAATAATCTTTATATGGAACACAAACAGCCTTACTTTCTAAATATGTACTCTAAATTAACAGTTTCTTCTTCTTCACAATCGTTTATATCTATGACATATATACCTAATGCTGTTGAGTCTAATGGCTCTTGATATAAGCTGTGCTTTTGCAAAAATCTTTGACCTAGTAAAAAGCCCTAAAGTAAAAAGATCACTGTTTTGAACTGAAAAACCTTCCTCTTTGACTATTTTGTAAATCTGCTGCAATATTTTGCTCGGACTTTTAACTTTTTTTTTAAGTAGTTGCAAATAATTTTCAAATGAAGTCGATTTGTACTAACTATTAGTTTTTTAATATAGAAATAATTACTTTAACTTACCTATTTTATATTTATTAGAAGCGACACAAAAAACAGCAGAGAAAATCACACCTGCCAATAAAGACGAACTTGTCAAAAGTGAGAGAAAGCAAAATATAAAGTACTTGTTGTTTGTGTACGCTCATTTCTCGTTGTTTGATTTCACGAGCCAAGTCGGCTTTTCATTTTGTGTTATGTCCCGAACGGGACTCCCGTTATGTTTCTCCGGCAAACTGTTCGCCTTCGTTGCATCAACCTTGATGCGCCCATGACTAATCCGATTGAGATAGGCAGTTTTTAAGCATGTGGACAAATGGTTTTTTTTTAACGGAGTCTCCCGCCGTTGCATCAGCATTGATTGACCCATGACTAGTCAACATGGGATAGTCAAGAACCAATCCTGAGTGTACCGAGCGCCCCACCCAATATATTTCTTTGCACCAGCTTATCCTAGCCTCTGACTAGTCCATTTGAACTAAGCAGTGGACTAGTTCGTGTAAGCAAGTAGCCCGAGCCAGAACCACACGGCCAATTTTTTTTTCTCTTCCCTATTTTCCCAAAAAAAAAAAAAAATATTTTATATAATAATTTTTTTTTTAATTACCATGTTGAGATTGAGATAGCCATGTTTGTCCGTCCGTCCATCCGTATGAACAAACAGATCTCAGAGATGGTAAGAGATAGAGGTTTGACATGTATGGGACAAATGCTTCTTATACCTGCAGGCAAATCAAGTTTATTTTCAATTTTTGCCACTCCCCCTCCCGACCCCGCAATTTGGAAAAAATATTAAATCTCCTACAGTTTTGAAGATAGACTAATCATACCTTCTAAAGGTATTTAGTAACAAAAGTTTACAAAAATAGGCCATTTTTTGCAACAGAGAACTTTGCAACCGTTCCTTATGTATTTTTGGCCGCTGAACTCAGATAAATTGTCAGTTTTCTTCCAGCACGTCAGGTTCACGAGATATTTGCATTAGAGAGGTATTCTTACATTTGTTGGTCGTGTGGCCACATTAAGTGTCCTATTCGAACCAACTTTGCTTTAATGTAAGCTGCATTGAATGACGTTAAAGAAAAACCAAACACGAAGTTTTGATTTTGCTGATAAGTTACCAACTTTTTGGTATTTGAACATTAAAAATGTGGGTTTTTCCAAAAAAATCTATTTTTTTTGCAAGTTTGAAGAAAATTACTTGTAAATTTTGCTGGTTATATTAAATTAATCTTAGAAAAAAATATTGGTAGCCTTTTTTTTTTATTTTTTTTGTTTTAGATGGTTTGTTAAAAACAATGTACAAAAGTTATTACAAAATTTTTGGTTTTGGACAAAAAAATAAATAAAAAGAAATATTTAAAAAATTCTTGAAATTATCTGATAGTGGCCAAATAATACATAAGGAAGAGTTGCAAAAGTTCGGAATCGGATGAGCGGTTTCTCAAGTTATGAGCAAAAAAATAAATCACCTTCCCCCACCTTATTACAACTAACACCGCACAATCTTAAAGAGAGAGAAAAGAGAAGGAGAGAGAGTAAGAGTGAGAGAGAGAGAAAAAGAGAGACTTAGAGATGAGCGCAGCACCAGCATTGCATTCAGCTTCTACTCCAGGTACAGAGTATGTTATAGTCGGGCTTGACCGACTTTCTCACTTGTTTTATAAGCATTTTAAATTATTAATTGGGGTTTTCACGTCAAATTGGATGTCAAGTAATATGTTAAAAAATTAAATTTAATCTTTAACTGTAGTGAACTTTTGTGTGCTTATCATGATAAGTTAATAATTGTTTAATACAAAAAAAAAATTTATTTTTATACGTGCCTTACCGTGACTTAAGCCAGGTGTGTTTAACTTTCGGTCTCATATCTTAACCACTACACCACAGCTACCAAGATTGAGAGAACAACGAAATGTGCTATATAACTCAAAATCATCTTTTCTATTTTATTTTATCTTCTCTAAAAGATAAAGAAGTCTTCATCAACACTGAAAATTATAAATAACCAGTTAATCCTATGACCTGAGACTGGGCTGGTGATGTCAGCTAATTTTTTCCCAGTTCACTTTGATGTTGGAGATTGAATTTTTTTAACAGATAACTTGACAACCAAGTTGACGTGAAAACCCTAAATATTTTATTAGATTAATTTTAAACCAGAACTGTTTTTATAAAGGTAAAGTCCATTGAGAACTATTGGGGGTGTGCTGGAAATCTCCAGAGATTTTGACCTCGCTCGAAAAATCCGTCGGTGCCACAGAACTTTAACAGATTCTTTTTCCTTTTTGAAAATCTAGCTAGAACACAAATAAAAGTTCTATCCCTAAAAATTGGGCTGCATCTCTCGCAAGAGCGTCTGAGCGGCGTTCTTAAAATAAACTTAATAAATGTATTATCAAAATTGGCAACAAAGTCCCAAAGTGTTGACCCCTACGAATGAACAATTAAGCCCCCAACTTTCAACATTCCCCCACACAAACAAGCGTCTGCACTGACAAACTGCGATCGCCGTGGGAGCTGCGCTCCAACCAGGACTGGCGCATTCAAATCCGGCATTCTGTGGTTCTGCTATGCCACGACACAATCAGCACATCCTCGTATCATTGGCCATATTTGGCTTTTTAATGAGCCTCAGTTTGTTTTGGTTTTTCAGTTGCGGCCCCAGGACATTTGCCCCTTGTCCCTCATCATAATTTGTTAATAAAGCAAAATGAAATATTGTTGAAGAGTAGACATGAGTAGACGTATCTAGTGAAGGATTAATATCAACTCGAAGAACGAAGCTTTCAGCCAGAGGCACAACGAAGCCCTCAATGTGAGGCACCACAAAGTCCTCAACGAGAGGAACGACGAAGCCCACGAGGCGAGGCAACATCAATCCAGCTCGAATGAACTTGCTTATCGACGCCTAGTCGAAGCAGCTACCTCAACCAAAGGAAAAACTACCGGCTTTACGAGAAGCAACTGCTTAGGCAAACTTGCTTATACCTTACAAAAGGTTACTATCGACATAACAACAGCTCCAACGGCTTATCACAGCCACAGTTGTTCTGCTACACATTGCAGCTCTTGTCGATAAACCGTTGGAGCAACCCTGCACTGACCCTCATTTAATTCTATTTTCCCGTCTACATTGAGAAAAAAATCAATCTAAAATCAAGATTATAATCTTGAATCAAAGAGAAACGGTGTCAGAATTCGACTAAGACCAGATAATCTTAACCCAACATTATATTCTCCATTTTAATCTTAATCCACTAATCTTGGATAAAGATCGTTTATACTCGACTTTAAGACAAAAAAAATAGAGGGAAGATAACTTCGCCACCGCAGAAATTTTTATATTGATATGCCTGGCAGTTTGTATGGAAACTATGATAGAATTATGTGAAATCATTGAAAACTTATAAATACGAGCGTTGGGAGCGATAACATTAAAAACAAAAAAGTTTTTCTCACTAAGACTTTTTTTCAGACCTAACTTTTGTATGCCAGCTATACTATATAGTTGTCCGATTTTGACAAGGCTTGGTGAAATTTTGTGAAATCATTAAAAACTAATAAATACGAGCGCTGGGAGCGATAACATTAAAAACAAAAAAGTTTTTCTCACTAAGACTTTTTTTCAGACCTAACTTTTGTATGGCAGCTACACTATATAGTTGTCCGATTTTGACAAGGCTTGGTGAAAATATGTGAAATCATTAAAAACTTATAAATACGAGCGTTGGGAGTGATAGCTTTGAAAACAAAAAAGTTTTTCTCACTAAAACTAGTTTTTCAACCGATCGTTCCTATGGCAGCTATAGGCTATAGTCATCCGATCCGGCCGGTTCCGACAAATGTGCGGCGTATTTATACCAAAAGACTTCGTGCAAAGTTTGGTTAAGATAGCTTTAAAACTGACGGAGGAGATAGCATAAAAACAGACGGACAGACGGACAGACGGACATGGCTATATCAACTCAGCTCGTCATGCTGATCAAGAATATATATACTTTATGTGGTCGGAGATGCTTTCTTCTATGCGTTACAAACATCCGGACAATTTTAATATACCCTCTCCAAGGGTATAACAATCTCAATTTTTAATATGAAAAAACAGAAAAAAAAAAATTATATTAAGCACTTCTTACTTTTTTTTATTTTATATATTTTTGTTGTGTTTGCTTTAGTTATTAACAATTTGTTGTTTCTGAAAAACTTATATAAATGTTAATTATTAATTCGCTGGTACTGGGACTTGAACTGAGTACCTCGGAGTGATTGACCACACTGCATCGCCACTCAGACCGTTCGGCTGCTTGGCATCATTTGTAAGGCGCCACCAGTCGCAGTATAATAACTCATGACGACAATGCTTTCTGCTAGCTGAGCTCTTATAATGCAACTGTCTGCGAAAAAAAATTTACATAAACAGCCGTGATAGTTAAGTCGATGGCAAAAGCTTCAATGGAGCGGAAAGGTTGTGGTTCGAGTCCCAGGAGGGGCGAGTTCTTTTTTTTTATTTTTTCTTTTATTTATTTTTTTTTTTTTTAATATCATTACGTATATCATAAAGTTTTTTTTACTGAAGCTTTACAGAAAACTGTAGATGGTTGATAAGTTGCAAGATGATAAATCTTGTTTTAAAGATTTGAAATCTTATTTCAAGGTTTTTCAATCTAGATTTTAGATTGATTTTTTTTTCTCAGTGCATTTATCCGCATTCATGACAATCTAAACTCATATTAAAATTCTGCAAATTATTAAATTTCTTTGAGCTAATTGAGCAACACTGAATCTCCTATCGTCTTTTAAGTCTTCAAGATAATCGGCATAATTCCTGATTTTTTTTGGACCGCTGTTGACCGCTTGTCAATTTATCCGTCTACAATAATAGTCTAGCTCATTTAAAAATTTTACAAATTTTCGCGATATTTTGGACCGTTGCCTTTAATTATTTACGCGTCTACAACTGCACTCTGAAAATATAATCAAAGGAAAATTTATTTAATTTCGCGTTTTTGGGTCTACACCTCTTATATACGTGTTTTTTATTGCCATCAATCCAATCTTCTTGACCATCTTTTCAAAATTGTGGAATTTTCACGATTTTCTTGACCACTTGCTTTACAACTCTTAGTTACCCTTCTTTTTACCCTTCCCTCAGAAAATGGAAACTCAAATTAGAATTTTCGATACTTCACTATTTTAAGGAGCGTTTGTTCTACACCTCCTTTATTTACTAGTGTACTCATGCCGTCAATCAAATCTTCATAATACTCTTAGGTCTTATAAAGTATGAAAAATTTTTAAAATATTTTAGACCGATTAAACTAAACCTTTTATTGTCACCGCCAGCGCCATTATATGTTAAAATTATAATTCGGCAAATTTCGCGGTTATTGGACCATTTTAAGCTTATTTGCGATATTTGCCTTAATTTGCCATATGCCATACATATTGGTTATAATAATCAAAGCTCTACAAAGAATTTGGGCAATTTTTTTTTTATTTTTGTGACTGTTGGATCTACAGCTTCTATTTACCAAAGCCTGATTTGTAATTACCCTTCAGTACCGCTCAGGCCTGAATCAGTACTGAATTCAGCCCTGAAATGGAAGGGCTGGTACTGAATTCATGGCATCCCTTATATGAGTTTCAGCCATGAATTTAACACAGGCATGTCCTATGACTTCATGGCGTTCGCTTCTTTTACCCATGAAATGCAGTACTGAGTTCACAAATGTACCAGAATTATTTTCAGACCTGAATTCACTTTTGAATTCGAACTAAAATCACCTATGAAACCACATATGAATTTGTCTGAAAATCATTTATGAAATCACTCATGAAAATGAACAACAATCATCATTCAGAATTCAAGAACTTATGGTGTTTTTTTAAAGCCACTTTTCCATGAGACCCCGTCGACGTTGGATGCCATGACGATTTCGTCACTTAAAATATGTTTCAAGTTTTTGGTCAATCCTGTCTTGATAATGCTTCTAAACTTTTTAATCTATAGATAGTAAAACTTTACATCAAAATCTAGAATTTAAATGGAGTGCAAATTTCTTACATAATTGTCAACAAATCGACCAGCGTTTGAATTGGAAGCTGTACTTCTAATATAGAGTCTTCCTCAAATTGGCGGTTCAAATGCTTCACCACTGCCGACTGCTCAGCCAAGGTCTCCGACAGTACCTTTAATTGTCCTGAAAAAGTAAAACATTAAAATATTACCCTTACTGCAAGCCATAAAATTACCATAACCCGAATTTTGGAAATTTTCTGAAAGTATTAAATAAACTTTTGATATTTGTAATTATTTGTACCTACCGCGGAGTAGTTTGTTTTCTTGTCGCACTGTTTCTGGAAATATACAATAATATAAATACAATACACAATTGCACAGTGCATCACAAAAAATCGAGACTAAAAATATCTGAAAGGTTGGTTTATCAAAACCCGTCAAGATTTGTATACTACCATCACACCCTTTCAGAGTTTTTTGGTCTCGATGCGATCGACTTTAAAAATGTTGTACAGTGTTATTGCGACATCCATATCCCCTATCATATTTACCAATAACTGCTTGGGCTTCCTGGCGCATGGATTCTGAAAATGTACATCAGTTAGGATGGGTGCTTCAATTCTATATAATAAGAATTATTTCTAGTTACCCTTGACTTCTTCTATTTTTTGTCTGGCAGTGGCGTTGGGGCCGAGGGGGGGGGCGGACCGCCCCGGGCGGCAAATTTTTAGGGGCGGCAATTTTTGAGGGCTGTGAGTTTCAAAGGCGGGAAGTTTTTGGGGCGGCAAATTTTAGGGGCAGCAAATTTCAGGGGCGGTAAATAATTACAAAATGTATATTGATTATTCTCTTAAATTAAGAAATAGTGGTATTTCTGAAAGTGATTTAGACTTTGCTGTCATTTCAATATGGAGAACGTTGCAAGATTCTGCACTTCAAGATCTAGTAATATAAGAAATATTCATTGAATGCATTTTTGAAAGCTTACGAATCAGTATTAAGGGATTAAAGAGCAGAGGTCTACCATAGACAGAGTCAAAGGGAGTATGCAGGAGGGTGCAGATTTGTAGTATGCCTTGAAAGTGTCTTATGAAACAAAAGTTGTGTCAACAGAACAATAATTAAAAAAAAATTGTTTTTATCAAAAAAAATAACCACAATTTCAATTTTTTAACCAAAAATTTCATTCCAATGAGCAAAATCAGAAAGTTGTTTTCAAATATACTTTGTTTTCAATACAGAATGAGTTCTTTAGCAGTTTGTTACATGGACTAAAAAAAAACAATGTATAGTGTTAATTATAAAAGAATAATTATCAAACAAAAATAAATATTTTCACATTAATTCATCATAGTTCGCGTCCATCTATTTCGCGATATTTTCCGAATTTTTGGAGCTTACAATTCTATTATGTTGAGTTATGTTTCCAAAAAACGTAGTCCAACTCGTCCAATTATATCAGCCTCCAGTAAAAACCTCTGCAGGCACCCTACAAGGAACGTTTTTTTGGAGTAAAAAACTAATTTCGAAACGCATTTGCCATCAAACTAGAAAACCATGTTCGACCTCAAAACAATTTTTTTTCGGCCCATCGAAGTCAATTTGTATTTAAATTTTGGTTAAGAAGATATGTAAAATACGTTTCCGCGGATTTTGCGCACCTTTATTATACATCCCCAAGAATTTTTTCCAATAATGATAGCAACTTTTGCAAAATAATACTTCCCTCACAATTAAGGCCTTCGTCATTCCTAATCAAAATCCAGCGTACGTCCCTTTATGTTACAGAGAAGTTTTTGATGGAAAGAATTAGAAAAACTTAATTGTAATTATAGAAAAAAGGTTAAAATTTAGGACTATTCGAGGGGGAAGGGGGGCGGCAAAGTCGACTTCCGCCCCGGGCGGCATAACTACACGGTACGCCACGGTACGCGGTACGTCTGGTAAAGACTGAAGAAAACTTCAACATTCTCCTTGGATTGCTCATGTGCTGAATCGAGAAAAAAATTAGTCTTCAAAATTGCATTTATGTATTGTTAAAATATATTTACCTTGTAAATCGAACGAAACGCGTTTTATTTTGCGAGGTGCCATTATTCCTGTTCCTGTTTAATTATTATTGAGTTTCACGTCAATTTGGCAATATGTAAAATCAAGTTGACGTGAAATGACAAAATTACTAGGAGCAGGCTTAACATAGTTGAAATAACAAAATTAAGAATAGACAAAGCCAGAGATATCGCATCTCACAAAATCTTTTTCTTTTGGGATCCAATGTCAGCTCCCGTTTTAATATATAAATGTTTGCTCTTAGCCATGAAGCTTATTTATAAAAAGTTTAGCTAGATTTCAATACCTGTATTCTAGTGAAGGCAGCGAGAAGCAAAAATTGGGATCCAATGTCTGCTCTTAATTTAATATTAAACTATTTAAATATTGTTATCATTAGGATAAATACTTTTATTATTAGGATAAATAATTATTATTAATATTGTTAATAAATATTTACATAATTAATTTTAAATTTTTGATTCAGCATGGAAGTCACTCTCACGTGAGCAGCATTCGGCTCGTGAAATGGCAACACCTACTGAGTTGGCTGAAATCAGTCATGAATTCAGCCATGAATTGCACCAATTGCTTCTGCTGGTACTGAAGGGTATGTTCAACTCCGTTTAGCCATTTTGAGCCGTGATTGAGAAACAAACATATAAACTTCCACAATTATATTAATTCAAAGATTTCTTGAACAAAATAAAGTCAAGTTTTTCTGTTGATTTTTTAACTCAATGGGGGGGGGGGGGGATGTATCACCTTAATCCCCCCTATCTACTGCACTGGGACCTCTAAAAGCAAGAATTTACAAATACCACGATCACTTCACCATTAATGGTTTTCAAACCTACTTGTAAGCTGGTCTAATAGAAGGGGGCTATTGCCACCTCTGCCACCATCCCCATCTGGTTACGCCCTTGTTTGTCTCTGTGTGTAAAAAACAATTTGTTGGCTTCATTTCGGGTTCTTTGTATTCTCTGCCCGCTTCCCCATATATACTTTGGGATGGTCTTGTATTTGTTGTGACAGTAGACCGAATCCAAAAACCGAAACCCCTTGATGGATTACAGCCAAAAGGCGGCCCATACAAGGGCGTGGCCAAGCTAGGCAGCTGCACGATTAGGCTTTTGTTTGGTTCTATGTCAAATTTCTATGGCCACACCTCCATCCTTTCTGGTCCTTTGTATCTGTGCCAAAGTGATTTGTGTGCCCCGGGGGGTATTGGCAAATACGTTTAATGAAGTGAAGGGTTAAATTTGCCAAAGGCCTAGAAGCGGCTTACAAAAACACACACAAAAGAGACACAAAAAAAACTCCTTTATCATTCAACAAATTCAATTGCAAAATCTTTAAGCGCTTTAAGCCGCGACAAGCACTTGCCAATTACGAGCAACTGACTTTGAGTGACCTTCAACGAACAGTCCAGCAGAAACTGCAAACAAAATCATTTATCATAACAAAATGGTGCGCAGCGCATTTCTCAAGTGGCTGTGCGGCGTATGTGATTGCGCCAAAAAGCCACGCCACACCCCCTCCCTCTGATAGTAATAAATCTGCAGGACCCAGCAAAAGTTGCGGATATGCGAAATGGCAAACGGCAATGGCAACCATTTGTCTAATTTTAATGGGCATGCTAATAGAGCTATTGGCTGGTCAGCCAACACCTGGCCCTGACCCTGGCCCCCACGCCCAGAAGTCGACCTTTAATTTATGGGATGCAAAAACTTCTTGGCTCATTAAATACCTCAAAATGTTAAATGACTTACGAGCTGATGGGCTGGTCAAGCTCCTGCCAGAAGATGAAAATGTTGCAGACACGAGACGTGCCCGGTCTCGGTCTCGGTTCCGTTTTTCCGTCTCTCCTGCATCATTTGCTGAATTGCCTTTACGTGCCGCATTATCGGCCGCAAGCAATCTCAGCTAGACAACTTTACCAACTGCCTGGCTATTGATGAGGTCGAGGCTAAGAAAATTGCCAAGATGTTGGCCATATTTGGCTTTTTAATGAGCCTCAGTTTGTTTTGGTTTTTCAGTTGTGGCCCCAGGTCATTTGCCCCTTGTCCCTCATCATAATTTGTTAATAAAGCAAAATGAAATATTGTTGAAGAGTAGACATGAAAGTGGCCTTTTGCGGCAGACATGCTAGGGGTTCTACTCCCCTGGGATTTTTTCATATAAAAAAAATGGTTGGTATGTTATATATAGGACAATAACTCGGAGCTTTGACTTAAGCATAAGTTTTCACTTATCCATAGGGGCCTTATTCAAACACAAGCGGTTATGGAATTGGGGTTATCCTGGATATTCTTAAGCTGAATAGTAAAAGTTTGTTTTAAAAAGTTTCAATTTCAACAACTTTAAGGCATATACCCAGATGAGATAAAATTTACTAAAAACACAAGCACAAAGACTCCTGTCAAGTAGGCGTTGCCTTTTGCACTTTCGCTGACTTGGAATTCCCAAGCAGTAATAGCTTTACTGACACGACAAGGCAGCTGCTAATGTCCAAGAGCTAGTCGACCAGTCTCCTTTGTGGTGCTGTGTGGTCGTCTATAATATACCCGTTAATTGGGAAAGAAATTAAATTATTTATTTATATTATTTATTTTTTTCTGAGCTTCCAATTTTAATGAAAATGTAAAACAATTTATATTTTCTGTAAAGTTTGAAAACGCAACTCTTGGACTCTTGTTTCTCCTTCGTCATCACTTAACTCTTCTTCCTTACATTGCTTTTTGGCTATGGTTCTGCCCGTCCTAACCCTAAACTTTTTTGGTCCTTCATCCAATGCGTCACGAGCGGCTGCTACTGAGGAGGTCGAGGCCGCCTCCAATTCACACAGAACATGTGAAGCTCCAGCAACGTCATTGGCCACATTGATAGTTCAACTAATTTTCGTTCTGATTACAAAAATGGAAAACAAAAATATTTTTTATATATTTCTTTAAAATATTATTTTTTCTTAAATTTATTATTTACACTCGGCCTTCATGACAAATGTTTTATTTCCATAGTAACTCATTTGGCATTCTCCTTGGACGCTCTCGGTATCCGATTCTCCGCTCTAGTAGCTGTTCTCAATGCACCCGTTATCGGTCTCCGGATCTCCTTCGTCATCACTTAACTCTTCTTCCTTACGTTGCTTTTTGGCTATGGTTCTGGCTCCTAATCCTCATCCAATGCGTCACGAGCGGCTGCTACTGAGGAGGTCGAGGCCGCCTCCAATTCACACGGAACATGTGAAGCTCCAGCAACGTCATTGGCCACATTGATAAATTCAACTAATTTTCGTTCTGATTACAAAAATAGAAAACAAAAATAAATTTTTTTATATATTTCTTTTAAATATTATTTATTTTTAATTTATTATTTTTACTCGGCCTTCATGACAAACGTTTTATTTCCATAGTAACTCATTTGTAGTTCTCCTTGGACGCTCTCGGTATCCGATTCTCCGCTCTGGTAGCTGTTCTCACTGCATCCGTTATCGGTCTCCGGCTCTCCTTCGTCCTCACTTAACTCTTCTTCCTTACGTTGCTTTTTGGCTATGGTTCTGGCTCTATCCTAATCCATGCGTCAACGAGCGGCTGCTACTGAGGAGGTCGAGGCCGCCTCCAATTCACACGGAACATGTGAAGCTCCAGCAACGTCATTGGCCACATTGATAATTCAACTAATTTTCAACTAATTTTCGTTCTGATTACAAAAATGGAAAACAAAAATATTTTTTATATATTTTCTTCAAATATTATTTTATTTTAAATTTATTATTTTTACTCGGCCTTCATGACACATGTTTTATTTCCATAGTAACTCATTTGGAATTCTCCTTGGACGCTCTCGGTATCCGATTCTCCGCTCTTGTAGCTGTTCTCAATGCACCCGTTATCGGTCTCCGGATCTCCTTCTTCCTCACTTAACTCTTCTTCCTTACGTTGCTTTTTGGCTATGGTTCTGGCTCCTCATCCACATCCAATGCGTCACGAGCCTCTGCTGCTGAGGAGGTCGAGGCCGCGCTCCTGCAACGTCATTGGCCACATTGATACTTCAACTAATTTTCGTTTTGATTACAAAAATTATTTTTGAGTAATTTGACAGTGGTTCTGTTCATCCCCAGATTCATCTGAATCTGCATTGCGCCTTTTGAAGTATTGAACGATCGCTATGCCACCAAGTTTCTACTTCAGCTTGGTCTCGTTCTCCTGCTGCTTCTGCAGCTGCCTTACTTTTTTCTTGTCTTTTTTATATCAAAATCCGTACGAAAGAAACTATAGCTTTGAATCGGAGATTTTGATGAACCATCGACTTGCTGGAACTGCATCTTTTAGGTTGTACAGGCTTAGTTTGATTAGTGAAACAAAAAATCTGTACTAATGAAACTGCGAGGGTGCGAATAGGCATTCGCCAAAGTAAATAGACTATTTGAGATCGATATCTTAAAATATCTTACGATCCCAGCTCTCCTTATTCTGTCCATACAATGGTTAAGTGGCTGGTAGTGGTCGGTGACACGTCTATAAAAAAACATTGTCATTTCACCCAACAACACAATTCAACACAAACAAATTCAACACAAAACAAAGTCTTCACAAAACAATTTCAACACACGTCAATACAACACTAAGTCATTTCACCAAACACAACACAACACACGTTAATTGAACACAAAACAATTTTTACTCGTCAATTCAACACAAAACAAAATAAATAATTTATTATTAAATTTAATGACTTGTAGACGTGTGTTGACTTTTGTTTTGTGAAGACTGTTTTGTGTTGAATTGACGTGTTGAAATTGTTTTGTGTTGAATAGACGTGGAACTTAAAGTTAAGTAACGATGACTTTTATTAGTCATAGTAAATATAATGCAAGTGTGTAGTACCATCAGAGATAGAACACTTAATGCAATTAAATTTTTTTTTGGAAAAAATCGCAAAAAAAATTTTTGCGATTCAACAATAACAGTAACAATATTTACAACGCCTGAATTCGGATGAAAGTTATTCAAGTTGTGAACAAAGGAATGTTATCTCTGGTGCTTTCAAATGTGCATACACTTTCGGAGGATATTAAAGTCAGGTTCGACTGACATTGCCTCTTGCAAGATTGAAAATATAATTTTTTTAAATGGTTTTATTTTCAGTGTGGAAATTGTACTGTGTTGAAATCGTAATATGTTGAAATTTGCCAATGTTCAATTGCTTTGTGTTGAAATTGATTATGTTGAAATTGTATATGTGTTATAATTGTGCTGTGTTGAATTTACGTGTGTTGAATTGACGTGTTGAAATTGTTTTGTGTTGAATAGACGTGGAACCGTAGTGGTCTACTGTGCGAGAGGCCCTTGCTTTAATCGAGCCTCGTCGAATAATTTCTTTCAACTTCTTAAACATTGTCATCTGGATTCGGCGTAACGTAATATTATTGGTAGAGCCCGAACATATACATATGCCACAAAGAATATGAGTATATATCCAAAAAATTTTCAAAAATATCCTTTTTTTCTCATGTATGTAATTTTCTGTTCAGAAAGTAAAGGTGCCTTGGTGTAGCTAAGAGGGGTTTGGAAACGAGTCTTAGGTACCTAGTTTCGAATCCCAGCAAGGACCGAATTTTTTTTTTATACTATTTAGTTATCCATAGAAATTTGGTTGAAAAAAAATGTTCTATCTTGACGCTCAAAATATGAAAATATTTTTATATATCGATAACGGCTTTTTCAATTTTGCAAGGTGTTATGGGCTCATAAAATTATTTGTACCGAAATTCCTTTATTATAGTTGTTTCTGCATTACATAAAACAAAATTCGTAAAAAATTTGGTCACAATGTTTCACATGAATAAATACAATTTTAAACAGCTTTGAAATCTGAATAATAATGAAAAGGTGTTGTATTTATATGAAATATTGTGCCGTTCTAAATTTGTATCTCATCTGACTCAGATGCCTTAAAGAACAAACTAATCGAGCTAAATTTAATCCAGGGGTCATAACGGTTATAATTTGAAAAATATTCATTACTTTTTAAAACAGTTTTATTATAGAAATTTAAAATAAGACTCAAACAAAAAGAAAAATCTTAGGGGATTTTGTGAATAATTTCTTCCCATGTATTTGATTCCAATTCCAATAGAAATCCCTAGTCTTATTAGAATAAAGCAAAATCAAATGTAACTTTTTGGGCCGAATACACACCTTCACCATTTACATATAGCAGAGTAAAATTGAAGACTACCTGAAACAAACAAGCTATCTGGAAGAAGAGAAATCGAGAGAAATAATGATAGGATCTCACAACTTGTCAAGTCTAAGCGAAAAGGGAATAAAAATGATTTGAAATGCAATAGCTATTGGTCAAAAATGGGTCTTAAGCTAAGGTCCCACAGGCAAATAAAAATTGGAACACATTGTGCAAACAAAGTTAGCCTTGAACAGTAAATGTTTGCGTAAAACAAATTTGGTGTTCCCACATGAGCAAATATTTGGTCTTAAAAGTTTGCGCAAATATTTCCCCTCCACCAATAATTTGCGTTAGTGTTCACACAGCTTGGGGCAAACTTTATTATACATTTCTTTGCCCAATCTACTAAATTTATAAATCAAGTAGGCTGATTTGGTTGAGCAAACAATATAATTTTTTTGAAGTAAGAACAGAAAAGGCATGGGCATGAACAGTCACAAAAATAACTGCTTAATGATTTTATGCTGCGGTACAGCTCCGCAATGGGTAATGGGTACTTGTGCAAGAAGAAGCAAAGAAGAAACAAGAGCGCCGCAGTGTGTGGGTTAGGCGAAGGTTGCTGCGTAAATCTCTTAAATGAGTTGCGATTGGAGGCTCTAGATCATTACAAAAATTTTTTGTGAATGAAAGCAGCAGAATTAACGCAGTTGGTAATATATAACTAACATTATATTATATAAAATTTAACAATAGTATATTTTATTTGTGTCTTGTTGGTCCAATGATTCAGCTTAAGGACACCATCATGCGCAATGCGATCTCGGCAACATGTCGTTTAATGGTCACACTGCGCTTTTTTAGCAACTGGGGATAGCTATCGGTCATTGCAGTATGTTTTTCGAATTCCACAATACAATTAGCAAGATTGTGCCTGAGACTTGTGCTGCAATTTTAAAGGTTCTTCAAACTTACTATCTAAAGATACGCATTTTTGTAGACCATAAACTCCTTATTATTAGAATCTGTCAGAATCAAAGCCAGGCGCAATATACAGCTAAGGGGTCTCCATGGTAATAAAACCGCGAATGCTTAAGAAACTGTTTTTCAAGACCACAAACTATCACACATAACTGCATTGCCCTGTTAATGATAATACCGAACCGCGATTAATACCAAGGATGACCAAAGGTAAAGAACATAGTTATGATCTTAAAAACTGTTTCAAACCACTGTCTGTTAATGACAAATCATTAAATCGCGGAAAAATACCAAAGAGGATCAAAAAATGTGATAATGCCAAACAAACTTTACTTTCAAGATAGTGAAATGTCAGGATAAATGCATAGGCGAAATATGCAGCTAAGGGTTCTCCATGGTAACTAAACCGCTAAGAGCTTAAGAAACTGTTTTTTCAAAGCCACAAATGATCACACATAACTACAATCCTTTCTATGACAATACTGAACCACGAACCATATATGACCATTATCCACCATTTTTCGCTTGTAAATTTGAATTAAAGCCTGCCGGTTGTAATGCATAAGCGTTATTCAAAAATAGTTCTAACAAAATAGTAAATTTTGTGAAAATATTAGGTAGGGCACTGAATGCGCGTTCCACTGAGACCTGCGTGGCCGGCACACCAAAGCTACTTCAGCTGTCTTCGCCAGCTGAGGCTCTTTATATTGTTCAAATAAATAAATAAATAAATTAAAAAATAATTATAAGTTGCGCAATAGACTTAGTGCTAATGCACTAGAGAACATTTTAATTGTTAAACTTAATTCTAAATTGCCAAAAGACATAAACATTGAGTAAAATTTCTTGCCAAGCAATTGCCCACTGTTTTTATCAGTATGATGGGAAGTTGTAACCGAAAGAAAAGAAGATATCAGCTGAAATTTTTATAATTTTATTTTTTTGGTGGTCTTGTTATGTATTTGAATTTTTCTTGCTTCTACCAGCAAAAAAAAAAAAATTTTTTTTTCAATATTTTGCCTTATTTGCTTAATTTGCTTGCAAGAGCAAACCCCCCCAACAAAATTTGCCCAGGGTGTTCCCACGTGTTCCCATTAGGCAAATATTTGCTTCATATGGTATAAGGACAAACATAGGCAAAGGCTACTTAGCAAATATTTGCGCGCAAACTATTTGGTGTTCCCACTAAGGCCAAACAAAATGGGCAAATATTTTAAAATATTTGCGCAAATTATTTGCCTGTGGGACCTTACCTTTAGTGAGAAAAACATTTTTTTAGCGTTATCGTCTGCAAACTGGTCAATCAGAAAGTGTATGTCATAGATTCGCTGGACCTTATGGCGGCGTTAATGTAGTGAGGTAAAGCTGCTGACCGGTTCAACTTGGCGAACCCAGCGCTATCCTGGCTTACTGCCACTAGTCGACTGACACTTTCTCACCAGCAGCCAAAATTCTTCACCAATGTTAAAACTGCCTCAACAATGCTCTCGATACGAACCCCCCTGACGACGACTCATGCAAACGTTTTAGGGAATACAAATTTAGTCTTAAAATTCAACATTATAGATTTCAAAGAAAAAAATCCTCAATTAAATCTCGACACTCCCACCGAAACGTGGTTTACGGTATTGCAAAAAAAAAAAATCCAAAATAAAAAATTAAATAATAAAAAAAGAATAAAAGATTTTTTAATTTTTAAATATTATTAAGTAATTGTTGCTAAATTTAATACATAATTTTTTCTCAGCTTCTAAGGATATACACTTTTATTGCCCTAACAGAACAATATAGTTTAATTGATAATAATTTATGAAGTTATAAACAAATAAATAAATGCCTTTTGGTATACCAGCAAAATACGTTCGACTTTGCACGATGACGTTGAGAAACTCGCAAAGCACCGTTAAAATGGGAAAAAATCTATCCCAACCGTTCTATACCAAAAGACGTTTTGGGGAGGGCGATACCTTATCGTGTGCCTTCTTTAATCTGCTTACGGGCTTATTTCTTTGTGAAGATCTAGTGCTATTGGCGTATGCCGATGATATTGACATTATCAGGAAAAACGAACGGGCGGTAAGCAGGGCTTTGTTAGAGATTGAGAGGCAGTCTGAACTGCTGGGCTAAGCATCAAGAGCAGACAAGACGAAGTACCTAGTATTCGCGGAAAAGAAGTCTACGCCTCTTGGACCATCTATTACAATGGATGAAAACAACTTCGAAGTTGTCGAGTATTTTGTCTATCCTAGAACGATTATAAGCACCGTCAACAACATTAGCCTGGAAGTCCAACGCAGAATCACTCTTGCAAACCGATGCCACTACGGGCTCAGTTGGCAGTTCAAGAGCAGAGCCCTCACGCAAAGAAGGAAAATAGCGCTAGCCCAGTCCTGCAATACGTCGCAGAAGCATGGCCAATATCATCAGCGGATGATTCGGCGACTGGCGATTTCCAGCGAAAGATTCTTCGGAGGATATATGGACCTTTGAAAGTTGGCGAGGATTTTCGCATCCGAATGAATGATGAACTGCATAAGCTTTCTGGGGACACAGTCTGGTCAAGCGCTTAAAGCAACAGCGGCGGCGCTGGATGGGACATATCACTCGGATGGAGAAGCTTCAGCAAAGGGCACACGGCATGAGGGGACGACCACCACTAAGAAGGGACGACCAGGTTTGGGAACACGCTTTCAGGCTTGGTGCGAACACCTGGTGCCAGCTCGCACAGAACAGAAGCGTTTGGAGGTCGTTATGTACTTTCAGGAAACGAATGTTCATAATCAGAAATGACATCTTGTAATTGTAATTAAATCTTAGTACCATAAAAGGATTTGGAGTTTGATAGCGACCCCTCCGAGAATTTGTTATAAAGTGTACTCTTGAAAACAAACGTTCAACTCTAACATGTGAGAGTAACACGGTAAGCACAACTTATGATAGTTTCAAATATTTGTAAATACTGTTGGGTTTTTTCACACCATTTCAACATGTCTAGCTGTCTTAAAAACCTTTTTTGTTTAGAAAATATTTATAATGAAGACGACAGAATGTTGTCCATTTTTAGATTGTGCAGATTTCTTTACAGTTGATTTTCTGATCTGGATTTGGAGAATCATTATATCTCCTAAACTCTCTAAATTCTAAATAACTAGCCAGCGTCCAATGTTATATCGCACTTTGTACAAGGGTAAAAATTTTGGTTAGCTGCATCCATCATATAAACTTAGGCTTATAAAACTGTTTTCCTACCCGTATCTTTGTTGATTATAAGAAAACCATTTTTCGGTTACGCTTACAGTTTGTGGCGGGTATGGGCTATGGTTTCAAGTTTAGTTTCTAATTCAAAATTTCCAAAAATTGTAAAATAATTCTTAAACTTATTCAATTCAATACCAATTTTTTTTTAATTTTTTAAATTAAAATTGAAAATAAAAGTTGATTCTGTTTTTGCTGTGATTGTTCTTAAACCCTTAACTCTAATATGCGATCCCTGATTTAATCCCAAAGCATGATTGCAACAAATAATTCCATTTTCTTGAAAAATAAATCTTTCTATAATTCCAGCTAAAAAGTTGCATAAAAAAAGATTTTGTACAAGAAACTTGTATTTGTTGAATATTTCCTAGCTTGTATAACACTTTTCTGATTAAATCAAACAGAGATTATTTAATTAGCATTTATAGTTGGCAACAATTTTATAATTGCCACAGACAAATACAACCTTGGACTACAATTTGCTTCTGGTATTTTTACCACACCTCCCCCCCCACACATGTGCATTCTAATTTATTTATCATAACTGAGTGAAAACAGAAAAACAAATAAATTCATTGCAATAACATTTGCTTACTAATCCAAAGAGAAATCCCCATTTTATTCACACACACACACACACGCACCACCAGCACTCTCACACATGGTCGCCCTTATGCTTTCGGCAAATTTAATTTAAAAACGCAAACCCAAAAATACGTTGAACCTCAATTAGCGGGAAAATAGCCGCAAACTCAGCTGGAGGGCGACCGTCCGCCAACCGCCACCATTCCTGGCCTCAGCTACATGTGTGAAAGGATGTTGTTACTTTTGCTTTTGCCATTCAGGCCAGCTCTCCATATTGCTGCTGCTGGTCAGTTAATGCAGCAAAATGGCAAAATGGTAACTTCACTTGTTGTTTTTCTTGTTCCTTTTGTTGTTATTGTAAACAAACCAACCCCGACAATAATAGCAACAAAGTTTTGTTTTTATTAGTTTCTT
The DNA here is from genome assembly GCA_018904275.1 of Lordiphosa clarofinis. Classification (NCBI taxonomy): domain Eukaryota; kingdom Metazoa; phylum Arthropoda; class Insecta; order Diptera; family Drosophilidae; genus Lordiphosa; species Lordiphosa clarofinis. The sequence goes on from JAEIGQ010000058.1 coordinate 1,789,679, forward strand.
CTAGAATTTTTCGTCTGCCGCTTTGTTGTTGTGCATTTGTGAACAACAATAGAGTAAAACACAGTTAAATAATAGCTTTATATTAAAAAAAAAAATTTTTATTATTGATTGGCTTCTAGGAGGCTTCTGTTTAAGCTGGATTAAACAAAAAAATAAATGTCTTAAGCTTGAGGTAAAATGGGAAAATTTGAAGGTAAATTTAACAATTTATATTACCATAATTCTAAACAATATCTTGTAATTGTACGTTCAAAAGGCACACTAATCTGATTGTTTGTTGTGGTCAAGTAAATGTCTGTATAAATGCGCAATTTTCTGTGTCTGTCTTATAGTTCAGCCTTATATGTATTGGTGTGCCTATAATGTGAAGGTGAGCAGTTTGTTGTAATGATCAGCATCAACAGCCGAGTCGATATATCCGACTGTCCGTTCGACCGTATGAACAAATAGATCTCAGAAATACATGATTTCACCAAGCCTTGTCGAAATCGGACAACTATATGAGTATAGCTGCCATACAAAAGTTAGGTCTGAAAAAAGTCTTGGTGAGTAAAATTTTTTGTCTTCAATGCTATCGATCCGAACGCTCGTATTTATAAGTTTTTAATGATTTCACATAATTTCACCAAGCCTTGTCAAAATCGAACAACTATATAGTATAGCTGCCATACAAAAGTTAGGTCTGAAAAAAAGTCTTAATTAGAAAACTTTTGGTTTTCAATGTTATCGCTACTCCCAACGCTCGTATTTATAAGTTTTCAATGATTTTACATAATTTCAACAAGATTTGTCGAAATCGGACTACTATATAGTATAGCTGCCATACAAACTGTCTGCCACATATCAAGCTCCAGTTGGTATATAAACTTCGGTCGAGCCGAAGTTAGCTTGCCTCTATTTTTTTTTTACTTAAATGCCAATAACTTTCTTTATTCTTCATCGGATTTTAGTGAGTTATGTGGCGTTGCATTTTAAATAGATAAATCTTTAGTGACCAGCCATAAAATAAATTTTACAATTTTTTCTTTGTGAAAATTGCACTTAAAATCCAGCTGTTTTTAAAAAAGTGATAAATTTAATGCAAAGTTGCCGATAAAAAGACTTTATAACGCCGAAGTCCAGCACCGGATTAAAAGTGGTGTAAAACGAATGATAGGGCGTTCAATTACCTTCAAAGTAAGCATGATCATAATGCAAGAACCGGTACCAAAGATATACGCATTTTTCTAAAGGTACTTTATTCACAAATCGAAAAAACTAGCTTTTCCGGCCCCATAAAAAAATTTGCGGATTGGATTTTTGGACTCAGCGGAAGGACTTACACAAGAAATTGCTACCAAATGTTCGGGATCGCGAAATTTTTTATTATTTTGTAAACTAGTGTAATCGAATGAACTGTAGTCAAGTATGACCAAAAGTCAGCTATTTTAAAAAACTTTTTTCGTGCTAAATTCAACGAATTGAACTCGATCGAAGCGACGACGGCGGAACACGCAGGCAGACTCTTCTGGTCAGGGATGGTACACGCTGCATGTCGATCTCATCAGAAAAGGATTGACCGGGGATACTACAGTGGTTGATCAGCTGTCCGTCTGTCAGTCCATCTGTCCGTCCGTCCGTCCGTATGAACAAACAGATCTCAGAGATGGTAGAGATAGATTATATATATATAATTGATCAGCATTAACAGCCGAGTCGATTTAGCCATGCCCGTCTTTCTGTCTGTATGAACGCGTCGAACTCAGAGTCTGTAATTGATCGAGCCACAAGTTTTGGCATGTATATTGTATACCGTAACCCGGTCAAGTTTGCTCCAGATTTGGCAAATTCCTCCTCCATCTTTTTCTAACCACGAAAAACTGTCAGAGATACATTTTTAAGTTTGAACCTAGTGACTTAATATATATTAAGTTAAGCCCAATATCTACACAGAAAAATAGATCCATATCAATTTGATATAGTTGGTTAATTGATATTTTGTGAAATATCATTACATTCATATCATTTCTAAACTATAATTTTTCATTTTAACAGTAAATATTATCAACTTGTCAAATGATATTAGCAAAGATTAGAAAGATATTTTTAATTTTCGAAACTCTCACAATAGGAAAGGGATGTATAGAAAATGCGAAAAGGAAAAAGACAGATAGTTTAGCAAATCGAAACTTCAAGCAACGGAAAGAAATGTATGAAGGCTTTCAGCCATGAGTGCACACTAGGGCGGTCCCCAAACCGGCGAAAATGGAAAAAAGGAGGTCTCAGCATTCCCAAAGCTAATATTTGTTGTCTAATTACACAGTTCAACAAAAATTGGATCATTGCGGGCCGGGAATAAAGGTTGATACCGTTCGACGAGGCTTTTAAGCTGAATGCAAGTCAATTTTCAAAATTTTTCTAGCACGTCAAGTTTTAAGATATCAATGGTCAAGATGTTAAAAATGCCTAAAACGGCAACTTTCAAAAATAAATTAAAAAGCCATCTTTAACGGAATTATGCGTGTGAAAATGTAGATAAATAGGTTGATCTTTCCTCTATCGAGGGCCATAAACCAAATTTTTGATTAATGGTCAAAAAACCGTAAATAAATTAAAAAGAAAGATGTATATTTTTACATGTTTTGAGCAAACAAACAAACATAATTTGTGTCCAGTAGGCTCCTTTGAAAATTAGTTGTTAATTGAGAGTGCTTAAACTCACCGCAATGTTTGCGCAGGTACACTCAAAGTGTCAAAGAGTCCTCAACCAATCGGTCCAAACCGCTTACAAAAGGGTTTTGGCAGTCGAATGGGCAACTTGGACAAATCATGGGTACCACATTCGATATGTACTCGCTGTCGCCGGAAACTCCAGCTCTCAATCAAAAAAAAAATAATGATGTCATTCTATGTCTCAGCACATTGGAGAGAGCAGAGCAATCATCTAACAGATTGCTACTTTTGCCTATCAAAGTATCGGGCTATTCGACTAGATATTTCCATTTTCCCCACCAAATCGTCTGTTGACAATATGCCTTCGACAAAGATATTGAATTTGGAAATGTCTTTCGCAAAGTGAATTTATTCATTCGCCTGCGTCTTATTCTCTTTAAAATGCAATAAAAACAAAATAATAGTTTTGGAATAAATTAATAGTTTAAAATTTTATTCAATGTCTATATTACTCAACATTGCTTTTAATTTTTTTACTGTGGTGTGAGTTGGAAAGAAATCCTGTTTGATTTTCTCTTGTATGAAGCACTGTCTTCTGAGATTAGCGTCCAACAGCAGTCGGTCAGCATGTGAATAGGGTTTTCCCATGGTATCTTTTTTCCATGTCCGACGTCTGATGAAATCTTTCCCCATGCTCATCACTTGGGTCGGCAAAGCGTTTGGGGAAAAATCCAAATGAGAGTCCAAGAAGTGTCCCTTCAGTACCGCTCAGGCCTGAATCAGTACTGAATTCAGCCCTGAAATGGAAGGGCTGGTACTGAATTCATTGCATCCCCTATATGAGTTTCAGCCATGAATTTAACACAGGCATGTCCTAGGACTTCATGACGTTCACTTTTTTTACCATGAAATGCAGTACTGAATTCAAGGGTGAGTTTCATGAGTGATTTCATGGCTGATTTTAATTCAAATTCATGAGTGATTTCACACATGTGCCAGAATATTTTCAGACCTGAAATCACTTATGAATTCGAACTAAGATCACGTATGAAATCACTCATGAATTTGTCAAAAAATCATCTATGAAATCACGTATGAATTCAAATAAAATCACCCATGAATATCACCCATGAATTTGTCTTAAAATCGTCTATGAAATCTGTCATGAAAATGAACTAATCATCATTCAAAATTCAAACGTTTATTTCAGAAATAAAATTAACTTAAACTTAATTCCTATAAACTTATAAAATCTACAAAATCTTAATCTAAATGGATCTTTCTATTTTTCTAAGTTTAAAGTTTTTTCCATGGAGTTGTTGGAAGCTTTTTTTTAAGACTCTGTTCTTCTGCGAGTTTAAGGCTTTCCGAAATTGCTTATCAGCAGGCTCGGATTCATTGAGATTGGGATAGAATCTAAAATTGTAAATTTTATAAGTTCATTACTCGTTTTACATACATAAATTTTTTACACATTACCTATTAGCGCCTTGTAGAACTTATCGAATTTTTAAGGCCACTTTTCCCTGAACCCCGTCGACGTTGGAAGCCATTACGATGTCGTCACTTAAAATATATTTTAAGTTTTGGCCAATCCTGTCTTAAATATGCCTTTGAACTTTTTAATCTATAAATAGGAAAACTTTACATCAAAATCTAGAATAAAAATGGAGTGCAAATGTCTTACATAATTGTTTACATTGCTTTCGTTTAGAAGCGACTCAAGTTTTCCACATCAGACAGCGTTTGCATTGGAAGCTGTACTTCTAATATGAAGTCTTCCTCAAATTGGCGGTTTAACTGCTTCACCACTGCCGACTGCTCAGCCAAGGTCTCCGACAGTACCTTCAATTGTCCTGAAATAGGTAAAACATTAAAAATATTGCCCCTACTGCAAGCCATAAAATTACCATACCCCGAAGAACTGTATTTTCTGCTTGGAAATTTTCTGAAAATAAAAAATAAACTATAGATATTTGTTATTATAAGTTGATCTTTATACCTACCGAGGAACAGTTTGTTTTCTTTTCGGACGGTATCTGAAAATATGCAATAATAAAAATACAATTCACAATTGCACAGTGCATCACAAAAAATCGAGACTCAAAAGTATCTGAAAGGTTGGCTTATCAATCCCAGTCAAGATTAGTATACTACCATCACACCCTTTCATAGTTTTTGGTCTCGATGCGATCGACTTTAAAAATATTGTACAGAGTTTAACATCCATATCCTGCTATCATATTTACCAATAACAGCTTGGGCTTCCTGGCGCATGGTTTCTGAAAATGTTCGTCAGTTAGGATGGGTGCTTCAATTCTATATAATAAGAAAATTTCTAGTTACCCTTGACTTTTCTATTTTTTTTCTAGTAATGCCTGAAGAGAAACTTCAACATTCTCCTTCGATTCATATGTGCTGAATCGAGAAAAATTAGTCTTCAAAATTGCATTTATTGTTAAAATATATTTACCTTGTACATCGAACGAAACGCGTTTAATTTTGCCAGGGGGTGCCATTATTCCTGTTCACCATTTAAATATTATTGAGTTTCACGTCAAATTGGCAATTTGTAAAACCAAGTTGACGTGAAATTTCTTTGATTAAGTCTATGACTTGGAGAGGACTTTTTTTTTTTTTGCGCCCCACGGGGGGTGAATCTTCTAAAGATGTCAATTACGCCGACGCCATTGGCATGCCCTCATTACTAAATATTATAGCGTTAAGTACGCCTACCGATGAACACCCTCCATTCAACTCCAAAAAATAAAGTTAACAATTAAACAAATTCCTATTCGTAAAAATGTAAAGGGGTACTAACAATAAATCATTTTATATGGCATCCCAACTGCCTTACTTTCTAGATCTGCTAATGGATATTTCTCTAGCACAGGAGATGCTTCACCTTTAACTTAAAAAAATTCCTATATTTTTTGATTTTATTGGCTCATCGTAAAATCCCTAATGTTTGGTAAATTTCCACCACCTACAATAGACCCTCCTAAACTTTCATCAAGATCCTCTATCAAAACGGGAATATTGCCTTTCAAGTAGCAAAATTGTCTGGTCTCTTTACGCTTAGTGTAGCGCCTTTAAATTACAATGAGTTCCTAACTATTTTTAGTTCGTCTTGCTTTTTAGGACCTCCAACTTTTTCTTCTACAACTTTCCTATGCACTTGTTCCAAAATTTGTGTTGGCTTACGTACAAATCCTTAAGAGTTTACATAGTAGTTCTCGAAAGCGTAACAGGAGCCTTCAATGAGGTCTCCAATTTGTTCGACTGTCTCCCTTATATGTAACAAACTATGTACGTTGTAAGACACACTGTTTTCCCCAAAAACAGGTGGGAAAATTGTCAACAAAAGAGTCAACATTTGTTGGGACTGTTCCGAGTTTTTTTCACGCGTGAGTGGGCAACAGAGCATTCTGTAGAACAGTGCAGCAACAAAAACTCGTAGTGATCATCACTTATGTGGTTTTTTTTAGAACAATAATTCCTGTGTACAATAAAAATTGCCTGAATTCAGTTGATTTCCAGTGGGAAAGTTCTTGCAACGTTCTTGGTTTGCGTGCAAACTCTCTAGAGCATATGCTTTCGCAATGATGTTAAAATTTCAGACATTTCGCTTTTATTTAGTTTTGAAACTTTTACATTTAATTTGTTGGAATTTATCCTTAATAAAAACTTTCGCATTACTCCAGGCTCTACTAAATGCATGCTGTCTAGAGGAATTTGTGTTTACCATCTGAACATCAGTTTCTCAAAAGGAGATTTGGATGCTAGATAAGAAACTACATGATGATCAGGATATACTCTATTAGCAAAGTCAGTCAGGGATCGTACTATATGTTAGTACTGAGTTAATTTTTTGCTACCTGATTGCATTTGCTACAGCCGTGACTTGATGTATGGCCAGGTGGCGCTAACAAATGCTCTTGCGGGAGCATCACCAAACAATTGATTTTATTTCAACTTCAATCATTTTATTGTTACCCCAGACCATTTTCTATTATGCTTGAGCACTTATAAATTTGCCCAAATACTCATCGCAACTATGAGGTTTGGTTTACCTAAGTATACACCTACGGGGGGGGGACGAGAGAAGTATGCTATTTAGTTTTGTTAAATTTGTTGCTTTCACAACTGCTGGAGAACTTCTAAATAATGGAAGGCCGTCGATATTAATATCTAAACTTAGCTTTTGAAATTTGTACAGACTTGGATATTTTGTTTAACTGTTTTTCAATCCCTATATGTAAATACGATCCTCCACCTATTTTAGAAATATCTGGCTTGCTGTTATTGCAGTTGAACCTATAAAAGGCCTTACTTCAAGATTCTCCTCATTCAAAATTTTAATCAGCTCAATTACACAGCTACGTCTGGGCTTATGCCTAATATACCAATCTTTTAGTTTTTCATTTAAATTTAAAGTTGATTTGTTTTTGAACTAACAAAATTTAAATTAAGGTTTTTCCTCTTCTACCTCACTCTACCTCGTCTAGCTCTTCTATTACATCTACTTTCTGACTTAAACTACCAACAACGTCGTCATTTTCCCGTCTCTTTGCTTACTAACACTAAGACCCCTTCACCTCTCTGTCCTCCTATTTTGCACTCAGCTTGAACTAAGGCTAATTTTACTCTGAAAGTTCATCTCTTTCTTTTTTAACCAACTTCGCATATGTCTCTTTCACTACCATTGTTTTATTGTTAACTTTACTCTTATTGTTTATTTAAGGTTATTTATTTAATTTGATCTATAATTTTGGCAAAAGGCAATTGAAGAAGAGGGCCACACACGTAAACACGTGACGATTACAGCACTCAGGCTTACTAGTTCGATTCAAGCAAAGAAATAAACTCAGTTTAGCTTAATTTATCATTAAATTCATAATAAACTAACACTTTAATTTATATGATAAGTTGTAATTAAATAAATAAGATGTAACCCGTTTTTATTACAATTATACTGGGAACACGCTTTTACACAGTTGAAATGTCAAAAATCAATTGCACAGAGAATAGACAAAACCAGAGACACTACATATATAGATAGCGCATCTCAAAAAATTTCTCCTTTGTGCTCCAATGTCAGCTCTCGTTTTTAAATATATATATCTTTTCTCTCAGTCATAAAGCTTATTTATAACACGTATAGCTAGATTTCAAATGTTGTATCCTCGTAGAAGGCAGCAAGAAGCTAAAATTCGTATCCAATGTCAGTCATCTATATTATTAATACATCTTTGACAAAGCGCAGCGAGTCACACTGCACTTGCAGTGCCACGCACGGTCACTTGGCTGCGTATGCAGGGCAACGCTCTCGGCAGAACTCCCTCTCTCGCTCTCTTTTGATGTGCTTATGATGTGCTCTCACAATGTTGCACAAAAATATCAAAAAATATTTAACTATTTAAAATATTTTTTATTATTAGGATAAATATTGTTATTATTAGGATAAATAATTATTATTAATATTAATTATAAATATTTACATAATTAATTTTCAATTTTTGATACAGCAGGGAAGTCATTCTGACTCATTCCACTTGTGAAATGGCAACGCCAACTCAGTGCTGAAATCAGTCATGAATTCAGCCATGAGTTGCACCAATTGCTTCTGCTGGTACTGAAG